>OX104061.1:9621740-9658687 GCA_944474145.2 Dicrocoelium dendriticum
GTGTGCCCGAATTCTGAGCGAGAAAATTTTAGCTTCTCAGACTTTGGGTTAACAGGCGGGCCTATGGTAACGATGTGATGTTTTGCAGCATCAGTGGCGGATGAAAACCGTGCCATTGCACGAAAGACTTGCGGGAACTTGGTAAAAAGCATCTGACCGATAGGTGAGCTTGACAGGTTGGCGTATACAGGACTGATTGACTCTATGTCGGTCAAAGTACCTTTAAGTGCCAGGTTTGTTTAAAGATGGATCAGACGGCGTTGCTTCGAGTCAACAAATAAATCGAAGTGCTGCAGAAAATCAAGGGCCAGAATTGGCGTCCGGACATCTGCAACGATAAAAATCCATTTAAATGAACGTCGTAGGTTTAAATTAAGCGTGCGCGAGCGTTGATCATACACGCGAATGGTGGTACCGTTTGCTGCGCGCAAAAGACTGGTCGCCACTTTGATAACATCATTAGAATCACGTGTGATAACGCTGACTTCTGCGCCGGTGTCAACGAGATAGCGTACTCCCGTACTGCGATCGGTAACAAAGCAAAGGCGACTGGGGCAGCCAGCAACGTCCGTCGCCGTTACGTGATGGCTAGCTCATTTCCCTGCGTGTTGCGCTTGAATGAACAAGGTGGGCGACACGATCTGTCCTGATGACCAAATCGCTCGTTATACCAACAATAGCTTGACCTAGGGGGAGATTTCGAATGTGATCTAGGAGGACTGCTACTACTGGGACGATTTCGGCGGTTGTATCCGGATTGTGTTAGCTTCTCTAGTCGGTCGGTCAATGCGGCTACTTGCGCTCTTAGTTCTGCTACCTCTTTACTGGAGGTAGACTGAACCTGAGATATTTGGGCGCTGTTTTCACAAATACGGTCGGCAATATCGGCGAGCTGAGGAAGAGGCGCATCGTTTGCATACAAGGGATTGCGCATGTCACGTGGCAGGCAACGAATCCACATCTCTTTAAGGAAATAGTCGCCAACAGCGAGAGGCTTAGCTAGAGCTTGCATCTTGTGCAGCAACTGCGAAGGCTTTCCATCCCTTAGCTCGGTTTCGTTAAGAAGCTGCATGACGCGAGCATGGTCTGATATGGCAAATCGCTTTAAGACGACGGCCTTAAGCTCATCGTAACTTTTCTGATGTTCCGGAAGTTCCAAGATATCGTCGAGGTCATCGACGACTTGCGGGGGAAGCACGGCGACGACGCAGTGAAATTTGACGCTGTCAGATTTAACGCCATGTAATGAAAAAATGGGCTCTAGCTTGTTAAACCAGGCCTTAGGGTTAGTATCACGGAAAGGCGGGATAGGAAAACGGAACGCACTAATCTGATTGTCAGGTGAGTGAATAACCTTCATCGTGAAAAATTACGGAACGTGTGCAAGTGAATGCAAGTATTAAAAAGTAAAAGTAGAAGGGTAGACAGAATAATTTCTCGGTTCTGAAAAGTAATATTAGTACCGAACTCACCAAAATATTTTTTTTCAAGGTCACCAATTATAGCGCGTAGATCGTGCGCTATATATCCGGTACGCGACTATACGGCCAACCATAGGTAGGGGGTAGAAGACACAAAAGTAAACTAGGAAAGAAGTGTATTGGACGGGAGGAGCGTTAGCTAATGCTAAAAACAGGGCATCCGGAGAGAGCTGGCTAGGGAGTATGTCGTTGGCGTCGAGAGCGTAGACGGAGCGTCGTTCGCAGTCGAGCCGCGCGCCAAAGGCGGAGATCGTGTTCGTGTTTTCAACAAACGGGAACAACGTTCCAACAGGCAAACCGAATAGTTCCCTAATACGTAAGAAAGCTATACTTTGAATATTTTAGAATAGTTTACGTAGTCATACGGGGGAATCTCCAGGTCGCTACAGATAGAGCAAGCTTAGCAAAGTACTTATCACCATTCAGTTTTGCAGAGATATCTTTCGGTACAGGTAGTGGGTACTAATGGTCGTCCAGCGCGACGTTAAGGCCAGTTGAAAAGTCAGCACAAACGCGTATCTTGCCATTTGCGTCCTTCACTGCGACAACAGGTGGGGCCCATGATGAGTAGATGATGGCTACGATGACTCCGGCACGTTCCAGTCGATCGAGCGCTTGCTCAACGGTTGACATGGCTGCATATGGTACCGGTCTCTTAGCCTTGAACACTGGTTTAGCACCTGGTCGCAAGTTCAGTGACGCTTTGAGTTTTGTACAATGGCCAAAGCCATGCCAAAAGACAGAGGCAAATTTGCACTTCAGGGTACGTGTCATGTTTTCCACGGACTTTGATGATGGGTCTGGACGTGCTCGAACTAGGTTGCAGTTCTGATTCAAGGGAACATCGAGGAGTTGCAACTTTTCAATCCAGTCGAGGCCAAGGAGATTAAAATTCGGCCGGTCTGAAGTGTAGCCTGTTCCCGACTTTTCCACGCCTTGGAAAGCAATCTTGCAATACTGACTCACCAAACATTTCCTTTAGCTACGACAATACCTCATCAAACATCAGATCCTTCGGCTTTTTGGGTAACATGTGGTCAATGAACCTTAAATGTTCAGTTATTCCGAGCTTTCAGAGTAGCAATCGCACATTCCAGGAGTCATCCTGACGAATGAAGTCCGTCTGGAACATGTCTTCCCAGCGCTTGAACCACGCTTGAAAGGCGCATCCAGAATCCGCACCATAATTAAATTCAGGGATGGCTTTCGTGAGAAGATCGCTTGCGTGTCCCGCGCCGCTGCTCCTGTTGTCTACAGAAGCAAGCATTGTATCGGATTTTCAATGATTTTCATTTCTGCCTCCATTTGAGCTTGCTGTTGGAAAAGCACCTTTTGAACTTGTTCAGCAGAAAAATTCATCATATTTCCAAGTTTCTCCGTCGCTATTCGTTATAATCTTCTCGTTAGACGCAACTTCAAATATAACAATTCACGGCTCCACAAAACTTCCAGCCCAACCGAAGAAACAAGCAACACGCTAATGACCTTGACAAAATAACGTATTAATCGCCGTCAACGAACACTGTACAACGACTGCGGACCTTGGCTGTATTTATAGGTCTCTGCTGACCTTCGACTTCGAGAATTGGAAGGTCAACTACAAAGATTAGTGGTTCCCCATATCCTTCGCCGAGTTGTCAGGTGGTTTTAATCACGTGCATGAGAAGAACGTTCCGGAACGTTCGAAATCGATGCGATAATCGTTAATAACCGAGTAATCACTAAAATAGTGGAGTTCCCAGGCAACTCTTAATTTCTCCCGGACAGTTGAGGAATACTTCCGTCCTATGTGCTGTCTCCTTAGTGTAAAGGTAGTGGAAAGCAATAGCAAGACAGATTCCGCTTTGTTTTGTACAATGTATACGGCTATTTCACATGTTGGAAGCACGGTTATGCTCTTTCAGTAGGGCGACTGCATGGCAACTGCCGTTTTATCGGCCTACATCATCCATAGAATTCGGGGCGTCGAGTTAGATATATAACATCAGAGAAACCTAGTCTGGCGCAAGCAATATTGCAATTTTATGGGACAGTAGAAAATGATTCAGATGTTCCTGCTTGAAAAAGCACAACGGTGCAAATGTAAAAAGGAGACTTGGGCTGTCGTGAGATCTGGAACGCTTTGGCAGAATATATTCAGTCTGCCATTTATTGCTGTCAGTAACTGGCCCAAAGTAGATCAATAGTCCCGAATGATCGATCGAAAGGTAATTAAAGTGCAACCTCGCCTGATTTGGTTTTATCCTGAATTTGTGTGTACGTAATGCAAAACTTAAATTTGAAATCGTGGACAGAAACAGACAGCCGTATATGCATGCAATTGTAGAAAGTAGAGACGACAGTATATGCAGAAGTAGAAGTGCCAGTGTAGTAACGTTACACGAATGGTGAAAGGTGACGCTTGGCGACTTGCCAGTATGAAATCAAGGGCTGTGACATTATTCCGTGGCGAGATACACAAGCCACGTCACAGTGTTGTTTTATGGGTAGTTTTGCCTATTTATAGGGAGAACGCTTGCCATGCGAATACCCACCACGTCCTGGAACACTGCCGCCGATCCGTTGTTGAGCGTTTATTTGCGCCATTATTCGCCGTCGGGTTGCGTCAAATTTTTCCCTTGGCTGAAGCATATTAGGCGTGTGCTTATTTCGTTCCTGCGTCCTGTGCTGTTCTGACCGAATGGCTTGGTCCGATTGGCTGGTAGCTTATGAGTTGAACCTTTTAGGTATGTTATGTGTTGCTAGTCTGTAGAACCACTTGAGGTCTCCGGTGTATGTCCAATGACTATGTTTGTGTTGTTGGAGTCTGGAAGGATAGAATATTGTCCTGAAAAATATCGGTGGTCCTTCTCGGGGTAAGTAGTACAATGGATTTGTCGTATAGGCAATCAAGGCAAATTGAGCAGACAAGGCGTAATGAAGAACTTAAGTTGAGTGATACACAATGAACTTACCCAGTAGCACAAATAGCCGAACGTATTTGTTCTGGCCTTATAAAATGTTGGCATTTTTCCAATCGGGAATTATATTACTTAGACAAGAGAATCCGCCTCAAGACGTCAAATGAAAGGTCCGTGCATAAATCAGGACATTTAGTATTTAATGATAGATCCAGCTAAGAAGTATGTGGAAGAGATATTGTCAGGCCGACTAAACCGAGCTGTTCAGGGCTTCGCAAAAGTGTATACTTGTAAGATAATGGATAGCTTTACCGGTAAGCACTTGTTAGGACGGCGGGGAATCTTCCACTGATTTACAGGTTGAGGAACCTTTTGACTCGTATTTTGCTATGGCCACAGCGACGAAAGATGCCTTGGGTGCTTGAAGCTGTATTTTTGATAGCCACGGAAAAGTGCAACCAACAAAGACAGCCACGCAAACAGATGAAACAAATGCATCGGCAACTTACTCGAGCGCATGATCAGTTTTGACAGTGATTAAACTATTGTAACACTGTGCCTTGTAATTGTGTTTTAAATAGCTAAGGTACATGCGCTTCATGTAAGTAAAGAAATCCAACGAGTAGCGAGTACAGCAAGGTTCTTTAGAGGTTGTATGTTCCCAATTAGGGAGAAAGGAGAAGGAAAAAAGAATTTGTGGGTACTAAAGCGAAGATGCCTAAGCTTTGGGACATCATGTGGTGGCAGACGAAAACTGCTAACCGTGGAATAATGATATCCTTCAGAATGTGCGGTAGTGACACGGCGCTTTAGTTCTAAATTACTAGGATTACAAGCGGTCAGTGGCAGGCGGACTGAAGTAAGCGAACATCAACTTTAGAAAGAATGCAAACTGTGAACACCTATAGGAAAGCATAGGGTCTTGAAGGAAAGGGCACAACCGAGAAGTGGAAAAGCCAGCGACGTTATTGAGGTGATGTGAACAGATCTTTGAGATGGCGAAACCTTTATCGGTCATGTCACCGTAGTCGCAAAGCTAAAAAGCCATTGAAACAAGACCTAAATGACAGGTCATCGAGCTTTCGTTATAGTTCTTGCACATGCAATCCACTTTTTTATATTCGCATGTTTTCTTCTGAATTCACCAAAGTTTGTCAGTTATAATCTCGGCTTGCTCACAGTATATCTTTGCAGATGAGCGACATAGTGATTTGTCTGTCCGTTGTAAGGATATAGGAAATTGTAAATAAGCTTGTAGCAGTATGGAGATTCCCCGGTTTGCCGGTATAAAATTCTAACTAAAAATTATTTCATTGTACAATTAGGCAACCGGTGTGGTTTGTTGAGCTGATTGCTGAGTTCGAATGCTTGACGTGCTCATCGCCATTTTTGTTGGCGCTCGTTTCGATTGCAACTCGCGACTGCACCGTGGGCTGTGCATTCTCCTTTCCCAAGCTGGAGCGTCCACGGTGTCGTTCCTTTATAGCTAGATACCAGGGAATCTTTTACTGTACCAAGGAAAGTTATCCTGCAACTCGATCCGACTTTTCGAATCACTCCGGACTTCCGGTACAAGTGACTCTCATATTTGGTGACCCCTACCTCGGAACAATCTCAGCACCGGATTTTTCGAACTTTTCGCTGGTGAGTCCGTTCCATTTATTTTTCATATTTTGCAGTTTATTTTTGCATACGGTAGCCTGTTATTTGCGTCAGTTTTCAGCCATGGGTTCCGTAGACTCAAACGTACAGCCACTGCTAAGCGTTATATCACTCTCTGTGCCACGTTTTTGGGACATGGATCCTCCTTTTTGGTTCGCTTAGCTTGAGGCTGAGTTTTAAATGAATAAATAAATAAATAATTAGGTATATTTCTAGACCTGCTAGAGGCTGCACCCTAAAGGGTTCAGATCAAGGCTTACATTAATCCGATGCTCTTGCATGGAAGTAGGCAAAATATAAATATATGTTCATCGTTAGAAATTCCAAATGCATTGGCACGGTTTGGTATACAGCTACTGGGTCTCAGGCGCCCACCTTGTTGTTTTCTGGTTACTTCGGGTGATATTGAGCTCCTTGTTCTTTTATTGTGAAAAACATCGCGGAGTTGTGCCTTTTCTCCTTGGAACAGGATCCGATTCGCCACAAGTTCACTTTAAATTGATCGCACATTAATTGGCCACTCAGTTGCCCCAATTGTTGTTGCGCATATGGAAGAAATGAGTGAAGGGATTATAAGGCATACGAAAAGTTAAAATTTTTTTTTGATAAATGCAGACAAGAATAGAAACAATTTGTTAAGAGAGAAAATAAATCTGCGCGCTTCAGTAGAAAAATACCAATTAACAAAAAAATAGAGCCCTACTTTTCTTACGCTGATATTGCTCTCCGGCGCGAAATTTCAACCTGTTATTCTCAGATAAAAGAAAAAGCCTTTCTACAGTTACAATACCGCTTAATGTAGCACAAAATTACACTGGTCTGGACCAGCTTTAGCGCCTGAATACGTTGAACGTAAAAGCAACACAATACGTGCAGTATTTTGCGAGTTATTTGCAATTAAATGGTGGTCTACGAATAAGGCCATTTTTATTTTTCGCTAAAAATGGCTTTCTGCTTTGCAAGCAGATAGCAGAAAAAAGAAAAGAAAACATAAAAAGTAGGGAAGCTGCGTATGATCTAGATGGGCATGGCTATCCAGAAATGCTCTAATTAGCCCATAATACCCTGCGACAAGTACGGGCTGCGCAGGTTGTAGTGGAAAAGCCAAACGGAAAGGGCTTAACTACATATAAGAACTCAGTCTATAAATAAGAATGCTGTAGCTGACCTTAGGTAAAGCACGATCCTCGCTAGGCTGTCAGTTAGTCGCACAATCTGGTCGGAAGACGGAACTTAGTCGGCACAATAAATCGACGCGTTAGATCCGATGATCGATGGACGAGGCCAGCAGACAGACGACGACCAACAGCACAACACGCGTAGCGGAAACCAGAAGGCGAATCGAAACCCGAAAAAAGTGTTGTATCAGTCGTTGGTCAGTTAAAACAAAACTGTACAATAATAATGGAAGTGAGAATAGGAAAGTACAATTGGGAAGAAAGATATGTACAAGCGCTACAGAACTCCCCCCTAGAGCGTGAGTCACTGAGACGAAAGCTCGATACTTGGGTGTCATTTACCGTAGTCTGGAAGGGAGAACAACTGTACGTCCGAAGCGTGTTCGATGATGCGATTTCGAGTTTATGTCGTGAGATGCTTGGGGTGCAGAAGAGGGAACAGAGGTGTCAGACATGGGCTGAGTAGGAGGCGTACTTGGGAAGGTGGGCTGGTCGGTGACAGGAATGTCTGTGGGTTTCGGTAAAGATCGCGACTCGATGTACGCCGGCTTCAGGCGGTCAATAGACACAGTATCCTGATAACCATTTCTATCCAGCACGAAGTACTTCTCTTTCCGGGCAACAACCTTGAAGGGGCCCTCGTAAGGCGGTGTCAGAGGTTTACGGACGGAATCGACGCGCACGAGAACGAAGGGGCAAGTGCGCAAATCCGGGTGTACCTGTTGACTCCGAGGACTGATTCGAGGTGGCGTTGGACGAATTGTACTGAAGTGCTGCCTCAGGCGTGTGACGTATGAAGTCGGATCAACTTCTCCAGTAACCCTTGAGTCTAGCACCATTTCTCCAGGAAGCCTGAGAGTAGTGCCAAAGACCAACTCAGCGGGACAACAACCAATGTCTTCTTTAATGGTGTTACGAATACCAAGCAAGATAATCGGTAGACGTTCTGACCATTGTGAGTTCGACTGTGAAGCAGTAAGTGCAGCTTTAAGTTGACGATGGAAACGTTCAACGATGCCATTAGCAGCTGGGTGATAGGCGGTTGTCCGTAGGTGGGAACAACCGAGCAAGCGGTTCATGTCACGAAACAAGGCCGAATTGAATTGGGAGCCTCTATCGGTAGTAATAGTGGCTGGTGTGCCAAAGACGGAAATCCAATTCTCAATGAATGTTCGCGCCACCGTTTCTGTAGAAGCATCACGTAAAGGCACGGCAAGTGGCCAACGCGTATAACGATCAACACATGTCAATAAGTAGACAAAACCGTTGGATGGAGGCAAGGGTCCAACGATGTCAAGATGAACATGTTTGAAACGAGCGTCGGGAAGAGCAAACGTGCCGGGGACGGTAATCGTGTGACGGTGGATCTTGCTGGTTTGGCAAGTGATACAATGTTTGGCCCACTGCTGGATCTCGGAGCGCATGTTGTGCCAAATGAAGCGATCAGTGATTAGCTTGACGGTGGCTCGGATGCTCGGGTGTGAGATTCCATGCAGGTGGTCAAAGACGATTCGGCGGTACTGCTGAGGGACAAAAGGCCGGGGCTTGCCAGTGGAAATATCACAGTAAATTTTGGAGTCTGAGTTAAGAATTGGCAACTGTGAGATTTTGATCGACGGATTTGATCTTAGTTGCACAAACTCAGGATCTCCTTCCTGATGAGCTGCTATGTCTTCTAAGTTAATGTTCTGCCGTGAAACTTCGTGAAGACATATACGTGACATGGCATCGGCGACAACGTTATTGGCAGCATCGACATGGCGAATGTCGGTAGAAAACTGTGAAATGTAATCCAAATGACGAATTTCTCTGGGGGAGAAACGGTCGGATGAACCACGGAAAGCAAAAGCAAGTGGTTTATGGTCTGTAAGAATGGTAAAAGTGCGACCTTCAAGCAGGTGTCGAAAATGTTTGATAGCGAGGTAGATAGCTAAAAGTTCTCGACCGAATGTGCTGTATCGCGTCTGTGCTGGCTGGAGTTTGCGGGAGAAAAAGGATAGCGGCTCAGGTTGACCGTTGATTACCTGCTGGAGAACAGCCCCAACGGCGGTCTGAGATGCATCAGTCTTGAGGATCAGAGTGGCGTCAACATCAGTCCTCAAATGACTAAGCGCGGTAGCGTTGGACAACGCGTGCTTGATCTTGTCGAATGCATCGATAGCTTCCTGAGTTGGCTCGAATTTCCGTGACTTGCCTTTAAGTAAATCGGTCAATGGCTGGAGTAGCCCAGAGCAATCTGGTATGAAACGGCTGTAGTAATTCACCATGCCGAGAAAACGACGGAGACTTTTGAAAGATTGAGGCATGGGGTAGTCTGCAATCGCTTGTGCTTTCTCGGGGAGTGGACTAATACCATTGCAATCAATTCGGTGGCCCAAAAAATCAACAGAACTTTGGCCAAAAACACATTTGTCAACATTGATCGTAACGCCGTACTGAGCAAAGCGTTCGAAAATCGATCGGAGATGTGACAGGTGCTCATCATGATTGGAACTGGCCACAAGAATATCGTCAATGTAGGCATAGACGAAATCGAGCCCTCTAAGGACTTGATCGATAAACCTTTGGAAAGTCTGTGCGGCATTTCGTAGACCAAATGGCATGCGAACGAATTCATAAAGACCAAATGGTGTGGTTATAGCGGTCTTCGGAATATCGTCGGGAGCAACCGGAATTTGGTGGTATGCACGCACCAAGTCAATCTTAGAGAAAACTGTTCTTCCATGTAAACCAGTTGAAAAATCATGGATGTGCGGAACCGGATATCTATCGGGGACGGTGGCATTGTTTAGTGCACGGTAATCTCCGCAAGGTCTCCAGTCGCCACTGGACTTTTTGGGAACCATATGAAGCGGGGAGGACCATGGGCTATTGGAAGGACGAACGATACCGAGACGAAGCATATGTTCGAACTCTGCCTTGGCAGTAGCAAGCTTGTCTGGAGGTAATCGTCGAGGTCGGGCGGTTACTGGCGGTCCATGTGTTATGATGTGGTGCGTAACTTCGTGCTTAGGCTCAGGAAAGTCATTAGACGATTGACAAAGAGCAGGAAATTGCAGTAATAGTTTGGTAAACACATTGTCGGCGGGCAATGCCAAGCGAAGACCGATCGAACTGATCGAAGTGACTTTACCCGAAACGGACAAGGATGTCAAACTATCGCATAGTTTACGGTTACGCAGGTCCACGATCAGGCCAAACTTGGTAAGAAATCAACACCAAGGATGGGGCGTTGGACGTCAGCGATGAGGAAAACAAAGGGAAAACTTCGACGAAGACCAAGGTTAAGAGTCAACATTTTCTGGCCGTATGTATGGATCTTGGTATTATTCGCCGCCTGCAATGTCAGTCCGGTTGGAAGTAGGTTGCGTTTTTCTGCAGAACGAGGAATAACGCTGACCTCGGCACCGGTGTCAACCAAGAAGTTTAAATTGGTTGAGGAATCGTAGACGTAAAGTAGGCGACTGTAAGATTGGCCAGACGCAGCCGTCGCCATCACTGGCTGGCGTGGAGGTTTCCCTGCTGCGGTTTGTGGAATGCCTTCGGATGGTTACAACCAGGTCGGCAATTCCTTGCATCATCGCCAAAACGGTAGTGGTACCAACAGAAATGACGTTTCGAACTCCTGGCGGGACTACGTTTACTTCGAGAGGAGCGTCTAGGGCTTCTACCACGGTAGCGATTAATGCTCGAGATGGCGAGCTCCAGCTTCGATAACCTCTCAGAAATGGTTTCAATCGGGTCAGTCCTAAGATCCGCGTTAGTGGTCGACTCAACTGCGTGACATGCTGAGGGTTTATGAAAGTACTCATGAACTTTGTCTGCTGTTTCAGCCAGCTTGTCCAAAGACAAATCATCTGCGAAGACGGCGAGAAGAGCTGAGGTGTTCGATGGAAGACATTTCGTCCAAAGCTGTCGAAGAATCGTGTCATCGACCTTAGAGGAACCGACCAACGTACGCATGTGCCTGAGAAGTTGCGATGGCGTGCGATCACCTAGTTCAAGACCGGAAAGTAATTGTCGAAGTCTAGCTTCGTCGGAGGCCGTAGTGCGCTTTAATACGGCGGCTTTGAGTTTTTCGTAAGGTGCGTCAGCCGGAATCGGATCGAGCAAGTCTATAAGGTCAGTTGCGATGTGGGTAGGAAGCTGGGAAGTGACATGTGCGAACATTAAGGACTGAGAACTAATACGGCGTATGCGAAAAAGAGCTTCCAACTGTAAAAACCACACGTGAGGATTAGAAGAATCGAAGGCAGGGAAGGAAAAACCAACAAAATTTTCTGAAATGTCAGTGCGGGGATGGTGGTCCGACATAGTCAAGTCACAAAAAAAGGAGTTCTGAGCTTTCAAAAAAAAGAAAACGGGGTCACCAAATATGTAGTGGAAAAGCCAAACGGAAAGGGCTTAACTACATATAAGAACTCAGTCTATAAATAAGAATGCTGTAGCTGACCTTAGGTAAAGCACGATCCTCGCTAGGCTGTCAGTTAGTCGCACAATCTGGTCGGAAGACGGAACTTAGTCGGCACAATAAATCGACGCGTTAGATCCGATGATCGATGGACGAGGCCAGCAGACAGACGACGACCAACAGCACAACACGCGTAGCGGAAACCAGAAGGCGAATCGAAACCCGAAAAAAGTGTTGTATCAGTCGTTGGTCAGTTAAAACAAAACTGTACAATAATAATGGAAGTGAGAATAGGAAAGTACAATTGGGAAGAAAGATATGTACAAGCGCTACAAGGTGGCCGAAAAGTAAACTTTGCAGGCATACATGATAAATATATGCAAATAAGGGATGATTTTGCGCGAAAACGCTAGAAATCCAGCAAGAAATATTATATCTACATGGGAATTCAGAGGAGCCTGTAATTAACTCACGGTTAGAAGGCCACAGCATACCATTTTCAGGGGATACTGAGCCACATAAACAACCAGTAAAATAGAGTTTAGCATTTTTTAAGCCTCTAAACTTTGCTAAAGCTTATAACAAGGCCGCATGAGCCAGGTCTACCTGAGTAACCCAGGGGATCTTTCAGATCCGCTGACAGATTTCGGCCTGCACAATACACACATTACTTAGCTAAACATCACAAGATTTATCCATTAGAGCCGATTTTCTATATTCATGAGGCTCTGTCACTAACATCAGTGAGCTACAGGAGCCTGTCACCAATAATAAAGAAATAAGCATGGGAAGATTTAGTAAAATTTAGCTAATTGCATTTGGGCGTGAAATCCGTTTTGGTCTACATTGGTTGGGCTTTAACAGCTCTACTTCTGGTGGTTGAGCTTGCTCACACTTGAGTTATTGTTATGCCTCGTGTGTAGATGCACACTATTGTGCAGCTCTTTGATGAATTTCGATTTATTTCTCTCCATTCTTAAGTTCCGAAGATAGTGCCGGCGGTGTTCACCTAGATGGCAATGTTAACTGGTACTCTAATGTCACACCGACTATTTCTTTTGTGATTTTCCTGGCAAGAGCTGTTCTAGCACCCGAAGCAAAGAGCGATAAGGTAAATCAGGAGTAGAATAGTAACAAAAACCAGTGGGAGCTGGTCGTTCACCCACCATTACGCATAACGCATGGTAGGCTTTAGAGCCAGCTATAAGATAAATGATACACGGGCGGCCAAGATAAGAAAAGTGGTGGTGGAAAGTTTCTGGTGCTCCAGCCAGCCAGTGTGACAGGGGCCTCTCTGTCGTTGGTTAGCTTACTTGCCAGTGAAATGAAATCTGGAAATGAGAGTGTTTTACGAGCAAAAGCAGTCAAAGAAGAGGATCTGGTTTTCATTATAACTGTCTACTAGTGTTACCAATAGTGATAGGCACATGTATAACAGATAAAGCTAAGTATATGGGGCCAAAGAGCATAAGTGGATAGCAAAATGTCTGATTCTTGGGCCTAGAACTTTCATAGTACGCTCTTTACAAGCACAGAATCACTTCCGACTACGCAAAGTGTAGCAAGCTCCTCTCCTATCTCCCCAAGGTGATATCAATGCAGGTTCGTGCCATTATCATTGCTCAGACCGAAAGCCGCTATGAGGTTCTCAAGGAAGCCACGGTTAAGCGTGTTATGCCCTCTGAGAGACTTCGGCTGCAACAGCTTTTCAGGCATCTGCAGCTGGGCGACAAACTGCCCTCAACCCTGCTATGAGAAATGCAGCAACTCCTTTGTTCCTCAATCATGGATGAGAAGTTACTTCGAGAACTATGACTACAGCGGCCACCGAAAAACACAAGCGATTCCCGTTACAGAGAGCTTCGTCTCACTTACTCAACTAGCAGATTTAGCGAATCATGTTATTTAGCGATCACAGCCACAAGCCGAGGAGAGCAAGATCAATGCCGTCGCGTTCCAGTGCACTTCTATCACTGGCTTACAGTCAACTATAGAAGTCTTGCAAACACAAGTTGCGACACTTAGCCGCCAGGTCCAACAGCTTACTATGAATCGTCGTGGTTATAGCCGCTCAGAATCGCCCTGCAAACGTTCTAAGTCTAGCAACAGGCAGACTAGCTTTTGGTACCATCAGCGCTTTTGTCCCTCAGCTCATAAAGGGTAAAGCCTTGCAACTTCGCCGAGAAGCAGGGAAACTTCTCGGCCGGTCCGTAACGGTGATGGACGCGACTGGCCAACACCAACGTTGCCTCATCCGCGTTAATGATTTAACTTCCGGTACCGAGTTTCTAGTTGACACAGGTGCCGAAGTTAGCGTTATACCCTGTAGCCCAGATGAGTTCGTCAAGCCATCGCCGACCAAGCTGCGTGTTGCCGATGGCACAATAATAGCGACTTTCGGCGAAAAGCTACTAACGCTCAATTTAGGCCTCCGGCGAACCTTTCGCTGGACTTTCATAATCGCTGCCGTACCTTTCGCCATCATATGCATAGACTTTCTTCAACACTTCGGCCTCATGGTCGACACTAAAAGAAAGAAGTTTATCGACTTCAGGACACAGCTCAGTGTTATCGGGACTAGCACCAACTTGGCTGCTATCACTCCCATTCGTGCCCTACCTCAAGCTTCCAGTCTTTTATAGAACTTTTCAACAAGCATCCTAAACTCGTTCGCATCCTGAACGACTTGCCGCCTGCAACGTCAAACGTCATGCATCACATGTGAACTAAGGGCCCACCTGTTTCGGCCCGCCCTCCCACACTAGCCCCGGACAAGCTCAAAGCTGCTAAGGCAGCATTCGAGCAAATGCTCAAACTGGGAATCAGCCGCCTGTCCAAAAGTCCATGGGCGTCACTATTACACATGGTACCGAAGAAATCCGGTGATTGGCGCCCCTGTGGTGACTACGTAGCACTTAACAAAGTTACCGTCCCGGATAAATGCCCTACTCCGCACATGCGCGACTTGACCTCAGCCCTAGCTGGTAAGTCTATCTTTTGCGTCAAAAGCGAAGTGTTGTCCATCACCATAAATACATTAACCGGTCGTCTACCAAGTTTTCTGAAAGAATGACTTCCCGATTGGTTCCAAATATGTTCAAAGATATTGAGAACGGTCTTTTCATTTTGCAGACGACGCTAGACTGTCCTTTGAGAAGCTCAAATACACTATCTCCAACATAGTGCTTCTCGCCCATCCAGACACATTTGCACAACTTTCCCTGACAACTGACGCATCGGACACTGCCGTCGGTGCAGTTCTTCATCAAATCATCGACCATCGATGGATACCTATAGATTTCTTTTCGAAACGTTTACAACCTGCCGAATAGCGTTACAGCACCTTCGGTTGGGAACTGATAGCTATCTACCTAGGTATCGGACATTTCCGTCACTATCTCAATGGTCGACATTTTACAGTCATCACTGACCACAAGCCATTGATCTACGCAATCAATGGCGCAATAGCCAAGTATTCCCCGTGGGAAACTAGACACCTAGACTACGTTTCTCAGTTTACGACAGACGTACGACATGTCCCAGGTGCCCTCAACCCCATCGCGGATGCGCTTTCACGCATTCAGAAGATCAGCTTATCGCCTGGCACCAACATTGATCTAGCCGCTATGGCTGCTGCCCAACAAGCTGATCCCGACATACAAAAGCTAAGACGCAACACCTCGGTGAAACTACGCGGTTCCACTAGCTTCATCTAAGGGGACCATTCTTTGTGAAGTCTCACAAACTTCCCCCGACCCTTAGTTCCTACCTCGAGGCATCGACTAGTTTTCAACGCTCTACACAACCTTCCTCCTCCCGGCATACGTGCTACGCAGAAGCTCGTAAGTGAACGCTTCGTAAGGCCCAACGTCAATCACGATGTCCGCCTTTGGGCACGCGCAAGCTTAGAGTATCAGCGCGCCAAGGTATACAGATATACAAAAAGCCCACTTGGCGTCGCTCCCGCTCCTGACTCTCGTGTTGCACACGTCCTTGTCGATCTGGTCGGACGTATGCCTCCATGCAAAGGCTACGTGTACCTCCTCACTTGTGTCCACCGATTCACCAGTTAGCCAGAGACGATTCCGATAGTCAGTTGCTCTTCTGAGACAGTTGCGCAAGCTTTCCTAGAACGCTGGGTAGCTCAATTCGGTTGCCCAAGCCTAGTCAACACTGACAGAGGATCGCACTTTGACGGATCCTTTATCAAATTGCTCAACGTTCTTGGTTGCCAACATAACCGAGCCGCCGCATACCATCCCGCAGCTAATTGGATGGTAAAAAGCTTACACCGGCAACTCAAAGGATCACCCTGTACCCAATCTAGCACGTCCTGACACGAAGCAGTTCCGCTCGTTCTCTTAGGCATAAGAAACACCAATAAAGCGGATTTGCACGCCACCCCATCTTCGCTAGTCTTTAGATGAACACAACGCTTACCTGGTGAACTCGTCTCAGCACAAGCGCCAACAACCTTCGACTATGGCGACTACGCAGCTTGTCTATCTCATCACATGCGAAGCTTCAGTCTGTGCAACCCGGAGCACACTGCTTGCGTACCAACGTGCACGAAAGCTTAATTACTTACACGCACGTACTTGTTCGCACTGACGGTGTACGCCGACAACTTCAACCTCCTTACTCTGGTCTGTACCGTGTCGTACGCAGAAGCGACAAGCAGTTTACCACTGACTACAGTGGTGAGACTGAGACGAGCAACGTCGATCGAATCAAGCCAGCATTCCTTGACAAGTCTGACTCTTCGGGGCAGCAAACACCTTCACAGCCTGCGCCATCACAACTCGCACCGCAACCTTAGATGCGTCAGTTCGCTCCAGCAAAACCGACAACCTCAACCGACAGCACTCTTGCTCTACCTACTATCAATCGACGCGATAGGAATCTAAAACCTCCAGTTCGTTATTCAGACTTTGTTAGCACTCACTAATTTACATAGAACGTGTCTTTGAAATTTTCTGCTCTTACCAGACGTTTCTGAAGATCCACAAAAAGGACCAAAACCGTTTGAAACTACCAAAAAGGAGCAAAAGCTTTTGAAAACCCGAAAGCAGTTTTGCATGTTTTTCGCTTTGCACTCTTTTGTGTATGGCTATGCAATTATGCTTCTTTTTCATGTTGCTTTTCATATACACAGCCGGTTGGTTGCACCTCGGTTTCACCTTTCGCTGGATCCCAGCACGTCAATTGGAAGTGGAACGAACTTCCTGCCCAACCACATACGTGCAATTTACTAACTGTCCCCCACACAATTTTTTACCGCTTCGACACCGTAGGGAGGACACGGGTGGGAGCCCGCTAGGGTCCGATTGCATGGCTCTCCCCCAGCAGCTGCATCAGGTTTCACAAACTGCTCTCGCACATGGCTGGCCCGCGACGGACAGTCCTCACGTAGATCGAAGGACTGCTTACACAGTCCCTTCTTGGAGAGGGGTATGTAGCAGTCTTGAGGTTCCCCGGTTTGCCGGTATAAAAGTCTAACTAAAAATTATTTCATTGTTCACTTAGGCAACCGGTGTGGTTTGTTGAACTGATTGCTGAGTTCGAATGCTTGACTTGCTCATCGCCATTTTTGCTTGGCGCTCGTTTCGGTTTCAACTCGCGACTGCACTGTGTCTGTGCGTTCTCCTTTCCCTAGCTAGAGCGTCCACGGTGTCGTTCCTTTATAGCTAGATACCAGGGAATCTTTTACTGTACCAAGGAAAGTTTTCCTGCAACTCGATCCGTCTTTTCGAATCGCTCCGGACTTCCGGTACAAGCGACTCTCTTAAGCTGTTAATTGTCATATCACGCTTTGCGGCCAGGCCCGTCTACATGCAGAAAAATGGAGCAGCAAATAGACATAACTATGCTCATAGCCCTGTTGCGTGGAACGTAAACACACATTGATACGTCCAACGTAGCCATTGTGTGACACCTTGAATCGAGGATGCAACGCCTACCTGAAAGCACCTATAATATATTTGCAGTGGGAAATATCCGATTGTGTCATCTAATCAAAATCCAAAGCCTTAACCTAGTGCGTTTACGCAGCTAACCACCGACGCTAATTTGGCAGCAAGCACAACTATTGCGCGGTCGAAAGCACGCCTTAACATGGTAGGTAGCGTCAGTTCGCGCCAAATGGATACGCTTTTCCTATCCTTAAACTTCGCAACCGCTTTATATCGTCAACCCGTCCCACTAAACTTGACTCATCAGGTTGCTGCTGTTACGACTTGCTCTTCGGACCTAATGCTCGCAAATGCGTACAAATATGCTACTGTTGCGCTGCAGTGGCTCTCTTATCTTGGCCCATTACGACGACTAAAAATAAACGCTGAATAAGACCTATAGCATCTACGTTATGTATTACAAGTTCGGGTCTCCGTCCACAATTGGTACTACTGTTTTAGGTTGCGTTAGTTCCCTATTTCAAGTAAGCCGGGGGCTTCTTTGACAACTATCCTAATTGCAACCATTGACATAATAATAGCTACCTAAGGTCACCGACCGCTCAGACTTACCTAAGTTTTCGGCGCACTTTCCACTAGGTATATATTGCGACTGCCACACCACTTTCTACCATCGACATTGACTGCCTCATGTCTTTTGCCCTTTTGATTGATGCAAAATGACAGATGATAGTGGATCCTGCAACTAAATTTAGTGTGCGTTGAGCCAGCGTTAAAACCACATCCATAACCATGGTCTACTCTTTTGCCCAGACCGCGACAATATTCGCTAACCTCCGCTCCCAGTATTGCACTTTACTTCAGCCAAGGATTGCTGCACCGCCTGTAGAACCAAAAGGCGTACAACTCCGGAGGAAAGTAAGCCCAACCGACTCCTTCCGGCTAAGCCGACTTTCACCTGAGAAAATTATAGTTGCGGTGACGAAGTTCGAGCACATGGTTAAACTCCGAATAATCCGGCCTTCAGAGGCTGTGATACTTTAACTGCAGATAGCTCCCAAGAAACCTGTTGACTGTGAGGAAAACCGTTACAGAACATGAAGCGGTGCACTGCTCGACATCTAGCAGGAAAACCGCCACCAAGGGCACACACTGAATGTTCCGGCATTCAGGGCATAAACTGAGTAGAATTCGTCTTCGCCTGCAACTTAGCCTTTTAGAAAATTACCACAGAGGCAAAATGGGTAACTAGGTCTTCGCATGCATTTCAAACCTGGAAACTCATGTGTCGGCCATCCAGTAGCGGAAGCTTTCACACACCATAATTATACCGTTCTTTCTTTACCTACAATGGTCTGGCTGCCTTGACATGATTTGGCGGCGTCCGTATCCGGATTTGCCTGTCACTGTGACGTCCATGGGGACAGTCACAGGACGCCTGCGCCTACAAAGGGGACCATGGGTGGCTTGCGCTGCACCACCCATAGTTCCACCCACACACCCCATATCCAGTGTAAACCCGAAGGAATAAGACCGGGAGGCATGCGGATGGGAGCCACGTTTCATCAACGGAGCCGGCCCACACTCCTTCAACAAGCAGATCGGAAGCATTCCGGCCTAATTGGGAAACCATACACACCAGACGTACACGAGGCGGTGGCTGGACCGTAGCCCGTTCCACACAGATTGCATGGAACCACTCTTTGAGCCTAGCACCGTCACAAGGACGGTGCACTCCGTCCCCTCCAGCGACGACCAACTGTCTCCTGGAGCCAGTATGGACGAGGTAGTGGGTAATAGACAGGTAGGCACCTTGTCAACATTCACATCAGGCGCATCCGCACAGGGGAACTCAAGCAACATCTACTTCTGAAATGCAAGATTACTCATCACGCAGGCAAACGTACCACATACGCCGCCTTATTGGCCTGGATTAGTAAATTGTATGGGAACATACTCATGGTGCTTCTATTCCGCATACAATTGTTCCTTCGCCGGCACCTGAGAAACCGCCCTTTTGAGCAGTTCACGGAATTCGCATCGATCAAATTTGCCTTGGATTCGCAACACCTGAAATCAACATGAGTTTGTCATAAACTCATCTTCTTCATGTTCTGGTAATAGTATTTTCGGTTTGCTCGAATGTCGTTCTACTGCACTAAGTTAACCGTACAAAAGCGGTATGAAGATCCTCGTGGAATTCATTCGGTATACATATATACATAGATTGCCGTCATCTGTATCCAATGGCAGTTCGAATGCAACATATGCACATGTGTTTCCACGGACTTCATTATTAACTGTCACAAAACGGGACTGTTCACTGCCTTGACATAGACTCAGGTACAAGACGGAGTTATCCATTGCTTTCTCAGCGTAAGTTTGACCCCATGTGGAATATTGCATCTAGGCTTGTCCACACTGACTCGTACGGAACCAAATGGAGCTCTAGTATTGTTTGCAAATAGGTACCAAGTTCGTATTGTGGTTAGGTAGGCAGAAGTAATCTGTGTGTCTACCTAGCTCGTGTATTTAAAAACTGCACCACGTACGACTTCGAAAAGATATGACCCATACTTACCCCACTTTAACCGTGTAGCGTGAACTGCATTCGTGCTGGCTATTTATTCCGGCTAGGCTGCCTTGTCTTCGTGGTCATCACACGAAGATGCACAAGCCGCGTTCCGAATATATCGGGCGGAATACCGGTTATTGCCTAGGGTTGCCGAGCGCTGGAACTGGCTGCCTGAAGGTATGGTTTGTGACTCTATGGTTAAGGGTTTTGAGGGGCAGTTAGAATAACGTGGTTGCAAACAAGAAAATTTTGCCCCCGCCTGACCATGTCCATCTTCCAACCTTGATTTCATGCATTGTGCTTGAGCGCACGCTTTACTATTATCCTTCAGTTAATTGACCTTTTTTTCCTTTTTCCTTCCAGTGCTTCCTCCGTTTATATTTTCCTGGCCGGCACAGCAGTGGCTGCTAGGGTAGGAAAGCTTGGCGGGAACTGGATGATCAAGAGGTGCTTAGGGTGATTTGTCTTTTATCGACCAAGACCTCAGAACACCTTGTTAATTCCTAGCTCAGCGGTTCGTCCAAGGAAGGTGGTGCTATCATTATAGCCCCATATAAAACTAAAAATACATCAAACATTCCACTTCGCTGAATAAGCCACCAGTTCCTCTCCAAAGCGCGAAATAACCACACTCTGGGATGATTGCACAGGTTATAATAAATTTTTGTACTCGTCTCGGTCAGACTATTTATCGTACTCCAAACACTATCACACCCAGGTATCTGTGAATAATTAAAATAAATAATAGTATATTCAGATGCGTACACGCGACATACCAGTGAAGACATGAACAGCCAAGTAAAATCACACATACCTGGCTCACCAATAGATTGGTGGTTATTCTGGTGAAATAGGCGATGAAGCTTCATGTTGCTTCAAAGCAGAATTAGGTGAGCTGTATTTCCCTTTCGAAATTACAATTAATTTTAGTGTTTTGCAAGTCCTCGTTTGCCTTGGTTGGGAATATATAGTGATGTATATTTCACGAACGCTAAGCGGCAATTAAAGGAAATGTAATTTTGCAGTTCATGGTACCTATCGCAAGGAGGCTGGAAGTTGCCGAGGTGAGATTGTCTGCGTGACTCAGCGATCCATTTAAACTTTGGTTGGTTGGTGCTTTTTTGCGCCTTTAGAGCCACTCATACCACATTGGTCAATGGTTAGATGCCAGACAAACACCGTCTCCTGGCCTTCTAGGTTAGAAATTGGAGTAAGGGCAGCTCCATTTTTCGTAAAACGGACTCTTTGTAGATCATTGCCAAAACCCGCTGCCTTAAGATTAGGTTTTTATACTGAAGGTTTTGATTGAGAAACCTGGTCCTGCTTCTGTGCAGGCCTAATCAACCGGATAGTACCCTGCGCACGCGATACTATGAATCTTTCACAAATAATTTCCTGATGCTCTGGCCGCCGCAGAGGATAATCAACGGCTCCTTATTCTGCTTGGAGCATGGCGGATAGGGGTTTTGTTGCTACTTCTCAAGCCCCCACATCTTCTTATTCCCTTTCTTACGCTGCCTCAGCGTTATCGTCCAGTTCCTACTTCACATATATCCCCCGTTTCCAACCCACATTCTCAGCCTGTCATCACCATGCCTTGGTAAACTTTTATCTTCTAGGTTCAGTACACAAGTAAACGCAGAGCGTCGCTCTTGCCCTACCGACAAACCTGTATCTACCAAAGCATTCAAGCACAGTTCCTCGGCTTCTGTTTATTGTCCGATGCTCTATAAAATTGGCATGTCTAAGCTTATGCATATTAGTACTGATCGGTCAACAAGCAGCTCCTGCCCAAACATTAGGCACCCTCTCGATCGACATCTGCTGCCTATCGGAAACCCGCCTACAAAACCAGAGACTTGTTCTCATGCTGCGATCCCTTACAGGCGCCACTAACGTTGTGCCTATCCGGAGAGTATGCAGCTTCGAGTGCCGGCCAAACCGGTGTTAATGTTGCATTGAGGAGGAAATGGCTCTGGTTGATTTGCTCATCATCAGTAGCCGGATGTGTGCGGTCCGACTGGCTAGCTTGTTCAGAGCTTCGAAGTCGCGCAGAGCCAACAGTTGTTAGTTACTCATCGCTGACTACTCCCCCACAAATTTTAGCGATGACCCCGTGAAAGACAACTACTATCGTCAACTGCACGAGCTCCTTCGCCACGGAAGTAGCACGGAAACTGTAGGGCTGACTGAGGGTCTGGACGCTCCAGTTTGTAAATTGTCAACTGATGAGCCGCATTTAGGTGGCCAGCTTGGTATAGGCTCACTTGATAATAACGGTTAGTAACTGCTTTATTGGTGTGAAGATGCTGGCTTATATTTTGTGAGCGTTCACTTTAGACACAGCACCTGTCGGTAGGTGACATGGTACCCACCAGCTTCGAACCAGTCATGGCTGCGTCCAAAATTGTCGTTCGATTTGGAGCACATGTGTGGACACTGACCATGCACTTGTATGTGCTGATTTGCGGGTGTTTTGGTGGCCGTCCTCGACAAGCATGGTAGCACATAGGCAACAGCCAACTGTAGAAGTCAGGTGTTCTGAATGTGCGTGGAATTACGCTGGCTTTTGAGTTGAGAAAGCGCCAACTAAACACAGTTGAAGGTCACTGGTCGCATGCACACCAGAACTTACTTGAAGCTGGTAAATCATCATTTGGTAGATCCAATAACCAGCATAGTCATTTCGATTCTTCACCTTCTATAGAGGTTAGCAATGGTTAGCGGCACTTTCTGGCTTGAAACAAACACGAGACTCTCAAAGACGTCACGGCAAAATTCCTTGCTATCCTTAAGAGAGACCTTGAAGTGTACTGATCTCTTCGTGCGCCAGAGACGGAACTGGCCACTGCCCTTGGTAACCATCGTAAGCTGTTCAGTCTGATAAGGGAAACGGGCAGCAGGATACCTAGTATTATAAACACTAGACCTGAAGAGAGTAGACAGGCTATCCACAACTTCTTAAAACGTTTGTAGCGTTGAGCTGATCATTATAAATAGCAAGTTAATCGACCTGAATGGCTGGATCAACCACCGGCCAGTGATCTCCCGGCTTCAACGTCTTTCGCTTTGGCTCCGCTTTTTTGCACAGCAGTCGAGCGTGGGATCAGGCCGTTGAAGCTGAATAATGCGGCGAGAATAGATGAGCTCGTGCAGCCCTCTTCAACTTCGTGGCCTTGCTCTTGTTGGCGGTTAACATGAATAAAAATTGCAACTGTGGAGCAGGAAACGCATTCCAACCGACTGGAGACGCTCCGTCATTGTCCCGACCTTCAAAAGAGGTTTGCGTTTGGAATGCGGCAACCATAGAGGAATTAGGCTGAACCCCGTCGCTCTCAAATTGTTCGCCACCGTAAGCCTCTACAGACTGGCTGGCTACCGTGAAAGTCAGATTCGTGAAGAGCAAGCCAGGTTTCATCGTGGTCGGGGATGCGTCGAGCACACATCCACATGACGTCAGTTGTTGGTGCTCCGCCACATACATTGGCGGCCCACCGATAAATTGTTCCACGACATTAAAGGTGTTTTCGCTTTGGTGGATCAAAGTGCCCTTTGGGACGGTCTGCTAAGTAATGGTGTGCCCGAGAAGTATGTAAATATTATCGACGCGCTTTACGCGCGCAGCTCGGGCAGAGCAAGAGCTTACAGCAAGCTGTCACCACACGTTAATTCCCCCAGCGGTGTCAGATAAGGGTGTCCGTTGTCGCCCTTACTCTTCAATTTCACTATTGACAAAACCATGGAAATTGTGTTTACCGGACATGAGTTAGGAGTTCTGGAGCAGTTTCCAGATGAAAGACTACTTGGTTTGGAGTCTGCTGACGATATTGCCCTAATCTTTAACAGCTTGCAAAGTGCCAATCTGCAATGAACGGATTTGCACTGGTTTCCCTTGTTTCGGGCCATGTTTTGCACCCTCGAAGTGCAAAGCTTTCCTTCAAGCTTGGCAGTGACCGTCTCCTGCTCTGACATTTGGTGGAGTAAGCCAGAAGTGACTGCAAACGTTCAATACCTAGTTAGTTGTATTAGCGGCGATGGGATTGAAGAGGAGGTTACTAACCGTTTAGCGTAATATCGAGGCACTTTTGCTAAACTTCGCAGGCGCGCTACTGCTATATCCCTAGATGTTATGGTGTACAATGCAGCCGTACATGCGACCCTACTGTACAGTTTTGAAACCTGGCCACTTTGATCAGCGGACATAAAGAGAAGAGTTAAGTTAGACCACCAGCGCCTACATAGTTTGTTGGGAACAGCTTGTGATCAATGCGCATGTTTGACGCCTTGTTTTTAGCATAGGAAGGAATACTGAACCGCTTAACACCGTAGTTTTACATACCAGGCTCCGGTGGCCAGGATACGTGTTGCGCTTTCCAGCTCACCGACTTCCGCGAAGTGTGTTGTTTGCTCGCCGGAGTCAGATAAAAGAAGAGAAAACGTGGCCAAGTGATGACGTGGTCTAAAGGAATGATGGCCCTTAGTACAAAGTCGACCTCGGTTACAGCCTCTCGGCTCCCTAGTTACGGACCGAAGGACGATGAGCAAGTTTGGTTGGATGCATTTGTTAGCATCGCGAGCAGCAGGCCTCAATGGCGTTTGGGTTGTAAGTTCTTTGTCCATCTCTCGCCGCTTAGCCTCATTCACCAACTGCGATCTCAGTTAACAGGCAAGATATCTGACTTTTTGCAGCACAAAAGTCGACTGTTAGCTTTCCGGGACGATGTCTATCTATCGCTGGTGACTCTTTCGGCGAGCCGCTGTTGCACCCTGTACTTTTCTTTTGTATTGCGGCACCGTAACTGGAGTGTTTTCTAGTTGCAGCTAGCGTGTATAATGATGACGATATGTTCGTGGTACAATAGTTTTGGTCAGTTTAATTTGCTGCAATCGAGCGGATTCATAGTGCGATAATGAGCAGTCAAATTACGTCCATTTGCTTTTGCCTGTCAAATAACTGACTGCGATTTGTGCGTCTTGAAGCTAACCACCTTGTTGAAAAACTAGATTGTTCACATAAGGAGTAATAAGTAAATGGGCTCGTTTAAAAGTTATTGAAACTTCGTACTGGTGCAAAACCCATGGCTCAAGTAAGTATTGCAGATAACTATTTGATAACCCACCCAGCTCAATACAGCAGAGCAGTGCTGTAAACGGCTGTGAAATTGTTGTGCAATGCGGATTACGTTGTCAAACGAAGTAATGAAACTGTCCCAGCTGTGTCGCCGAACAGTCCCAGCGCAGTGTTATCTGGGTGGTTTGTGTTAATCAAGTTTCAGTGACTGGTTCGGCTGCAGTGTTCCAGGACGTGGTATGTTTACGCCTGGTACGAGTTCCCCTTATAAAAAGCAAAACGTCTCTGTGTAACATCGCTCTCACGTGGCGTACAGGACACGCCATTTCGTTAGTGCCCCTTACTTGTCTGGAGGACCTTACCTAATCGACGAACGTCAGTCATCCAATACGAAGAGTTTAGTTAATCCGGTTTAGCTCTGACGACCTGACCGAAATCAAACACAAATGCAGTGTCACATTTACAACTTGAAAGAACACAGGCACAAGCACACCTAGTTGGATACTCTTATAAGCAAACATCACATGGATCTACTTACTAATTTTAAACTTGTACTGTCCTTTTACCTTTCCCAGTCCTTCTTGTTTGTATTCCTATGACCTGAGTTTGGTGGGCATGCCTCGCGTTGTCGAGAAGAAAACATTTATTTACGCTATAAGGCAATGCTTAAGCAACGCATACTAACATTTTATCGTTTGACACTTCTAGTAGATACATAAGTTAAGTGAAGGTGTACTACTGGAAAGCATTTTTCGCTGTACCGTGGAATACCCCTTGCATTCTACAGCTAGAGCGCTTCTGCTTCTCTTCTGTGTATGATCATGTTTCCACTTAAGTTCCGTCATGCGTCTATGCGTTAGTAAATTCGAATGTCCTCATCAGAGATATATATAATATGTTGCAGCCGCATAAAAGATTATATGTGAGCTTTTCTGTTCGAAAAAACAACTTGCCGTCACCTCCATTTGTCGTTACTTATGCTCACAACATAACGTGTGCCGATGAAGGACGCATGGACCTACATAGACATATCATTGCACTTGACGCAGTTACTAAAGTGAACATGTTATACAGTGGTGCTGCAGCGTAAAGAACTGATGTTAATCTTACATAAGCAATGGAGTATCTCGAGCCCATGGACATCCACTTCCATCCTGGCATATGAAAAATAACATGCTTTTACGGCTCTTAACCTAAAGGAAAGCGCAATAGCGACCACGAGGTACTGTAACCGTTCGTTTTGATAAGCAATTTTCAAACGAAATAAACAAAGTTTTCCCAAAGCCAATTCCTTGCAGTAAGTTCCCGGTGTGCGCACATATCAATTTTTCGTGCATTATCATTTGGCAGAGAGGCCGCTTACCTACTGACCGTCGGGGAGCATCCTGGGTGTAGCTCGAACAATACATAAGTCATTAATAAAACAAGTACGTTGGGGCCAACACGGCTTAGTAAAACTTAAAATAGCCTCCTATTAGGTGCGTAGGTTTTATGGGTTCGCATATCGTTGGCATGCAGTAGCTACGTTAGCCAATGCGCACCTACGAAAAGTGTGCGAAGGGACAACTAATTGGACACCACCCTGCAAGCCAACTGCAGTCAGTCTTGGATTGGTGTATACCTCATGTAAACATGAATGGAAAAGGTTGCAAAACCAAACCGCACGCCATAGGGCGATGCAAGAATCTTACAGGCTTTTCACATCAGCTGCAGTAATAGCTGTTTTTAGTATCCTTGCTAAAACTTGGCTGCGCTATGTTCGTGGGTTTTTTATTGGCATTGAATTTCAACTTTTAAAGAGTCTAATAAGGAAGAAGCAAGACCGAACAAATCCGCTAAGCGAATCGATTGGGTAGGTTAAATGAGGCTATTTTTCTATGAAGGTGGTGGCCATAAATTTCATATTTCAAATGGAACTTAATTTTCAACCGCTTTCATGTTGTGTATGATTTCCACTTCGTTTTGCGTTTATATGACAGCGCAAATCTTGCGATTCAATTAACTAGGTGATACATACATAGATGGACAATGTCAAGATAATCGACAAGTTATTATGGTTGGTGTTGAAAAGCATAATTGATACGGCAAACGACTGAACGTTAGATATAATGGCTGGCCAGTATTGAAACGGTGGATACGCTTCAGGTGAGGTGGTTATGCGTGCACAGACATGGGGGAGTAAAAGGCGATCTGGTATACAAATATTTCAGAAAGGCTAAGTAAAGAGAAAACGTATCTGGGACCAGGTGAAGCTTGACAATATGGGGGTGTTAAATTAACGAAGAAAGAAGCGCGTTGGATTTGCGGGCATACAAGCCCATCCTTGTAAAGTAGCTGTGGTGGAGATAGATGGCATTTAAAGAGGGGTCAAACGTACTGTGGCTTCAAACATTAACTAAACACTAGTACAATGAAGACTTGTTTACTGCATCTATCATTGGTTCTTCATTGTTGAATACAAGGTCCAAGCGAGTAGGTCTGTTGCCAGTTCTGGATTTTTCGGTAGCAGTAAGGTAATTGTATAGTTGTGTACCGGCGATTGGATTTTATAAGTCCGCATTTAATTAGTTGCTGAGCAATGCTGGAATTACTACTGCGTGCAGATTGGAGTCCCACGCCAAACGCACGTGACTGTTTGACCTTACTAGTTCACGCTTCATAGAAGCACCAGGAAGATATCTATTTCCAGAGTGGCTCTTGGACGGCGTTATAATTTGCGAATATACCCACATTCCCTCTATTCACGCACAGGTCGCACCTGAGAGGATAAACGATTTGCACACCTGGATCGTAGATAATATCGCCATTCAGGTCAGCTCGGTAATAGCAGAGCACTCCTCCTCCTGTGCTGGGATGATCGTTTTCTAGGAGAACCATGCCTGGCAAGGCTACCTCGACATCAATGATCTCGGTATTGAGCGATATTTTAGCTTTCTTGACGAGGTCTCAAGGAGTAGACGCCTGGTGTGTATTTAGATAAGTTAGCGTACTGAGACGAACTTGTGACTTTGTATACAAGCATGTGAGAGTTTCAACCCTTAGCAGTGTGTTTCTAGACGTAACGTCTGAGTGGCTGGTTATGCTTATTATTGTAAAGACGGCTCTTGGTCGCCTTTTGCTGAACCGTACTCGCTAGCTACGGGATAAATTAATGGGAGTGCGAGATTGACTTTTGCTGTTTGACCGTTTCTGCGCCATTGGGTGCCACAGCACCACAAAATTAAGTACAATTTATGCAATAAAATTTTTCGATGTTTCTTTAGGGCTTCAGCACTACTGGGTGCGGACGGTTTTCGCAAACAGTAAAGATGTGTTTACAAAATGTATTAAAGCTGCGCTAGAAAAATGTATCTGGAAAAAGAAAAATCTGCACAGTCCTGTCATTCATCGACGACCAGGAGCAAAAGGCTTTCACACCGGGCGCTTCAGCAGCCGCCCCAGCTAATATTTTCCTGTTTTGCTTGTTATGAGATTGGTTCCGCAGATAGGTCAACGTTTGTCCATGTGGTGAGATTATGAAGCCTGTCGATATTTAGAAGGCTAATAGACATTAATTTAACTGAGTAAAGCGGTAACTCAACTTAACCACTTTTCACATTTGAGTCATTCTCTATTTGTACGCCGGAAAATTTGGACATGAATTTTACATCGCTACCACGATATCATTTAAGTTGATGCTTTTTTCAGAACACACCGCTTAATCAGGGTCATCAGCTTCATACGTTTTGCTGATCCGTTCGCTCTATCTGATAAACCAAACTGATCACACACTATGCAAACTTAGAAAATTTTTATTTTCATAGCAGTTCTAGTCTCATGAATTCCCCTAACACTTAAATTTCTCGTTGTCCTCTCTATGCACGCCTACATCCGGGTAACTTGGTATAGACTGGTATGGTTTCAGAAATTAAAAAAATGGAGAACTTCCAGCTTACTGATTACTTCAAATGTAGGTTAAGCCGAAGCTTGTTAATCCCAAACCTAAGGAAATCAATTCTAAATGTGGGTTAACCGCTTAACCAAACATATGATACAAAATATAATTGTCTTCCGTTGCGAACGGTTTTTGCAATCCTGAATTGAAAGTGTTGTCGATCGTTATTATAAGACACATGTAACGTTTTGGCTTCCTTATCTTTTAATCAAATGTTTGCGCGTATTGGTGTAGAGTGTTTACGTATGAATTTATTGGTGCATGTAGCAAGATTTTGCATGAAAAGTGCATCACTTGCTACACCATTGCTTGACTCCCTTAGGCAAACATTTATGTAGGCAAAAACTTTAAGCGATTTATTTATTCTTCCTAAATTTTGCACCATTTATTTCCCCTTAATTCCACATATAATTATGGACTTTGTAGATAAAACAAAATTAGCCGTTGTTGTGTGTTTGTAAATGATAAAAAGATCAAAATCCGCCTTCGCCTGTCATATACAAAACAATGAATACAAAAGGTATGCAAATTCAATTTCTTTTGTGTTATAAAGTAAGTGTCAATTTCCCAATATGTTGTAGAAATAAATAACTGGTCTATTTTTCGTTCCGGCTTATTGCACCTCAATAAGACAGCATTTTACGTTATTTGTTTGACTTATGCATCTGTATAAATATTCCGTGCACTATGATCTGATCCACTCGGTATTAGCCTGTTGCTAAGCCAGCGAATATATCGTTCATACTACGACATAGTTCTTTGCGGCTGACTTTGCATGAAGACCTTCAACTATGATCATCTACATCGGAAACTAAGACACACTGGCTGAATTTCCATGGTTTATGGACACACGAGTTAGACTCAGAAAGAGTATGAGTTTAAAGAGACTGAATGTTATTCTACCAGCGCTTCTCTGAGGAATTAGAGAGCTTATCTTATAAATGAAATAGAAACCATTCAGTCATACTTAAAATAGCGATTAATTTTTCTCTAATCTGCTTGGTTTATTTTGCTACAGGGGCATCCGCCACCAGCACCACGTAACGTACCAAGGTAGAACAAAGGAGATTATTACAAAATGGCTAGTCTAGTACTCACTGGGAAGAACCGTTAGGCATTAACGTTGATTCTAGAAGCAACCTGCAAATTTAGGCAAACCTTAGAGTGAGAGCAAAGTTAGGCACGCGTGTATTATAAAGCCTTTCAGATTACGGCGGTCAGAAACCGTCATACTTAGTCTCCCAGCTAGTCCAGGTTGTCTACTTCGTGCCTTTTGAGATTTACACTTAATCTTACATATTTTTCTAAGTAGCACATCTGCCTCATTATCGTTGCAATCTTTTGCTCTCTACGAGTCCTTGTGTTAAAAACGCAATAGCAAAACAAGTTGATCAACCTAGTTATCGAATTCAAACAAGTAGATCCACTTAGCACTGATTACCTTCTGCTCCGTATAATGCCGTCGGGCTGCAAGTAGTTTCAAACAAGGTATGCAAAACCTTTTTGTTACGAATCCTTACCATTTGGTTTGGAAAATGTTTTGAATAAACAAATAGAATAGAGTAAATATCTTAGCAGAATATTTTTTTCTAGTGGAAGCTTTATAAGTTTTGAAAGTTGTCAACTGCAGTCCGTAACTTCTTCTAAGAAGATGTTGCTTAGCAGTTGCAGGCAAACTCCAAGTTTCTGGCAATTTGTAAGTTAAACAAAAAACTTGTTCAAATTCAGGCCGACCAAATCATATAGCTTATCCGACCTATCCAATTTTTGGCCGTACCTAATTTAGTCTCAACATTTCCTATAGGTTTACTTTATTTTCAATTTTAAGTTCAAGTTCAGTTGAGACCGGAACCATAGGATAATCACGTGAATGTTCCTTCTTTAGCTTATCGTCGGATCGGAAATTGATAGGCCTGCTTGAGATGTTGAAAAACCATAAACAGAGACCACATCACAGTCTGTCCAACTACTTACTGCTCACATTTTCCTACCCGGCAGTCCCTGCCAGGCCGGTTTATGTAAACTAAAAGAGTGAAGGGTAAGCTAAGAAAACAAGAGGAGGAATGTCAGCTAAATACTGATAATATCAAGGTGTGAGAGGAACTTAAAATGAACGGAGAGAACGTTGAAGATACAAGTTGGTTAGGAGAAGTGGAGGGTTTGGTACTGCTACCCAAAAGCATCTAACTGACGCTCGAAACCCTCTACCGTAAACTCTGACGACTTGCTTCGGTAGCGAGTTTCAACGTGTAATAACGGCGCGACAAGCGAGTTTCCGTCCTTACCCGGTCAGAACGCAGTTTGTGCAGCGTCAACGGGTGACCTCGGAGACTAGGCAGATTGGCGGGACTAAATAGCCAGGACAAGTCTGGATCGATCTTACCCGTTAAGATAGGGTAAGTGATGATCAAGTCTCCTCTAATTCTCCTATAATTCTGCGCTAGTGCATTGAGTACATACCCGAGCTAATCAAACCTTCGGGATACGTTTGCCCCCGTAATCCTTGCACTAACGTTGCACCCACTCGCAAAGCCCTCTCTAGTACCATTTTGTCCCTTACAAGACAACGTGAACAAGCCTGAATACAGTACTCTAAGTCGAGTCGCACAAATATGAGAACAGCTTCACAAAAATATTGGCCATTGGGACACCGAAGGAGCGGAGGATAAACCATATCATGCGGAACCCTCTACAAGCAGCCTTCCGCCAGTTGTCCCCAGAGTGAAGCAATGAGGTGTGGGTGATACCTAGACTAACCTGCTGAGTGACAACATGGAGTGCACTTTTACCAACCACATAGCTCGTGTAAAGACTAGCACCTCCAATGCGGAGGACAGAACGTTTTGCCCGATTTATAGGCATCAACCATAAGATTGACCAATCCCAGAGCCTATCCAAGGCACCCTGAAGTGCCCCAGAGCAAGCAGGGATAACCACAGTATTCCAGAGCTTGAGGTCATCAGCAAACCAAATCGATGGTACTGCAAGCTCTTGGGGTAGGTCAATGACATAAATTGCAAAAAGCAACGGCCCTAGAACCGAGCCCTGCGGAACGCCACTAAGATCAGCTTGTCTGAGCGCAAGGCTATACCCCATGCGTACACAAGGTTCTATCCCCTCTAGGAAAGCGGCGACCCATTTAAGGGTGGCTCCAGATATCTTTTGACATCTCAACTTCAATGAGAGTCGTTGATGTGGAACAGCAGTAAAGGCTTTCGAGAAGTCAACGAGAAGTACGTCAATAGCGTGAGTGCTGTCTACCGTCTCAGCTCAGCTTTCACGGGTTACAATTAAATGTGTCAGACACAATAATCCCTTACGGAATCCGTGCTGTGCCGCACTGAGCAGGTTAAACTTAATCAGGCGATCGTCCACCAAATCCCTGACCAATGTTTCGTACAACTTAACTACTACGCTTGTTGAGCCGACAGGCCGGTAGTTCACCGCTCTTAAATCGGACAGATGATTGCCTTTTTCCTTGCCGAAGGTAAGGCACAGCTGTCGAGTGATATTGTAAATATGCATGTTAGTGGGCCACTTAGATCAGCGGCCAATTCATGCGTCAGCTTCGGAGGTATTGAATCAGGGCCAGAAGCTTTGGAAAAATTTAGCCCTTGCACTAGCCCAGAGACATGTGCCTCGTTATGCTGATTTGAGTTAGGTAGGGACCCTCCGGGACTTTCGTGCCCAGCTCAACCTGAAGTAGAGAGGCCTCACGGGAAAAGACACCAGTATACTGTACTCTAAGTATACAAGCATTATCGTAGTCGGTAGGCCCATGGGTACCGCTCACCCGTAGTAAAGCAGTTTGTACCGCTGCATCTCTTTGCGTAAGCAAAGAACTTCTTTGGATTTGTTACCGCTGCGTTAGCTAAATCCTCCTCGTACTGAAGACGCAGAGTTCTAAGATGTCGCTTACATTTAGTTCTAACCGCCCGATAGCTTTCTTAGGTGCTGGTTGATGAAGCCGCTTGGTAAGTTCGCCAGCACGTAGAGCGCTTCCTGAGCAGGTATTTACCTGTATGATCTATCGAAGGAGGCTGCGCCCGTGTCAACCGTCTCATAATGAGTGGGAGGTGGGGAGCAGAGATCTCGGTGAGGTAGGCTTTAAATTTCTCCAAGGCTGTCTGAACGGTGCCAGCCACAGTGATCGCGCAACGTAGAACTGAAGCGTTGTCTCGCGTTGGGTTAAAGTCTGCCCGCCAAATATTTGGACATGCCTCAGCGGTAGTTTGAGGACACTTAGTTAGAGCACATGGAAAGCAAATGCATATGCATATGCATATGCACCAGCGGAGCCTCCAAGTCCAACTTTGCATTCATTCTCGCTGGACCAAGCGTTGCTCGTGGATCTCAGTGGCATAGTGCTTATGGTGTCAACCATGAGCCACTAGACTCTGAGTTCCGGCCCAACTCAGGCTATCTCGAACTGATGAGTCCCAACCAGGACGAAACCGCGGTCTTCGGGTGCCAGTGTTGGGGTGAGCAACACTATAATGTTTCCATTTTACTTACGGTCTTTGTGATCGGAATGACCGAGGTCCACCTCAAGTGAACCGAGGTCTCAATAGAGGTTGCTTGTAGCAACCCAACCACCAGCGGAGCCTCCAAGTCCAACTTTGCATTCATTCTCGCTGGACCAAGCGTTGCTCGTGGATCTCAGTGGCATAGTGCTTATGGTGTCAACCATGAGCCACTAGACTCTGAGTTCCGGCCCAACTCAGGCTATCTCGAACTGATGAGTCCCAACCAGGACGAAACCGCGGTCTTCGGGTGCCAGTGTTGGGGTGAGCAACACTATAATGTTTCCATTTTACTTACGGTCTTTGTGATCGGAATGACCGAGGTCCACCTCAAGTGAACCGAGGTCTCAATAGAGGTTGCTTGTAGCAACCCAACCACCAGCGGAGCCTCCAAGTCCAACTTTGCATTCATTCTCGCTGGACCAAGCGTTGCTCGTGGATCTCAGTGGCATAGTGCTTATGGTGTCAACCATGAGCCACTAGACTCTGAGTTCCGGCCCAACTCAGGCTATCTCGAACTGATGAGTCCCAACCAGGACGAAACCGCGGTCTTCGGGTGCCAGTGTTGGGGTGAGCAACACTATAATGTTTCCATTTTACTTACGGTCTTTGTGATCGGAATGACCGAGGTCCACCTCAAGTGAACCGAGGTCTCAATAGAGGTTGCTTGTAGCAACCCAACCACCAGCGGAGCCTCCAAGTCCAACTTTGCATTCGTTCTCGCTGGACCAAGCGTTGCTCGTGGATCTCAGTGGCATAGTGCTTATGGTGTCAACCATGAGCCACTAGACTCTGAGTTCCGGCCCAACTCAGGCTATCTCGAACTGATGAGTCCCAACCCGGACGAAACCGCGGTCTTCGGGTGCCAGTGTTGGGGTGAGCAACACTATAATGTTTCCATTTTACTTACGGTCTTTGTGATCGGAATGACCGAGGTCCACCTCAAGTGAACCGAGGTCTCAATAGAGGTTGCTTGTAGCAACCCAACCACCAGCGGAGCCTCCAAGTCCAACTTTGCATTCGTTCTCGCTGGACCAAGCGTTGCTCGTGGATCTCAGTGGCATAGTGCTTATGGTGTCAACCATGAGCCACTAGACTCTGAGTTCCGGCCCAACTCAGGCTATCTCGAACTGATGAGTCCCAACCAGGACGAAACCGCGGTCTTCGGGTGCCAGTGTTGGGGTGAGCAACACTATAATGTTTCCATTTTACTTACGGTCTTTGTGATCGGAATGACCGAGGTCCACCTCAAGTGAACCGAGGTCTCAATAGAGGTTGCTTGTAGCAACCCAACCACCAGCGGAGCCTCCAAGTCCAACTTTGCATTCATTCTCGCTGGACCAAGCGTTGCTCGTGGATCTCAGTGGCATAGTGCTTATGGTGTCAACCATGAGCCACTAGACTCTGAGTTCCGGCCCAACTCAGGCTATCTCGAACTGATGAGTCCCAACCAGGACGAAACCGCGGTCTTCGGGTGCCAGTGTTGGGGTGAGCAACACTATAATGTTTCCATTTTACTTACGGTCTTTGTGATCGGAATGACCGAGGTCCACCTCAAGTGAACCGAGGTCTCAATAGAGGTTGCTTGTAGCAACCCAACCACCAGCGGAGCCTCCAAGTCCAACTTTGCATTCATTCTCGCTGGACCAAGCGTTGCTCGTGATCTCAGTGGCATAGTGCTTATGATGTCAACCAAGAGCCACTAGATTCTGAGTTCCGGCCCAACTCAGGCTAATCCGAACTGGTGAGTACCAACCAGGACGAAACGCTGTTCTCCGAGCGCCAGTGTTGGGGTGAGCAACACTATAATGTTTCCATTTTACTTACGGTCTTTGTGATCGGAATGACCGAGGTCCACCTCAAGTGAACCGAGGTCTCAATAGAGGTTGCTTGTAGCAACCCAACCACCAGCGGAGCCTCCAAGTCCAACTTTGCATTCATTCTCGCTGGACCAAGCGTTGCTCGTGGATCTCAGTGGCATAGTGCTTATGGTGTCAACCATGAGCCACTAGACTCTGAGTTCCGGCCCAACTCAGGCTATCTCGAACTGATGAGTCCCAACCAGGACGAAACCGCGGTCTTCGGGTGCCAGTGTTGGAGTGAGCAACACTATATTGTTTCCATTTTCATTAGGGCCTTTGTGATCGGAATGACCGAGGTCCACCTCAAGTGAACCGAGGTCTCAATAGAGGTTGCTTGTAGCAACCCAACCCACCAGCGGAGCCTCCAAGTCCAACTTTGCATTCATTCTCGCTGGACCAAGCGTTGGCTCGTGGATCTCAGTGGCATAGTGCTTATGGTGTCAACCATGAGCCACTAGACTCTGAGATCCGGCCCAACTCAGGCTATCTCGAACTGATGAGTCCCAACCAGGACGAAACCGCGGTCTTCGGGTGCCAGTGTTGGGGTGAGCAACACTATAATGTTTCCATTTTACTTACGGTCTTTGTGATCGGAATGACCGGGGTCCACCTCAAGTGAACCGAGGTCTCAATAGAGGTTGCTTGTAGCAACCCAACCACCAGCGGAGCCTCCAAGTCCAACTTTGCATTCATTCTCGCTGGACCAAGCGTTGCTCGTGGATCTCAGTGGCATAGTGCTTATGGTGTCAACCATGAGCCACTAGACTCCTGAGTTCCGGCCCAACTCAGGCTATCGAGAACTGATGAGTCCCAACCAGGACGAAACCGCGGTCTTCGGGTGCCAGTGTTGGGGTGAGCAACACTATAATGTTTCCATTATAACCGGTCTTTGTGATCGGAATGACCGAGGTCCACCTCAAGTGAACCGGAGGTCTCACTAGGGGGCGCTTGTAGCAACCCAACCACCAGCGGAGCCTCCAAGTCAAACTTTGCATTCATTCTCGCTGGACCAAGCGTGCTCGTGGATCTCAGTGGGCATAGTGCTTATGGTGTCAACCATGAGCCACTAGACTCTGAGTTCCGGCCCAACTCAGGCTATCTCGAACTGATGAGTCCCAACCAGGACGAAACCGCGGTCTTCGGGTGCCAGTGTTGGGGTGAGCCACACTATAATTTTTCCATTTTACTTACGGTCTTTGTGATCCGGAATGACCGAGGTCCACCTCAAGTGAACCGAGGTCTCAATAGAAGTTTGCTTGTAGCAACCCAACCACCAGCGGAGCCTCCAAGTCCAACTTTGCATTCATTCTCGCTGGACCAAGCGTTGCTCGTGGATCTCAGTGGCATAGTGCTTATGGTGTCAACCATAGAGCCACTAGACTCTGAGTTCCGGCCCAACTCAGGCTATCTCGAAGTGATGTGTCCCAACCAGGACGGT
>OX104061.1:9659182-9692036 GCA_944474145.2 Dicrocoelium dendriticum
CGCGAAGGTCACATACACGAGCGGGGAACAACCTTCGACCGCTTGCCAAATTTGGGAAGCGGGTGCAAACCGAATGGCCAGCAATTACAAGTCGGAATCAAGGGAGGAGAACCATTCTGCCAAATTTGGAAAATCCGTGCGACAGAACTAACCCACATTGGCTGAGAGCCAGATGTTTCCGAAACTTGTATGACCGACTGGCCTAGCTTGTCATCTTCACAACATGGTCTTTCCTCGAAGAACAACCCCCGGAAGTCGCCTGGCTCGAGTTCGTCAACACATTCAGTCAGTTGATTGAGCAGTCTTCAGAGATAAAACTTGCAAGAGGTGCAAATCAGTTTCTTTCGTTAGCAACAGAACTCGAAAATGGATGACAGTAGGCAACGCAGCATGGCGAGTGTACAGAGAAGCTCCAGCACCAGAAACCTGGGACAACTACGTTGCCCACAGTAACCACTGCACTCAACTCTTAAGAGAAGACAAAGCCGCCTATCAGCAGAACATCGCAAAAACCTTCAGTGCTAACCACAAACTGCTGTACAAGCACGTTAATAGCCTACGAAAGGTGAGGCAAGGATTTCCTCCACTCAAGACGGCTGATGGCCCAACAAGAACGTCTATGGAAGCTGCAAACGCGCTGCAGATGCAATACGCCCCCACGTTTCAAAGGGTCTTGCCACCAAGCGATCTACCAAACTTTGTATTCTGCTCACCAGGACTAACCCACATCACTTTTACCGCAGAGGCTGTATTGCAAAAGCTGACTTCTCTACGCAAACACGGCTCGCCGGGTGTCGACACCATTCGTTCAGAGGCATTAGGAGCAGCGGCAAGCCAACTGGCAGGACCTTTAGCTCAGTTTTTCCAGCGCTGCTTAGACCAGAACCAAGTTCTCGCCATGTGGAAACTTGGAATAATAAGCCCGATTCACAAAGGTGGAAGCAGAACTGATCCCTCCAACTACCGCCCAGTAACCATTCTTCCTATACTCTCCAAGGTCATGGAATCCATAGTTGCCGATGCACTGGTGTGCTATCTGGAAAACTGCAACCTCATCACTCCTGAACAGCACGGTTTCCGTCGACAGCGGTCATGTACAACTAATTTACTAATTGCACGCAGTAGTTGGACCGGGGCAGCTGACGCTGGAGAAGGTGTTGATGTGATCTACCTGGATTTTTACAAGGCTTTCGATCGTCTAGACCATCGGATACTACTATCCAAGCTGTAGCATTACGGGATCGGCGACCCTCTGTTAAGCTGGATCGCCAACTTTCTACTTCAACGGCAATTAGTGGTCAGAGTTCGGAGCTCTTTCTCGGACCCCATACAAGTCGAGTGGGGTGTGCCGCAAGGCTCAGTTCTAGGTCCACGTTTGCTTTTGGTGATTTTTACTGACCTTGCACAGGGAATCGCTACAAACTTCCTAATGTTTGCCGACGATATCAAGATCTGGCGCAGGATCCAGGCGAACACCGACCAACATGTGCTTCAGAGTGATTTAGATACGGTGTATCAATGGTCGACCCAAAACGTATTGCATTTCAACGTCAGTAAATGCAAGGTGCTTTCCATCCGACATCAAAGCAGCTACTCATACCGACTCGGAACGGATGTATTGCAACAATCAACTCTAGAACGTGACTTGGGTGTCCTGGTTCAAGATGACTTAGGTTGCTCCAGGCCATCCGAAAAGGCCTGAAAGACCGGGAACCAACTTGTGGGGCTGTTGAGGCGGGCGTTTGGACAAATAAACAGCTCCATATTTCGTCAAGTGCTCAGTGCGTATATTCGCCCCCATGTCGAATATGCAATTCAAGCCTGGCATCCATGGCTGAAACACGACCTTAATGCGCTGGAGCAGCCACAACACCGGGCATCTAAGAACGTAATTGGAATGCGCAATCTTTCCTACCAGGAGAGGCTGCGACGACTAGGATTGTTCAGTGGAAGCTATCGCAGACTACGAGGCGACCTGATTATGGCATATTTGATTCTGCGAGACCCACATCATGTGTGCCGCCCTTTACTGCAACTCAGCAGCAATACAAACCTGAGGGGCCACTCATTAAACCTCGCAGAACAATACAGTCGTCTGGAGTGCCACAGAAATTTCTTTTCCATTTGTGTCTGTCACCCGTGGAATGCTCTCCTAGAATCAGTCGTCTCTGCACCGACACTAACAGTATTTAAAAGACGGTTGGATGATGCACACATCCACTTACACTTTGTCACTTAACACTACGTCTTCATCCTACACCTGGAGTTTACCATGGAATTATTTGTTTTTAACTGTGGATACTGTGAATCTAAGAGGATCACAGGACTACAGTGGAGCAAACGATAAGTGCTTATTTTCACTTTTAAATTATTAACTATTTTACTATCCTTATCAGCATTATTGTTATGTTGATATCCCCACCAACTATCCAACGGGACTTGTAAAGCAACGCTTCTTAACCCGTATAAATTCATTGTTCATTGTTTATGTTTCGCTCACCAATAAATGGAACTGACCTGTCGTGTAGAATAGACTCCCTGTTTATCGAGCCTTGGTCTTCTGTATCCCCTCGGTTGGTTGGGCGCATGATTGAGCAACCAGGCGGTCGTAGTCTCGAAGGCGCAGAATAGCAGCAGTGCAGCAGTACGAAGGCAGCTTTACAACAGATTCGACCCTATTATTTGACATGCTTACTCTGCTTTTAGAATGCTCAAGACGGTTATGGTCTGAGAAGTTTGCCTTCTAATCTGAAACATCAGTCGGTCAGCTTGCGCTGTTGCAGCAGGTAATCCGTTCAGCCCGCAGAGAGCACAACAACAACACTGACGAATGATCTCATCTGCATTGTTAATTGGTCATAGGAATGGGACTTGAATTTGAAGGTTATCAGATGTCAACAATTGACCATTAGTGGAGACGGGATTTCTTACACCAGGCGATCCGGTGCCTTAAAAGTTCAATGTAGTCCTACAAATCTGACCGCAAAATTCACTCTCACCCTCCGGTCTACTGTGGTTCATTTGCACCAAGCCACCGCCTCTATGACCCACACTTGCACCTTAAACTATATTGTCGGCTGTCTTGCCTGTTTCCTGTGACTTGAGATCTGGTCAATACACTGTTCGGTGCGGCGAATGTCTTTGTCCTGGTGGATCTAAGCCTCAATAAGCACGATAATAACACTTGCGATGCAGATGACTGATCATTCACAGATAACCCAATTACTACAACAGCGGCATGATTAGATCCAGCAGCAACAACGGGCTATGCTTCAACAAGAACACAGACATACACTGTTATTCCAAGCTATCACTGAGAAACTGTCATCCCTAAAGCTAACACCCACTACATTGAAAACTGAGTCCACTTCAGCTAGAGCATTGGCAAACGGAATGAAGAGTTCCAATATAACGCAGGGAACGACACCACATTCGCAACCTGGTACAGGTGGTAGGAAATATCTTTCTGGTTGACGCGATCACGCTTGACGATGCGGTCAAAGTACGGTTGTTGCTACGGAAGCTGGACGCAAATGAAGACAACCAGTACTGTAATTTCATTCTACCGAAACATTCCCGCTAGTATAATTTCCAGGAGAATGTAGAGGTGCTCACTTCCATTTTGGTGGAAGGTCCTCAATGTTCAACATCCGTTATCAGTGTTTGAAGCTGGTTATGAATCAATCCGAGGATTATATTTCATACGCGAGCAGAGTGAACCATTCATGTGAACGTTCCAAGCTCAAACAACTTATGGACCATCAGTTTCTCACCTACTTTTGTAGCTGGCTTAACCACTGCATCTGACGCTGAAATCATAACAACTCTGTTATCCAAATTGGACTCATCTCAAGATTTCACCATTCAAGACGTCACCGCAGGGTGTCAACGTCTGGTCAACTTAAATTGTTAACCGGAATCCGTCCATAGCAGTCTTTGAAGCTAGCTCTCTCTCTCTCTCTGTCTGGGCAGCCCGGAGATGATTGGTTGTATGCCGCCTTTAGCTGATTGGTTAACCAATTGGAGTAAGTCAATAGCATCGTTGTACCTTGAGGTGGGCCAATCAGAATGACCTATCTTGAAGTTCTCCTGTGAGCACACTACCTGCTCAGGCAACAAGCGAGATTTGCGCATCTAATAGTTGCTATAGTCGGGAAATTTCAAGTAAGTTTTTTCTCTCATGAACTATTTATTTTGACCCAATCTTTTGGCTGTATATTGTCTTCTAAGTGCTCCATACAAGTTCCGCCAGAGGCCTCTGTCTTCTGATTTGGAAAGTGGCTGTATCGCGACCAGAGTGGCTACATCGGTTATCCGTACTGTCAGCAGAAACAAAAGATAAAATGTGACTCACAAATATTGCATTCCAGACAACTGATGTAAGCGATCGCGATGTTTGCTACAATTTCTACCCGAACCCCGATAGATGTCTACAACACCACACGACAGAAACCACCATGATGTTGTTGGCATTGTTGTGAGTGACATGTTTGCAGAAACCGTCCGTTCATCAATCACCAGTGCGCCGTCTGCCACAACAAACGCCATAAACAAACGCATTGCTGATAAAACACATGATGTCTTCATTGTGTGGTTGATAAAAACTGTTTCAATAATGCGGAATCAAATGTGTCTAATGTGGTTTACGCAAATATACAGGATAGATTTCTTCCACTTCGTGAGTTTATCACTGTCACCATTACTGGTCACTCAGTACGCCTACAGCTGGATACCGCAACTGACATTAGCATCATCTCCAGCCCGACATGATCGGCTATTGATAGACCGATACAGTGCAATGCGGCTAATATCATAAAGAGTGCATCAAACAGTATCCTACAGTTATATGGCTAAATTTTCTGTATGTTTACAGAAACGACAAGCGAACCGGCGTCTTTCACGTTTCTGACAACACGGCATTAAACATGGTATTGATTGGATAACCGCATTGAAGCTGTGGAGTGTACCTCTTGACTTTGTGTGTGATCAAACTGCGGAAAATCCATCTGGTCCTGACATGTTGTCACGATGCTACGCAGCGCAGCATTCTACAATCGCTGACGATATGGAGAAGACATTTCCAGAAGTGACTTCTACTTTCTACAAATTTCCAGAAGTGTTTAAACCCACACTTGGCTGTTGCACCAAGTTCACGGCATCTCTATGTCTTAAAGATGACGCGAAGCCTGTTTTTCATCCCAAAAGACCGGTGCCGTATACGTCTCTTAAGTTGGTTGATATTGAATTGGATCTCTTGGAGCAATCAGGGGTGATTTCTAAAGTGGAATATTCAGGCTAGCCAGTGCCCATATTGATAGTGAAAAAGGCAAACGGAACCATTCGCTTATGGGGAGATTATTCAACCGGTCTAAACGCGGTACTTAATCTCCATCAATATCCGCTGCCACTACCGGAGGATCTTTTCGCCAAACTCAACGGCAACCGCATTTTCTCAAAAGTTGGTTATTCGGCTGCCTATCTTCTTGTGGTAGTCGAGGATGATGCACGGCGCCTTCTTACAATAACCAGTCACCGTGGTCTGTATCAGTACAATCGGCTACCGTTCGGAGTGAACGCTGCTCCTGGATTCTTCCAAAAACTGAGGCATACGATGCTAGCCGACCTACCATCGGCTTGTGCAAATTTGGTTGATATTATGGTTGCATCAACAGATAGAACCTATCATAGCTGCAAGCTTTTGCCGGTATTCGAACGCCTGCAGGAAAATGGTGTGAATCTGAATGCTGATAACTGTTAGCTTTTTATGACTCAACTGAAATAACTTGGTTTTATTGTCGATCGTGGCGGGCGAGGACCTGATATTGCAAAAGTGCGCGTCATCGAGGAATTACTTGCACCACATTACATACCTACTCTGCAAGCGTTCTTGCGTATGGTAAGTTATTACAATGCATTTATTTCTGAAATGCATTGACTTCACGGGCCAGTGAATGAGTTGCTGGGTAAAGCACGACGCTGAGTTTAGTCATCTAAATGTAAGGAAGCTTTTAGTCTCATTAAGAACGCTGTTGTGTCTGCGTTAATGCTGGCACAATATGACCCCAAAGCAAATATCATTGTGACAGCAGATATTTCTAGTTATGTTGTTGGAGCAGTTCTCCGTCGGCGGTTCGTCTCTAGGACCATGAGATCGGTTGCCTACGCATCACTACCTCAACGAAGGCTGAAAGGAACTACTTACAGATCCAGAAAAAGGCACTAACTTCAATGTTTGCTGTCAAAATATTTCATCGGGTTTTGCAAGGTAGGGAATTTGTATTGGAGACTGACCATAAACCATTACTAGCCATTTTCGGTCCAAAGAAAGCTATAGTTGTGTACACGACGAATCGCTTTCAATTTTGTGTGACACTGTTGCTTAGATATAATTTTACAATACCTCATGTGCCTACGGCAGATTTCATCTACGCCGATTGACTGTCTCGCCTTATCGCAACACAGCCGAGTATTGAGGAAGACCAGGTGGTCGCGTCAGTTGCGCTTGAATCGGACATGAAACAGCTTCCGTGTAATTCCATCAGCACTCTCCCGATTACTTCTGTGGACATTCCGGAGCACACCAATCCCGACCATTGTTTGCAAAACGTTATTCGTTTTATAATCTCAAAGTGGCCAGACCGGATTACTGACACACACCTTAAACAATTTTATTGTCCACGTGACTCGTTAGCACTGGATGATTGCATTATGTTCGGTGAGCACGTAGTTGTTCCGAAGTCATTACAGGCAATGGTATTAATATAGTTGCAGCTACATCATCCAGGAATACCACAGATAAGAGCTTTAGCCAGAAGTATACTGGTCTTTTATTGACAACGCTATGCATGCTTGTGTCGCCACATGTCTCAATGGTGCATAAGTAGAGAAACTTCCAAGCAAAAGCATCCAACCCTGGATGCTTGCCTCTAAGCCTTGGAAGAGAATTCACTTTAATTTCGCTGCTCCCGTGCAAGGTCAGTGTTTTTGGTTGTGTTTAATGCGTATATCAAGTGGCCGGACGTATAGCTGATGGACATCACCACGACAGCGGCCACAGTACGAAAACTACAACAGTTATTTTCACAGTTCGGTTCACCAAACACCTTGGTTTTTCATCACCGTCCGCAATTTATCTCCGACGACTTTGGTGCTTTCTGTCAACGTACTGGTATCAAACACTGCCGGTCGCCTCCGGGGCATCCACAGTCCAACGGGCAAGTAGAGAGATTTGTACATACCTTCAAACGATCACTTCTAAATTGCGGGGGGAGGGACCAATAGAGGAGATTATATAGCTGTTCCTGTTGCCTTTACAGGTTACGCCTAACCCCACCGTACTAGGCGGCATATCCCAGCAGAGTCCATGTTCGGGCGTGAGACATTTTCCAATTGATGCAATACGCTCTAAGATTACGCAACGGCCACTCGCGTCAATCGTGAGCGGAAATATTCTACCAGGGAGGTTGGTGCACATGTTGGATATAAAGCCGTGTGCGTGTTTTGACATGTTGGTGCTTAAAGCGTGGCGCAAGGAACACTTGTTAAGGTGAGCGCTGCGATAGGACTTGCTGCAAACGATAAGCTGAGGACTAGCATTCCAATGGTTCAACGTCGCCTGCGTTGCGCAAACAGTTGCAATAAAGTCCTTAAGATCGGGATAATCTGTTCCAGCTGCTTTAGATCGTACTGTCCGCAACGTGTATGCAAATCTGTCCAAGAAGTGAGACAGACAAGCAAAATTGCTGACGCGATTTGGTTTTGCCCAACATGTCAATTTATTCCAGTTGTCAACTGTTTACCTTTGCTCAAGATAAAGTGCGATAGAATGGCTGAGATAATCGCGCATTTTGTAAATATTAAGATCGATCCCACGGAGGCAAATATGGTCATGCCAAGACCTCAACCAGCCAAAGTAAGCTCTGAATCTTGGCCGAAGAAGAGAGCCAGACGCCCCAACAACACTGTAGCATCTGTGTCTAAAAATCCACTGTGACGCCTCACTTCTCTAATTCGACGAGACTCAAACATGCCTGCTTCCACTTCTCCAATCATAGACACTTCACCTGGAGTTTCAGCCATGAAACCGACAGCTCAGAGCCAAAGGCAATCCGGTGCAGATAACAAGCAAGTAACGTACGCATCGACTGCTTCGACAAACAGACCGAAAGCGGAACACGTAGGTCCACCTTCTGTACCGCACATAAGTCGAGTAAAGCAGCTTTCAACGTCAACTCCAGTGGTGCCTTCTAAACAGTCCAGATTGCCGTCAAAACTATAAAACCGACACTCGCTAGACCAAACCACACTGCGTTAAATTTCGTGTGCTCCAATTTTCCCGAGTCCAAATCTGGCACAACAAAAAGCAAGTTGCAAGACGATTGCAACCAGTGGAGTTCCATCTGCGATGCGATTCGTATTCGGGTTGTGCCTGCTATTTTGCAACGGGTAGCGCGTCGCCCGACCTCGGTGTACTCTGGTGAACCTCGAATTCTGCGAGTAACACTAGAGTCAGCAGATTCGACAGACGTTGTCCTGCTCTCAGCAGTTCGTCTTCACAACTCACCGAGCGGAGTGCACATACTACCCGATCTTCATTGGAAAGATCGCCCAAAGACCAGGTGACCAACGCGGCATTCCTAATAGTGATGGCAAGAAAACAATATTTGTCCATGGTGCTCGCCAGCTTTTGCATTCTCCTGATCACGATGCGCAAACACATGACCGAGAGCAGTGGTGCTACATCTGCGAAGCACTCTCTGTTGACAATGTTATTGCCAAATCCTTGAAAAGAGTTCCGTCTTCACCTAACTACGAGGGCTGCAGTCCAAGACTAATGAAAGTAATATTACACTCCGAAGGAATGACTCAAGTTCTGTTGGATAACTGGTTAAAGTTTCGAGCCAGGTTGCCAACAGAGATCCGGCTAAATGCAACAGGCGAACAGCCAAAAGTCGTAAGCAATTCGATGGAACTTGCAAACGCTGCAAATTCTTTATCTACACAGTACTGCGCAGAGAGACCGACACAACAGCACCCACAGCACACAACAGGACAGAGCACAGCACGAGTGGAACTTCTGTTCAGGAACACTCAAAAATGCCATGCAACTTGACTGAAATTCACAAACCAAACACGATTAATGAGCGGCCACCTAACGGCCGGCTTAAAAACTAACAGAAACTTGACATCTAGCAACGCACTCCTAAGAACAAAACCCTATCTTGTATATACACAAATGCCCGAGGCCTACTAACTTGGCCGAACTTAGAGAACTCCATGCCTCACAATCACGGGCCCTCATCATTATTACAGAGACCTGGTCAAACCTCGGGATAACCGAGTCTGAGGTCAATTTACCCGATATGTCGCTGCTTCGGAAAGGTATAACTGGGTGTGGTGGTGGTGTGATTCTTTATTATCATACAAACCTCCGACGTGAAATCATGGTTCACACGGCAATTCGCGCTCCTGTTTCGCTTTGGTGTCGCCTATATTTGCGCAACAAAGACACATGTTTACTAGCCGTGATTTACCGCCCACCAACCTCAACGTCAGAAATGGACTCCAAACTGAACCACGTCTTGCAGTTTGCTTTGAACAAATCCTACACCCACATTCTTATCGCTGGAGACTTTAACGTGCACGACAGAGAAACGCCAACAATCGACGGTACGCAGTTTTAAGCCTGCTTGCAAAAGGTCATTGCCAGCCACCCTCTGTACAACCAGATAACCTCTCCCATCAGATTTCGAACTGCTAACAAGCCATCGATACTGGATCTTGTGCTCACTAACGAAGGACTCATGGTTGATGGGATAGTTACAAGCACAACACTGGGTCGCACTGATCATGTTACTCTACTCGTTGACTATATATGCTATGCGGAGTACCCTGAAAAGGAGGATGATAAAGTGCATACTGTCAGGCACTATAATGTGTTATCTATGCTTGTTAAGGATATATCTTGGACTTTCTTAACCGAATGCCCCTCAGATTTTGCCTGGGAAACCTTTACATGGACGTATAGCACACTGGTAGCGCACGCATCGGAACAGAAATCCTTCCAACCCAAAAACAAGCATAAGTCATTTCTGAGGAACAGAACACGTAAATGTATGTCCAGGAAGGATTTGGCATGGTGAGCTCACAAGGCTGCTCGAATGCGGAAACCTGGACTGCATATGTGACACATCTTAACTTCTGTGTGAAACTGATCCGCGAAGACGAAGTTACGCATCAGCAGGAGTTAATGAAGCGATTCTGCACGAACGGCAAACTTCTGTGTAGGCACGTTAATGGCCTTCGGAAGGTGAAGCGGGGGATTCCAACACTGTCACGGCTGAAGGTTGCACGCAATCAGCAATGGAAGCAGTTGATCTCCTACGGCTTCATTACACCCAATCTTTCTAGCAGGTAACGAACCCAAATATTCTCATCGTTTCTATTACTCCACCGTCGGGTTTACACGACATCACCTTCATTGTGGAAGCTGTGTTGAAGTTGTTATCCTTGCATATCCACAGTTCTCCTGGAGTCGACAACATCCGACCAAAGGCTCTGTAGGCGGTAGCTCGTGATCTAGCAGAACCACTGGCAGTTTTCTATCGGCGATGTCTAGAAGAGAACCATATTCCACCAGCATGGAATCGAGGGACACCACTCCTATTCATATAGGAGGCAGCCACACTGAGTCTACCAACTACCGTCCAATAACACTACTTCCTGTACTCTCCAAATTTATGTAATCAATCATCGCAGATGCACTGATGCAGTGTCTGGAAAACTATAATATGATAGCCCCAGAGCAACATGGCTTTCATCAAAAGCCTTCATATAATACTAAGCTATTAATTACACGTACTAGCTGGACTGAAGCTGTTGATGATGGAGCAGGGGTCGACGTCATCTACCTGGACTTCTCAAATGCGTTTGATCGCTTAGACCATCGAATTCTTCTTCAGAAGTTTCGGAACTACGGCATTGGCGACCCAATCCTGAGTCGGATTAGCAATTTTCTACACGAACGACGGCTACAGGTGAGAGTCCGAGAATCATTGTCCGATGCAATCGAGGTGGCATGTGGTGTACCGCAAGACTCGGTGCTTGGACCTCGTCTATTTCTGGCGTTCATTAACGATTTGGCGAGATCGATTGCTTCCGATTTTTTATTTTTCGCTAATGATATCAAGATGTGGCGAAGGATCAGTGGACCGGACGACCACGAACGGCTCCAGTGCGATCTTAACACCGTGTCGAACTGGTCAGTTCAGAACGCTTTACTATTCAAAGTAGACAAATATCGCGTTGTGCAATTACGCCATAGACAAAACTACACATATTTGTTTGAGACAAAATGATTGCAGACCAGCTCCCAGGAATGTGACCTTGGTGTGCTCGTACAGAGCGACCTCAACTATCGAAAACAGGCTGAAGTAGCTGCGAAAAGAGGCAACCAGCACGTCGGCATGCTGCGAAGGGCATTCGGGAGATTTGACCCATCAATCTTCCCAACGATGCATACTTCCTACATGTGCCTGCATGTTGAACACCGTATCCAAGCTTGGCAATCTTGGTTGAAGCGTGCATTAGAAAGGTTAGAGGCACCACAACGAAGAGCAACAAAGAATGTAAAGAGCCTGCGCCCAAACTTTTACCACCGAAGCATGAAGTTGCTGGGAATATTCAGCGGACGCTATCGAAAGATGCGCGGGGATGTCATATTAGCGTGTCAGATATTGGATGACCCCAATACGTATGTCGCCACTTGCAGATCCTCAGCCACAACACGCAGCTCAGGGGTAACCGCTTAAAATTGAAGGAATAGTAAAGCAGTCTAGAGTGTCGACGTAATTATTTTGCCCTTCGGGTTTGCCAACCCTGGAGCGTACTCCCATACTCAATTGCATTCTCTCCTACCTTTGACATTTTCAAAAAAACGATTTGATGTTGCTTTTAGCTCCCAGCATTTTGTTACCAGAACTCCTCTATTGTAGATTACGCCGTGCTTGCTTTCCTACAGGATTTATGTAAAAAATGCACCCTAGTGAGCGAGCATATTTTACTTTTCTCACTCCTTATGTCAACATTCACTTCACCCCAGTTTATTTCTGAACGTTTACGCTCAATGTTTTAATTTTACACCGGTGTTATCTATCAAAATATTCTTCTGGGCAGATGTTCGGTTGATGACCCACATTTATTTTGATTTCACCTTATTCACACCAACCATCTCATGGGACGTGTCAAGCAATTGCATTTATCCCGTGATAAATCATTGTTCATTATTCATTGATCACCAAACCTGGCAACCTGCAATGGTAAGAAATACAAGAGGCACTACACTCTACGAGATGTCTATCGGACCGTTTTCTCTCGTTCGACACGTTAAGCAGTCACACCATTCACTGATCAAACATGCAATCACTTCTATTTTTGAGTTGTCGTTCGAAATACTGCTGGACACGTTTGAACTACCAAAAACTGTGGAGCTTAGTAAGCCGACGAAACGCACATAGAGTCATACCACGGAGACCAATGCGGACTACTAAACGGATCCGACGTTTACGGGTGAACCCAGCATTTCATTCTTATAAGTCTGGAGAATGTGTTTTCAAAGGGGGGCATATTACGCCGGGCGGTCCGGTGCCTTAAAAGTACCATGTTGTTCCACATTTTTGACCGGGAATTTCACTCTCATGCACTGGTCTACTTTAGTTCCCATGCCTCAGGCCGCCGCCTCTCTGACCTACACGCTCACAATCACCTATATTGTCGGCTGTCTTGCCTGGTCAATCCGGTGCGGTGAAAGTATTTGTTCCGACGGCTCTAAGCCCCATTAATCGCGAGTATCACAAGATTTCAGTACCGATTTCCTGGGCATCTTTCTCGTTGCAATGCACCACCAGGCAAGTGATTTGGGTATCATCATGACTCGAAACTTCAGGCCTTCATTGCAACCTCGATATGCTGCCAACAAAGCGCAACTAGAATTGTTTCGTCTCAAGAGGGAAATGCGGAACACGAAGCCATTAATATACTTGCCACTGTACAAAGCAGTGGTTAGACCACATTTGGAATACTGTGTACAGGCTTGGTCGCCCTCTCTCCGTGGTGATGTTATATTCATGGAAAGGATTCAAAAACTGGAAACCAGCATGATTGAAAGTCAACATGGGTACTCGTATAAACATCGCCTAAAAAGCTTAGGGCCGTTTTCCCTGGAATGGCGTAGTCTGAGACAATCTGATAGAGAGTTTTAAGATAATGTATGGCCTCAGTGCCATCAAACCTACTGATTTAAGTTAGGCTGCTGCCGATCACTTGCGCGGACATCATTTGAAGCTGCAGCAACAGTGTGCTAGATTGGACATCAGGGCGAACTTTTTCACAAACCGTGTGGTAGGCAGCTGGAATAAATTACCTTCTGAGTTAGTTGATTACAAGACTGTAGTAGCATTTGTTAAAGGCCTAGACAACTGTTGCTCACGTCTTTTTCTGGAACTAATGTTATTTTATTGGAATTTAACGGCAAGGCCTCGTGCATGATATTTGATGTTGATCCATTAAACTGCAGTGATTGCTGTCATTCTTGCTTTATTGCCTTTTGCAGAACCAAGGAAAGGCGATCAAACGTCGAAGGGGCGGGGGCACTGATTCGCTTACTGCTACAATATGCTGAACGCTGGTTAGGCGCAAGCCTATGTCATCCTAGGATCTTGATCTGACCTGACCCGAGGTTAGGATTTTGCGTATTTATTTGACAGATATAAGCCATTATCGTAGGACTCATGCATAAGTGTGGCAAGCGCAGTCTTCGGCTTTGCAACCAAAGACGGAATTCAATGCGACTGATGTCAGTTGGGGTTGTAGTAGATCTGAGCGGGAGGTTTTAGTGATCCCCAAAGTAAGGAGATCCTCGTGCCTTGCTTAGACGGCAATTGATAATTCCCCTTCTATTTACCTTCACGTTTAGTTTGGTGTGGTCTCTTACTAAGTGGTTGTGATAAGGGCATTCAGTTATCAACGTGGTATTTACTTTGCATTGCAGTTCCCCAGGTCTATTACGTCCTACTCCTGTCCACATGAGTGACCAGAAAGTGTCTGCCGAAGGGATCGTTGGAACTCCATGAGTGACCACTTCTTGTGCCTCCTGCCATCCCAACCCACCCTTGCCATGTACTTTGAATAAGTTTTCCTAGTTGCAAATACCGTCAACATTAAGCCGAAATCGAATCACCAATTGTGGTTTCACTATACTCTAGCCGTCAGGCTGAAGCGTACATGTTCTTGAGTGACCAAATGTCGTCCAAAACGTGTCCTTTTGGTCAGCCGGGAGTACAATATTTGGTCACTCAGCGCGCTCAAACAGTCACTCGCACTGGTTGAAATTACGATTTTCATAAAAATCTAATGTCTTCCCGGTAAAGAACGGAGGTGCTAAAGGTGTACAATCAGCTAACAGCATATCTGGACAGCTCATACCATTTATATTCACATTAATTGGTTGTCTTTGCGAGTGACCAAAAACATGCCCAAATGGGACGGCTGACCCACCATCTGTGCGGAAGGGTTACGTACCCAATGGACACGGAGGCCCTCGGAATTTTCGACCGGACTCATGCTACAGGTACCACAACACCTGTTCTAGGCTAGACCAGGAATCTATTGTTTTGTACGCTCGACATCCCCAGTTGAGGTGGATTTGTTTCCACTGTGGATCTTTAGCAGACATTTGCGCTCACTTTGTACGTGGTAGATTGCTAGATCCCACTTCAAGTTAGACAATGATGACAGAAAGATATTAGCATAGATTCCGCTGTCTGCACAGGTGGACAGCCAACCGTCCCATTTGGGCTTGTTTTTGGTCACTCGCAGAGGTAAAAATTAAATATGAAAAGAAATCGCGTAGTGTGTTATTGTAGGTTGTTAAATAAGAGTATGCGTCTTCGACACCGCCGTTCTTTGCCTAAAAGGCTCCACTTTATTGTAAAGTTGCAATTTTAACCAGCGCGTGTGAGCGTTTGAGCGCCCTGAGTGATCAATTTTTGTGCCCCTGGCCGTCATTATTGGACACTCTCTAGACGAATTTGGGTCACTCAACTACCTATGCGGTTTAGCCTAACGGCTATAGTATTAGGTGGTTGCAAGTTGGGAATCGATTTCCGACTAATGTTGACATTATACGCAACCAAAAATACATTCACGGTATATGGTAAGGTTGCGTCTGAAAAAACAAATGTGTCCATTAGGGACGAATTTCTTTCACTCAAACTCGTTTTCGGCTTAGCCTAACGGCTTTATAACTGCGTAAATACAATTTGGTAATCAATTTCAGCTTAGTGTTGACGGTATTTATAACCAAGAACATACATCCGTGGTATATGGTAAGAGTGCATTGAAAAACATTCCAAGTGACCAAAAGTTATCCAAAATGTGTCCAATTGAGACTACCAGGGGCACGAAAATTGCTCACTCAGGGAGCTACAACGGTCACTTCAGCGGACACTTTTTGATCACTCTTGCGGACCAGGAGGCCTGTGTCTCGCTCAAAAGCTTAAAAAAGTTATTAGAAGCCGTATTTGCGAGCACTTAACTAAACATCGTCTTTATAAGACGAAGTCGTGTCTCTCTAATTGACTAGGCTTTTTAGACGTGATTACTCCACCTCTTGACAACGAGGTTTCAGTAGAAGTGTGCTGTCTCGACTTTAGCTAGGCCTTCGACTCGGTGAATCGCTGTTCCTTACTTGAAAGGATGATATGAGTTATCTGCATTCTAACTTGCTGTCCTGGCTATCGCAATTCCTATGTGGATTAACATTTCGAGTTAGAATCGGCGAGACGGGTTTTTGTGTGCGCATTGCCTACAGCAGTGTCTCTCAGCGCTGGGTCCTAGATCAATAATTGTTCCTTATTAGATGGAAATTGGGTATTGCCCATCCGAAAACACTGCACAACCACGACGCGTTACGATGTAATTTCATGTCATCAGGTGGAGACAGCAGGCCTCGATCGCGCAACCATTGGAATAGTAGCCGAAACTACTACCCCTTTGGCTACCGGGTCACGGTGTGCAACGCTTGGCACAACGGTAATGACTAATTGGAATGTTAAGTTTGGACTACACGTTGTGTGATTGGATTGCGACGCGCAATCTTAGTCTGTACTGGTCCCGCCCTACTTCCTTTGTTTGCCAGACCGAATTCGTAACTGTCTCCTTCGGCATATTCACCTTACGCCTTTTTCCTCCTTTGGTCCATCCTGCCGCTTGACTGATAGATTGACGATTGATTACTTCGCTTTAAACTAAGATGACATTAGAACCGCTTCGCTTCATTGTGTTTATCTTTTGACGGCACGTTGCGTTTGAGAGCCGAAGTATTGTACACATTTGGTCTGGAAATTGTTTGGGGTTTGTTATTAAATTGCTGTCTAACCATTTGTAAATCGCACCTTAGCTCTTCCGGTTTTGACATTTGGATTGGCCCTACTGCGCTAGGAGTTGCTCACGTTCCAAGACCGACTTGTCGGTAACAGTGCTCAAACAACCCAGTATTATTTGCACTACGTTGGATTCACATCAGTGGCATCAAGATGAAAGCCGTCAAGAAAGAACCCCGTGAATATTAACAATGCTGGACAAGTCGTGCATTTTGCTCTTGAACAATGAACAATGAATTTATACGGGTTAAGAAGCGTTGCTTTACAAGCCCCGTTGGATAGTTGGTAGGGATATCAACATAACAATTATGATGAAAAGGATAGTAAAACAGTTAATACTTTAAATACAAAAATAAGGACTTATCTTTTGCTTCGCTGCAGTCCTGCGATCCACTTAGATTCACAACATCCACAGTTAACAACAAATAATTCCATGGTAAACTCCAGGTGTAGGATGGAGACATAGTGTTAAGTAACAAAGTGTAAGTGGATGAGTGCATCGTCCAACCGTCTTTTAAATATTGTTAGTGTCGGTGCAGAGACGACCGATTCTGGGAGAGCATTCCACGGGTGACAGACACGGATGGAAAAGAAATTTCTGCGACACTCCAGACGACTGTATTGTTCTGTGAGTTTTAATGATTGGCCCCTCAGGTTTGTATTGCTGCTGAGTTGCAGTAAAGGGCGGCACACATGATGTGGGTCTCGCGGAATCAAGTATGTCATAATCAGGTCGCCTCGTAGCCTGCGATAGCTTCCACTGAACAATCCTAGTCGTCGCAGCCTCTCCTGGTAGGACCGATTGCGCGTTCCAATTACGTTCTTAGATGCCCGGCGTTGTGGCTGCACCAGTGCATTAAGGTCGTGTTTCAGCCATGGATGGCAGGCTTGAATTGCATATTCGACATGGGGGCGAACATACGCACTGAGCATTTGACGAAATATGGAGCTGTTTATTTGTCCAAACGCGTGTCGCAACAGTCCGACGTGTTGGTTCCCGGTCTTCGAGGCCTTTTCGGATTGCCTGGAGCAACCCAAGTCATCTTGAACCAGGACACCCAAGTCACGTTCGAGAGTTGATTGTTGCAATACATCCGTTCCGAGTCGGTATGAGTAGCTGCTTTGATATCGGATGAAAAGCACCTTGCATTTACTGACGTTGAAATGCAATACGTTTTGGGTCGACCATTGATACACTGTATCTAAGTCACTTTGGAAGCACATGTTGGTCGGCGTTCGCCTGGATCCTGCGCCAGATCTTGATATCGTCGGCAAACATTAGGAAGTTTGTAGCGATTCCCTGTGCAAGGTCATTAATAAACACCAAAAGCAAACGTGGACCTAGAACCGAGCCTTGCGGCACACCACACTCGACTTGTATGGGGTCCGAGAAAGAGCTCCGAACTCTGACCACTAATTGCCGTTGAAGTAGAAAGTTGGCGATCCAGCTTAACAGAGGGTCGCCGATCCCGTAATGCTGCAGCTTGGATAGTAGTATCCGATGGTCTAGACGATCGAAAGCCTTGTAAAAATCCAGGTAGATCACATCAACACCTTCTCCAGCGTCAGCTGCCTCGGTCCAACTACTGCGTGCAATTAGTAAATTAGTTGTACATGACCGCTGTCGACGGAAACCGTGCTGTTCAGGAGTGATGAGGTTGCAGTTTCCTAGGTAGCACACCAGTGCATCGGCAACTATGGATTCCATGACCTTGGAGAGTATAGGAAGAAGGGTTACTGGGCGGTAGTTGGAGGGATCAGTTCTGCTTCCACCTTTGTGAATCGGGGTTATTATTCCAAGCTTCCACATGGCGGGAACTTGGTTCTGGTCTAAGCAGTGCTGAAAAGCTGAGCTAAAGGTCCTGCCAATTGGTTTGCTGCTGCTTGCAATGCCTCAGGACAAATGGCGTCGACACCCGGCGAGCTGTGTTTGCGTAGAGAAGTCAGCTTTTGCAATACAGCCTCTGCGGTAAAATTGATGTGGGTTAATCCTGGTGAGCAGAATACAAAGTTTGGTAGATCGCTTGGTGGCAAGACTCTTTGAAACTTGGGGGCGTATTGCATCTGCAGCGCGTTTGCAGCTTCCATAGACGTTCTTGTTGGGCCATCAGCCGTCTTGAGTGGAGGAAATCCTTGCCTCACCTTTCGTAGGCTATTAACGTGCTTGTACAGCAGTTTGTGGTTAGCACTGAAGGTTTTTGCGATGTTCTGCTGATAGGCGGCTTTGTCTTCTCTTAAGAGTTGAGTGCAGTGGTTACGGTGGGCAACGTAGTTGTCCCAGGTTTCTGGTGCTGGAGCTTCTCTGTACACTCGCCATGCTGCGTTGCGTACTGTCATCCATTTTCGGGTTCTGCTCCTAACGAAAGAAACGGATTTGCACTTATTGCAAGTTTTATCTCTGAAGCGTGTGCTATCAGCTGACTGAAAGTGTTGACGAACTCGAGCCAGGCGACTTCCGGGGGTTCTTCTTCGAGGAAAGGCCATGTTGTGGCGCTGACTAGCTGGGCGAGTCGGTCGTACCTTGTGATGGTTCGCACAGTCTCATCGTTATCATTCAGATATTCTGCATAGCAGACGAAGTTGAAACTGATGACTGCGTGATCACTGCGACCCAACGGGCAGTATAAAACCGACGCGTCAATCATATGCTCCTCGTTGGTATGCACAAGATCCAGCACAGATGGCCTGTTACCAGTTCTGAACCGAGTGGGCAAAGTGATGCGGTTGTAAAGAGGAACAGTAGTTACTAGATCTTGTAAATCGGTTTTGAATTGTTCTGCGATCGCGGCAGGGGCTTCTAGACAATGTATGTTGAAATCACCCATGATAAGAATGTGAGTGTACTTTTGTTATTAACTGCACCTTAAAGCAGCCATTAGGTGGTAGTCGGTTTCGGGTGTTGAGTTGGGGGCGCGGTACACCAAGATAATAAGGCAAGCGTCCCTGCCTTTTAACTGCAACCGGCACCAAAGAGAGTCGGGGAACTGCGAATCTGAATCCTCCACGGCTTCGCACTGTAAGTCGTTTCGGTAGTACAGGATTACCCCTCCTCCTTTTGTGAGCCTATCGTTCCGGATCAGCGACATGCCGGGTAGCGACACTTCAGCGTCCGTCATTCCCGTGTGCAACCATGTCTCGGTGATACCAATGACATCATACGAGCCGGAAGCTTGGCGATCTTTCAGTTCAGCCAGTTTGTTAGAAAGTCCCTGAGCATTTGTATACAAGCAGGCCATTTTCTCGGTCTCTAGGAGCCCGCAGAGAGGTGAAGTTGTCAAGTGTGGGAGAATGCCGACCGATGGGAGGTTGGCAGTTATTCGTTTTTTTGATGGGTCAGTGATACCTCGTTTGCAATGCCAAGGTGCGTCCCAGCTTTCGTTTAGACGTACGTCAGAGTCAATTAAAGCAGCAGTCAAGTTACACTTCTGTATATTCGTCAGGATGATTGCTGCTTCAGTTGCTTTAATACTTGAGCTGTGCGAATTGTTTGCGACCTTTAACCGAATTTCGGAGGGAAGATGTTTCCGATTTCTCCGCCATCGATCCAAAACATCCTTTGCTTATTGCTCTGACTGAACCACAAGTTTCTGCACGTTCTTGTGAGTAGACGATTTTAATGTCATCAGCAAACAGAAAAGTAGCACCATGTCTTATTCTATAAAATACATCGTTGACGTACAGGAGAAAAAGAAGTGGACCAAGTACACTTCCCTGAATTACTCCACTGGTGACTGCTTTCGGTTTAGAGACACGGTCCCCAATAAGCACCACCTGATGTCTGTCAGCTAGGTATGACGACAACCAAGAAAACATTGGTTCTCCAATACCTATTTCTTTCAGCTTGAGTAGTAGTCTTCGATGCGGCACTCTGTCGAATGCTTTTTGCATGTCTAAGAACAGGACAATAACACTGTTGCCTTTGTCTATGGCAGCCGTTGTGTGGTTTAAGAAGTCTGTCTAGCATGTCGCACAAGATCTGCCCTGCAAAAAACCGTGTTGTGAATTGTTGACGACGTTTTTCTTATTCAAGAAAATAAGTAATTCATATTTCACTATCCTTTCCATAATTCTAGATATTACAGGTGTGTGGTTGATGGGGCGATAGTTTTTAATTTCGTGAACGTTTCCATTCTTATGCCGCGGGATAACAACGGAAGTCTTCCAGTGATTAGGATATACTGCACTGTTAAAAGAGAGCGTAAAAATGTTGAGCAATAGAAGAGGCAAGTCGCTCCCACCGCTTTTTAACAAACAAGGGGGAATTCCATCAGGTCCTGGGTAAGTCGAGGACGACAAGCGGGAGACTTGACCGGAGATTTTTGCAATAGTGAATTTCACTGTGCATAAACTTTCAGCTTATTAGCTGTTTTCTAGTTTTCTCAAAACAACCAACCATTGATATTCAATACTGTTCTTAACATCGATAACATTATTGATTAAAGACGTTGCTTATCGTTCCGCTTCATTTTTCCTGTAAGAATTGCGTATCTTCCCTTTTCACTAGGGTATGTTTTTCATACGAAACCTTGTATTGGTTGACTTCAACGGCCCCACGGTTACATTTAGTATACTAACCTGATAAATGTGTAGTGACCAGTGCTGTCCAGATTTCTGTCACCGAGAACACTTAGCACTCAGATGAGTATCGGCGACCTATTTTGTGCAGTGGGTTCCTCTCGACTGTAAGCTGGCTACTTGTCGCCCATCCCCTGATTTATCTTCAGACTATAAATAATAACCGGCACTTGAAAGCGACCCACAATAACGCTCCGGGTGCCCCATACAAATTGGAATGCTGCTGATCGCAAAGCACTACGCGTTGTTGCTGTTGTTTTGTATCCTGCCTAAAACCAAACCTTTCATTTTAGGGTTTCATGGATTTGTTTCCAACCATCTGCTCGGCCCTGTTTCTCTTCCTATGTTGGCGCTGTCTCGTTCCTTTGGCTCTCATCATTTTTCGCTACACTGCTGGTCAGAAATTATATAGTAAACGAAAGGAACTTCGCACAGCTGGAGAGTGGGCTATAATAACCGGTGGTACAGATGGTATCGGTCGGGCGTTTGCCGAGGAGCTCGCCTCAGATGGACTAAGCATTATGCTGATAAGCAGAAATGTCACCAAGTTGGAGTCGGTGTCGAGTGAAATCAAAACCAAATATAACGTTCCTGTCAGGTATATCGTGGCCGACTTCACCCAAGTAAGTATGAATATTTAACGTGTCACATGCTGATTCCGGTGTCATTTAACAGCAGAGGGTTCGTTTCGTCGCGGCCACATATATTTGGACTTGTTGATCATGAATGTGTTTAATTCTCGAGTTCTTCGCTAACTACACTTACCGATGACCGCGTTGTCCGAATTCTGACTAGACCGTTGTCATTGAAATCAGTATATAACCATTGTGTTACTGATCGTTTCCTGTTGACTGGCGTTCTTCTGAATGCTGGTACCTTCTACCTGCTAGCAATATTGGGTTACCTCGACCGGAACTGTGATTGAATACACCGCCTTACTTCCTCGGAGCAAAATATGTGCTTCATCTGCTTTTTGGTTCTTCCCTATCCGCACTACATGGCACCTGCCAATAGACCCTGCACGGGATGAACCATAGCCATTGTAAAGAAATGACATTTTTCAGAGGCCAGTTATCTTTCCTCTGGCGCCTTCAACAACCATAGGCCATCATCAGATCCACATGTCACAGCTGTGCTGTGAAGACACGGGGTCGCCATACATCACGGTTAATCAAAGATCTGTAGGAGCTCTTCTTAGTTGCTGGTTGCTGAACTAATGTCCCGTCGCTTTTAGATGCCGTGCAAGAGTAGAAGGATACATTCCCTTTGATGTATTTTAACGCTTCCACAAATTAATAAGTTTGACAGTCTGCATTTTCTAGTCCTATGTATGGATTTTGGTATTGTTCGCCGCCGTAATGTCAGTCCGGTTGGAAATAGGTTGCTTTTTCTGTAGCACGAGGAATAACACTAACTTCGGCACCGGTATCAACCAAGAAGTACGAATTGGTTGAGGAATTGTAGGCGTAAAGTAGACGACTATAAAATACGCCAGACGCAGCTGTCTCCATCACTGGCTGATGTGGAGGTTTCCCTGATGCGGTTTGTAGAATGCCTTCGGGTGCTTCCAACTAGATTGACAATTCTTTACATCATCGCCAATGCTGTGATGGTACCAACATAAATGACGTGTCGGGACTACGTCTAGTTCGAGAGAAAGTTCTTGGGCTTCTACTACAGTAGGCACTAATGCTCGAGATAGCGAGCTCCAGATTCGATAACCTTTCGGAAATGGCTTAAATCGGGTCAGTCTTAGGCTCAGCGTTAGTTGTCAGCTCAACTGAGCGAAATGTTGCGCTTTTAAGAAAGCACTCATGAACCTTCTCTGTTTTGGCCATTTGTGCAACGACAAATCATCTGCCAAAACAGCGAGAAGAGCTGAGGTGTCCGCTGGAAGACATTTTGTCCAGAGCTGTCGCAGAATTGTGTTATCAATCTTAGAAGAACCAACAAAGTGCGCATGTGCCTGAAGAATTGTGATGGCTTGACGGAATCGGAGAGTAATTGTCGAAGTCTAGCTTCGTCGGGAGCCGTGGTGCGCTTTATAACTGTAGCTTTCAGCTTATCGTAAGGTGCGTCGGCCGAAATAGGATCGAGCAAATCTATAAGGTCAGTTGTGATATGGGTGCCGTGAAGCGGTAGGATGCATTCCCATCGATGAATTTTAATGCTCTCCCAAATCAATAATGGAAGAACAAGGGAAATCCTGTGCAGGAACGCTGTGAGGGTTTGACGTGCCTTGGTGCCAGTTGTTCAACGTTATTATCGATTAGATGTTGGCTGGACTTTTGACAGATGGTCGATACATATGGTAAAATGTCAACTGACTAAGGGTGATGTCTTATCAAAGTTTGTGTGGTAAAATCATGAAGTTACTACAGATCTTGTTTAAGAACCTAATGCATATGTTCATTTGGTAGAGAAGGAAATCTAGTGCTCTTGCCACAACTGTCGCAGTTTAGTACTCGCGGAAGAATGGGCATTTTTCTCTGACTCAGCATAGGATGGAATCACTCCCAAATGTGTGGGATCAATCTAGGGCTTTTAACAGCTTAGGATTCTAACTAGTGCATCTGGCTGGATGTACAGTTGGGTCGGTAATTTCACCCTTAGATTTGTCTACCTTCTTAACTGTGAACGACCGTGAAATCGCTGTTCTTTTAACAGGAATCCTGGTTGGTCCATGCAATATTCATCCTCTTCATACACTGTAAGACTGTGGGAGTAAAAAATGAAGACAGTTAAAATCAATAAATCTTTCCTTTCTTGACGATGCGAGAGATTATTCCCTGATAGGGAAAGATAAAAGTATTTACAGATTTTTTCCTTTAATCCCGTCTACCCATTGGATGGGAATAGGCATTATGTTGCGCTGTTCGTTCATATTCCCACAGCATATATTTCCCATGGGTGGTGAGTAGGTCAACAACAGACGTATATCTATTGTGATCACTCCATTTTATAACTACCTTTCAGTTCACGTTGAACTGTCGAGATCGCCCTGTGTTTAATGCTGAGTTGTTTTCTGCGGAGTGAAAGCTGATTAGGTCGTGGACGTTGAAAGCGGCGTGGAAGCTGTCACATCGGTGCAGCCTCATATTCGAATGACAGCCGGCTGATTGGGACAGTATGTTGTTTTCGTCAGTGTCTAGGCTTATCATTGTTATTATTCTTTCTATATGTCATCGTAGCTGCACGCTAGCGAAGCATCTGTTTAAATGGCTATTGTACGTTGAACAATGAATAATAATTTTTTACGGGTTAAGAAGCATTGCTTTACAAGCTCAGTTGAGTGGTCTGATGGGTTAGCGAAAAACGTTAATAAAAAGGTACTTAGTACTTTTACTGTCAAATAACAGACTCATCGTTTATGTGCAGTATCCGTGCGCTCCGAGTGTTTCCATAGCTTCAATAGTCAAAAAAGCAAAGCTAAGGTATTTCCCGGGAGTAGGATGGATAGTAGCGTCAAGTAACAACGTCTAGTTGGCGGAGTGCGTCATCCAACCGACTTTTAAATATGACTACCATGGCAGTCGATACAACAGATTCGGGGAGATCGTTTCATAGTTGACACGCACGAGTGGAAAAGACGTTTCTACGACATGCCAGGCCACTGTATTGTTCTGTTAATGTTAAGGAGTGGCCTCTAATATTAGTGTTACTGTTGTGTTACAGTAAAGAGAGGCACACATAATTTGGATTGTGTAAAATCAAGTAGGCCATAATCAAGTCACCTCCTAGTCGGCGATACCGCCCGCTGATTACTCGAAAAAGTTTCAACCTCTGCTCGTACGGAAGGTGGCACTTTCCACTGAAGTGGATTGCGTATTCGTCATGGGGGCGAACATACTCATTGAGTCTCGGTCTGAAAATAGTGGTGTCTAGTTGTCCGAACGCCTGTCGCAGCAAGTCGATGTGCTGCTTACCAGTTTTCTAGGCCTTTGCAGATTGCTTGGCTCAATACAAGTAATCCTGAACAATCAAATCAAGGTCGCGTTCGACGGATGACCGCTGCAGTACTTCTTTTCCCTGCTTATAGGAAAAGGGACTCTGGTGTCGTATGGAGAGTATGTTGCATTCGTCCACCTTAAACTGTAACAAATTTCGGGTTGACCAATCATGCATCTTATCTAGGTCATATTGAGGTCAATTCTGATCGTCATTTGCCTGAATCTGGCGCCATATCTTGTTATCATCAGCAAATAGCAGGAAGTTTGAGGCGATATTCCGTGCAAGGTCATTGATAAATACCAGATGCAACCGTGGATCTAGTACTGAGCCCTGGGGCACACCAGACTCGACTGGGATTGGTTCAGATAAGGAACCCCGGACTCTGACCACTAATTGTCGTTGCAGGAGAAGGTTGGCGATGCAGCTGCAAAGAAGGTCACAGATCCCATAATATTAGAGCTTGGAAAGGAAAATCCGGTGATCTAAACGATCGAACGCCTTCGACAAATCCAAGTAGATCACATCAGCGACCTCTCCAGCGTCAGCTGACTCGGTCCAACTACTCCTTGCGATTAATAACTTCGTTGTGCATTATCGCTGTTGACGAAATCTGCGCTGCTCATGGGCATTATTCTTACTATTGTCTAGATAACACTGCAACGCATCAGCTACGATAGATTCCATGACCTTGAGTAATATGTGAAAAAGGGACATCGGGCGGTAGTTTGAGGGCTCAGTTTTGGTTCCACTTTTGTGAGTCGGAGTCCATATTTCAAGTTTCCACATCGCGGGAATCTGGTTCTGGTTTAAGCAGCGCTGGAAGAACTGTGCCAAAGGTTTTGCCAGTTATATTACTGTTGCTCCCAATGCCTCTAGGCAAATGGTGTCGACTCCCTGGGAATTGTCGTTACTTAGCGATTTCAGCTTCCACAAAACAGCTTCGGCAGTAAAAGAGATGTCCGTGAGTCCTGAAGGCGGGAAAACAAAAGTCGGATGATAGTCGGACGGTAAGACCATCTGTAAGTTGGGAGCATATTGCGTATGTAATGCGTTTGCTACTTCTATGGCTGTTCTAACTGGACCATCTGTCGTCCAGAGAGGAGGAATTCCCTGCCTCACCTTTCGATGTCCATTGAAATACTTGTACAGCAGTTGGTGGTTAGCGCTGAAAGCTTTTGCTATATTCTACTGATATATGGTTTCGTCATCTCTGAGCCGTCGAGTTCAGTGTTTACTATGGGCTACTTAGTTGTCCCAATTAACTGACGTTTATGATGATCTGTACTCTCGCCAGGCTGCGTTGCGTATAGTCGTCCATTTTCTAGTTCTGCTTCTCACGAAATAAACGGTTTTGGGCCCAGTGAAAACCCTTGTCGCTGAGGTATCCCTAACCAGTTGATTGGATTTGCTGACGAATTCAAACCAATCGACTTCCGGATGGCCTACAGCGAGGAACGACCAAGTTGTGGCGCTGACGAGCTGGGCTAAGCGGTCATAGCGCCTAATGATGCGCACATACTCAGGGTTCTGGTTGCGATATTCCGCATAGCAGAGGAAATCAAAACTGGTGAGTGCATGTTCACTGCTACCCGAAATGCATTTTACGATCAGTACATCAATCATAATTTCCTCGTTGGTGAAAACAAGATTCAGCAAAGGTCTATTACCTGTTCTGAAACGAGTGGGCGTAATAGGTGATTGTACATTGGAACACTGGTTATAAGCTCTAGCAGATCGGCTTTGAATGGCTCTCCGGTTGTGGCAGGAGTTTCTAAACAATGTACATTGAAATCACCTATGATAAGGATGTGAGTGTGCTTTCACTTTTGGCTGCATCTTAAAGTTGTTGCAAATTGGCAGTCCATTTCCGGTGTAGAGTTTGGGTTACGGTACACCAAAGCTATTATGCAGGTGCCTCTGGCATGTACTTGCAAGCGGCACCAAAGAGAATCGGCGAACGGTAAGTCTGAATTCACATCGACCTCGCACTCTAGGTCACTTCGGTAATAAAGGATTACCTCTCCTCCTTTCGTAAGGCTGTCTTTTCGTATGAGTGACATGCCCGGCAACGAGACTTCAGCGTCTGTCATCCCAGTGTGCAACCCTGTCTTCGTGACGCTGATAATATTGCATGACCTCGAAATTTGACGATCCTGCAGTTCGGACAGCTTCTTGAAAATGCCTTGAGCATTTGTATAAAGGCTCTAAGAGCCCCCATGGAGTCAAAGGATTCAAGTGTGGTAGAGTGCTGACCGATGCGTGGTCAGCCGTTATTCGTTTTTTTGTTAGGATAATGATTACACGTCGTTCGCAAACAGATTTGGCCAAGGTACGTCTCATTCCTCGTCCGCACATGCTACGGAATCGCGTGACCGAGCGGTAAAGTGATGCTCATCCGCAGTCGCTGATAGGATTGCTTTTATTGGTAAGCCCATGTCTGGTCTCCACAAGGATTCATCAGGTTGTAACCGAAGTTCAGCATGAAGGCATTTAAGATGTCTCCGCCAACCTTCTAACACTTCCGTTTCTGTCTGCTCTGAATGAACCAGGAGCTTTAGGATTCTTGGTCCTCATCCTCTATGATTTGGTGAGAGAGATAGCCTTTTTGAACGACTGCGTCACAACGTTGTCCAAAGAAAGTGTTTCACGAACGAACCTCCTCTGTTCCAAGTTGTGATTACCGACCCCATGACTATCGGGGGAAGGCAGTTCTGCCATGCCGTAAATAAAATTGGTGCTTGAACATTTCAGCTTTCTATGTCTGTGTGTGATGTTTCTTTTCGATTGTCGCATGCTCCGAGGGAGCTCAGGTTAGATGCGTACCTTACAAGGTTCCTATTGTAGCACACTCGCAGAGAGTAAAACGCTTTCCACATCAGTTGCCGATTCCCGTGTTATTCACATAATTCTGGGTTCAGCATAATGTGACGAGTAACTCTCACTAGGTTTGTGAGTTTAGTTTTTACCTTCACCAAAATGCACAGTGAGTTCCACTGATCTTGATCATCAGATAACTTACCCCGCAATTTGATGGCGATAGATTCGAGAACATTGTTGCACTCGACAGTCAAAAAGTTATTGTTAGAGCCTACCTTTGTTGAACTGCAAAATCCAATTATCCTTGAGCCTGGCTTTATGTCAAGTGATGATGGTCCACTGTTTTTCGCTTTATTGGCGTCAGCGCTGTTTCCATCATAGGAGACACTAAACATAGCATCTCGATGGAATTTTACAGCGATCTTTGCATATGTGACTGGAGACCCGAGAGATTTGAACTCGACCAGAGACCGTTGGGTTTCAGATGCAGCAGACTCAGGTTCAGCTATCCCGTCCTTAATGATAAAAGTTGTCAAGACCGGAAGAAGTTGATCGATCACGTGTTTCGAATGATGTCTGAGTGTTGGGTTCCTCAGTACCGCTTGCCCATCAGAGCTACAGTTTGTTTTCTGCTGGCATTCTTACAAAATTGAAGATAATGGCAATGGGGATCCTGTCAATCGTGGTTCGAGCGAAGCAAATTTTGCAGCAAACCTTCTCTTTGAAGCCACTGTGTTATCATGATGCATACTCGCTTCCAATGATATTATCTTTGCATTCATTCGTTTTTCAATTGCTTCTGCTAACCGCTCGCACACTTGGACTAGGAGAAGTATACATTTGACTTGTGGGATGGTCAAACGCACAGTACAAAACCAGATATTGTTATGTGAGCTGTTCCGATCTCTCACATGTTTTTTCAAAAGATTTGCATGTTTTGATTGGTACCATCTGAAACAGTGTGAGCAAGGTAAACCAAATATGACTAATCGGTTACATTCGGCGAACCCACATTTACCCTTCGACTGGCACTCTTTTGGATTCGCATTTGCTTGCTTTCTGCTACTCGTTCTAGTGTTGTTACCTTACACAGTACGCTAGTTGATGTTGCGTACTTTTCCGACTAGCCGGTTGCGCACCTTAGTTAGACGGATGGAGGCGTCCACTTCGTTTCTTGGTCCTACACTGCCCTGTGGAGTGAGAGAGAACGCGATAAAACCAACTTGCCCGCACTTGCAAAGGACACACGCTGGTTTCAATTCACACTCCGGTCCAAAAACTACACTGTCAGGTGACTGCCAGTGTGAATTTAGCTCCCGTTCACTGGCCGAAACGCTGTTCGCGACAATGCGCGGTTGACACGACTGCAGGGTAGCTCGATCACCGTCAACCAATATAATTGGTCAGCAGATGCGGACGGCTAGCTGAGAAATCTCCAAAACCGGTAAGACGATTTCGGTGATAAGACAATGAAATAATTCCTACGCTTGGTAATCCACTGGATAGATCTGGTAATTCCGCGTCGGATGAGTGGAACTTGGACGATATGTGATGAAATGCGTAGGTAAAACCACACTACAAGGCGGATCGCAAGATGATAGGAAAAGCTTTGCAAAGTTTTCACAAATACTGACAGATATCCTTCCAAAATGTTTCCGGTAACGGAAAGAGCGCAAAAAAGAAACTGAGTGGTATAGGATAATCCAAAGTTCGTTAAGGTTGCATGTAGAAAAGGTACCAATTATACACATTGTCGGAGTTGCGGTTTTGTGTCTACTTGCCAGTGACCTTGACCGATGTGTAATTCATAATAATGCTTGGATCGTCTGTAGTAGCACACCGAAGTTGTCGGTGCTGCTCTCCTAGCCTATGAGTGCGGGCTTGTCAGTGAGGTAGGTGAACTTCGCCGCACTTGTCCACATTTAATGGCAGCCTATTCTACAATGATTCATCAGGATCATGCTCTAGTAACACGACCTTCGATTGCTTTCCACTTCTTAATATCATCAGAGAATAGTAGATGACCCAGGCGATAGCTCTCCTTGGCTCACATGTTGATTTAGCTAGTCGTTATGACGCTATTTCCAGACTTTGTAGTACTCCGCATTCGACTTTAATTGGCTTAGGCGGAGATCGATAAGCTTTCGCCTACTCGTGTCATTGTCAGACAGGGCTGCGAATATAATACACTGTTTGGTCGCCATAGGATACACAGACGTTAAGTTCGTTGTTTAGTCAGTGTGTATTAATATGCGAAAGATGCGATCACCGGGTGCTGTTTTGGAGCCGCTGGACCTCATACGCAAGGTGGATATTGTCAGGCTATGCAGGCCTAAGCAGATACGATGAAGTGGTATTTACCGAATCCACATTCGTTTGACAACTTTTCCGTAACCACTGTACCCAATTAGTGCACGAGGAAAAAGTAGCCTATCAACATTCCTTAGCCGAGCGATTAACTTCAAATCCTAAGCTTCTTTGCAAGCACGTAACAGCGTCCACAAGGTGAAAAGAGGATTGCCCCCACTTCAAACAACGGACGGTCTAACTCGGACTGCTAAAGAAGCGTCGAATCTTCTGCAACAACAATATGCACCCACGTTTCTTCACATCCCGTGGTCTCCTGAATCTTTGGAATCTATGGTGCCCACACCAGGACACACTCATATATATTTTACGCCAGACATTGTGATGAGAAAGCTGCTATCCATACGCATGCACGCTTGTCCAGGAATCGACGACATCTGCGCAAACGCGCTTGCCGTGGCGTCTATTATTTTAGCTGAAACTTCGGTGCGGTCGTTGCAGCACTGCCTTAACGAGCAGCACGTTCCTGCAATGTGGAAACAAGGAATAATACTTCCCATTTACAAAGGGGATAGTCGTTCCAACCCAGCTAATTGTCGTTCAGTGACTCTACTGCCAGCTCTTTCAAACTTTCTGGAGGCTATCATGTCCTATCTAGACGGCTTGGGTTATACTGCTCAGCAGCAACACGGCTTCCAGTCGTGCACAACCAATCTATTGCTAGCGCGAGACAGCTGGACCGAAACTGTGGATGCTGGTGCAGTCATTGTTGTCATCTTCTTCTTCATCATCTTCATCATCATTACACGTTAGCTGGAGGTGGAAATCACCTCAGCTATTGTGCCGCAATACAAAGGACAAGAAAAGAGAGAAACAAAGTGTGGCACGCCGGCTTAGCCCCAGTAACGGATGGACATCGTTCCAGAGAGATAACAACTGGCTGCAGTAAAAGAGAGTGATATTATGCCTAACATGTGAGATCGTGATTGTAGGGGGATGCTAAGCAGGAGAGGGATGGACAAAGCAAATCACAACACAAAAGCCATTGGGGCCGGCTCCATGCCATATCAGCAAGTGTGTCCAACCAAACGTGTTCACCGTCCTTAGGACCCCTGCAAGTCAGTCGGGATGCACCAACGGACGCCAACTTCGAAGTGAGGGTTTTCCTTTCTCTCGACCAAGTCATTACTTGGCCTCCCCTCCTCCTCTTCCAACCGCATCCACAACGCGCAAAAAATACACGTCGCGGGAGTCGGTGTGCTGGCATGCACAACACGTGGTCCAGCGATCGGAGCCTGGTGCGTGATATAATGATGCTGAGCGGTTCACCCGCTTTTCTTGCACCAGATACACGACGTCGAACACGCTCATTGCTCACGCGGTGTTCCTACCAGACATGAGCTAAGCTGCGAAGGCAGTGATGATCGAATATGACGAGCCCCTTTATGTTTGTCGACCTGGTGGGCCAGGTTTCACAGCCATATAGGAGAGTTGAACGGACGGCTGCGTTGTAAACTCTGCCCTTCAGGGCGAGAGTAATGTCGCGTCTGCGCCACAGGTGGCGGAGCTTGGCAAAAGCACCTCGAGCTTTTGCTATACGGTTCGTAACCTCATCTTCAATCCCACGGGTGCTAATATAGCTGCTTAGGTACTTGTATTTCTGAACGACTTCTAGTAGATCACCACCAAGCGTTAGCGCAGAGTACTTTGCATTTCGATGGAGCAAAGCATCGCCCAAAACGATTGACATTCAGTGCTAATCGGTCCAGTGCTATTTGGCTAGTTTGGGAGCTGTCACAGATTAGGGAAATATCGTCCGCATACTCCAAGTCAAGAAGTCGCTCACCAAGAAGCAGCTTGACACATTCTAGGTCGTGTCCAGCGAACGCTGTTTCCATCAGTTCATCAGTAGCGAAGTTGAAGAGAAAAGGTGACAGCGGGCATTCTTTTCTCATACCGCTGGTGATACTGAAGGGTGGCGACAGTATGACATAAACCCTCACCCTGCCCGAACTATGCACGTACAGCGCTTTGATAATGTTTACATATTTATCAGGTACACCTTTCCTCAGCAGACAGTCCCAGAAGGCACATCGAACCGATTGAGTCGAAGGCATCTTTTATGTCAAGAAACACGACAACGGTGGGTCGCCCATAAACATGGCAGTGCTCCAATACTTGGCGCAAGGTGAAGGTGTGGTCGATGCAGCCTCGACCTCGACGAAATCCGGCTTGCTCTTCACGAATCTGGCTTTCACGAGTGCCAGTCAGTCTGTGGAGAATGACAGAGGCAAGCAATTTAGAGGCAATCGAAATCAGACTGATCCCTCTATGATTGCCGCATTCCAAACGGGAGTTTCCCTTGAAAATTGGGACAATGACGGAGCGGTTCCAGTCTGTCGGAAATGTCTCCTGCTCCCAAAGTTTTACTAGCAACTCGTGTAAATCATCTACTGGAGCAGGTCCTCTGAATTTGAAGAGGGCTGGGGGAATTCTATCTGCATCTGCAGCCTTATGCAATTTCAACAGCCTGATCTCATGTTCGACTTCTGCGCGTGAGGGCGGATCCAAGGAGACGGCCCAGGGAGAAGGGCGCTCAATGCCCGAAGAAGAAGGCGATAACTAAGGTTAATTAACTTGCCTTGCAAAGTGTTCAGCCCAACGCTCTTACCGTTTGTACAGGCTGTGGATCGGCTGCCCACTCTCGTCGCGTATGGTCTTGCTAACACCAGGTCTCCTGCTGCATGTTTCCTGTATCAGACGGA
>OX104061.1:9692536-9768621 GCA_944474145.2 Dicrocoelium dendriticum
GAAGGCGACTCAGGAAAATAAGACACTCTGCTGCGTTCCGGGGTTTCTGCTAAATGATTAGACACAAAATAAGAAGTTCACAGGCGACTTTCGTCAGTACTACTTGTTGCGTCAGAAAGTTTCAATTATATATGGATGTTTAATGCGCGACGAAAAGTTTTGTGGCTTCTCGGAGCTTGATGTGAAAGACCATGCTATGTGCTCTCGTAAGCCGCCCTGGTTTCGTGCGTGCAAAACGCAAGGTTGACGCACGCTTCTGGTGGCCCAGAATGTCAAGCGAAATAGCAAAACTTGTTCATGACTGCTCTTCATGTCAAACGGCAGAGAAGATTTCAAGACCGCTTTCACCTCCTATACAACCCATTGACTATTCTATGCGACTGTGGGCCAAGATAGCTCTTGACATCATGGGTCCATTTAGCTCAGCGCCTCTGCACTGAATTAAATGTAGGCTGGCGACCTGCTTTTACAGTAAATGGTCGGAATTCCATTTTTGTGGTGAGGTGACTACTGCCAGCATTATTGAATGACTGAACTACATGTTTTCCCGTTGCGGCTTACTAGAAGAGATAGTGACGGACAACGGCCCGCAGTTTACAACCCACGACTTTCTTTCATTCCTTCAGTTTCACACTATCCGACACTCACGTACAACGCCGTATAATCCAGCGGCAAAAGGGGCTTGGTAGAGCAGTTCAATCGATCCTTGAAAGTGAGTATCCAAACTATTCACTTATCTGGTACAGGTTAGGAGGATGAAGTTCTACAAGCAGTAATTTCTTACCGAACCGCACACCACCGAGTCACAGGCAATACGCCGGCTGATACTCATGCTTAAACGTGCCCTTCAGACAAATTTGAATGCCGTAAGTTCGATTTCTGCAACCAAAATTTCCGACGAGTTAGAACGCCACCATCGATATCAGACCAATTACCAGAAGCTTACTACTCCGCTCCATCCCGAATCCATCGTGCACTTGAAGGTAATCGCTGCTTCAAATGGACAGCTTGCGTTATCAGAGCCGATAAGTATAACGCGTGCATGTGAGTCAGGTGCTTAGCGGCTAGAGGATGATCTCACAGTCAACGCCTGGAGATTATTCACAAGTATCAGACGAATAGAGCATATGCCACCAACCTTTAGTGACGAAACTACGCAAAGCACGAAGTTCCGCATGACGGGCCGAGAACAAAGAACACCGAATCGGTATGGTTACGACGCATTACATGGTTAACCGGAGCGGTGACGTTGTGTATTCTGTCAGCATGCTTGACGGCTTGTCTAAACAGACACCTGCACACAACCCCAGACACACACACACAAGCAAAGTAAGGATGGCAATTTCTTGGGCCCGACCTTCGGTAAGGCACGATCCTCGGTAATCTGTCAGTTGGTCGCACAATCCGGTCGGGAGACAAAACTTACTCGGCACAATAATTCGACGCGGCAGATCCGATAAGCGATGAACGAGGCAAGCAGACCGACGCTCACCAGCACAACGTAGAATTAACACAACACGTGAAGCGGACACCAGAAGGCGAAGCTTAACCCGAAAAAGTGTTCTATCGGTTGTTAGTCAGTTGAAACAAAACTACAGTAAATAATGGAAGTGGGAATGGGAAGGTACAATTGGGAAGTGAGAAATGTACAATCGCTACAGAACTTCCCCCCCTAGAGCGAGTCACTGGGACGAATGCTCGGTACTTGTGTGTCATTCATCATAGTCTGGAAGTAAGAAGAACTGTACGTCCGAAGCGTGTACGGGAATGCGAGTTCGAGTTTGCGTGGTCAGATGCTTTGGGTACAGAAGAGGGAACAGAGGTGTCACACATGGGCTGAGTAGAAGGCCTACTTGGGAAGGTGGGTTGGTCTCTGATAGGAATGTCCGTAGGTAACGGATGGGGTTGCATCTCCGTGTAATCCGGCTTCAGGTGATCAATGCTCACAGTATCCTGCTAATAATTTCTATCCAGTACAAAGTGCTTCTCCTTCCGGGTAACAACCTTAAAAGGGCCCTCGCAAGGCGGTGTCAGCGGTTTACGGACGGAATCGACACGCATGAGAGCGAACGAGCAAGTACGCAATTCCGGGTGGACCTGTTGACTCCGAGGGCTGATTCGAGGTAGTGTTGGACGAATTGAGCTGAAGTGTTGCCTCAGGCTTGTGACGTGCGAGGTCAGATCAACTACTCCAGTAACCCTTGATTCTAGCACCATTTGTCCAGGAAGTTTGAGAGTAGTGCCACAGTCCAACTCAATGGGACAACGGCCAATATCTTCTTTAATGGTGCTACGAAAACCAAGCAAGATAATCGGTAGACGTTCTGACCATTGTGAGTTCGACTACGAAGCCGTAATTGCGGATTGAAGTTGGCGGTGGAAACCTTCGATGATACCATTAGCAACTGGGTGATAGACGGTTGTCTGTAGGTGGGAACAACCGCGGAAGCGGTTCAAGTCACGAAACAAGGCCGAATTGAATTGGGGCCCTCTATCGGTAGTAATAGTGGCTGGCGTGTCACAGACGGAAATCCAATTCTCAATGAATGTTCGCGCCACAGTTTCTGTAGAAGCATCACGTAAATGCACGGCAAGTGGCCAACGCGTATGCCGATCAATACATGTCAATAAGTACACAAAACCGTTGGATGAAGGCAAGAGTCCAAGCATGTCAAGATGAACACGTTTAATGCGGGCGTCAGGAAGAGCAAACGTGCCGGGTACGATAATCGTGTGACGGTGGATCTTGCTGGTTTGCCAAGTGATACAGTGTTTGTCCCACTGCTAGACCTCTAAGCGCATGTTGTGTCAAATGAAGCGATCGAACAAACAGAGGTCACGGGATACAGATCGACGAAGCTAATTTCAAACGCTAGGTCCAAACGACACTTTCCGTGAGATTTTTCTCTACGGAGCACTGCACTGAAGATGTCACTGAGGGAAGTGGTGAAACGTTTGTCATTAAATTACTCATCTCGGAGAACGAACAAAACGTTAACTACCAACCCGAGCTACAGGTATTCCGCATCATTGCGGTCAGTAAGCAGCTTGACGGTGGCTCGGGTGTGCGATTCCATGCAGGTGGTCAAAGACGATTCGGCGGTATTGCTGAGGGACAAAAGGCCGGGACTTGCCGGTAGAAATACCAGAGTAAATATTGAAGTCGAAATTAAGTATTGGCAGCTGTGATCGTTTGGTCGAGGGATTGGATCTCAATTTCACAAACGGATCTCCTTCCCGATGAACTGTTATGTCTTCTAAGTTGATCGTCTGCCGTGAAACTTCGTGAAGACATATACGCGACACGGCATCAGCGACAAGGTTACTGGCAGCATCAACATGGTGAATGTCCGTCGAAAACAGTGAGATATACTCCAAATGACGGATTTCTCTGGCAGAGTAACGGTCGGGTGAACTACGGAAAGCAAATTCAAGTGGTTTATGGTCTGTAAGAATTGTAAACGAGCAACCTTCAAGCAGGTACCGATAATGTTTGATAGCGAGGTTGATAGCTAAATGTTCTCGATCCAAGGTGCTGTATCGCGTCTTCGCGCGCTGATCTTTGCTAGAGAAACTAGATAGCTGCTTAGATTGACCGTTGCATACCTGTTAGAGAACAACCCCACCGGGGAACCATATGATGTGCGGAGGACAATGTGCAAATTGGAAGGACGATCGATACCGAGACGAAGAATATGTTCGAACTCTGCCTTGGCAGTACCGAGCTTGTCTGGCGGCAATCGTCTAGGTCGTGCGGTTACTGACGATCCATGTGTTAAGCTATGGTGCGTACTCCCGTGCTTGGGCTCAGAAAAGTCATTAGACGATCGATTAAGCGCAGGAAAGTTCAGCGGTAGTTCGTTGAACACATTGTCGGCGGGCAATGCTAAGCGAAGACCGATCGAACTGGTCGAAGTGACTTTACGCGGGATGGACAAGGATATCAAACTATCGTGCAGTTTACGGTTACACAGGTCCACCATGTGGCCGAACTTGGCGTGGAAATCAACACCAAGGTTGGGGCGGTGGTTATCAGCAATGAGAAAAACAAAGGGGAAACTTCGATCGTGACCAAGTTTGAGAGTCTGCATTTTCTAGTCCTATGTATGGATTTTGGTATTGTTCGCCGCCGTAATGTCAGCCCGGTTGGAAATAGGTTGCTTTTTTCTGTAGCACGAGGAATAACACTAACTTCGGCACCGGTATCAACCAAGAAGTACGAATTGGTTGAGGAATTGTAGGCGTAAAGTAGACGACTATAAAATTGGCCAGACGCAGCTGTCGCCATCACTGGCTGGTGTGGAGGTTTCCCTGATGCGGTTTGTAGAATGTCTTCGGGTGCTTCCAACTAGGTTGACAATTCTTTACATCATCGCCAAAGCTGTGATGGTACCAACATAAATGAGGTGTCGGGACTACGTCTACTTCGAGAGAAAGTTCTTGGGCTTCTACTACAGTAGGGATTAATGCTCGAGATAGCGAGCTCCAGATTCGATAACCTTTCGGAAATGGCTTCAATCGGGTCAGTCTTAGGCTCAGCGTTAGTGGTCAGCTCAACTGAGCGACATGCTGCGTTTTTAAGAAAGCACTCATGAACCTTCTCTGTTTTGGCCATCTTGTGCAATGACAAATCATCTGCCAAAACAGCGAGAAGAGCTGAGGTGTGCGCTGGAAGACATTTTGTCCAGAGCTGTCGCAGAATTGTGTTATCGATCTTAGAAGAACCGACAAAGTGCGCATGTGCCTGAAGAATTGTGATGGCTTGACGGAATCGGAGAGTAATTGTCGAAGTCTAGCTTCGTCGGGAGCCGCGGTGCGCTTTATAACTGTAGCTTTCAGCTTATCGTAAGGTGCGTCGGCCGAAATAGGATCGAGCAAATCTATAAGGTCAGTTGTGATATGGGTGCCGTGAAGCAGTAGGATGCATTCCCATCGATGAATTTTAATGCTCTCCCAAATCAATAATGGAAGAACAAGGGAAATCCTGTGCAGGAACGCTGTGAGGGTTTGACGTGCCTTGGTGCCAGTTGTTCAACGTTATTATCGATTAGATGTTAGCTGGACTTTTGACAGATGGTCGATACATATGGTAAAATGTCAACTGACTAAGGGTGATGTCTTATCAAAGTTTGTGTGGCAAAATCATGAAGTTACTACAGATCTTGTTTAAGAACCTAATGCATATGTTCATTTGGTAGAGAAGGAAATCTAGTGCTCTTGCCACAACTGTCGCAGTTTAGTACTCGCGGAAGAATGAGCATTTTTCTCTGACTCAGCATAGGATGGAATCACTCCCAAATGTGTGGGATCAATCTAGGGCTTTTAACAGCTTAGGATTCTAACTAGTGCTTCTGGCTGGATGTACAGTTGGGTCGGTAACTTCACCCTTAGATTTGTCTACCTTCTTAACTGTGAACGACCGTGAAATCGCTGTTCTTTTAACAGGAATCCTGGTTGGTCCATGCAATATTCATCCTCTTCATACACTGTAAGACTGTGGGAGCAAAAAATGAAGACAGTTAAAATCAATAAATCTTTCCTTTCTTGACGATGCGAGAGATTATTCCCTCATAGGGAAAGATAAAAGTATTTACAGATTTTTTCATTTAATTCCGTCTACCCATTGGATGGGAATAGGCATTATGTTGCGCTGTTCGTTCATATTCCCACAGCATGTATTTCCCATGGGTGGTGAGTAGGTCAACAAGAGACGTATATCTAGTGTGATCACTCCATTTTATAACTACCTTTCAGTCCACTTTGAACTGTCGAGATCGCCCTGTGTTTGATGCTGAGTTGTTATCTGCGGCGTGATAGCTGATTAGATCGTGGACGTTGAAAGCGGCGTGGAAGCTGTCACATCGGTGCAGCCTTATATTCGAATGACAGCCGGCTGATTGGGACAGTATGTTGTTTTCGGCAGTGTCTAGGCTTATCATTGTAATTATTCTTTCTGTATGTTATCGTGGTTACACGCTAGCGAAGCATCAGTTTAAATGGTTGTTGTACGGTGAACAATGAATAATAATTTTTCACGGGTTAAGAAGCATTGCTTTACAAGCTCAGTTGAGTGGTCTGATGGGTTAGCGAAAAACGTTAATAAAAAGGTACTTAGTACTTTTACTGTCAAAAAACAGACTCATCGTTTTTGTGCAGTATCCCTGCGCTCCGAGTGTTTCCATAGCATCAATAGGCAAAAAAAGCAAAGCTAAGGTATTTCCCGGGAGTAGGATGGATAGTAGCGTCAAGTAACAACGTCTAGTTGGCGGAGTGCGTCATCCAACCGACTTTTAAATATGACTACCATGGGAGTTGATACAACAGATTCGGGGAGATCGTTTCATAGTTGACACGCACGAGTGGAAAAGGCGTTTTTACGACATGCCAGGCTACTGTATTGTTCTCTTAATGTTAAGGAGTGGCCTCTAATATTAGTGTTACTGTTGTGTTACAGTAAAGAGAGGCACACATAATTTGGATTGTGTAAAATCAAGTACGCCATAATCAAGTCACCTCCTAGTCGGCGATACCGCCCGCTGATTACTCGAAAACGTTTCAACCTCTGCTCGTACGGAAGGTGGCACTTTCCACTGATGTGGATTGCGTATTCGTCATGGGGGCGAACATACTCATTGAGTCTCTGTCTGAAAATAGTGGTGTCTAGTTGTCCGAACGCCTGTCGTAGCAAGCCGATGTGCTGCTTACCAGTTTTCTAGGCCTTTGCGGATTGCTTGGCTCAATCCAAGTAATCCTGAACAATCACATCAAGGTCGCGTTCGACGGATGACCGCTGCAGTACTTCTTTTCCCTGCTTATAGGAAAAGGGACTCTGGTGTCGTATGGAGAGTATGTTGCATTCGTCCACCTTAAACTGTAACAAATTTCGGGTTGACCAATCATGCATCTTATCTAGGTCATATTGAGGTCAATTCTGATCGGCATTTGCCTGAATCTGGCGCCATATCTTGTTATCATCAGCAAATAGCAGGAAGTTTGATGCGATATTCCGTGCAAGGTCATTGATAAATACCAGATGCAACCGTGGATCTAGAACTGAGCCCTGGGGCACACCAGACTCGACTGGGATTGGTTCAGATAAGGAACCCCGGACTCTGACCACTAATTGTCGTTGCAGGATAAGGTTGGCAATGCAGCTGCAAAGAAGGTCACAATCCCGTAATATTAGAGCTTGGAAAGGATAATCCGGTGATCTAAACGATCGAACGCCTTCGACAAATCCAAGTAGATCACATCAACGGCCTCTCCAGCGTCAGCTGACTCGGTCCAACTACTCCTTGCGATTAATAACTTCGTTGTGCACCATCGCTGTTGACGAAATCTGCGCTGCTCATGGGCATTATTCTTACTATTGTCTAGATAACACTGCAACGCATCAGCTACGATAGATTCCATGACCTTGAGTAATATGTGAAAAAGGGACATCGGGCGGTAGTTTGAGGGCTCAGTTTTGGTTCCACTTTTGTGAGTCGGAGTCCATATTTCAAGTTTCTATATCGCGGGAATCTGGTTCTGGTCTAAGCAGCGCTGGAAGAACTGTGCCAAAGGTTTTGCCAGTTATATTACTGTTGCTCCCAATGCCTCTAGGCAAATGGTGTCGACTCCCTGGGAGTTGTCGTTGCTTAGCGATTTCAGCTTTCGCAAAACAGCTTCGGCAGTAAAAGAGATGTCCGTGAGTCCTGAAGGCGGGAAAACAAAAGTCGGATGATAGTCGGACGGTAAGACCCTCTGAAACTTGGGAGCATATTGCGTATGTAATGCGTTTGCTACTTCTATGGCTGTTCTAATTGGACCATCTGTCGTCCAGAGAGGAGGAATTCCCTGCCTCACCTTTCGACGTCCATTGAAATACTTGTACAGCAGTTGGTGGTTAGCGCTGAAAGCTTTTGCTATATTCTACTGATATATGGTTTCGTCATCTCTGAGCCGTCGAGTTCAGTGTTTACTATGGGCTACTTTGTTGTCCCAATTAACTGACGTTTATGATGGTCTGTACTCTCGCCAGGCTGCGTTGCGTATAGTCGTCCATTTTCTAGTTCTGCTTCTCACGAAATAAACGGTTTTGGGCCCAGTGAAAACCCTTGTCGCTGAGGTATCCCTAACCAGTTGATTGGATTTGCTGACGAATTCAAACCAATCGACTTCCGGATGGCCTACAGCGAGGAACGACCAAGTTGTGGCGCTGACGAGCTGGGCTAAGCGGTCATAGCGCCTAATGATGCGCACAAACTCAGGGTTCTGGTTGCGATATTCCGCATAGCAGAGGAAGTCAAAACTGGTGAGTTCATGTTCACTGCTACCCGAAGGGCATTTTACGATCAGTACATCAATCATAATTTCCTCGTTGGTGAAAACAAGATTCAGCAAAGGTCTATTACCTGTTCTGAAATGAGTGGGCGTAATGAGGTGATTGTACAGTGGAACACTGGTTATAAGCTCTTGCAGATCGGCTTTGAATGGCTCTCCGGTTGTGGCAGGAGTTTCTAAACAATGTACATTGAAATCACCTATGATAAGGATGTGAGTGTGCTTTCACTTTTGGCTGCATCTTAAAGTTGTTGCAAATTGGCAGTCCATTTCCGGTGTAGAGTTTGGGTTGCGGTACACCAAAGCTATTATGCAGGTGCCTCTGTCATGTACTTGCAAGCGGCACCAAAGAGAATCGGCGAACGGTAAGTCTGAATTCTCATCAACCTCGCACTCTAGGTCACTTCGGTAATAAAGGATTACCTCTCCTCCTTTCGTAAGGCTGTCGTTTCGTATGAGTGACATGCCCGGCAACGAGACTTCAGCGTCTGTCATCCCAGTGTGCAACCCTGTCTTCGTGACGCCGATAATATCGCATGGCTTTGAAATTTGACGATCCTGCAGTTCGGCCAGCTTCTTGAAAAGGCCTTGAGCATTTGTATAAAGGCTCTAAGAGCCCCCATGGAGTCAAAGGATTCAAGTGTGGTAGAGTGCTGACCGATGCGTGGTCAGCCGTTATTCGTTTTTTGTTGTTGTGATAATGATTACACGTCGTTCGCAAACAGATTTGGCCAAGGTACGTCTCATTCCTCGTCAGCACATGCTGCGGAATCGCGTGACCGAGCGGTAAAGTGATGCTCATCCGCAGTCGCTGGTAGGATTGCTTTTATTGGTAAGCCCATGTCTGGTCTCCACAAGGATTCATCAGCTTGTAACCGAAGTTCAGCATGAAGGCATTTAAGATGTCTCCGCCAACCTTCTAACACTTCCGTTTCTGTCTGCTCTGAATGAACCAGGAGCTTTAGGATTCTTGGTCCTCATCCTCTATGATTTGGTGAGAGAGATAGCCTTTTTGAACGACTGCGTCACAACGTTGTCCAAAGAAAGTGTTTCACGAACGAACCTCCTCTGTTCCAAGTTGTGATTACCGACCCCATGACTATCGGGGGAAGGCAGTTCTGCCATGCCGTAAATAAAATTGGTGCTTGAACATTTCAGCTTTCTATGTCTGTGTATGATGTTTCTTTTCGATTGTCGCATGCTCCGAGGGAGCTTAGGTTAAATGCGTACCTTACAAGGTTCCTGTTGTAGCACACTCGCAGAGAGTAAAACGCTTTCCACATCAGTTGCCGATTCCCGTGTTATTCACATAATTCTGGGTTCACCATAATGTGACGAGTAACTCTCACTAGGTTTGTGAGTTTAGTTTTTACCTTCACCAAAATGCACAGTGAGTTCCACTGATCTTGATCATCAGATAACTTACCCCGCAATTTGATGGCGATAGATTCGAGAACATTGTTGCACTCGACAGTCAAAAAGTTATTGTTAGAGCCTACCTTTGTTGAACTGCAAAATCCAATTATCCTTGAGCCTGGCTTTATGTCAAGTGATGATGGTCCACTGTTTTTCGCTTTATTGGCGTCAGCGCTGTTTCCATCATAGGAGACACTAAACATAGCATCCCGAGGGAATTTTACAGCGATCTTTGCATATGTGACTGGGGTCCCGAGAGATTTGAACTCGACCAGAGACCGTTGGGTTTCAGATGCAGCAGACTCAGGTTCAGCTATCCCGTCCTTAATGATAAAAGTTGTCAAGACCGGCTGAAGTTGATCGATCACGCGTTTCGAATGATGTCTGAGTGTTGGGTTCCTCAGTACCGCTTGCCCATCAGAGCTACAGTTTGTTTTCTCCTGGCATTCTTACAAAATTGAAGATAATGGCAATGGGGATCCTGTCAATCGTGGTTCGAGCGAAGCAAATTTTGCAGCAAACCTTCTCTTTGAAGCCACTGTGTTATCATGATGCATACTCGCTTCCAGTGATATAATCTTTGCATTCGTTCATTTTTCAACTGCTTCTGCTAACCGCTTGCACACTTGGACTAGGAGAAGTATACATTTGACTAGTGGGATGGTCGAACGCAAAGTACAAACCCAGTTATCGTTATGTGAGCTGTTTCGATCTCTCACATGTTTTTTTCAAAAGATTTGCATGTTTTGATTGGTACCATTTGAAACAGTGTGAGCAAGGTAAACCAAATATGACTAATCGGTTACATTCGGCGAACCCACATTTACCCTTCGACTGGCACTCTTTTGGATTCGCATCTGCATGCTTTCTGCTACTTGGCCTAGTGTTGCTACCTTACACAGTAGGCTAGTTGACGTTGCGTACTTTTCCGACTGGCCGGTTGCGCACCCTAGTCAGACGGATGGATGCGTCCACTTCGTTTCTTGGTCCTACACTGCCCTGTGGAGTGAGAGAGAACGCGATAAAACCAACTTGCCCGGACTTGCAATGGACGCACGCTGGTTTCAATTCACACTCCGGTCCACAAGCTGCACTGTCACGTGACTGCCAGTGTGAGTTTGGCTCCTGTTTACTGGCCGGAGCGATGTTCGCGACAAGGCGCGGCTGAAACGACTGCAGGGTAGCTTGATCACCGTCAACCAATAAAATTGGTCAGCAGATGCGGACGGCTAGCTGAGAAAGCTCCAAAACCGGTAAGACGATTTCCGTGATAAGACGATGAAATAATTCCTACGCTTGGCAATCCACTGGATAGATCTGGTAATTCCGCGTCGGATGAGTGGAACTTGGACGATATGTGATGAAATGCGTAGGTAAAACCACACTACAAGGCGGATCGCAAGATGATAGAAAAAGCTTTGCAAAGTTTTCACAAATACTGATAGATATCCTTCCAAAATTTTTCCGGTAACGGAAAGAGCGCAAAAAAGAAATTGAGTGGTATAGGATAAGCCAAAGTTCGTTAAGGTTGCATGTAGAAAAGGTACCAATTATACACATTGTCGGATCTGCGGTTTTGTGTCTACTTGCCAGTGACCTTGACCGAAGTGTAATTCATAATAATGCTTGGATCGTCTGTAGTAGCACGCCGAAGTTGTCGGTGCTGCTCTCCTAGCCTATGAGTGCGGGATTGTCAGTGACGTAGGTGAACTTCGCCGCACTTGTCCACATTTAATGGCAGCCTATTCTACAATGATTCATCAGGATCGTGCTCTAGTAACACGACCTTCGATTGCTTTCCACTTCTTAATATCGTTAGAGAATAGTAGATGACCCAGGCGATAGCTCTCCTTGGCTCACATGTTGATTTAGCTAGTCGTTATGGCGCTATTTCCAGACTTTGTAGTACTCCGCATTCGACTTTAATTGGCTTAGGCGGAGATCGATAAGCTTTCGCCTACTCGTGTCATTGTCAGACAGGGCTGCGAATCTAATACACTGTTTGGTCGCCATAAGATACACAGACGTTAAGTTCGTTGTTTAGTCAGTGTGTATTAATACGCGAAGGATGCGATCACCGGGTGCTGTTTTGGAGCCGCTGGACCTCATATGCAGGGTGGGTAGTGTCAGGCTATGTAGGCCTAAGCAGATACGATGAAGTGGTATTTACCGAATCCACATTCGTTTGACAACTTTTCCTTAACCACTGTACCCAATTAGTGCACGAGGAAAAAGTAGCCTATCAACATTCCTTAGCCGAGCGATTAACTTCAAATCCTAAGCTTCTTTGCAAGCACGTGAACAGCGTCCACAAGGTGAAAAGAGGATTGCCCCCACTTCAAACAACGGACGGTCTAACTCGGACTGCTAAAGAAGCGTCAAATCTTCTGCAACAACAATATGCACCCACGTTTCTTTACATCCCGTGGTCTCCTGAATCTTTGGAATCTATGGTGCCCACACCAGGACTCACTCATATAGATTTTACGCCAGACATCGTGATGAGAAAGCTGCTATCCATACGCATGCACGCCTGTCCAGGAATTGACGACATCCGCCCAAAGGCGCTTGCCGTGGCGCCTCCTCTTTTGGCTGAACATTTGGCGCGGTTGTTCTAGCACCGCCTTGACGAGCGGCACGTTCCTGCAACATGGAAACACGGAATAATAACCTCCGTTTGCAAAGGGGATAGTCGTTCCAACCCAGCTACTTATCGTTCAGTGACTCTACTGCCAGATCTTTCAAATGTTATGGAGGCTATCATGTCCTATCTAGATGGCTTGGGTTATATTGCTCAGCAGCAACACTGCTTCCAGTCGTGCACAACCAATCTATTGCTAGCACGAGGCAGCTGGACCGAAACTGTGGATGCTGGTGCAGTCATTGTTGTCATCTTCTTCATCATCTTCATCATCATTACACGTTAGCTGGAGGTGGAAATCACCTCAGCTATTGTGCCGCAATACAAAAGACAAGAAAAGAAAGAAACAAACAGTGGCACGCCGGCTTAGTCCCCAGTAACGGATGGACATCGTTCCGGAGAGCTAACAGCTGGCTGCAGTAAAAGAGAGTGATATTATGCCTAACATGTGAGATCGTGATTGTAGGGGGATGCTAAGCAGGAGAGGGATGGACAAAGCAAATCACAACACAAAAGCCATTGGGGCCGGCTCCATGCCATGTCAGCAAGTGTGTCCAACCAAACGTGTTCACCGTCCTTAGGACCCCTGCAAGTCAGTCGGGATGCACCAACCGACGCCAACTTCGAAGTGAGGGTTTTCATTTCTCTCGACCAAGTCATTACTTGGCCTCCCCTCCTCCTCTTCCAACCGCACCCACAACGCGCAAACAATGCACGTCGCGGGAGTCGGTGTGCTGGCATGCACAACACGTGGCCCAGCGATCGGAGCCTGGTGCGTGATATAATGATGCTGAGCGGTTCACCCGCTTTTCTTGCACCAGATACACGACGTCGAACACGCTCATTGCTCACGCGGTGCTCCCACCAGACATGAGCTAAGCTGCGAAGGCAGCGATGATCGAATATGACGAGCCTCTTTATGTCTGTCGACCTGGTGGGCCAGGTTTCACAGCCATATAGGAGAGTTGAACGGACGGCTGCGTTGTAAACTCTGCCCTTCAGGGCGAGAGTAATGTCGCGTCTGCGCCACAGGTGGCGGAGCTTGGCAAAAGCACCTCGAGCTTTTGCTATACGGTTCGTAACCTCATCTTCAATCCCACGGGTGCTAATATAGCTGCCCAGGTACTTGTGTTTCTGAACGACTTCTAGTAGATCACCACCAAGCGTTAGCGCAGAGTACTTTGCATTTCGATGGAGCAAAGCATCGCCCAAAACGATTGACATTCAGTGCTAATCGGTCCAGTGCTATTTGGCTAGTTTGGGAGCTGTCACAGATTAGGGAAATATCGTCCGCATACTCCAAGTCAAGAAGCCGCTCACCAAGAAGCAGCTTGACACCTTCTAGGTCGTGTCCAGCGAACGCTGTTTCCATCAGTTCATCAGTAGCGAAGTTGAAGAGAAAAGGTGACAGCGGGCATCCTTTTCTCATACCGCTGGTGATACTGAAGGGTGGCGACAGTTTGACATAAACCCTCACCCTGCCCGAACTATGCACGTACAGCGCTTTGATAATGTTTACATATTTATCAGGTACACCTTTCCTCAGCAGACAGTCCCAGAGGGCACATCGACCGATTGAGTCGAAGGCACCTTTTATGTCAAGAAACACGACAACGGTGGGTCGCCCATAAACATGGCGGTGCTCCAATACTTGGCGCAAGGTGAAGGTGTGGTCGATGCAGCCTCGACCTCGACGAAATCCGGCTTGCTCTTCACGAATCTGGCTTTCACGAGTGCCAGTCAGTCTGTGGAGAATGACAGAGGCAAGCAATTTAGAGGCAATCGAAATCAGACTGATCCCTCTATGATTGCCGCATTCCAAACGGGAGTTTCCCTTGAAAATTGGGACAATGACGGAGCGGTTCCAGTCTGTCGGAAATGTCTCCTGCTCCCAAAGTTTTACTAGCAACTCGTGTAAATCATCTACTGGAGCAGGTCCTCTGAATTTGAAGAGGGCTGGGGGAATTCTATCTGCATCTGCAGCCTTATGCAATTTCAACAGCCTGATCTCATGTTCGACTTCTGCGCGTGAGGGCGGATCCAAGGAGACGGCCCAGGGAGAAGGGCGCTCAATGCCCGAAGAAGAAGGCGATAACTAAGGTTAATTAACTTGCCTTGCAAAGTGTTCAGCCCAACGCTCTAACCGTTTTTACAGGCTGTGGATCGGCTGCCCACTCTCGTCGCGTATGGTCTTGCTAACACCAGGTCTCCTGCTGCATGTTTCCTGTATCAGACGGAATAACTTACGATGATTACCAACGGCAGCGGCTGTTTCCACCTCAGAGGCACGATGAGACCACCAGGTTTCGCGGTCCTTCTTCATGCTAGCGCGTAGTTTTGCTCTGAGATTTTTACGAGCCTCATTGTATTCGCCTCCAGCCGGAATACGTCGGCGCGCATCCATAAGTTCCAGAGACTGTGTAGAGACCCAATGTCCGGTTTTGCAATTTGCTTTGCCACATGAAGACACGCCTGCTAACAACAACGCTTGACAAATATGCGACCAGTGATCTTCAACGGTGTTTAGTGGGCGCTTGCTCAGCCCAGATGTCAGCGCATTTTGGTACACATTCAGAACCTCTGGCTTCGCCAGCTGGCTGGTAATATGTAGTACCACTAAGCATGTAACGCACGCTTCCGAGACACGTAATCCCAGCAAGCAGAAGACGTCTAAGCAGCAGGAGGTTTATCAATCAATTGAGGAAGGTACAAGACTCACGGAACTCGCGTTGCGAGACCGGGGGTGTGTGTCTGATGATTGGCTGGCTGTTTTGTGTGGTAACCAATCCACGCGCGGCTGAGTGAACGGATCGAAGTCATTCGCGTACGTGACATCCCCTCACCTCTTGAAATGTTTATACTCCTGGCACGAACCGGTCAACGGGTTTATGCGTACGCTGAGATCTGCGAAGCGTTGGTTCATCTGACGATTGTAAAGAATCCTGGGGTTTTGCTTCCGTTTCCGGCTGAACGGTTGCTGATTCACCCAGACGTTCATCTGCTGTTGTCCCCACAAAACGTGATCGTATATGGTCCGAGTGTCGCCTTACTATTCGACCATTTAATTCAAGATCGGCTTGGGTACAGTCACCTTTAATTACGGTTGCGGGTTGCCAGCAGTGCTCATGGGGAAGTCTTGTGTATACGGGATCACACGGCTGCCAACTAGTGTTGTGGTTATTTTGCGATTCGGCAGCCTTGTCTTGTTTCTTCTTTATTTATGCTCTATGATTTGGAAACAGAAGATCCAGTCTGGTACGGAGTGTTCTGCCAAACATCATCTCCGCAGGTGATTTACCAGTGGCTTCCGAGGGCGTTATTCTGTAAGCAAACAGCAAGCGATCTAACCTCGTCTGAACAGTTCCTGGTGCTTGTTTCGAGAGACCTCTTTTAATTGTCTGTACCGCCCTTTCCGCTAGCCCATTAGAAGCAGGGTGATACGGAGCTGTACGGACATGCTGAACACCATTGCTATTCATGAAGATTTCAAATTCTTTGCTAGTGAAACATGGCCCATTGTCTGTGCAGAGTGTCTCCGGTATCCCAAATATTGCAAATGACGACCGCATTTTGGAGATAGTTGTCTCTGTAGTAGGGTGGGCAACGGGATAAACATCTATCCATTTCGAATGAGCGTCAATTAGCAGCAGGAAGAATACGCCATTAATGGGTCCAAAGTAATCCGCATGGATGCGCTGCCATGGCTTTTCAGGCCAACGCCAATTGTGTACCGGACCGGGAGGTTTATTTGACTGATACTGCTGACACAAACCACATGTTTTTAGATAGTTCTCTATCTCTGTATCTAGGCCAGGCCACCAGCAATAACCGCGCGCCAAGGCTTTCATTCGGGCTACGCCTGGATGTGCGTTGTGGAGTTCCTTTATGATGAACGGTCGTGCCTTTAGCGGTGGAATCAGGCGCGATCCCCAAAACAAGCATCCATCGTGAAGGCTCAATTCATTTTTCCGTTGTGCGTAAGGTTTAAGATCGACGGGAACTGTAGTAGGCCAGCCGGTTTTTGTAAATCGCACTACAGAAGATAGCGTTGGGTCACGATCGGTCCACTGACGTATGGTGTCACCTGTCAATGGAGTGGTGTCGAGGTGTTGCATTAGATTTACAAGCTCTACTGGTTCCTCCAGTATTTCGTCTGGGGTCGCATGTGGTAACCTGCTTAATGCATCCGCTGTATGATTGTTCAACCCAGGAATATACGAGATTCGATATTTATATGCACTTAATATTAATGCCCAGCGTTGCATTCTTGGTGAAAACATCTGCTCGATTCCCTTTGACTCGCTCAGCAAAGATATCAGTGGTTTGTGGTCAGTTTGTATTTCGAAATAGTTCCCCCAAATGTACTGATGAAACCTCTTGACGCCAAATTTAACTGACAGGGCTTCTTTATTCAGCTGGGAGTAATTCTTTTCGGCTGGTTGTAAAGTTCGTGAAGCAAATGCAATCGGGTGTATGATACCATTGGACATTTTGTGACATAGAACTGCTCCGACTCCGTATGGAGAGGCGTCACATTGTAAGATTAACGGTTTTTCACTATCGTAATGGACCAAAACAGGTGCGGAAGCAAGACACTTCTTTGCACAAGTAAAAGCAGATTGATGCTCACTTTTCCACATCCACGGGATGTTTTTGTGTAACAGTTCGTTTAATGGAGCAAGAATGGTCGAGGCATCAGGTAGGAAACGACGATAGTGGGACAGCATTCCCAGGAATGATCGTAGTTCATCGCTATTCTTTGGCTGAGGTGCCTGTACAATAGGCGCTATCTTATCTTGTAGGACATGCAAACCGGTTTTGTCCAGTTTGTAACCAAGGTAACAAACAGAATCGGATAAGAACTCACATTTGGACCTTTTTAATTTTAACCCACACTCTTCCAGACGCAGGAGAACAGTTCGCAATGTGTTTAGGTGATCAGAGTCACTGCGACCAGTGACAAGGATATCGTCCAAGTATGCACAGGTGAACGGTATATCTTTAACTATATTATCCACTATACGTTGGAAAATGCTGGGTGCTGAATTTATTCCAAAGGGGAGACGCGTGTACTGGAATAGTCCGAGGTGGGTAGTTATTGTGGTCAGTTCCTGTGACTCATCATCAAGTTCGACCTGAGAGTATGCGTGACTGAGATCTAGCTTGGAAAACTTTTGGCCGCCGGCTAAAGTCGCGTACAAGTCTTCAATACGTGGTAGGGGATATTTTTCCACTTTCGACGCTTGGTTGACTGTCAACTTGTAGTCCCCGCAAATACGGACGGAGCCGTCAGGTTTGAGTACAGGTACAATGGGAGTGCCCCAATCCGAATGTTGCACCGGAACTATGACTCCTTCTGATTGTAGACGTTGTATCTCTGCCTCAACTTTAGGGCGCATTGCATAAGGTAATGATCTAGCTTTGTAAAATTTTGGTTCGGCACCCTCTCGGAGTTTGATGGAAGCCTTGAAATGACGCATTTTCCCCAGTTTATTTTCAAACAATGATGAGAACTCGTTCAATAATCCATTCAAACTGCCGTCTTCAACAGTGAGTTGGTTGAGTTGCATGGTCTCGGGGAAGAACTGTATCCAGTCTCGACCCATGAGATTCGGTTTGTTCCCAGGTACAACGATTAAGGGCAGGGTGAATTCTCGCTCCCCATGCCTGGCTTTAACGAAACATCTGCCCAACACCTGAATTGGATCACCTGTGTACGTCTGTAATCTCGAGTTGCACGGTAACAAAGGTGGTAGCTTTTTCATTGAACCGCGGTTTACAATGGTGACCGCCGCCCCAGTATCGAGCTCCATGTCTACCGGTTCATCCTCTATCATCAAACGTATTGTATAAGGAGGACAGTTGTTGTGTGTCACACTCTTCAAGTACACGGAGTTAAGTTCACTGTTCAAATTTTTTAGGACATTATCTTCCCGTAACTCTATCTTGCTTTGACGATTTGATGAGGCGATGTTCGTGGGGCGGGAACTTTCCGATCTACACACGCGTGCTAAATGACCTATCTTGCCACATTTCCGACAGATACTTTTTTTGTGCCGGCAATCGGAAGCGTGAGAATGCCGCAAACCGCAACGATAACACACAAATTGTTTTCGATTTTCACTGCTGTCTGATTTACGGATCGCCTGCACATCATCAGCTACCGGCCGACCGGTGAACTCGCGTAACTGGTGTGTAATGTTCTCACGTTGGCGAACGATGAGACAAACGTTTTCCCACGTGGTGGCTGACTCATCCAAGGATAGCAACTTCTCTCTAGCAGTTTCGTCCGATATTCCCGCAATCAAACATTGAATTTTCATTTGCTCTTCAACTTTCCCCGGTGGAATATCATTATACTTACAATCAGGAATGGATTGGTGAATATGTGCAATAAAATCATCGACGCTTTCGTTCGGCTTTTGGACAAGTTTTGAGAAGCAGCATCTAGCAGTGTAAACATTTTGTTTCAGCCCCCATAACGTGGTATAAGTATCCAAAGCAGAACTGAGGGTGGCATAGTTTTCCAGTTGTAGGGCATCGTAGTGCCTCTGACCTTCATCGCCAAGCACTTGCCTGAATAGTGTGATTTTGTGAGCCATGGAGCCATGGCTAATCCATTGGGGTTTCCCCGCGTGGGTTCGAATCCCATCTCCGTCGCCACTAATACGTAGTACCACTAAGCATGTAACGCACGCTTCCGAGACACGTAATCCCAGCAAGCAGAAGACGTCTAAGCAGCAGGAGGTTTATCAATCAATTGAGGAAGGTACAAGACTCACGGAACTCGCGTTGCGAGACCGGGGGTGTGTGTCTGATGATTGGCTGGCTGTTTTGTGTGGTAACCAATCCACGCGCGGCTGAGTGAACGGATCGAAGTCATTCGCGTACGTGACAGCTGGTGTCAATCCGTTCACATCGACGTTGCGGACGTCCACCGAAACGCACCAGGAGGTCGGCACAGACAAGTGCGTGGTCAGAGTCCACGCTCGTACTCCAAATCGAGCGACAGTTTTGGACACAGCCTCTCCAACGGTAACTGATCGCGATATGATCGATTTGCGTCCATGGTTGGCCCGAGGCTGGTGGCCGCCAAGTCACACTTCTGCGGGTGCTGTGTCGAAAGTTAATGCTCGCGAGAAAGAGGCGAGCATCTTCACACAGCTGTAGCAATCGCTCGCCATTATCATTACGGGAGCCTACACCATGTTGGCCGCCCAGATGAAGCTCATCAGAGGACAATATTCCGACTTGGGCGTTTAGATCGCCAGCCAACACCACAGTATCACGTGCTTCTTTTGTAACGAAGGAGCTCGTGAAGTTGCCGATAGAAGTAAACTTTTACCGAATCATTGCTACAGTTTGTAGGGGCGTAGGCCGCAATGACAAACAGGCACCGTTTGTCCCCGCGCGACTTCGTAGCACGGAATGAACCAGCTAATCTAACGGCGCACATCCTACTGTTTACTGGGATCCAACCCATCAGGGGAGTCAAAACAATGCCAACGTCAGCTTGACCGGCATTTGAAGCTGCATCATCTCCAGACAGGCGCAACGAGAATGTGCCGCCAGTGTCGCAAGTGGGGGATCTCATGGTAAGCACGAAGCTCGAACCTTGCAGGCAGATTTCTGAGAAACAGCAAATATCCATTGGCATGGTCTCTAGTGTGCGGGCAAGTGCTGCCTGTTGGCCAATCTGTAGGAAAGTGCGCACGTTGAGGCATGCCAGTCTTAGCGAGACACGAGGACTCCAAAGGGAAACGGATGAACTGAGGTTGTCCGCTTGTTTGAACATGGACTTGTCGACTGGATTGGAGCGAGGCCCTTCGATTGTGTGTGATTTGAAATTAGAAGACAAGCGACTATTGAAGTAAACTGGGGGAGGGCCAGGAATTGGGGGACTGAAAGTGGGGGGATACAAGTAAAGTTGGAGCGGGACGATAAGGATGAAGAAGTGCAAGAAGGGGTATAAGAAGACGGGAAGGCCTGAGCAGTAGCATCCATACCCCTATCCACCCTGCTCGATGCAGCAGATAAAGCGTCGTTTACTATCCTCTGCGACGGCCAGAGCATCAAGAAATTGTTGTAGGAGAGGTTCATTGATGTGGCTTACCTTGATTTCCCTAAGAGATTCGACCGGTTGGACCATCATATCCTTCTCGCCAAACTTCAAGGACGTAGCATTGGGAACCCTCTCTTCGGGTGGGTTTGCAATTTTCTCTCACACAGGCGTCTGGAGGTGAGAGTCCGTGAGTTCCTGTCAGACCCAATTCATGTCAAATGCGGAGTGCCACAGGGTTCGGTACTGGCCCCCGTCTGTTCTTGGTCTTCATAAACGAGCTAGTGAGTCAAATTACCTCAAACTGTTTACTCTATGCCGATGACATCAAAGTTTGACGAGTGATTAGAACTCCAGAATACCGTGTGCATCTTCAAACCGGCCTTGACAACACTTATGGATGGTCGGTCCAAAATCACCTTCTCTTTACTTTGGCTAAATGTCGAGTGCTCCATTTAATTCACCGAATGGTTCAGACATATAAGCTGGGGGACCGGGATCAGCAACACAGTTCTCCCGAAAGCGATCTCAGTGTGTTTGTCCAGAAAGATCTCGGCTGCTCGGAGCAGTCCAAAAAGGCATCAAAGAAGGGGATCCAAATCGTGGAGCTTTTACGGAGAGCTTTCGGGCAATTCGAACCGTCTGTTTTCCGCCAGATCCTTCCGGCTTCTATACGCCCTCAAGTTGAAAATATAATTCGAGCATGGCACCCGTGGCTAACGCAGGATCTCACGGTCTTGGGGCTTCCGCAATGTCGGGCTACCGAAAATGTCAAGTGGCTGCGCCACTGGTCATAAGAACAGCGCCTCAGATTGCTTGACATTTTCAGTGGACGTTATCGCCGTTTGCGTTTTGACCTAATCATGGCTTACCAAATATTAACCAACACGAATCACCCGTGCCATCACCTATTGAAACTGAGTCACAACCATCAACTGAGAGGTCATCATCTCAAATTGCTAGAACAATACAGTCGCTTGGAGTGTCGAAGAACTTCTTATCCCTGCGTGTTTGCCACACGCTATTTTGTCTCCCACGTTAGCCATGTTCCAAGCACGTCGATAGTACAGTGGTCATAATACACTATATCACCTAATCCAAACAACCCATACAAACAGCAGAAAGACAAAAACAAATCAACCCACCTCCACTTTTCCTCGGAAACCACAGACGATAACCTTGGATAATACCTTAAACGGACTGGAACGCTGTAATCGGCAAGATCGCAAGTTGCGGTGGTTCATTACTTCCGATTGACATTTTCGCTCTTATTTCGCCCCCCCCCCTAACCGATCATCCGGAGGGACAGGTGAAGCTTCAGTTTTTTTATCCGCAATATACCATTGACCATAATGCACAAAAAAGGGCCGACATTGCTAGCATGGTTTGGCGCCGATCGTTTACAATATACTTGGGATGGCTAGATGGGATTCCAAGTTTTGCTCCTGTGCTTGCTGTCCAAAGGCTGGATAATTCGCAAACGGCTCCCGTCAACGAGATGACCAGCTTCTAGTCTAAACCCAACCACCACCCTGACTAAAACCCATACCATTGCTTCATTCTTGGTTTCCTGGCGGTGCTGCTCATCACTTTTAGGTTAAGTTGTAATATTGCATAAATACAAACATCAATCCTGACTGCTCGCGAGAATACGTACAATACCCTATTAACAACTACCAAAGGGCCGGAACCCCGCTGCTTTCCTCTCCGGTTCAAGAAGGATATCCTGAATTCAGTATATTTCTTGTCGAAGGACACCATGCGTTTGTTATTCTAATCTTATCAACGAAGTCAAAAAGATCTTTTAGGCTATACACTGCTGGCTCGCGTCGGATGGGCTCAATTAGTTAGGCTAGCCATCGTGTCAACATCTGGTTTGGTGCTCCAATTATTGAATGGATTGTATTTGTTGTCGGGCGCGATCGAACATTGGTTTCAGAGGATTGTGATTGATTTATACATATATATATATGTATATTATATATTCAAGACCATACCAATTATCATATAATTGGCTGAGTGCCACAACACATAGGAAGAAAAAGCGATAGTGTGAAAGGGAAAACAACTGTTAGTGTAGAAGTGTCTCACAGCACGTGCGCCATTGCGTAGGGTCCTTGGCCATATCCTCTAGCGTTTGCAACCAAATGTGCTCGGGGTCCTTTAGGTCCCAACCCGGGCCTCGGGAACGCCCGACAACAGCCAGCTTCAACTTTATCGCCTTAAGGCATTGGATCCAAGGTTTACATTGCCCTCTTTTTCGTCGCTTTCAAGCCACGCATGTGCTTGCAAATTGGGTTTGTCGTGGTAGCCGCTGAGTAGGCATGCGACGCACATGGCCAAACCAGCGAAGCCTCTGCAGTGAGATGATGCTATCAATCGATCGGCGGAGTTCGTTCGATCTGAAGACTCGCCGGCGGATTTCCTCATTACTGATGTGGTGCTGCCATCGAACACGAGCAATGCTTCGCAGGCAGCGGTAATCGAAGACAGATAGTCGCTTAACCTCGCTTTTGCGAACGGGACAAGTCTCACAGCCGTACAGCAGAATCGCTCGTGCCGTGGCATTGTAGACTCCTCCCTTGAGAGCGAGGCTGAGATCACGACGAAGCCACAGGTGACGAAGGTTAGCGAAAGCGACTCTAGCCTTAGAGACATGCAATCTCATCCGTCAAACCACCAATACTAAGAAAATTCCCAAGATAAATGAATTTGTCGACCACTACCAACGAATGCCCCGAAAGGGTGAGAGAAGGTCATACGCTTGGCTAGTCCTGTAACAGGACCTTACATTTGGAAGGGGCAAAGCTCAAGCCAAATTGGGCGGCGGACATCTCCAGTCTGAGCAGCACATGCTGGGCGCCTCGGGGGGACTCGCAAATCACAGCGATGTCATCGGCGTACTCTAAGTCTCGAAGGAGGTCACCAGGGAGCAGTTCAACACCGCAGGAAAGAGTTATCCTGGGCAGTATCCAGGATCTCGTCCATGACGAACTTGAACAAGAATGGAGAAACTGGACATTTCTATCTAACACCGCTAGTGATACTGAAAGGGCGCGAAATTTCTCCGTATGTTCGCACGCGGCCCGAAGTTTGATGGTAAACAGCACGTCGAATTCTGATTTACTTCTCAGGTACTACACTCTGTCAACAGAGTCAAAGCGGCTCGAATATCCAAGACTATGACTATAGTTGGTCGACTGAATGTATGGCAATGTTTAAGTGTCTGGCGGATCGCAACAATGTGCTCGATGCAACCGCGACCCGGGCGAAATCCAGTTTGTTGTTCACGCAGGTGCTGTTGCCGTACGCAGCTGAGCTTCCGCAAGAGTAGGGCAGCGAGCAGTTTGGATGCGGCACAAATTAGACTGATGTCACGATGGTTGAAGCAAATGGTCCGGTCTTCGTTTTTGTAAACAGGTACAACATCCGCTAAATTCCAGCCGGATGGAATGGTTTCAGTAGTCCAAATCTGTTGGAATAAAGATGTCAGTTCGCAAGTGAGAGCTGAACCTCCATAATTTAACAAGACAGGAGGAAGTTCATCTGGGCCAGGTGACTTGTGACGCATTAGTAGGAAACCTCATCCTCTGTCGGTGGGGAAACATCAACGCACCGGAGAGCACTGTGAACCCCGGAAGATGGACTTGTTTGCGCTGCTGGCTAGTTGAATTGATCTTTAATGTGTTCTGCCCATCGTACCACAAGACGGTGACGACTATGAATTAGTTCAGCGTCATTTTCAAGAAAAACTTCACTCACTGTTGGTCTCCTGCCTTCCGTGGAGCGAATAAGTTGGAAGAGTTTGCGGGAGTTTCCTGGAGTTTCATGCTGAGACTACTCGCTCTATGTAAACAAGGCGCTGGGTCCAGCAAACCTCGAGATCTTTCGTGAGGAACTGTCTGAGATCAGCACCTGTGGTTCTGCGTAGTGCTTTGTACTCAACTACGGCGGGAATTATTCGACGACTTTCCATTACTTGGAGAGACTGTGCAGAGATCCAACGACTAGCAGCTCGTCTAGTGGAGCCACAGACCAGGGTAGCGGACTTTCGTAAGACGCTCTGGATCTGTGCTCTGTGTGTCGCAACTTCGGAGGATAGAGAACGTAGGTTGGAGGCTAGTGCGTTCCGAAATGCGCCGAGAACATTTGGAGTGGCGAGCTTGTCTGCGTCAAAGCTTTTCCGGCGACGCTGTTGGATGCCTTCGAAGCGCAGAGCACAATTAGCACGCACGAGCGCATGATCCGAAGTCAGGTAAATGTTCCATACTGACTTGCAGTCCGTTATGCAGCCTCGCCAAGGGTAACTAACAGCATGGTGGTCAATTTGCGTCCAAGAATGACCAGACACCGGAGGTCGCCAGGTGGCTCGTTGGCGCCAGGAACGTCGGAAATTTGTGCTGAAGGGGAACAAGCCATGCTGGGCGCACAGTTGCAAGAGTCGATCGCGGTTGTCCGTCCTACGAGTACACTGGCTGTGTTGAACCCCAAGTTCGTGCTCATGAACCTCTAGTCTACCAATCTGCGCATTTAGGTCACGGGCGAGTATCACGATGTCCGTGCGGTGTTTCTTGCGGAGGAGGTCGGTGCGTTAGCGGTAAAACTCGTCTTTAGCTTCGTCCCGACTGCATTTCGTTGGAGTTTACGCTGCCACCATGAACAAACATCGCCTACTGTTCCCGTGGCTGGAAGATCGCACTGAACTTTCCAAGGGGACTGCAAAAAACGGCTGTTGACCAGGAACCAGTCAATGAGTGCTGCCTCAGCACGCGCGCTTAACGCAACGCCTACGCCGGCGCAACCAGAGCCTGCCGCTGTCGCATCCCCACATATGCGCAAGGTGAATGTGTAATTGGAACTTGGGGAGGGTGAGAGTAATCGCATCGTTGTGCTGGAGTCTTGTAAACGGGTTTCGCTTAGGCAGCAAACGTTCATTGAGAGGGTTTCCAAGGTTCGCGCAAGAGCAGCTGGTGAACCAATCTGCTTGAGCGATCGAACATTGAACGTAGATAGCTTGAAGAGCGAGCGGTGTACGATAAAAGCCCTGCTGTTGGTATTGGAATGTGTGCGATCGGTTTTGAGCGGTTCATTGAAAACTCCAAAGGCACCGTCTTTAGTTGCAATGCACTTTTGCAGACACGAAATTGAAGAGGGTTTGCCAAGCACAGGAGTGTTGAATAAAAGTGAAAGGAAGAACGTGGTTTGCTGTGCGGTAGAGTATGGTTTAACATGCCCGGCCGTCAACATCACGGCCAAAGATAGCGTTCGGAGAGCGACAGACTTGAGCAGAGTGTTGTAAATCCATCATTTCATGTGTTGTGTGGGCTTACAGCTTCCCAGTTGCCCAGGCCGAGGAAGGAGGTTGACTTAGGGGGCCCACCCTGAGCCTTTGGTCATATGCACCTGACACGCGAGACATCGAGGCGAATTCAGGGAATCGCGCCCATTGCGAGCCGGTGATCGATTGATCGATTCATACGCTTTTCGTTTGTCTGGCTTTCAAACAGGAGCCCAATACTCACAGTAATTCAGCGTCAAGGTGAATGGCTACAATGCTCCAGCGAGGTGAAGCAAGAGTCACTGACTTTAGTTAGTCTCGAGTCACATACGCCACGTCGCAGTGTTGGTAAACTGACCTATGTCACTTTGTAGGAGAAGAACGCTGTCAGTCGAAAACCCACCATGCCCTGCAACACTGCCGCCTAACCTTTCGCTCTTACGGGATAACCCCGAACCACCCATCTGGCACCACGAGGAGGTAGTATGGCAAGCCAGTAACTGTGAGTGTTTGCTTTATTTGTTATGATTGGATATTGTCTCAGCTTGTCAGTCCTATGAATTTTTACCCCTTTTTAAGTGGGCATGCTATGATTCTGTAGATTTATTATACAATTTTATTATTATTATTATATTGTTATTATTATTATTGTTATACTGAGCGAAAACGTATGTTGTTACCAGAAAGTATCACCAGGGATCAAGCGTGCTACTAACAGTTAAAGTCTTTACTTGGCATAACGATGGGAGGTGAGGCGCAACATTTAGAGATTGTAACCATTTATTCTCGTAACAGTAAGTACTTTATTTACGCTATTAATCCCTTCATTGTTAGTATTGCATATACATAGCTTTTGATGAGTGTTTATTATATTCGTTATTTCTTGGGCTGTAATGGCTCGTAAGAGATACTTGACAGAATAAGTGACATAGGCTGCTCTGGAGGACCTACATTCCGATGTAGATACACCATGTGAGAGCAGTTCAGATGAGGAACTGGCGAAGAAAGCTAATGCTGTCAGTTGTACAGGATTTCGAAATACTGTACAACTTCCAGACAGTGGTTCCAGTAACAGTGATGTGTCACTAATTTCATATGATAGGAAGTGGAATAAGATAAGGCTATCAAACAGTCTGCCATATTTCACACGAGAAGTGGGCCCAGTTCCATAGGATTTTCTGAGACAGAACACAGCAAATGATAATTTTCTTCTAGTACTACTTCAGTGTGTAAATGAGAATTTACATTTTCAAACAAACTTGTACATCCAACAAAAGCGCAAAAGAATGATGCCTGTCGACATCGAAGAAATGTATGCATTCTTGGGGCTTTATTTTTTGTTTGGTTACCATCATTTGCCAAATCTTAAAACATTACTGGTCCAGTTATGTGAACATCGCGGTACCAGTGGTTACGGAAAGTATGCAAAGACAGATATTTGGAAATTCGTGAAAATCTGCACCTGAATGATAATAATGCCGTGCCGGAAAGTAACTTGTTGGACTAATTGGGCATCTGAAAGCAAACAATGTTTTCGCTCGTGGAACTGTCCTTCCCAACAGGAAACATCATCCTAAACTTCAAGCGGACAAAGAGATGAAGTGAGGAGCTTTCGATTATCGTTCTGCAGATCAAGGGAGTGTATGAAAAGAAAACAAGTGTGTTCATCTGTTGTCCGTTTCAAGATGACCTACATTCTCTTGAGTCATGGTGCTGCACATGGGTGATGAACCTCTCGGCTAACAAATCAAGCATCATGTCTTAAGGCTGCTGCATCCCCGAAGGATCTATCACCCTAAACACATTTGTCCACGCGAGATCTTGGAATTAGGTACTCGTCTACTTTCAATCACTTCGAACGGGCCCAATACCAAGTAGTACGTGCCAGACAGTGTATGTTTAATATATCAAACAAACTACACACAACTTGTGCCAGAGTTGAGCTTTTCAAGCTACTCACATGTCCTGTCCTCGAATACTGCGACCTAATATATGGTAATATGAGAAAAGTGACAGGATTGCTGTGGAGCACCTGCAGAGCTTATTTACTAAACATCTGACTGGTAAACACTCTGCAAGGAATTATCGAGAACGTTGGAATGAACTTCATCTCGAACCACTTTGGATCCTGCGATTGAAGCACAACTTGTTGCTGCTTTTCAACATGCTACACAAAAAGACCTATTCCAACGTGCCTACACTCAATTTACAACATTGCTCAACTCTGGTGCTTCACAACAAGGCTTTTACACTAAATATACCGAAGGCTAGAACGAACGTCCGCCCTAATTTCTTCCTGGTCAGATATAGCTAGCTGTGGAATAAAATACCAATAACACAGGTCATGTGACCATGTGGCAACATTTAGATGCATACTCGCAAATTACCTTTAGCTAATTATCAAAATTTCTATATTAACATGGGAAACGTCCCTCGATGAGCTAATCCAAGAGGGGCCCAAATACATATAAACCAATGTTTTCATAACTAGGCTTTGGCGTCGACCATACGCCAGAAGGTTATAGTACATGAAACGCATTTCCCAATACTCCACCTATGTATGTCACCCATGCAAGAGCATGAATTCTTCTGTACAAATTGATCTCCGCCGCAATAAACAGTTTCTCGCATCAAGAGAAAAAATTCGTACTATTGTTATAATTATTAATCCGTTACTCTGAGGAGTAAAGAGCGGAATGGAACTGTGACCGACGTATAAGCGCAAAGATAATGCAGTATTACAATTCAGTCGTGGACGGAGTGGACAAAGCAAATATGCTGCGCTCAATATATGATTATGATAGGAACTCAGAAAATGGTGGCACAGACTGCTTTTTGCAATGATAGAGATGGTATATGTCAATACACATGGGATGTATAAAGACATGCATATCATGAGCTCTCGTTGCTGGAGTTTCGAAGAAAATTGGCAATGGGCCTTGTTGCTTTGCAAAACCGACCAGTGAAAAAAAGTGGTCGTCCTTCACCTACAACGATGTCGTCTCCAGAGGAACCAAAGAGACAAAGGAAATACAAGTATTCTGTGCTTAAAGACAGCAGGACACAACCTTGACGCTCATTAGCTCATAATTGTTGTACAAAAGGGAAGGTTGGAAAAATCCTATCTAGACCACATTTAAAATCTTCATTTTGTAATGCTTTTTGTGCTGCAATGACAAAAAACTGCTTTCAAGGATATCATGTTCAGTAATGTAAGTTGTTGGTGACAATGTTGTTGTCGTTGTTGGTACTTACAACTACCATCCGAAAAATAAACATAGACTATTTATTAAAAAATTAACTTATTTTTTATCCACCTTGAAACATAGCAAAAATGAAATATGTATAGATAATTTAATTCAGGATTCAAAGGCTTCAACTCATAACGATTGACCTCAGTTGAAGCTGCACTCCACTCAGACCTTTGCTGTTTGGCAAAAGAAACCATTACCTGGGGTTCACTGAATTCCGGATTAGGATCGCACTTAGGTTGACTTAATCTAAGGAGCCAGCACAATAACCTAATGTACCAAAGTTGCGATGTGGAGAGCGGATAACCTCGATCTCAACTTCCCTCCTTCGGTTGTCATCCCATCGGTCCTGATGATTACGATGTTTTTCAGGCGCACTCACCATTCCAATTGGTCGGCTGGTGGCCAAGTGTTGTGCTCGCCAGGCTTGCAATCATAAGGTCACCGGTTCGAATCCACATGGGGGTGTGCGTCCTCCCGGTATACTTAGTCCATGCGCTACTGGTGGTACTCACGCTGCAGAAAAGTGCCGTTACGGCGTAAAGTTGGCGATTTCTATTTTTTACCATCCCATTTGCGATTGCGTATCTCAACTGGTACAAACGCAGAATAGTCCAAGTCAAAATGTTTGGTAGGTAGAGCTATTTACCGTCCGTTCTTCTATTTGCCGCTGATCTCTCTTCTACCGTCCGTTACATTTCCAGGTTGATATCTACCAATCTGTGAGCGAAGAACTCTCCACTCTGTCCTCAATCGCATGCTTGATCAACAATGTTGGCATGGTGAACCTCGATCCGGTGGAGTTTGCTCTTGACGATGGCATGCATGTCGAAAGAATTCTACAATTCCTTGCTTGCAACTGCCTCTCAGCCGCAGCTTTGACGCACATTGTTCTACCTCGCCTAGTGGCGCAGAACTCCGGCTCCGCCGTCATCAATGTCTCCTCATTCGGTGGGTGCACTCCACTACCATATATGGCGTTATATGGCGCCACCAAAGCATTTGTCCGCCAGCTGTCGTGCTCGTTGGAACTCGAATTGCGGAGTAAGAACGTCATTGTCCAGACTCTTGCTCCCATGTATGTGGCGACATCGATGCTTCCCAGGAAACGCGGCCCATTCGTCATATCACCACGCCAATGCGCCAAGAGTTCGTTGGACATGTTGGGAGTTGAAACTTTGTGCATGGGTCATATCATCCACGCGTTGCAGATCTTCTACTTCTCCTTATTGCCGCGATGTCGTCTTATTGACTCGATGTCATGCAAATTACAACGTGCTCAAATTCGGAAGAGCAAAGTCCGTCAAACATCATTGTTACTTTCAGCACTACTTTGTTAACCCTATTTTCTATATGTTACTTAACCGACCGGTTCCTCTTTCATCTAAGGTGAAGATAAATCATTTGCGCTTTCCTCATTTTGTGACATTGGATTTTATTCTTGTTTATACCTTTCGATCGCCCATTTGTTTTACTGGGGCTACTCGGCGTTTACTTCCGCTTTCGCTGTGGGTCGTGCAGTTCCTTGCTTCATGATTTGCTAATTGACTTCCAGTTCTTTGTAGCTCGTACAATACAGCTTGTGTTCGGCAACTTTCACTTCTGAATACACGGTATCCGTGCTTGGTCTTACTGGCAATTGTTGCTACCAGCAACTGATTTCGGCACTACAATTGACGCGCCAGTTGCGAACTCCATCGCAGCCATCTTGTATCTTGCACCGCGGTGAGGCCAAATCTTATCGTTTTTGTTTTCTTTTCCATGTTCATCCTTTAGCATCATTTTATCATGTCTGATCCGGACATTAAATTTCCTGATCCCGCTTTCAATGTTGTCACCTTTCCTGTCATGCCGTCTATTAGTAGCAATTCACAGTTTTTGTATCGTTAGTCTGAGTTCATTCATTCTAGGATCACCTCCGATTCAACAAAGTGTAACGAGCTACTAGCTTGCCTGACCCGCAACGTAACACTGCAAATCAGGGATCTTCCAATGCTGCCTGTTTCTCATAGTGTTACGACACTCTTAAGCAGGCCGTCGTTAGCAGAAGCACACCATCCGAACGGAACCGTATACAGCAGTTATTTCAAGCTCTGCAACTGGGTGACAAGAAACCCTCAACGCCACTGAGCGAGATGGACCAAAAGCTCTGTGCATCCTTTATGAACGAGACACAATTGCGCCAACTCTAGTTACAGCGTTTTCCAGAAACAGCCCAAGCTGCCCTTACCGCGATACAACTTCAATCACCGAGTGACCCCTACAAATGGATGACAGTTATATAGCAAAGGCCTAGTTAATTGTTAATTGTTATTTATTATTTGGGTGTGGACTGGAGTTTATCCTCGGTAGGCCGTCTGGGCGGGCTGGTCGGACTGCAAACTGAGCCGATAAGACATTCCCTCCGCTGCGGCCCGACAGTGCGTTGGGTGCCACTCCTCCCAATGCATTCGGAATCAACGGTCGTACGGGTCCTCATCCCAAGAAGAATCCCAGACGTCGTATTTGGGGGCCAGACCAGTGGTTGTCGCACCGGTGGTGGGGAGTCGCGGTAGCTCGCAGCCAGGATAATGAGGCCGGAGACTTCAGGGCAACTGAGGCCAGTGGATTGCGTGGTTTCTCCGTGGATTTAGTTCTGGAACGTAAAACTCGGGGAGGGAGGGACGTGGTCGGTATAGGCGGCGTTATTCCGTATAGATAAGGAGTCAAGTATACGGAACAAAATGTGTACACTTTTTGGTGTTTTCGTGAAAAAGTGTTTTAGGTATTTTTCGTTTTGCAATACGTTCGTGAGTAAAACAGGTTTACCATGAAAGGTGGAAAATACGCATGTCAATGGAGAAGAAACCGAGTGGATGCCACCACTCACCAACGTGTTACTGGAGAACAGCTCCTACCACAACGTCTGAAGCGTCAGTTATCAGAGCAAGAGGAGTAGAGGGTTCAGAGTGAGCGCGGAGCGCTGTGTTGGAGCTAGCATCCTTGAGATTGGTGAAAGCCACGCGTGTTGTGTAGAGGAAAGCATACTTACTTTCGTTTCCGCTGTGGTGGTCAATCAGAGGCTGTGTGAGTTGAGCGCAGCGGGAGATTACGCCTCGGTAGTAGTTGACTAGGTCACAAAATCGACTTAGTTGCTTAAATGTAGTAGGGGCTGGGAGTCATTGATGGATTAAAACTGGTACGCAAGGACCTCGATCCCAGATGGCGAAACGTAGTGGCCTAGTAATGCTACCGTGGACTTACCAAGTTTGCACTTTGTCGGACTGATGGAGCCGCCGTGTTGGATCAACCGCTGGAAGAGAGCCTAGTGAGCTAGGTGCTCTTCGTCGGGCGAACTGGCCACTCGACTGTCGTCGACGCTGGGATAGCCAAAGTCTAGGCCACGGGTGATCTCTTGGATGAAGCGTTAAAACGTTTGTACGGTATTGCACAATCCGAAAGGCATTCTCACAAATCCAAACAAGCTGAAGGGCGTAATGACAGCTGTCTTGGGTAGGTCTATTTCCTGCACGGGTATTTGATGATAGTGTCGAACAAGATCGATCTCGCAGAAGACCGTCTTACCTGCGAGGCATGCATTGAGGTCCTGCATATGTGGGATGGGGTATCTGTCGGGGACCGTAAGTTCGTTCAACACAGATAGTCACCACAAGGGCGGCAGCCTCCAGATTTCTTTGGAACCATCTGGAGTAGAGAAAATCAAGCACTGTCCGAAGGGTAGATTATTCCAAGTTCGAGCATGTGCTCAAACTCTGCCCTAGCTAGCTTCAGTTTCTCTGGCGAAAGTCGGCGCGGGCGCGATGAGACGGTTGGGCCGTTGTTACGGATTTGCTGAGTGAGCTGAGGTGCCACGGGAAGAGCTTCCTTCATTGGCTGGCATAGCTTGGGATAGTAAGACTATAGTTGGACATACTCGAAGGAATTCTGTGGGCATACGTAGACTGCGGTGATAGCTGCAATACCGACGTCGGTGCCAGCGACCCTGAGCGATGATACGGAGTCGATTATCCTCTGTTGTTTTGCATCGACCAAGCGGTCAAAATGTCTGAGGAAGTCTATACAGATGATGGCAAAAGGAACGCGGTAAGAATGAACACCCAGCGAAAAGTTCTACGGAAACCCAAGTTGAGGGCTAAAGATCGTTGGCCGTAATCAGTAAGTAGTGTGCTGTTGGCGACACGAAGACTGAGAGTTGCCGGCTGTGTAGCCTCACCAGGTACAGGAGGAACCACGCTAACTTCGGTCCCGGTATCGACCAGGAAGGCGGCTTCAGATTTGCAGTCTTAAACACAGAGGACGCGGATGCCGTGGGGTGGGCCATTGACGCTAGTCGCCTATACCTCATGGCCCGATAGTCTCTCTTTTGAGTCACATTGAAGGTGCAGGGTGTGGTACAACTTTTGGCTTGTGTACGAAATCGGCAGTGGTACCAGCAGTACTGAATACCGCATGTAGTGTCGTTACGTTTAGGCGATTTGCTACGGGAGTGGCGTCCCTTATTGTCAGACCTGTTCTTAAAGCCACGGTGTGAAGCAGCTAGTTCTGCTAAAATAGTCGTGTATTCCTGTGAAGTATGGGCAGACTGGGTGATGTGTGAAAAACGAGGAACAGGCACGCTAATATGAGTACAGTGTGACTGTGGCAACAGGGAATTGACACATTTGAGCAGAGGACGCAAAGGAACAACTACTGCGTCAGATATTTGTAGGACGACACTGGGCGATTGAGGTTGAATCGCGGTAAGGGTACCTTGGGCTGTTTCCGGTAAACGCTAGAACCAGAGTTTGCGCAAAACTGACTCTCTCATAAAGGATGCACCGAGCTTTTGGTCCATCTCGGTCAGCGGCGTTGAGGGTTTCTTATTACCCAGTTGCAGAGCTTGAAAGAACTGCTGAATACGGTTCCGCTCGGATAGTGTGCTTCTGCTAATGACGGCCTGCTTGAGAGTGTCGTAACACTACGCAGAAATAGGCAGCATTAGAAGATACCTTCGTTGCAGAGTTACGTTTCTGGTCAGGCAAGCTAGTAATTCGTTCCACTTTGTTGAATCGGAGGTGATCCTAGGATGAATGAACTCAGACTAACAATACAAAAACTGTGGATTGCTACTAGTAGACGGCATGACAGGAAAGGTGACAACATTGAAAGCGGGATCAGGAAGTTTAATGTCCGGATCGGATATGATAAAATGATGCTGAAGGATGAAAATGGAAAAGAAAACAAAAATGATAAGATTTGGCCTCACCGCGGTGCAAGATACAAGATGGCTGCGATGGAGTTTGCAACTGGCGCGTCAGTTGTAGAGCCAAAATCAGTTACTGGTAGCGACAATTGCCAGTAAGACAAAGCACCGATACCGTGTATTCAGAAGTGAAAGTTGCCGAACCCAAGCTGTATTGTACGAGCTACAAAGAACTGGAAGTCAATTAGCAAATCACGAAGCAAGGAACTGCACGACTCACAGCGAAAGCGGAAGTAAACGCCGAGTAACCCCAGTAAAACAAATGGGCGATCGAAAGGTATAAACAAGAATAAAATCCAATGTCACAAAATAAGGAAAGCGTAGATGATTTACCTTCACCGTAGATGAAAGAGGCACCGGTCGGTTATGTAACACATAGAAAATAAGGTTACAAAAATAGTGCTGAAAGTAACAATGATGTTTGACGGACTTTGCTCTTCCGAATTTGAGCACGCTGTAATTTGCATGACATCGAGTCAACAAGACGAGATCGCGGCAATAAGGAGAAGTAGAAGATCTGCAACGCATGGATGATATGACCCATGCACAAAGTTTCAACTCCCAACATGTCCAACGAACTCTTGGCGCATTGGCGTGGTGATATGACGAATGGGCCGCGTTTCCTGGGAACCATCAATGTCGCCACATACATGGGAGCGAGAGTCTGGACAATGACGTTCTTACTCCGCAATTCGAGTTCCAACGAGCACGACAGCTGGCGGACAAATGCTTTGGTGGCGCCATATAACGTCACATATGGTAGCGGAGTACACCCACCGAATGAGGAGACATTGATGACGGCGGAGCCGGAGTTCTGCGCCACTAGGCGAGGTAGAACAATGTGCGTCAAAGCTGCGGCTGAGAGGCAGTTGCAAGCAAGGAATTGTAGAATTCTTTCGACATGCATGCCATCGTCAAGAGCAAACTCCACCGGATCGAGGTTCACCATGCCAACATTGTTGATCAAGCATGCGATTGAGGACAGAGTGGAGAGTTCTTCGCTCACAGATTGGTAGATATCAACCTGGAAATGTAACGGACGGTAGAAGAGAGATCAGCGGCAAATAGAAGAACGGACGGTAAATAGCTCTACCTACCAAACATTTTGACTTGGACTATTCTGCGTTTGTACCAGTTGAGATACGCAATCGCAAATGGGATGGTAAAAAATAGAAATCGCCAACTTTACGCCGTAACGGCACTTTTCTGCAGCGTGAGTACCACCAGTCGCGCATGGACTAAGTATACCGGGAGGACGCACACCCCCATGTGGATTCGAACCGGTGACCTTATGATTGCAAGCCTGGCGAGCAGAACACTTGGCCACCAGCCGACCAATTGGAATGGTGAGTGCGCCTGAAAAACATCGTAATCATCAGGACCGATGGGATGACAACCGAAGGAGGGAAGATGAGATCGAGGTTATCCGCTCTCCACATCGCAACTTGGGTACATTAGGTTGTTGTGCCGGCTCCTTAGATTAAGTCAACCTAAGTGCGATCCTAATCCGGAATTCAGTGAACCACAGGTAATGGTTTTTTTGCCAAACAGCAAAGGTCCGAGTGGAGTGCAGCTTCAACTGAGGTCAATCGTTATGTGTTGAAGCCTTTGAATCCTGAATTAAATTATCTATAAATATTTCATTTTTGCTACGTTTCAAGGTGGATAAAAAATAAGTTAATTTTTTAATAAATAGTCTATGTTTATTTTTCGGATGGTAGTTGTAAGTACCAACAACGACAACAACATTGTCACCAACAAGTTACATTACTGAACATGATATCCTTGAAAGCAGTTTTTTGTCATTGCCGAACAAAAAGCATGACAAGATGAAGATTTTAAATGTGGTCTAGATAGGATTTTTCCAATCTTCCCTTTTGTACAACAATTATGAGCTAATGAACGTCAAGGTTTTGTCCTGCTGTCTTTAAGCACAGAATACTTGTATTTCCTTTGTCTCTTTGGTTCCTCTGGAGACGACATCGTTGTAGGTGAAGGACGACCACTTTTTTCACTGGTCGGTTTTGCAAAGCAACAAGGCCCATTGCCAATTTTCTTCGAAACTCCAGCAACGAGAGCTCATGATATGCATGTCTTTATACATCCCATGTGTATTGACATATACCATCTCTATCATTGCAAAAAGCAATCTGTGCCACCATTTTCTGAGTTCCTATCATAATCAAATATTGCACGCAGCATATTTGCTTTGTCCACTCTGTCCACGACTGAATTGTAATATTGTATTATCTTTGGCGCTAATACGTCGGTTACAGTTCCATTCCGCTCTTTACGCCTCAGAGTAACGGATTAATAATAATAACAATAGTACGAGTTTTTTCTCCTGATACGAGAAGCTGTTTATTGCGGCGGAGATCAATTTGTACAGAAGAATTCATGCTCTTGCATGGGTGACATACATAGGTGGAGTATTGGGAAATGCGTTTCATGTACTATAACCTTCTGGCGTATGGTCGACGCCAAAGCCTAGTTATGAAAACATTGGTTTATATGTATTTGGGCCCCTCTTGGATTAGCTCATCGAGGGACGTTTCCCATGTTAATATAGAAATTTTGATAATTAGCTAAAGGTAATTTGCGAGTATGCATCTAAATGTTGCCACATGGTCACATGACCTGTGTTATTGGTATTTTATTCCACAGCTAGCTATATCTGACCAGGAAGAAATTAGGGCGGACGTTCGTTCTAGCCTTCGGTATATTTAGTGTAAAAGCCTTGTTGTGAAGCATCAGAGTTGAGCAATGTTGTAAATTGAGTGTAGGCACGTTGGAATAGGTCTTTTTGTGTAGCATGTTGAAAAGCAGCAACAAGTTGTGCTTCAATCGCAGGATCCAAAGTGGTTCGAGATGAAGTTCATTCCAACGTTCTCGATAATTCCTTGCAGAGTGTTTACCAGTCAGATGTTTAGTAAATAAGCTCTGCAGGTGCTCCACAGCAATCCTGTCACTTTTCTCATATTACCATATATTAGGTCGCAGTATTCGAGGACAGGACATGTGAGTAGCTTGAAAAGCTCAACTCTGGCACAAGTTGTGTGTAGTTTGTTTGATATATTAAACATACACTGTCTGGCACGTACTACTTGGTATTGGGCCCGTTCGAAGTAATTGAAAGTAGACGAGTACCTAATTCCAAGATCTCGCGTGGACAAATGTGTTTAGGGTGATAGATCCTTCGGGGATGCAGCAGCCTTAAGACATGATGCTTGATTTGTTAGCCGAGAGGTTCATCACCCATGTGCAGCACCATGACTCAAGAGAATGTAGGTCATCTTGAAACGGACAACAGATGAACACACTTGTTTTCTTTTCATACACTCCCTTGATCTGCAGAACGATAATCGAAAGCTCCTCACTTCATCTCTTTGTCCGCTTGAAGTTTAGGATGATGTTTCCTGTTAGGAAGGACAGTTCCACGAGCGAAAACATTGTTTGCTTTCAGATGCCCAATTAGTCCAACAAGTTACTTTCCGGCACGGCATTATTATCATTCAGGTGCAGATTTTCACGAATTTCCAAATATCTGTCTTTGCATACTTTCCGTAACCACTGGTACCGCGATGTTCACATACCTGGACCAGTAATGTTTTAAGATTTGGCAAATGATGGTAACCAAACAAAAAATAAACCCCCAAGAATGCATACATTTCTTCGATGTCGACAGGCATCATTCTTTTGCGCTTTTGCTGAATGTACAAGTTTGTTTGGAAACGTAAATTCTCATTTACACACTGAAGTAGTACTACAAGAAAATTATCACCCGCTGTGTTCTGTCTCACAAAATCCTATGGAACTGGGCCCACTTCTCGTGTGAATATGGCAGACTGTTTGATAGTGTCATCTGATTCCACTTCCTATCATATAAAATTAGTGACACATCACTGTTACTGGAACCACTGTCTGGAAGTTGTACAGGATTTCGAAATTCTGTACACCCGACAGCATTAGGTTTCTTCGCCAGTTCCTCATCTGAACTGCTCTCATATGGTGTATCTACATCGGAATGTAGGTCCTCCAGAGCAGCCTATGTCATTTATTCTGTCAAGTATCTCTTACGAGCCATTACAGCCTAAGAAATAACGAATTTAATAAACACTCATCAAAAGATATGTATACGCAATACTAACAATGAAGAGATTAATAACTATTAAATAATTTAATTGCTTTTACAAGAATACATCGTTAAAATCTCTAAATTTTGCACCACAACTTAAATCGTTATGCCAAGTAGAGGCTCTAAGTATTAGTAGCACGCTTGGTCACTAGTGATACATTCCAGTAACGACATACATTTTCGGCCAGTATAATAAAGGACATACTTAAAATTGTATAATGAATGTACCGAATCATACTATGTCAACTTAAAAAGAGGTAAAAATTAAGGGGACTGGCATGCTGAGGCAAAACTAAATCACAACAAATAAAGCAAAGCCCCACAGTCGCTGGCTTGTTGAACCACCTCATCGGGGTGCTATCTGGGTGGTTCGGGATTATCCAGTTCCAGCGAAAGGTTAGGCGGCAGTGTTCCAGGACATGGTGGGTTTTCGACTGGCAAGCATTCTTCCTATACAAAGTTACATAGGTCCATTTACCAACACTGCGACGTGGCGTATGTGACTCGAGACTAACTAAAGTCAGTGACTCTTGCTTCACCTCGCTGGAGTATTGTAATCATTCACCTTGACGCTGAATTAGTGGAAATATTGGGCTCTTGTTTGACAGCCAGTCAAACGAAAGGCGAATGAACCGAGCAATCGGTCACCGGCGCCCAATGGGTACGATTCCCTGAATTCGCCCCGCTGCCTCGCGGGTCAGGTCCCTATGACCAAAGGCTCCGGGTGGGCCCCCTAAGTCAACCTCCTTCCTCGGCGTGGGCAGCTGGGAAGCTGTAAGCCCACACAACACATGAAATGATGGGTTTACAACACTCTGCTCAAGTCTGTCGCTCTCCGAACTCTCTCTTTGGCCGGGATGTTGGCGGTCGAGCATGCTAAACCACAATCTACCGCACAGCAAATCACGTTCTTCGTTCCAATTTTATTCAACACTCCTCTTATTGGCAAGCCCACTTCAATTTCGTGCCTGCAAAAGTGCATTGCAAATAAAGTCGGTATCTTTGGAGTTTTAAATGAACCGCTCAAAACCGATCGCACACATTTCAATACAAACAGTAGGGATTTTATCGTACACAGCTCGCTCTTCAAGCTATCTACGTTCAATGTTCGATCGCTCATGCAGATTGGTTCACCAGCTGCTCTTGCGCAAACCTTGGAAACCCTCTCAATCGACGTTTGCTGCCTAAGCGAAACCCATTTACAAGACTCCAGCACAACGATGCGATTACTCTCATCCTCCCCAAGTTCCAAGTACACATTCACCTTGCACATATGTGGGGATGCGACTGCGGCAGGCTCTGGTTGCGCCAGCGTAGGCGTTGCGTTAAGCGCGCGTGCTGAGGCAGCGCTCATTGACTGGTTCCTAGTCAACAGCCGTTGTTTGCAGTCCGATTGAAAAGTTCAGTGTGATCATCCAGCCACGGGAACAGTAGGCGATGTTTATTCATGGTGGCGGCGTAAATTCCAACGAAATGCAGCCGCGACGAAGCTAAAGACGAGTTTTACCGCTAACGCACCGACCTCCTATGCAAGAAACGCTCCAAGGACATCGTGATACTCGCCCGTGACCTAAATGCGCAGATTGGTAGACTAGAGGTTCGTGAGCACGAACTTGGGGTTCAACACAGCCAGGGTACTCGTAGGACGGACAACGGCGATCGAATCTTGCAACTGTGCGCCCAGCATGGCTTATTCTTCTTCAGCATACATCTCCCACGTTCCTGGCGCCAACGAACCACCTGGCGACCTTCGGCGCCCGGACAAACTTGGACGCAACTTGACCACAACGCTGTTAGTTACCCTTGTCTAGTCTGCATAATGAACTACAAGTCAAGATGCAAAACTTACCTGACTTCGGATCATGCGCGTGTGTGTGCTAAGTGCGTTCTACGTTTCGGAGGCATCCAAAAGCGTCGCCGGAAACTCTTTGTCGCAGACAGGCTCACCGCTCTAGATAATCTCGGCGCATTTCGGAACGCACTACCCTCCAACCAACGTTCTCTATCCTCCGATGTTGATACACACTGGGCACAGATCCAGAGCGCCTTACGGAAGTCTGCTACCCTGGTCTGTGGCTCCACTAGCCGAGCTGCTGATCATTGGACCTCTGCACAGTCCCTCCAATTAATGGGAAGTTGTCGAATACTTTCTGCCGTAGTTGAGTAGCAGACATTACGCAGAACCACAGGTGCTGATCTCAGACAATTCCTCACGAAGGATCGTGAGGTTCGTTAGACACCGCGCGTCGTTTAGACGAAGCGGGTAGTCTCATCAGGAAACTCCCGTAAACGCTTCCAACTTATTCACTCCACGAGAGGCAGAAGACCAACAGTGAGTGAAGTTTTGCTTGAAAATGACGATGAACCAATTCACAGTCGTCACCGTCATTTGGTACGATGGGCAGAGCATTTTGAAGGTCCATTCAACTAGCCAGCAGCGCAACCGAGTCTATCTTCCGGGGTTCACAATGTTTTCCGGTGCGTGGATGTCTCTCCACCGACAGAGGATGAGGTTTCCTACTAAAGCGCCACAAGGCTCCTGGCCAGACGAACTTCCTCCTGCCCTATTCAAGTATAGAGGTCCTGCACTCACTCGCGAAATGATATCTCTATTCCATCAGAATGGGACTACTGGAACTATTCCATCTGACTGGAATTTAGCGGATGTTGTACCGGTTTACAAAAAAGGAGACCGGACAATTTGCTCCAACCATCGTGGCATCAATCTCATTTGTGTCTCATCCAAACTGATCGCTGCCCTACTCTTGCGGAAGCTCAGCTGCGTACGGGAACAGCACCTGCGTGAACCACAAACTGGATTTCGCCCCGGTCGCGTTTGCGTTGATCACACCTTTACGATCCGCCAGATACTTAAACACTGTCATATGTTCAGTCGACCAAGTATAGTTATAGTCTTGGATATCCAAACCACTTTTGACTCTGTTGACAGAGTGTAGTACCTGAGAAGTACATCAGAATCCTCCGTGCTATTTACCATCAAACTTCTGACCGCATGCGAACATACGGAAAAAGTTCGTCCCCTTTCAATATCACTAGCCGTGTTAGATAGGGTTGCCAGCCTCTCCATTCTTGTTCAAGTTCGCCATTGGATCATGGATACTGCCCTGGATAACACTGAGTCCGGCGGTGTTAAACTGCTGCCTGGCGACCGCCTTCGAGACTTAGAGTACGCCGATGACATCGCTGTGATTTGCGAGTCCCTCCAAGGCACCCAGCATGTGCCACTCAGACTGGAGATGTCCGCCGCCCAATTTGGCTTGAGCTTTGCCCCTTCGAAATGTAAGGTCCTAGTACAGGACTAGCCAAGCGCATGTGCTTCTCTCACCCTTTCGGCGCATCCGTTGGTAATGGTCGACAAATGCATTCATCTTGAGAGTTGTCTTAGTATTGGTGGTTTGACGGATGAGATTGCATGTCTCTAAGGCTAGAGTCGCTTTCGCTAACCTTCGTCACCTGTGGCTTCGTCGTGATCTCAACCTCGCTCTCAAGGGACGAGTCTACAATGCTACGGTACGAGCGAGTCCCCTGTACGGCTGTGAGAATTGGCCCGTTTGCAAAGCTATGTTCAGCGGCTATCCGTGTCGATCACCGCTGCCTGCGAAGCATCGATGGTGTGTGATCGCAGCATCACATCGGTAATGAGGAAAGCAGTCGGCGAGTCATCAGATCAAACGAACTCCGCCGATCGATTGATAGCATCATCTCACTGCAGAGGCTTCGCTGGCTTGGCCATGTGTTTCGCAAGCCTACCCAGCGGCAACCAAGACGAACCCAATTTGCAAACACAGGTGTCACTTGAAAGCAACGAAAAAGAGGGCAATGTAAAACTTGGATCCAATGCCTTAAGGCGCAAACGATGAAGCTGGCTGTTGTTGGGCGTTCCCGATCACCGCGTTGGTGCCTAAAGGACTCCGAGCACATCTGGTTGTAAACGCTAGAGGATACGGCCAAGGACCGTACGCAATGACCCAAGTGCTGCGAGACTCTTCTACCCTAACAGTTGTTTTCCCTTTCACGCTATCATTTTTTTCTGCTTATGTGTTGTGGCACAGCCAAATGTGCTTGTAATTGGTATAGGCTTGAATATTATATATATATATATATATATATATATATATATATATATATAACAACTCACAGTCCTCTGAAACAAATGTTCGTCCACGCCCGACAAGAACTACAATCCATTCAATGATTGGAGCACCATACCAGATGTTGACACTATGGCTAGCCCAACTAATTGAGCCTATCCGACGCGAACCAGCAGTGTATGGCCTAAAAGATTCCTTTAACTTCGTTCATTAGAAAAACAAATGCATGGTGTCCTTCGACAAGAAATATACTGAATTCAGGATGTCCTTCTTGAACCCGAGAGGAAAGCAGCGGGGTTCTGGCAGTTTGCTAGTTGTTACGAGGGTATTGTACAAATTCTCGCGAGCAGTCAGGATTGATGTTTGTATTTATGCAATATTGCAACTTAACCTAAAAGTGATGAGCAGCACCGCCATGATACCTAGAATGAAGCAATGGTATAGGTTTTAGTCAGGATAGTGGTTGGGTTTAGAATAGAAGCTGGTCATCTCGTTGACATAAGCCGTTTGCGAATTATACGGCCTTTGGACAGCAAGCACAGGAGCAAAATTTGGAATCCCATCTAGCCATCACAGGTGTATTGTAAAAGACCGGCGCCAAACAATGCTAGCTCTGTCGGCCCTATTTTGTGCATTATGGTCAATGGATATTGCGGATAAATAAACTGAAGCTTGACAGGTCCCGCTGGATGATCGGTTAGGGGTCGGCAAAATAAGGGCGCAAATGGCAATAGGAAATAATGAACCCCCGCAACTTGCGAACTTGCCGATTACAATGATCGCGTCCATTTAAGGTACTATCCAAGGTTATCGTCTGTGGTTTCCGAGGAAAAACAGAGGTGGGTTGCTTTGCTTTTGTCTTTCTGCTGTTTGTATCGGTCGTTTGGGTTAGGTGAGATGGTGTAGTAAGACAAGTGCACCATAGACGTGCTTTGAACACGAATAACGTGGGAGACAAAATAGCGTGTGGCAAACATGTAGGGAGCTGTTCTTCGACACCCCAACCGACTGTATTGTTCTGCCAATTTGACATGATGACCTCTTAGTTGATGATTGTGACTCAGTTTCAGGTTTAGCCAAAATAGTAGGTGCCACGGCAAGCGTCTTTGGGCGGATGTCGTCAATTCCTGGACAGGCGTGCAGGCGCATGGATGGCAGCTCTCTCATCACGATGTCTGGCGTAAAATCTATATGAGTGGGTTCTGGTGTGAGCACCATAGATTCCAAAGATTCAGGAGGCCACGCGAAGTAAAGAAACGTGGGCGCATATTGTTGTTGCAGAAGATTTGACGCTTCTTTAGCAGTCCGAGTTAGACCGTCCGTTGTTTGAAGTGGGGCAAATCTTCTTTTCACTTTGTGGACGCTGTTACGTGCTTGCAAAGAAGCTTGGGATTTGAAGTTAATCGGTCGGCTAAGGAATGTTGATAGGCTACTTTTTCTTCGTGCACTAATTGGGTACAGTGGTTACGGAAGAGTGATCAAACGAGTGTGGATTCGGTAAATGCCACTTCATCGTATCTGCTTACGCCTACATAGCCTGACAATATCCACCCTGCATATGAGGTCCAGCGGCTCCAAAACAGCACCCGGTGATCGCATCTTTCGCATATTAATACACACTGACTAAACAACGAACTTAACGTCTGTCTGGCGACCCAACGGACTATTAGATTCGCAACCCTATCTGTCAATGACACGAGTAGGCGAAAGCTTATCGATCTCCGCCTAAGCCAATTAAAGTCAAATGCGGGGTACTACAAAGTCTGGAAATAGAGCCATAATGACTCGCTAAATCAATATGTAAAAAAGGACAGCTATCGAGAGTGTCATCTACTACTCTCTGATGATATTAAGAAGTGGAAAGCACTCAAAGGTCGCGTTAATAGAGCACGATCCTGATGAATCATTGTAGAATAGGCTACCATTAAATGTGGACAAGTGCGGCGAAGTTCGCCTAGGTCACTGACAATCCCGCACTCATAGGCTAGGAGAGCAGCACTAACAACTTCGGTGTGCTACTACAGACGACCCAAGCATTATTTTGAATTACACATTTGTCAAGGTCACTGACATGTAGACACAAAACCGTAGATCCGACAACGTGTAGAATTTGTACCTTTTCTACGTGCAACCTTAACGAACTTTTGATTATCTTATATGAATCAATTTCCTTTTTGTGCTCTTTCCGTTACCGGAAAAATTTTGAAGGACATCTATCAGTATTTGTGAAGACTTTGCAACGCTTTTTCCATCATCTTGCGATCCACCTTGTAGTGTGATTTGCCCTACGCATTTCAGCACACATCATCCAAGTTCCACTCATCCGACAGGAAATTACCACCTCTATCCAGTGGATTGCCAAGCATTGGAATTATTTCATCGTCTTATCACCGAAATCGTCTTACAGGTTTTGGCGACTTCTCAGCTAGCCATTCGCATCTGCTGTCCAAGTTTATTGGTTAACGGCAATCAAGCTACACTGCAGTCGTGTCAACCGCGCATTGTCGCGAACAGCGCTCCGGCCAATAAACAGGAGCTAAACTCACACTGGCAGTCGCCTGACAGTGCAGCTTTCGGACCGGAGTGTGAATTGAAACCAGCGTGCGTCCATTGCAAGTCCGGGCAAGTTGTTTTTATCACGTTCTCTCTCACTCCACAGGGCAGTGTGTGACCAAGAAACGAAGTGGACGCATCCATCCGTCTGACTAGGTTGCGCAACCGGCCAGTCGGAAAAGTACGCAACGTCAACTAGCCTACTGTGTAAGGTAGCAACACTAGGCCAAGTAGCAGAAAGCATGCAGATGCGAACCCAAAAGAGTGCCAGTCGAAGGGTAAATGTGGGTTCGCCGAATGTAACCGATTAGTCATATTTGGTTTACCTTGCTCACACTGTTTCAGATGGTACCAATCAAAACATGCAAATCTTTTGAAAAAACATGTGAGAGATCGGAACAGCTTACATAACAATATCTGGTTTTGTACTGTGCGTTTGACCATCCCACAAGTCAAATGTATACTTCTCCTAGTCCAAGTGTGCGAGCGGTTAGCAGAAGCAATTGAAAAACGAATGAATGCAAAGATAATATCATTGGAAGCGAGTATGCATCATGATAACACAGTGGCTTCAAAGAGAAGGTTTGCTGCAAAATTTGCTTCGCTCGAACCACGATTGACAGGATCCCCATTGCCATTATCTTCAATTTCGTAAGAACGCCAGCAGAAAACAAACTGTAGCTCTGATGGGCAAGCGGTACTGAGGACCCCGACAGTCAGACCACTCGAAACGCGTGATCGATCAACTTCTTCCGGTCTTGACAACTTTTATCATTAAGGACGGGACAGCCGAACCCGGGTCTACTGCATCTGAAACCCAACGGTCTCTGGTCGAGTTCAAATCTCTCGGGACTCCAGTCACATATGCAAAGATCGCTGTAAAATTTCATCGGGATGCTACGTTTAGTGTCTCCACTGATGGAAACAGCGCTAATGCCAATAAAGCGAAAAACAGTGGACCATCACCACTTAACATAAAGCCAGGCTTTTGCAGTTCAACAAAAGTAGGCTCTAACAATAACTTCCTGCCTGTCGAGTGCATCAATGTTCCCGAATCTATCGCCAACACATTGCGGGGTAAGTTATCTGATGACCAAGATCAATGCAACTCACTGTGCATTTTGATGAAGGTAAAAACCAAACTTACAAACCTAGTGAGAGTTACTCGTCACATTATGGTGAACCCAGAATTATGTGAATAACACAGTAATCGGCAACTGATGTGGAAAACGTTTTACTCTCTACGAGTGTGCTACCACACGAACCTTGTAAGGTACGCATCTAACCTGAGCTCCCTCGGAGCACGTGACAATCGAAAAGAAACATCATACATGGACAGAGAAAGCTGGAATGTCTAAGCAACATTTTTATATACGGCTGGCAGAACTACCTTCCCCCGATAGCCATGGGGCCGGTAATCACAACTTGGAACAGAGGAGGTTCGTTCGTGAAACACTTTCCTTGGACAACCTTGTGGCGCGATCATTCAAAAAGGCTACCTCTCTTACCGAATTATAGAGGACGCGGACCAAGCATCCTAAAGCTCCTGGTTCATTCAGAGCAGACAGCAAAGGAAGTGTTAGAAGGTTGGCGGAGACATCGTAAATGCCTTCATGCTGAACTTCGGTTAAAAGCTGCTGAATCCTTGTGGAGACCAAACATGAGCTTACCTAAACAGCAATCCTACCAGCGACTGCGCAGGAGCATCACTTTACCGCTCGGTCACGCGATTCTGCAGCATGTGCGGACGAGGAAAGAGACGTAACTTGGCCAAATCTGTTTGCGAACGACGTGTCATCATTATCCTAGCAAAAAAAACGAAAAACGGCTGAGCACGCATCGGTCAGCACTCCAACGCACTTGAATCCTTTGGCTCCCTGGGGGCTCCTAGATCCTTTATGCGAATGCTCAACACTTTTTCAATAAGCTGGCCGAATCGCAGGATTGTCAAATTTCGAAGGCATGCGATATTATCGGTGTCACGGAGACAGGGTTGCACACTGGGATGACAGTCGCTGAAGTCTCGTTGCCGGGCATGTCACTGAAACGAAACGATAGCCTTACGAAGGAAGGAGGGGTAATTCTGTAGTACGTACACTGCGAGGTCGATGAGAATTCGGACTTACTGTTCGCCGGTTGTCTTTGGTGTCGCCTGCAATTACATGACAGCGACACCTGCATTATAGCTTTGGTATACCGTAACCCAAACTGTACACCGGAAATGGACTGCCAACTTTCGACAGCTTTAAGATGCAGTCTAAAGCGAAAGCACACTCACATCCTTATCATGGGTGATTTCAATGTACATTGTTTAGAAACTCCTGCTACAACCGGAGAGCCACTCAAAGCCGCTCTGCAAGAGCTTATAACCAATGTTCCACTGTACAATCACCTCATTAAGCACACTCGTTTCAAAACAGGTAATAGACCTTTGCTGAATCTTGTTTTCACCAACGAGGAAATTATGATTGATGTACTGATCGTAAAATGCATTTCGGGTAGCAGCAAACATGCATTCATCAGTTTCGACTTCCTCTGCTATGCGGAATATAGCAACCAGAACCCTGAGTTTGTGCGCAGCATTAGGTGTTATGACCGCTTAGCCCAGCACGTCAGTGCCACAAGTTGGTCGTTCCTCGCTTTAGGCCATCCGGACGACGCTTGGCTTGAATTCGTCAGCAAATCCAATCAACTGGTTAGGGATACCTCAGCGACTAGGGTTTTCAATGGGCCCAAAACCGTTTATTTCGTGAGAAGCAGAACTAGAAAATGGACGACTATACGCATCGCAGCCTGGCAAAAGTGCCGATCATCATAAACGTCAGTTAATTGGGATAACTAAGTAGCCCATAGTAACCACTGAACTCGACAGCTCAGAGATGACGAAACCACATATCAGTAGAACATAGCAAAAGCTCTCAGCGCTAACCACTAACTGCTGTACAAGTATTTCAATGGACGTCATAAGTTGAGACTGATGGTCCAACTAGAACAGCCATAGAAGCAGCAAACGCGTTACATACGAAATATGCTCCCACGTTTCATAAGGTCTTACTATCCGACTATCATCCAACTTTGGTTTTCCCGCCTTCAGGACTCACGCACATCTCTTTTACTGCCGAAGCTGTTTTGTGGAAGCTGAAATTGCTACGCAACCACAATTCCCCGGAAGTCGACACCATTCGCCTAGAGGCACTGGGAGCAACAGTAATGTAACTGGCAAAGCGTTTGGCACAGTTCGTCCAGCGCTCCTTAGACCAGAACCAGATTTCCGCGATGTGGAAACTTGAAATTTGGACTCCGACTCACAAAATCGGAAGCAAAACTGAGCCCCCAAACTACCGCCCAATGTCCCTTCTTCTCATAGTATTCAAGGTCATGGAATCTATCTTAGCTGATGCTTTGCACTGTTTTCTAGAGAAGTGTAGGAATATTGCCCATGAGCAGCGCAGCTTTCGTTGAAAGCGATGATGCACAACGGTTATTAATCGCAATTAGTAGTTGGACCGAGTCAGCTGACGCTGCAGAGGCCGTTGATGTGATCTACTTGGATTTGTCGAAGACGTTCGATCGTTTAGATCACCGGATTTTCCTTTCCAAGCTCTAATATTACGGGATCTGTGACCTTCTCTGGAGCTGCATCGCCAACCTTCTCCTGTAACGACAGTTAGTGGTCAGAGTCCGGAGTTTCCTATCTGAACCAATCCCAGTCGAGTCTGGTGTGCCCCAGGGCTCAGTTCTAGATCCACGATTGCATTTGGTATTCATCAATGACCTTGCACGGAATATCGCCCCAAACTTCCTGCTGCTTGCTGATGATATCAAGATATGGCGCCGGATTCACGCATTTGCCGATCAGAATTGACCTCAATGTGACCTAGATACGACGCATGATTGGTCAACCCGAAATTTGTTACAGTTTAAGATGGACGAATGCAAGGTACCCTCCATACGACACCAGTGTACCTATTCCTGTAAGCAAGGAACAGAAGTACTGCAGCGGTCTTCCGTCTGACGCGACCTTCTTGTGATGGTTCAGGATAACTTGGGCTGAGCAAGCAATCTGCAAAGGCATGAAAAACTGGTAACCAGCACATCGGCTTGCTACGACAGGCGTTCGGACAACTAGACACCACTATTTTCAGACCGAGACTCAATGAGTATGTTCGCCCCCATGACGAATACGCAATCCACTTCAGTGGAAAGTGCCACCTTCCGCAGAGCAGAGGTTGAAACTTTTTCGAGTAATCAGCGGGCGGTATCGCCGACTAGGAGGTGACTTGATTATGGCCTACTTGATTTTACACAATCCAAATTATGTGTGCCTCTCTTTACTGTAACACAACAGTAACACTAATATTAGAGGCCACTCCTTAACATTAACAGAACAATACAGTGGCCTGGCATGTCGTAGAAACGTCTTTTCCACTCGTGGCGTGTCAACTATGAAACGATCTCCCCGAATCTGTTGTATCGACTGCCATGGTAGTCATATTTAAAAGTCGGTTGGATGACGCACTCCCGCCAACTAGACGTTGATACTTGACGCTACTATCCATCCTACTCCCGGGAAATACCTTAGCTTTGCTTTTTTCGACTATTGAAGCTATGGAAACACTCGGGGAGCACGGATACTGCACATAAACGATGAGTCTGTTATTTGACAGTAAAAGTACTAAGTACCTTTTTATTAACGTTTTCGCTAACCCATCAGACCACTCAACTGAGCTTGTAAAGCAATGCTTCTTAACCCGTAAAAAATTATTATTCATTGTTCAACGTACAATAGCCATTTAAAACAGATGCTTCGCTAGCGTGCAGCTACGATGACATATAGAAAGAATAATAACAATGATAAGCCTAAACACTGACGAAAACAACATACTGTCCCAATCAGCCGGCTGTCATTCGAATATGAGGCTGCACCGATGTGACAGCTTCCACGCCGCTTTCAACGTCCACGACCTAATCAGCTTTCACTCCGCAGAAAACAACTCAGCATTAAACACAGGGCGATCTCGACAGTTCAACGTGAACTGAAAGGTAGTTATAAAATGGAGTGATCACAATAGATATACGTCTGTTGTTGACCTACTCACCACCCATGGGAAATATATGCTGTGGGAATATGAACGAACAGCGCAACATAATGCCTATTCCCATCCAATGGGTAGACGGGATTAAAGGAAAAAATCTGTAAATACTTTTATCTTTCCCTATCAGGGAATAATCTCTCGCATCGTCAAGAAAGGAAAGATTTATTGATTTTAACTGTCTTCATTTTTTACTCCCACAGTCTTACAGTGTATGAAGAGGATGAATATTGCATGGACCAACCAGGATTCCTGTTAAAAGAACAGCGATTTCACGGTCGTTCACAGTTAAGAAGGTAGACAAATCTAAGGGTGAAATTACCGACCCAACTGTACATCCAGCCAGATGCACTAGTTAGAATCCTAAGCTGTTAAAAGCCCTAGATTGATCCCACACATTTGGGAGTGATTCCATCCTATGCTGAGTCAGAGAAAAATGCCCATTCTTCCGCGAGTACTAAACTGCGACAGTTGTGGCAAGAGCACTAGATTTCCTTCTCTACCAAATGAACATATGCATTAGGTTCTTAAACAAGATCTGTAGTAACTTCATGATTTTACCACACAAACTTTGATAAGACATCACCCTTAGTCAGTTGACATTTTACCATTTGTATCGACCATCTGTCAAAAGTCCAGCCAACATCTAATCGATAATAACGTTGAACAACTGGCACCAAGGCACGTCAAACCCTCACAGCGTTCCTGCACAGGATTTCCCTTGTTCTTCCATTATTGATTTGGGAGAGCATTAAAATTCATCGATGGGAATGCATCCTACCGCTTCAAGGCACCCAAATCACAACTGACCTTATAGATTTGCTCGATCCTATTTCGGCCGACGCACATTACGATAAGCTGAAAGCTACAGTTATAAAGCGCACCGCGGCTCCCGACGAAGCTAGACTTCGACAATTACTCTCCGATTCCGTCAAGCCATCACAATTCTTCAGGCACATGCGCACTTTGTTGGTTCTTCTAAGATCGATAACACAATTCTGCGACAGCTCTGGACAAAATGTCTTCCCAGCGGACACCTCAGCTCTTCTCGCTGTTTTGGCAGATGATTTGTCGTTGCACAAAGTGCCAAACAGAGAAGGTTCATGAGTGCTTTCTTTAAAAGCGCAACATTTCGCTCAGTTGAGCTGACAACTAACGCTGAGCCTAAGACTGACCCGATTTAAGCCATTTCCGAAAGGTTATCGAATCTGGAGCTCGCTATCTCGAGCATTTGTGCCTACTGTAGTAGAAGCCCAAGAACTTTCTCTCGAACTAGACGTAGTCCCGACACGTCATTTATGTTGGTACCATCACAGCATTGGCGATGATGTAAAGAATTGTCAATCTAGTTGGAAGCACCCGAAGGCATTCTACAAACCGCATCAGGGAAACCTCCACATCAGCCAGTGATGGAGACAGCTGCGTCTGGCGTATTTTATAGTCGTCTACTTTACGCCTACAATTCCTCAACTTTCAAGCGACGCCTGTGTTTGCAAATTGGGTTCGTCGTGTAGCAACCCAAAATATATTTCTTGTTTTTTGTACACTTATATCACTCAGTCATAAAATATTGCTTTTTGTTTTAATGCCGACTCTACGGCATTTTGAACGGCATCCGGCTCACCACTTTTCTCCACGGTGAGTTCCGGCACTGACGTAGGCTCTCGTCGGTTCATTCGTTTTCGTTCGATTGTAGCCTTCCGCGAATACAATCCGTTGTGCCCGTCTTTCTGGCATCCCTACCAGCGCGAGAACACTCTCGGGACTAGTAGAGACTAGTCCTATAAGTCGTTGGATCCAAGATTTACATTGCCCACTTTTTCATCGCTTTCAAGCGACGCCTGTGTTTGCAAATTGGCTTCGTCGTGGTTGCCGCTGGGTAGGCTTGCGAAGCACATGGCCAAGCCAGCGAAGCCTCTGCAGTGAGATGATGCTATCAATCGATCGGCGGAGTTCGTTTGATCTGAAGACTCGCCGATTGATTTCCTCATTACCGATGTGGATGCTGCGATCACACACCAGCGATGCTTCGCAGGCAGCGGTGATCGAAGACGGATATCCGCCGAACATCGCTTTGCCAACGGGCCAAGTCTCACAGCCGTACAGGGGACTCGCTCGTACCGTAGCATTGTAGACTCGTCCCTTGAGAGCGAGGTTGAGATCACGGCGAAGCCGCAGCTGACGAAGGTTAGCGAAAACGACTCTAGCCTTGGAGACACGCATGGAGATCTCATGTGTCAAATCGCCAATACTAAGACCACTCCCAAGATGAATGCACTTGTCGACCACTAACAACGGATGCCGGGAAAGTGTGAGAGAAGGACATGCGCTTGGCTAGTCCTGTACTAGGACCTTACATTTGGAAGGGGCAAAGCTCAAGCCAAATTGGGCGGCAGATATTTTCAGTCTGAGTGGCACATGCTGGGCGCCTTGCAGGGACTCGCAAATCACAGCGATGTCATCGGCCTACTCTAAGTCTCGAAGGCGGTCGCCAGGGAGCAGTTCAACACCGCAGGACTCAGAGTTATCCAGGGCAGTATCCAGGACCTCGTCCATGACGAACTTGAACAAGAATGGAGAGGCTGGCAACCCTATCTAACACCACTAGTGATACTGAAAGGGACGAACTTTTCCGTATGTTCGCATGCGGTCAGAAGTGTGATGGTAAATAGCACGGAGGATTCTGATGTACTTCTCAGGTACTACACTCTGTCAACTGAGTCAAAAGCGGTTTGGATATCCAAGACCATAACTATACTTGGTCGACTGAACATATGGCAGTGTTTAAGTATCTGGCGGATCTTAAAGATGTGCTCGATGCAACCGCGACCCGGGCGAAATCCAGGCTGTGGTTCACACAGGTGCTGTTCCCGTAAGCAGCTGAGCTTCCGAAAGAGTAGTTCAGCGAGCAGTTTGGATGCCACAGAAATGAGACTGATGCCACGATGATTGAAGCAAATTGTCCGGTCTCCTTTTTTGTAAACAGGTACAACATCCGCTAAATTCCAGTCAGATGGAATAGTTCCAGTAATCTCATTCTGATGGAATAGAGATGTCATTTCGCGAGTGAGTGCAGGACCTCCATATTTAAACTGGGTAGGAGGAAGTTCATCTGGGCCAGGTGACTTGTGGTGCTTTAGCAGGGAACCTCATCCTCTGTCGGTGGAGAAACATCCACGCACCGGAGAGCACTGTAAACCCCGGAAGATAGACTCGGTTGCACTGCTGGCTAGTTGAATTGACCTTAACAATGCTCTGCTCATCGTACCAAACGACGGTGACAACTATGAATTAGTTCATCGACATTTTCAAGAAAAAAGCTCACTTACTGTTGGTTTTCTGCCTCCCATGGAGCGAATAAATTGGAAGAGTCTGCAGGAGTTTCCTGATGAGAGTACCGCTCCATCTAAACGACGCGCGGTGTCCAACAAACCTCGCGATCCTTCGTGAGGAATTGTCTGAGATCAGCACCTGTGGTTCTGCATAATGTCTGCTACTCAACTACGGCAGGAAGTATTCGACGACTTCCCATTACTTGGAGAGACGGTGCAGAGATCCAGTGATCAGCAGCTCGTGTAGTGGAGCCACAGACCAGAGTAGCGGACTTTCGTAAGGCGCTCTGGATCTGTGCCCAGTGTGTATCAACATCGGAGGATAGAGAACGTTGATTGGAGGCCAGTGTGTTCCGAAATTCGCGGAGAACATTTAGAGCAGTGAGCTTGTCTGTGTCAAAGCGTTTCCGGCGACGCCGTTGGATGTCTCCGAAGTGCAGAACACACTTAGCACACACGAGCGCATGATCCGAAGTCAGGTAAGTGTTGCATCTTGACTTGCAGTCCGTTATGCAGCCTCGCCAACGGTAACTAACAACGTTGTGGTCAATTTGCGTTCAAGATTGTCCAGGCGCCGAAGGTCGCCAGGTGGTTCGTTGGCACCAGGAACGTCGAAGATTTATGCTGAAAAGGAACAAGCCGTGCTCGGCGCACAGTTGCAAGGGTCGATCGCGGTTGTCCGTTCTACGAGTACCCTGGCTGTGTTGAATCCCAAGTTCGTGCTCATGAACCTCTAGTCTACCAATCTGTGCAGTTAGGTCACGGGCGAGTATCACGATGTCCGTGCAACGTTTCTTGCGGAGGAGGTCGTTGCGTTAGTGATAAAACTCGTCTTTAGCTTCATCCCGACTGCATTTTGTTGGAGTTTACTCCGCCACCATGAATAAACATCGCCTACTGTTCCCGTGGCTGGAAGATCGCACTGAACTTTCCAAGCGGACTGAAAAAACGGCTTTTGACCAGGAACCAATCAATGTGCCCTGGCTCAGCACACGTGCTTAACGCAACGCCTACGCCGGCGCAACCAGAGGCTGCCGCTGTCGCATCCCCACATATGCGCAAGGTTAATGTGTACTTGGAACTTGGGGAGGGTGAGAGCAATCACATCGTTGTGCTGGAGTCTTGTAAACGGGTTTCGCTTAGGCAGCAAACGTCGATTGAGAGGGTTTCCAAGGTTCCTGCAAAAGCAGCTTACGAACCAATCTGCATGAACGATCGAACATTGAACGTAGATAGCTTGAAGAGCGAGCGATGTACGTTAAAAGCCCTGCTGTTGGTATTGGAATGTGTGCGATCGGTTTTGAGCAGTTCATTTAAAACTCCAAAGGTACCGACTTTATTTGCACTACACTTTTGTAGACACGAAATTGAAGAGGGTTTGCCAAGCACAGGAGTGTTGAATAAAAGTGGAACGATGAACGTGGTTTGCTGTGCGGTAGAGTACGATTTAACATGCCCGGCCATCAACATCACTGCCAAAGATAGAGTTCGGAGTGCGACAGAGTTGTGCAGAGTGTTGTAAATCCACCATTTCATGTGTTGTGTGGGCATACAGCTTCCCAGCTGCCCAGGCCGAGGAAGGAGATTGACTTAGGGGGCCCACCCGGAACCTTGGGTCATAGGGACCTGACCGGCGAGGCAGCGGTACGAATTCAGGGAATCGTACCCATTGGGAGCCGGTGACCGATTGCTCGGTTCGTACGCCTTTCGTTTGATTGGCTGTCAAACAGGAGCCCAACACTCCCAGTAATTCAGCGTCAAGGTGAATGCTTACAATGCTCCAGCGAGGTGAAGCTAGAGTCACTGACTTTATTTAGTGGCGACTCACATACGCCACGTCGCAGTGTTGGTAAACGGACCTAGGTAACTTTGTATAGGATGAACGCTTGCCAGTCGAAAACCCACCATGTCCTGGAACACTGCCGCCTAATCTCTCATTGGAACTGGATAATCTTGAACCACCCAGCTAGCACCCCGAGGAGGTAGTTCGGCAAGCCAGCGAGTGTGAGGGTTTGCTTTATTTGTTATGATTTAGTTTTGTCTCAGCTTGCAGTCCTATTGATTTTACCTCTTTTTAAGTTGACATGGTATGATTCTGTACATTCATTATACAATTTTAAGCATGTCCTTTAGTATACTGACCGAAAATGTATGTCGTTACTAGAATGTATCACCAGGGATCAAGCGTGCTACTAACAGTTAGAGCCTCTACTTGGCATAACGATATAAGTTGAGGTGCAAAATGTAGAGATTTTAACAGTGTATTCTTGTAACATCAAGTAAATTATTTAATATTTATTAATCCTTTCATTGTTAATATTGCATATACAAATCTTTTGATGAGTGTTTATTAAACTCGTTATTTCTTAGGCTGTAATGGCTCGTAAGAGATACTTGACAGAATATGTGACATAGGCTGTTCTGGAGGATCTACTATCCGATGTAGATACACCTTGGAGAAGGCAGCTGACGGTGCCAGTTGTACGGAATTTCCAAATACTGTACAACTTCCAAACAGTGCTTCCAGTGACAGTGATGTGTCACTAACTGAATATGATAGGAAGTGAAATAAGACAACACTATTAAACAGTCTTTCATATTTCACACGAGAAGTGGGCCCAATTCCATAGGATTTTGTGAGACAGAACACAGCTGACGATATTTTTCTCCTTGTACTACTTCAGTGTGTAAATGAGAATTTACGTTTTCAAACAAATTTGTACATCCAACAAAAGCACAAAAAATGCTGTCTGTCGATTTCGAAGAAATGTATGCATTCTTGGGGCTTTATTTTTTGCTTGCTTACCATCATTTACCAAATATTAAAACAATACTGGTCCAGTTATGTAAACATCGCGGTACCAGTGGTTACGGGAAGTATGCAAAGACCGATTTTTTGAAATTCGTGAAAATCTGCTCCTGAATGATAAAATGCCATTCCCGAAAGTAACGTGTTGAACTAATTGGGCTTCTGAAAGCAACGGTTTTGCTTGTGGAACTGTCCGTCTCAACAGGAAACATCTTCCTTGACTTCAAGCGGACAAAGTGAAGAAGAGAGGTGCTTCGATTATCGTTTTGCGAATCAAGGAGTTGTATGGAAAGAAAACAAGTGTATTCATCTGTCGTCTGATTCAAGATGACCTACATTCCCTTGAGTCATGGTGCTGCATATGGACGATGAACCTCTCGGCTAAGAAATCAAGCATCATGTCTTACGGCTGCTGCATCTCCGAAGGTCTATCACCCTACATTAGGATAATTACGTACTCGTCTACTATTAATTTCTTCGAACGGACCCAATACCACGTAGTACGTGCCAGACAGTGTATGTTCAATATATCAAACAAACTACACACAACTTGTGCCAGAGTTGAGCCTTTCAAGCTGCTCACTTGCCCTATTCTCGAATACTGCGACGTAATGCACGGCAATATGAGAAAGAGTGACAGGATTACTGTGGAGCACATGCAGAGGTCATTTACTAGACATCTGATTGGTAAACACGCTGAGTTATCGAGAACGTTGCAATAACCTTCATCTCGAACCCCTTTGGATTCCGAGATTGAAGCATACCTTTTTGCTGCTTTTTAACATGCTACACAAAAAGGCCTACTCCAACCTGTCTACACTCAATTTACAACATTGCTCAACTCGAGAGCTTAGCAACAAAGCTTATACACTAAATGTACCGAAGGCTAGAACGAACGTCCGCTCTAATTTCTCCCTGATCAGATTTAGCTGTCTGTGGAATAATCTACCAATAACACTTAAGTCATGTGACAATGTGGCAGCATTTAGAAGCAGACTCGCCAATTACCTAGATCTAACTATCATAATGTCTATAATCACATGGGAAAATTCTGTCAATGAGCTATTCCAAGGGGGGCTCAAATACATATAAACCTGTGTTTTCATAACTAGGCTTTAGCCTCAACCATCCGCCAAAGTGTTAATAAATGAAACGCATATCCCAATACTCCACCTATGCATATCACCCATGCGAGAGCATGGATTCTTCTTTACAAATTGATCTGTGCCGCTATAAACAGGTTCTCTCATCAAGAGAAAAAATCGTACTATTGTTATTATTCTTAATCCGTTACTCTGAGGCGGAAAGAGCGGAATGGAACTGTGACCGATGCATTAGCGCCTAAGATAATACAAGATTACAGTTCAGCCGTGGACGGAGTGGACAAAGCAAATATGCTGCGCTCAATATATGATTATGATAGGAACTCAGAAAATGGTGGCACAGACTGCTTTTTGCAACGATAGAGATGGTATATGTCAATACACATGGGATGTATAAAGACATGCATATCATGAGCCCTTGTTGCTGGAGTTTCGAAGCAAATTGGCAATGGGCCTTGTTGCTTTGCAAAACGGACCAGTGAAAAAAGAAGTCGTCCTTCACCTACGACGATGTCATCGCCAGACGAACCAAAGAGACAGAGGAAATAAAAGTATTCTGTGCTTAAAGACAACAGGACACAACCTTGGCACTCATTAGCTTATATTTGTTGTACAAAAGGGAAGATTGGAAAAATCCAATCTAGACCACATTTAAAATCTTCTTTTTGTAATGCTTTTGTGTTTCAGCGATAACAAACTGCTTCCAAGAATATCATGTTCAATGATGTAACCTAGTGGTGACAAGGTTCTTGTTCTTGTTGGTACTTACAACTACCATCCGAAAAATAAGTAGCAAAATATTTATAAAAAGAAGTAACTTCTTTTTTTATATACCTTGTAACATATAAAAAATGAAATATTTATAGATAACTTAATTCTGGATTCAAACGCTTCAACGCGTAACGATTAATCACAGTTGAAGCTGTAATCCACTCGGACCCTTGTTGGTTGGCAAAAAACTATTAGCTGGCGTTCACTGAATTCCGGATTAGGATCGCACTTAGGTTGACTTAATCTAAGGAGCCAGCACAACAACTGAATGCACCCAAGTTGCGATATAGAGAGTGGATAACGTCCACTTCATCTTCCCTCCATCGGAAGTCATCCCATCGGTCCTGATGATTCCGATGTTTTTCAGCCGCACTCACCATCCCTATTGGTCGGCCGGTGGCCAAGTGCTCTGCTCACCAGGCTTGCAAACATAAGGTCACCGGTTCGAATCCACATGGGGGTGTGCATCCTCCCGGTATACTTAGTCCATGCGCGACTGCTGGTACTCACGTAGCAGCAAAGCGCAGCAGCAAAGCAATTTCTATATTTTACCACCCCATTTGCACAAACGGAGAATAGTACAACTCAAAATGGTTGGTAGGTAGATTTATTTACCGTCACTTCCTCCATTCACCGCTGACCTCTCTTCTACCGTCCGCTACATTTCCAGGTTGATATCTACCAATCTGTGAGCGAAGAACTCTCCACTCTGTCCTCAATCGCATGCTTGATCAACAACGTTGGCATGGTGAACCTCGATCCGGTGGAGTTTGCTCATGACGATGGCATGCATGTCGAAAGGATTCAACAATTCCTTGCTTGCAACTGCCTCTCAGCCGCAGCTTTGACGCACATTGTTCTACCTCGCCTAGTGGCGCAGAACTCCGGCTCCGCCGTCATCAATGTCTCCTCATTCGGTGGGTGCACTCCGCTACCATATGTGACGTTATATGGCGCCACCAAAGCATTTGTCCGCCAGCTGTCGTGCTCGTTGGAATTCGAATTGCGTGGTAAGAACATCATTGTCCAGACTCTCGCTCCCATGTATGTGGCGACATCGATGGTTCCCAGGAAACGCGGCCCATTCGTCATATCACCAAGCCAATGCGCCAAGAGTTCGTTGGACATGTTGGGAGTTGAGACTTTGTGCATGGGTCATATCATCCATGCGTTGCAGATCTTCTACTTCTCCTTATTGCCGCGATCTCGTCTTGTTGACTCGATGTCATGCAAATTACAGCGTGCTCAAATTCGGAAGAGCAAAGTCCGTCAAACATCGTTGTTACTTTCAGCACTACTTTGGTAACCTTATTTTCTATATGTTACTTAACCGACCGCTTCCTCATTCATCTACGGTGAAGGTAAATCATCTACGCTTTCCTTATTTTGTGACATTGGATTTTATTCTTGTTTATACCTTTCGATCGCCCATTTGTTTTACTGGGGTTACTCGGCGTTTACTTCCGCTTTCGCTGTGGGTCGTGCAGTTCCTTGCTTCGTGATTTGATAGTTGACTTCCAGTTCTTTGTAGCTCGTACAATACAGCTTGTGTTCAGCAACTTTCACTTCTGAATACACGGTATCCGTGGTTGGTCTTACTGCCAATTGTTGCTACCAGCAACTGATTTCGGCACTACAATTGACGCGCCAGTTGCGAACTCCATCGCAGCCATCTTGTATCTTGCACCGCGGTGAGGCCAAATCTTATCGTTTTTGTTTTCTTTTCCATGTTCATCCTTTAGCATCATTTTATCATGTCTGATCCGGACATTAAATTTCCTGATCCCGCTTTCAATGTTGTCACCTTTCCTGTCATGCCGTCTATTAGTAGCAATTCACAGTTTTTGTATGGTTAGTCTGAGTTCATTCATTCTAGGATCACCTCCGATTCAACAAAGTGTAACGAGCTACTAGCTTGCCTGACCCGCAACGTAACACTGCAAATCAGGGATCTTCCAATGCTGCCTGTTTCTCATAGTGTTACGACACTCTTAAGCAGGCCGTCGTTAGCAGAAGCACACCATCCGAACGGAACCGTATTCAGCAGTTATTTCAAGCTCTGCAACTGGGTGACAAGAAACCCTCAACGCCACTGAGCGAGATGGACCAAAAGCTCTGTGCATCCTTTATGAACGAGTCACTATTGCGCGAACTCTAGTTACAGCGTTTTCCAGAAACAGCCCAAGCTACCCTTACCGCGATACAACTTCAATCACCGAGTGACCCCTACAAATGGATGACGCGGTAGTCTTTCCTTTGCGTCCTCCGCTCAAATGTGTCAATTCCCTGTTGCCACATCCACGCTGTACTCATATTAGCTTGTCTGTTCCCTGTTGTTCACACCTCACCCAGTCTGCTCATACTTCACAGGAATACACGACTATTTCAGCGGAACTAGCTGCTTCACACCGTGACTTTAACAACAGGTTTGACAATAACATACGCCACTCCCGTAGCAGATCGCCTAAACGTAACGACTCTACATGCGGTATTCAGTACTGCTGGTACCACTGCCGATTTCGTACGCAAGCCATACGTTGTGCCACACCCTGTAACTTCATTGCGACTCAAAAGAGAAACTCTCGGGCCACGACGCATAGGCGACTAGCATCAATGACCCACCCGACGGCAACTGCGTCCTCTTTGTTTAAGACTGCAACTCTGAAGCCACTTTCCTGGTTGATACCGGGGCCGAAGTTAGCGTGATTCCTCCTGCACCTGGTGAGGCTACACAGCCGGACACTCTCAGTCTTCGTGCCGTCAACAGCACGCTACTCCCTGCTTACGGCCAACGCTCTTTAGCCTTCAACTTGGGTTTCCGTAGAACTTTTCGCTGGGTGTTCATTATTGCTGCGTCCCGTTTGCCATTATCGGTATAGACTTCCTCCGACATTATGACCTCTTGGTAGATGAGAAACAATCCAGGAGAGTCGATTCCGCAACGGCGCTCAGAGTCGCTAGCATCAACATCGGCATCGCAGCTAGCACCGAAGTCAACGTATGCCCACAGAATTCCTTCGACTGTGTCCAACTGTAGTCTTGCTATCCCAAACTATCTCAGCCAATGAACGAGGCTCTTCCAGTGGCATCTCAGCTCATTCACCACATCCGTATCAACGGCCCATCCGTCTCATCTCACCCGCGCCGACTTTCGCCAGAGAAACTGAAGCTAGCTAGGGCAGAGTTTGAGCACATGCTGGAACTTGGAATAATCTGTCCTTCGGACAGCCCTTGATTTTCTCCACTCCAGATGGTCCCAAAGAAATTTGGAGACTGACGCCGTTGCGGTGACTACCTGTGTTGGACGAACTTACGGTCCCCGACAGATATCCTATCCCACATATGCAGGATCTCTTTTCATGCCTCGCAGATAAAACGGTCTTCTGCGAGATCGATTTTGTTCTAGCCAATCACCAAATACCCGTGAAGGAAATAGACCTACCAAAGACAGCTGTCATTACGCCGTTCGGCTTGTTCGAATTTTTGAGAATCCCTTTCGAATTGTGCAATACCGTACATACGTTTTAGCGCTTCATTTAGGAGTTCACTCGTTGCCTAGACTTTGCCCATCCCAGCCTTCACGACATTCTAGTGGCCAGTTCGCCCGACGAAGAGCACCTAGCTCACGTTCAGGCCCTCTTCCAGCGGTTGACCCAACACGGCGTCACCGCCAATCCGACTAAGTGCGTACTTGGTAAGTCCACGGTAGAATTACTAGGCCACCTTGTTTCACCATCTGGGATCGAGGTCCTTGCGTACAAGGTTCAATCTATCAGTGACTTCCCAGCCCCGACTTCATGTAAGCACTTACGTCGATTTTGTAGCCTAGTCAACTTCTACCGCTGCGCTCGACTCATGCAGCCTCTGATTGACCACCACAGCCGAAACGAACGTAAGTATGCTTTCCTTGACACAGTATACATGGCTTTCACCGAGCTCAAGGATGCTATCTCCAACATAGTTCTCCTCGCTCACTCTGAACCCTCTACTCCTCTTGCTCTGACAACTGACGCTTCGGACGTTGCGGTAGAAGCCGTTCTCCAATAACATGTTGGTGGGTGGTGGCAACCACTCGATTTCTTCTCCCAAGGCCTGCAACCAGAGGAATGCCGCTACAGCACGTTCGGTTGAAAAATGCCTGTCATCTACCTAGCTATTTGTCACTTCCGACACACATTAGAACGCTGGGCTTTCACGGTCTACACTGACCACAAGCCCCCTCATTTTTGTCTTCAACTCACCTTCCGACAAATATTCACCACGGGAAATTAGACAACTAGACTTTGTTACGCACTTTACAACTGATATATCTCATGTCTCAGGTGTCGCCAACCCCGGTCGCTGATGCTCTCTCTCACGTCAACCTCACTCTTCACTCTTTGCCTAATTTCCACCATGGCGCCATGGCATCGGCCCAGCCCCAAGACTAAGATCTCCAACGCACCCTGCAGTCCACTTCACTGCACGTGCAACCAGTTCCTCTCCAAATTACGAACGGAACTATCCTTTGCGAGCTTTCCGCTGGTTGTCCAAGTCCCATGCTTCCCGCTACTTTCCGACGCAATAACTCCGATCCCTCTATTCACTATCTAACCTTGGTATCCGCGCTTCTTTGAAACTGGTCGCAGAGCATTTTGTTTGGTCAAGCGCGAACAAATATTTTCTTAACTAGGTTCGAGCTGGTGTCCACTGCCAGCGCTCCAAGGTACACCGACACACCCGCAGTGGTCCAGGTTCATTTCCCGCTCCGGATTTGCGGTTCTTACACGTACACTTAGTCTTGATAGGATCCTTGCCTCTCTCTCCCGGTTCGGTATACATACTGACATGTATCGACCGCTTCACCAGATGGCTGAACTCATTCCTGTACCTGACTGCTTGGCCGAAACTGTCATTCGTGCGTTTTTGGATCGTTGGGTCTCCCACTACGGATGCCCATCCACCCTCACATCGGACCGTGGGACGACTTTCGAATCTTTACAATTCGATGCCTTCTGTAAGTCCTTAGGTTGCCGCTGTATTCACATGTCGGCATATCACCCGGCAGGTAATGGCTTCGTGGAAACCTTTCACCGACAGCTTAATGTAACCCAATGTGCCACATCTGGCCCTGACTAGAACGAAAACATTTCGCTTGTGCTTTTAGGTGTTCGCAGTAGCGCAGTACGCACCAGCTGAACTGGTCTATGGCACTGCACTTAAGCTTGCAGGAGAGCTCATTTTATCTCCCTCGCCAACATGTATTCCCCCGTCAAACTTCGCACCTCCATTTTCGTGAGACATGCGCATGCTGCGCCCGACCTCTTCTAATAAGCATATCAGAGACGTGCCCATACACAGCAGCCTCTCGACCTGCACTCACGTCTTTATTTGCACAGACACAGTGAATCGTCCTCTTCAGCCTTCCTAAGCCGTACACTTCAGAGTTCGCCAACGAACTCCTGAGTGTTTTACCTTAAACCTGAATGGTCACCAGACAACGGTGTCGCTCGCCCGTCTTAAGGTGGCATTTTTCCATGAGCAGCCTCCAACTTTACCTGGTGCAGCCGCAAGAGGAAACTCATCCGCAGCTGCATCTTTTGCACCAGGCAGCATAAACTCCTATGTTACCCTTGACCATCCGCCAACCCAGCTCCAACCCCAACCGCAGGCAAATGACCGAGGTTGTAGACGTTAAATTTCTAGTCCGGTTTTCAGATTTTGTTAACGTTTGCTACTTACATTGACATGCGTATTTTCCACTATTCATGGTAAGCGTGTTTTATTCACAAACGTTTTGCAAAAAGAAAAACATCTAAAACCCTTTTTTATAAAAACACAAAAAGTGTACACATGTTTGTTCCGTATACTTGACTCCTTATCTATACGGAATAACGCCGCCTATACCGACCACATCCCTTCCTCCCCTAGTTTTACATTCCAGAACTCAAGTTCCCAGAGAAACCGCGCAATCCACTGGCCCAGTTGCCCGAAGTCTCCGGCCTCACTATCCTGGCTCCAAGCGACCGCGACTCCCCACTACCGGTGCGACAACGACTGGTCTGGCCCCCAAAGACGTATTCTGGGATTCTTCGTGGGACGAGGATCGTTACGGCTGTGGATTCCGAGTGCATTGGGAGGACTGGCACCCAACGCACTGTCGGGCCTCAGCGGAGGAAATGTTTAGTCGACCGTTTTTATAGACCAGCCAGTTATCTTTTGCAGTCCGACCAGCCCGCCCAGACGGCCTATTGATGATGAACTCCAGTCCACACCCAAATAATAAATAACAATTATCAATTAACTGGGCTCTGCTATGTAACTTGTGAACTATTTGGATGAAAGCCTTATCAGAAATACAACTAAAAGCTTGCTACTCGTGAGTAATATAAAATAAAAATAGCTCCTCCTAGTTTCAAATGCTAGGGATATAGCGTCTAGTGAGAGGACGTCATCACCTCGCAGGCTAACCACTGTCAGCGACAATGGTAGATAGGTGGTGCTAATTATGTAGCCCAACTGACGTCTTTTATGGCTCGGTGGTTTAAGCTGTTAGCAAGTTGGCATCTGCCTCTAACGGTCATGGGTTCGATCCTTCTTAGAGGACAGAGGGAATGTGAGCCAGACGAAACGCGTCTGGCGCTTTTCTGGACTAGGCTCTGCTATGTAACTTGTGAACTATTAGGATGAAAGCCTTTTCAGAAATACGACTGAAATCCAGCTACTCGTGAGTAATATAAAACTAAGAAAGAAGCCTGGATTCTGTGGTCCCCAAGTTCGCCCTCTATCCGTGTGCGCCTACGGTACCTATTACTTTAATTTCTCTTCCTTACTTTTCCCCACAAGATCTCTGTCGAAGACTGCACTCATTCAGTCTTCTAGAGTGAGACCTCTGTAGTGAACATGAAACACCAACGCTTTCGGTATTTCGAGACATTGGCTTTTATTCCTGTTTGTATCTTCCGATCGTCCATTTGTGTTACTGACGGCATATCTGATTCACTTTCAAACTCCCTGTGATTCGCAAGCTGTCTTGCTCTGTTTCCTTGTTAATTTGCTTCTAGTTCATTGCAGCTCTGTACAATACAAGTTGTGCCTGGCTACATATTCATTTCTGTATACTTGGTAACCCTATTGGTTCCTACCGGTTCTCGTCGCAACCCGTACTTGAGTTCCGCTCTACAGTGCACTTACTTGGGAGACGGCTTGTTCACTAGCCCGTCAAAGAGAGAATCTAAGGCAACAACTGTCGCATTTACACCATCAGCTCCATCTGAAAGTGTATAGTTGGTGAAAAGTACGTCACATCCAACAAAGACGTCCGCGGACGTAAAACCGTTTTTATGCTACCGATGTAGTGATCAATACGAATGCGCATCTGAATGTCAACACCGGAAAACGATGTGCCGAACTTTTGGTCAGGTGGGTCATTTGGCGCGTGTATGCAGATCAGTGAAGCTGCACTCGAAGCCGCATAAAATACGAAGAAAAGCAATAAAAGCGGTTGCTTATGCCAAAGAGAACAAGAATTACATACGGTATTGCTGAATACTGTGTCTACACTACATTCCACGCCACACGCTATTGCTCCACATCCAAGGACAGAAAATACTGATGGAGATAGACACAGGAGCATCGGTGACAATAATTAGGGTGAACATTGTGAAGCATCTACGCCTTGTCATCATACACTTCCAACCTTCGGGCGTATACAGGTGAACCGATTCGCGTTCTCGGTAAATACCTTGTTCAGGCACAATATGTCACTGAGACACAAACTTCCTGTCTAGGTTATATCGGAAGATCGACAGAATCTTCTCGGGATGGGTTGGATAGACGCATTCCCTAATACGTTGAACGTACTGAAAACGGTTAATTAAGTAGTTGGACTGGAGGAAATTCGGAACCAAAATGCAGAACTTTTTTCGGAGAAGTTGGGGAAGCTGAAAAATTTTCCAGTTACGATATGGTTGAAGGAAAGTGCCCACACCAAATTCATCAAATTACGAATACTACAGTATGATGCAAGATCTAAGGTTGAAGAAGGATTAAACCGCTTACAAACTCACGGAACCTGTGCAATTTTCCAACTGGGTAATGCCAATCTTACCAGTGGCGAAACCGGATGGCTCCGTGAGAATTTGCGGTGGCTACAAAATGACTTCAAACCAGTTTTCTATGAAAGTCAGTTATCTATTACCTCGCATTGAATACTTGTACGCTACACTGGCAGATGGTGAAAAATGCACTAAACCTGCTCTCAGTCACACATAGTCACAAATAGAGCTCGTTGAACTTTCTCTGGAACTTACCACTATCACTACACACACAGGACTTTACCCGTACACCCGTTTATCTTTTGGCATCAGTTCTGCCCCCGGAATTTTTCAAAGGACTATCGATGATCTAGTAAGTGATATACCTTGCACTTGTGTGTATTTGAATGATATTCTCATCTCCGAACGCTCCGGCGTAGAACGCCTACAAACACTCACTGTTGTGCTCGAAAGATTGGCACGAAACGGACTGAAATTTCGAAGGTCAAAGTGTAAGTTCCTTTCTTCATCTTGGCTACAGGCCTGATAAGGTCGGGTACTATAAACGGATCAACGTCAAAAGCCGGTTTTCAATTTTGGCTGTGTTTTAGCACAGTCGTTCGCCTACGAGTGCACCAATTTTCTGCCTTCATCAAGGTTTTTGGAGTTATCGGAAAGCTTATGGCTAGGTCTACTACCAACCCTGTTGGTAGCTGCATAAGGCAACTAGAAGCAATTATATCTTCGTACACTGCCTTGGTTGGCCAAGAGCTCTCACACCGCCTTGTGAATCGCGCTCTATCGAACGCACGCAAATCTCTTTCTTTCGCCGGATTCGTGTGTGTGCGCCTGTTGGAACTTGCGGCATAACGTGACGCGGCGCGCCACGGAATTGACCTCAAGGCTACCTATGCACGTACGGTCAATGATTGAAGGACAATCTACCCTCGGCGGAATTTGGACAACTGAGCACTCTTACAACCGGTTGGTTTGTATCGATCATTGCATCTGAAACCGTGGCCTGTTGGTACCCGTGTGATTCTCGTGCACTTTAGATAGGTCGTATAAGCCCTAAGGCGGGAGAGCCTATGGTGCGCTGAGGCAGGTGGTGGCTAGATCCTGACAGATGGTCTACCCACTGCTGCTACTGTTGCGCCATAGTCTCATGTCCTGGGCGCCTCCACGTGGCGACCGCTGGGAGGGAGCTGGGCTTCGCCCTTCTCCCTGCTAAGATCCAGGACACCAATCCGCATGAGTCAGCTAACTGACCATGTGCTGGACCCACTGCCTTTCGGGTGTATATTTAATCGAAGACTTTGGCTGAGGACCCGAGTCGTTCTCCTGTCAGGTGTGGGCGCCCTGCCAGTATCCTAGTCCATCCTCTCCGGAGGTTAGGAAGTGGTCGATGGCCCACTTCCCGTAAAACCCAGCCATGGGAGACAACAGGTCTACGGGTTATAAGCTCACAGTTCGATTGGCGTAGAGCACGAGCGCCACGCATTGTTTCTGACGGTGGGAGGACACCTCCGGGTGTTCAATGGTTTGCTACTGCCCGCCTCAAGCCAGGCAGCCCCTGGTCAAATTGGTGCAAACCCACCAAAACCCACCTGCGTCTGGCCGTGGTCGCAGGTGCGTATCCAATTACGGTCGCAAAACATATGATAATTGTTCCAGAACCTCAAAGGCTGCGTGTGACGGCCGTCAAGCAGATCCCCATCTGTCTCTGCAATCACATTCCCTAGCTGGATCTGCTCCCCACTGCCTTGTGGGTCAGGCTATTAAGCCCAAGGCTCCGGGCGGAGTCCCTCAAGCAAACCTCAAAAACATCCACTGCCTTGTGGGTCAGGCTATTGAGCCAAAGGCTCCGGGTGGAGTCCCTCAAGCAAACCTTTGAAGCACAACGACCATCTCGCGTGCGATTGCCCACCAATGCAATCGTATGCCTGCGCGCAAAGCACTCAGCATCGGGTGCTGGAACGTGCGCACACTACTGGACCGGAACTCCAGCGAGCGCCCGGAGCGACGCATTGCACTGGACGCGATGGAGCTGGCACGCTACAACATCGATATTGCGGCGCTCAGTGAAACCCGGTTCGCTGAGCAAGGTAAGTTGCATGAAGCAGGTGCTGGCTACACATTCTACTGGGTGGGGAACGCCGCCTCAGCTCCACGTGAACATGGGGTCGGATTTGCAATATCCGATCGCCTCCATGGCCAACTGGTGGGTGAGCCAACAGGCATCAGCTCACGACTGATGACTGTTCGCCTACGACAAGGAAGAGGTAAGTTTGCCACTTTTATAAGCACATACGGTCCGACCATGTGTTATCCTGATGGCACGCGTGATCAGTTCTACACTCAGCTATCCTCCGTGATACGGTCTGTGCCGAGGAGCGACCGACTATTTCTGCTGGGTGATTTCAACGCGCGCGTTGGGCCTGATGCCTCGGTTTGGACAGATGTTATCGGTTCGCATGGCATTGGTTCAGCGAATGCGAACGGTGACAGGCTGCTCTCACTGTGTGCCACTCACGGCCTGACGATCACGAGCACTCGGTTTGCACTGAGTGCGAATGATATAGCAACCTGGACGCACCCACGGAGTGGTCACGCTCACCTGCTCGACTATGTCATCGTACGTCAGCGTGATTTGCGTGAAGTGCGCATGACACGTGTACTGTGTGGAGCTGAGTGTGGCACTGATCACAAATTGTTGCGGACCAAACTGTACATATATTTTCTTAAATCAATGTATTGCACTCCCGCCGCGAATCGGCGTAAATTTAACATTCTCTCCCTCGGTACTGTGGCGAAACGTACTGAGCTGGAGTAGGCGATGGCTGCACGCCTGTGTGATGTGGAATGCATAGCCACAGTGGGCGACCTGTGGCACCACATTCGCGACCAGGTGACAGCTGCTGCCGAGGAGACCATCGTGCGCGCAAACTGTAAGCGGCCTGATTGGTTTGATGAGAACAATGTGAAGATCGGCGCATTGGTGTCGGAGAAGAATGCAGCATTTGCTGCACATATGGCAGATCCCAGTGACTTGGGGAAGAAGAGTCAGTTTCGCAAACTTCGACGGCAACTGACCCGAGAGCTCCGTCGCATTAAAAATGCATGGTGGAAGGAGAAGTCGAAGCAGATGCAATGCTACGCCGAACACAGTCAACACAAGGAATTCTTTGACTCCTTGAAGGCGGTGTATGGACCGAGTTTGGAGCCGCTGAGGACACTGATCGATGATAGTTCAGACGCTACCTGCACACAGACTGCAGACATAATGCAGATCTGGCGGAAAAACTTTGACTGTCTCTTGAACAACCGTTCAGAGTTTGACTGGCCTACATTGAACGGCCTGAAGCAGCACGATATGTAGGCGAATCTGGCGGATACGCCGACACTGGATGAGAGGCAGCGGGCACTTGCTAATCTGCGAAACGGCAAGTGTGCCGGACCGACGGTATCCCGTCTGAAGTATTGAAACACGGCGGACCCGCGTTGTTGACTGCGCTGCACCACTTGGTGCAACGCGTATGCATTGAGGAGGAGGTGTCTATTGAGCTGGAGGATGCCCTTGTGCTACCACTGTACAAGGGCACAGGGAGCAAGCAATGTTGCACGAATTATGGTAGCATCAACTTGCTGAATGTGTGAGCAAGGTGATTGCCCGAATCCTGCCTAACTGCCTCGTCAGTCAGGTTGTGGAACCTGACGTGGCGGAAGAGCAGTGTGGATTCCGTCCGAGTCGCAGCGTTATAGATATGGTGTTTGCGGCTCGTCAGTTGCAGGAGAAGTGCAGTGAACGACACCAGCCATTGTACTCACTTTTTGTTGATTTCACCAAGGCATTTGATACGGTGAACCGCGAGGCATTGTGGCTGGTGTTGGGTAAGTTTGGTTGCCCACGTAAGTTTGTAAGTTTACTTGAATGTCTGCACAGTGGTATGCGAGCGAATGTGCAGCTGAGTGGAGAGACCTCGGATGACTTTGCAGTTGTCTCTGGTGTGAAGCAAAGCTGCGTTTTAGCTCCTGCCCTGTTTAATATATATCTTCATGCAATGTTGTCTCGTGCTGTAGATGCGGCTTGTGTTTACGTTGTTCGTGTGGAGCACCGTATTGATGGTGGGTTGCTGAACATCCGTCGTTTCGGTGCGAGAACTGTAGTCTGTGAGATAACTATCCGTATGTTGCTGTTTGCTGACGACCATGCGTTGTTTGCACACAGCGTGGATGAGTTGCAGCACATGACTAGTGCTCTGGCTTCGACAGCGGCCAAATTCGGGCTCACCATCAACACAAGCAAAACTGTCTGTCTCTTTCAGCCTTCACCGTAGGTGCAGTCTTCAATATTGCCGCAAATCAGCATTGGTGCTGAAGTATTGGAAACCACCTCCCGTTTCAGCTACCTTGGGAGTGTGATGTCGACTGATCAGCAGCTACACGTTGAGTTGCGTATTCGCGTGTCAAAGGCAGCGGCGGCATTCGGGAAGCTTGAGTACCGGGTGTGGAACGACCATCAGCTTACCATTGGCACGAAGCTGATGGTGTACAAATCCATGGTACTGTCCGTTCTTCTATACGGCAGTGAAACGTGGTTGATGTACCGGCGGGATGTGCGATATCTCGGGCGGTTCCATCAGCAGTGTCTGCGACGAATTTTGCGGATCGGCTGGGGCGCCAGAGTTGCAGACACGGAAGTGTTGCGCCGAAGTGGGATGTGTGCAGTGGACTGCCTACTTTTACTGACACACCTGAGATGGCTCGGTCATGTGTGGCGTATGGATACGACTCGGATACCGAAACAACTCTTATACGGTCAGCTGAGTATAGGGAAGCGGCACGTGGGGAAACCAAAGTTACGTTACCAGGACATGATCAAAGTGAGCCTCACACGTTCTAATCTTGATTGCAGGTCATGTGAATCGAAGCCGGTTGGTCGTCGTGGATGGCGCGATCTCATCTCGAAGGCAGTTGCTGAAGTGCGGGAGAAAGCCCTCATGCATGCAGAGAAGAAGCGGCAAGTGCGGAAGCGGCAAGCACCGATGGGTTGTACTCCATCGACATCGAGCGCGTGGTGCTGTAGCACATGCGGTCGCGAGTGCCTGAGTCAGGTAGGCCTAGTGAGCCATGAGCGAGGCCATTCGGGACCAGTATCGAAGCGACGACGGGTTCTGAAGAGAACGTAGGCGGAACCGGCGCAGCGTTTGTAGGTACGCTGCATTCGATTTATTAACCGCGTGCTTGCATGCTAAGTCTATTTATTTCAGGTGGTGTGTTTTTGATTTTGCCCTAATGATTTTCTTTCCCATATAAATGCCTAGTTATACTCTCTTCTATACACTTGCACACGTCGCTTAAGTCACTTGTAGTTATTTCGATAACATTTTGGTGTTTGTAACATTTCCGCAAAATAAACCTCCTGACCTCGTGAACTTACCTCGGATTCTTTTGTAAACAACTTATTTCATATGCTCATTAATTTAAGATTTATGTCACCGTTTGCTTGCGTGCTAAGTCTGTTTGTTTCAGGTGGTGGGTTTTCAATTTTGTCCAAATGCTTTGCTTTCTCATATAATTGTCTACCTGTACTCTCTTCTATAAAATTGCACACGTCACTTAAACCAATTCTAATCAATTTCGATAACATTTTTGTGTTCGTGGCATTTCCGTAAAGTATACTTTCTGACCTCGTGAACTTATCTCGCATTCTTCTGTAATCAACTTACTTCATATGCTCATTACTTTAAGGTATATGTCACCCTTTCCTTATGCATTACTCGATTTATTTTCTTTGTTATCTTTCTCTCAAGTAAGTGGCGGTCGCTTGATATCCCCGGTGTGGCTGCGCTTGATGTGCATGTTGACAAGGTGCCTACCTGTCTATTACCCACCACCTCGTCCATACTGCCTCCAGGAGACAGTTGGTCGTTGCTAGAGGGGACGGGGTACACGGTCCTTGTGGCCATGCTAGACTCGAAGAGTGGTTCCATGCACTCAATGTGGAGCGGACTACGGTCCAGCCACCGCCTTGTGTGCGATTGATTCCCAAATACAGCGTGCTTGTGTTTGCCGTGAAGGAGTGTGAGTCAGCTCCGTTGATGAAACGTGGTTCCCATTCACATGCCTCCCGGTCTTATTCCTTCGGGTTTACACTGGATATGGGGTGTATGGATGGAGCTGTGGGTGGTGCAGCGCAAGCCATCCATGGTCTCTCTGTAGGCGCAGGCGCCCTGTGGCTTACCACAGTGACGGGCAAATCCGAAACCGGATGATTCACGCCTGCTGGCAAATCTGCGCCCTTAAGCCTGCTCTGTTTGACACCTTCATAAACCCAACAGAAAGGAAGACAGAATACTCAGCAAATCAGAGTTGTATTAGGACAGAGAACGCTGATATTTCTATGTCTGTCTCACCAACCCTCCAAACATCACCAGGCGGATTTGCCTGTAATCTCACGTTCCACACTCCATAGGTATGCCTCCACTTGGCCAACATGTTCGTACCCACTGCATCGCTTTCTCCAAGATTCTGTCCCGTGATGTCTCCATACGAATGGTGTCGGCTGTTACTGGTAGTCTTCTCACTATCAGCCAGGATTCGTTAGACTTCTGATTCGAAACTGATAGCTGCAATCACGCAATCATCATTCTCCTTTGGGTGTGAATTGATAAGACGAGACAGGGCATCCGCTTGACCGTCGGTTTATACTGTATACTGAAGTCGTAGGCCAGTAGTATGGTCGCCCATCGTTGCAATCGGGTTGCCGTAAAAACTGGAATTCCTTTCTTTGACCCGAATATCGACAGAAATGGCTTGTGGTCAGTCAGGAGCGTGAAATGTCTGCCATACAGCATCTTATGGAACCGTTTCATTGCGAAAATGATCGCGAGCGCTTCCTTCTCTATCTGGCTATAGTTCTTTTCAGCTGCCGTTAGTGACCGTGCTGCGTGCGCGATAGCCTTCTCTCCTCCATGCGGAAAAACGTGGGAGATAACGGCACCGACACCATAATTGGAAGCATCCGTAGCAACGACAATTTTGAACTTCGGATTGAAGTGAGTCAAGAGTAGATCAGAAGTGAGAGCTGCTTTGACTGCATCAAAAGACTGCTGGCACTCCTTCGTCTATTTCCAACCCTTGTCTTTTGTCATTAGTTGGTTCAGCGGACCTCTGGTATGGTGAAGGCTTGGTAGGAAAGCGCTATAATGGCTAACGAGCCCAAGGAACGAGCGGAGTTCTGCAATGTCTTCTGGGGGCTTCATCTTTTTGATGGCTTCAATATTGGCGGGATCCGGGCGTCGACCATGTTTGTCGATGACAAACCCAAGAAATTTGACACTTTCTAATAGGAACTCTGATTTTTCAGCCCGTAATCTGAGTCCAGCTTCTTCGAGACGCGAAAGCACTCTCTCCAGCGTCTGTATCAAGTCTTGCGGATCTGAGCCCATAATCAACGCATCGTCCAGGTATACTGCTGTATTTGGGATATCGCTCAGCAGGGTATCCATTATTTGTTGAAAAATGGCCGGTGCGGTTTTCACTCCGAACGGCAGCCGGTTGTACTGAAAAAGTCCGAGGTGGGTATTTACTGTCAGCAATGTTCTGCACTGATGGGCAACTGGGATTTGCAGATACGCATCAGCTAGGTCAAGTTTTGCGAAACATTCCCCCATTGAGTTTGCTGAACAAGTCTTCTGGTACCGGCAGGGGATACTGATGATCTTCCAACACAGAATTCAAACCTGTCGAGAAATCAGCACAAATACGGACTTTACCGTTTCCTTTCTTTACCACCACGATAGGTGCTGCCCATTCTGAATAGTGAACTCGTTCGATTATCCCTTCAGATTGTAGTCGGTTTAACTCGGCTTCCACTAAGGACTGGTTTGCGTGGGGCACCGGGCGTCTTGGTCTAAAGACTGGCTTGGCGTCTGGTTTAAGGTTCAATGCGGCAGTAGCTATGTTGCAGCATCCGAGACCAGGTTGGAACAATGCATCGTGACGTCGTTTTATCTCGGTACTCTGACTTTGAAACATCGGGCTTGAAGTCGACGGTTGCGACAGCAGATTGACTTGCGGTGGCTGACATATACTGTTCACTGATTGATCAAGCAGTTTCAGTTCATCCATCCAGTCGAGCCCAACAAATCTAACCCGGCTGGTCTGTCACGAAACATGCCGTCTGGATTTGTTTATCGCGGAAGTTTACCTGACAATTCAGTTCACCAAGCAATTTTAACGTACCTCCTGAAGCATTCCGTGCCGTGTGGCCCGTTTGTATGAGTGTCGGTCGCCCCAGCATGCACCAAGTGTCGCGAGATATCAGGGTGATATCTGAAGCCGTGTCAATTTGTAACTTGACTTGGAAGCCGTTGATTTTCCCAATTGTGTATTTGCGCTTGCTGGCCCCGTCAACCTTGAAAGTTGCGGTGATAGATCTGGTCAAATTGGGACGCCGGAACGATCTGGCATTGTTACGCATCTTCTTGGTCAAAATTGGACGAGTCGCCAGGCAACATGACTCCTTATGCCCTTTTCTGCCGCAGCGGTTGCAAGTGTGAGTTTTGAATGGGCACTCGCGGGCAAAATGCCACTCTCTACAAAACCAACATGCAGTGGGAGGTTTAGAATGCGGTGAACTCACGTGGGGAGCTTCTTTTTGGGGAGTACGGCTGACTGCACAGACAAAACCTTGATCATTATGATTGGACAACTGCTGAATCATTGCGGTATCGTGCTTCAGATTCGTCATGCGTTGGCACTCACCGGTCACTTGCTGCAATGTGACATCCGGATTCTGCTCAATTTTGTTCAGTATTCGTGTTCGAATGTCGGCGTCTTTGGATGCTTGTAGGCCACAAACGTATATGAGACATTTAAACTGATCACTTGTCATCTTGTGTAGTTGTGACCGTTCGCACTCTCGATTCACACGGCTGGAATAGTCGACCAGTCTTCGTCTTCTTTTTTGTTATTGTCAGACACTTGTACCGGATGTTGAACAAAGATGTCTGCTCTCCGAAAATCTGCGACAGGACTGCAACCACTTCATCGAACGACAAATCGGTACTCTTTTTAGGTAAGATAAAATTGGTGAACTTCTCGTGTTCGGCAGCACCCAGCTTCCGCAGCATTAGTCGAATCTTCTTTTCCGCTGGAAGGTTGGCGAAATCAACCCGGAACATGTCTTCATACTTGTGGAACCAAGAAACAAATGTTATACCGGCATCAGCGTCATAATGGAACTCACTGATCTGCTGAGTCAGGGTTTCTGGTGAGGAAGCAGTTCCACCTGTTCCTAACCCTGGGCTTGACTGCACTGTCAGCTTCTGAGTTAGCATCTCGATCAGCTTGGCTTGGGATGCTTCAAACTGCGCCTGTTGTTGCTGCAAAAGCATCTGCAATTGTTCAAAGCTGATTGCCATTTCTGGGTTCGGTTGTACTCGCGTCGCCACTGTTATAACGCTGTGCCCGCAATCGACCGGTTGATTCACGCCTGCTGGTAAATCTGCGCCCTTACGCCTGCTCTGTTTGACGCCTTGACAAACCCGACAGGAAGGAAGACAGAAGACTCAGCAGACCAGAGTTGTATTAGGACCGAGAACGCTCATATTTATATGTCGGTCTCACCAATCCTCTAAACATCACCAGGCGGATTTGGCTGTAAGCCCACGCTCCACACTTGCTTGTCTGCTCCGTCTGTCCAGTTCACCGTCTTGCTCGGGCACTCCAGTCTTCGTCCGCCTACCCGGTGCATGGCAACGCACGTGATGTCTGACGCGCGATTTCATCAGCTTCCGGTCAGGCCTTGGCAACACGCCTGCTGTCTGATGCGCGATTTCATCAGCTTTCGGCTGGGCCCTGAAAACAGGCTCGCAGGGTCTTTCCTAAGCATGAATTTTGGCAGACACGCTAGCGTGGCAATCAGCTTTCTCGCCCGGCTGTCA
>OX104061.1:9769121-9790632 GCA_944474145.2 Dicrocoelium dendriticum
GCACAATATGTCACTGAGACACACAAACTTCCTGTCTAGGTTATATCGGAAGATCCACAGAATCTTCTCGGGATGGGTTGGATGGAGGCATTCCCTAATACATTGAATGTACTGAAAACGGTTAATTAAGTAGTTGGACTGGAAGAAATTCGGAACCAAAATGCAGAACTACTATCGGAGAAGTTGGGGAAGCTGAAAAATTTTCAAGTTACAATATGGTTGAAGGAAAGTACCCACACCAAATTCATCAAATTACGAATACTACCGTATGATGCAAGATCTAAGGTTGAAGAAGAATTAAACCGCTTACCAACTCACGGAACGATAATACCTGTGCGATTTTCCAACTGACGAACGCCAATCTTACCAGTGGCGAAACCAGATGGTTCCGTGAGAATTTGCGGTGGCTACAAAATGACTTCCAACCAGTTTTCTATGAAAGTCGGTTATCTATTACGTCGCATTGAAGGCTTTTATGCTACACTGGCAGGTGATGAAAAATGCACTAAACCTGATCTCAATCACACATATTCACAAATAGAGCTCGTTGAACCTTCTCTGGAACTTACTGCTATTACTACACACACAGGATTTTACCCATACACCCGTTCACTTTGGTCATCGATTCTGCCCCCGGAAACTTTCAAAAGATTATCGGTGATCTAGTAAATGATTTATCTTGCGCTCGTACGTATTTGAATGATATGCTCATCTTCGAACGCTCCGGCGCAGAACGCATACAAACACTTATTGTTGTGCTTGAAAGATTGGCACGAAACGGAGTTGAAGTCCGAAGGTCAAAGTGTAAGTTCCTTTCTTCATCTTGGCTACAAGCCTGATAAGGTCTTTTTACATGTTCTGGATGACAAGGCAAAAGCCATTTTACGAAACCCTGAACCGAGAAACATTGATGAGCTCCATTCGTTTTTAGGAATGCTATCTCTTTACCGCCGTTTCTGACCTGATGCATCCACTAGGTTATCTCCTCTGAATGAGTTACTACATAAAAACGTACAGTGGTATTGGGGTCCGCGGCAAAACAGTGCCTTAACTAAAGCCAAACAAACCCTCACCTCCTCATCGATGTTAGTTCATTATGATCCTGGGAAGTGTCTAGTTCTCCAGTCTGACTCATCTCACTGGGGTATGGTTGCTGTCCTGTGCCACCGCATGAATGAACAAAGCTTGGGACCCATAGCGTTTGCATCACGCACTCTGCAACCAGCGGAAAGAATCCATTCACAACTAAACAAGCATGCCCTCTCCATAATCTTCGGTGTGAGAAGATTCCATTAGCATCTACCGGGGAGTTGTTTCGAACTTCATAAATACCACAAGTCATTGATATTATTGTTAGGAGAGACCAAAGGTATACAACAAATGTCTTCATGAATGCAGGGGTGGGCTCTGATGTTGTGCGCATCCAACTATAAAGTTACCTATATTCCTGGTACTAGTAATTGCACTGCTGTTGCCCTGAGGAGTCTACTTGTTGCAGGGACGTCACAACGCCTCTGCGAAGCTCTACAATCCGTCAGTGGACAGGCCGGGATCCAGTTCTTATAGCAATCAAACCACTCTTAACCGACGGATGGTCTGCCGAAGGAACCAATAGTTTGCATCCATTACTGGCACTCAGTAATGAACTGAGCTTATTCGATGGTTGTGTGTTCTGGGGTTCCCGGTTAGTCCCACCTAGCAAAGTTGTGCAAAGATCCTTCACGACCTCCATGACGCACATCCAGGTGTCTCGAAATTGTAAACATTAGCGATGGAATACTGCTGGTGACTGAGAACGTATCCAGTTACTTACATTATTTATTAATTTATTTATCTTCGGTAGGCTCGATGCACTCTTCGATAAGCATGATCATAAGTTTACAGCACTGATGTAGTGTCAGCCAAAATGTATATATCGCTAATGAAAATGTAAAATGGTCGTACAGAATCCGTAGAAACAGAAATAAGTATTCAGCACAGACGCAACGTCAGTCGTATGCTTAAGCGTGTCAGGTTTGGCGGTACATGTAGAAATGTTTGATTTATGAAATAGTGAACACTGCAGAACCATTGATTTGAGAAGCGGAAGACTCATGTAAGGGTGGTTGTACATGTGCTCCTTATAAATAGGGATTGTGGGTCCATGTCAATGAATGTCGATGCATTCGTTAATGGGACCGTCTTCTCAGTCCATTGGCACGTGAGCTTGGGACGTAACTTCTTCATGTCCAGATATCAGTATTGAACTTACGTCGAGAATATGCTGAGGAATCGTGATACCCGTCAGGCCCACCAACGCAGTAAACCCCCGGTCCAGTACATCCGTAGCAGCGGATCCACGCCGACCACTTCGACCCGATTAATCGAACCATTTTCCTGTTGCACATCGACGCCCACTCTAAGTAGGTTGAAGTGTATCCCGTTACGCAAGCGAGGTCCGAAACCACCATTGTTAAGATGCGTTCATCATTCGCCACATTCGATATTCCAGAGATCTTATGCACAGATGACGGGTCCCCGTCTGTCAACACGAAGTTCAACCGATTGGTCACTAGCAACGGAATTCAGAATAGAAAATCGCCGCCTTATCATCCAGCGTCAAACCGGTTGCCAGACCGTGTGGTACGGACGGTGAAACGGTGACTGTTAAAACAGCGTGTAAGGACTTTACAAATAAAGCCGGATCGCTTCCCATTTGCCTATCGTTCCACATCCATTGAGGGTACGGGTAGGTATCCTGTAGAGCTGATGTTTGGCGGAAATCTCAGGACAAGGCTAAATCTACTGTTTCATAATCCACGGGTGGGGATACAAGAGGTCAGTGTCTTCAGATGAGGTGAAGAAGATGTGACTTTTGAGGAACATGTCCTGGTATACACTAAATTGCCACAAGAAACACATTGGCAACTTACCACTGTGATTCGTTCCACGGGAAGCCAAAACGATATCCAACTTTCAGACGGCCGGCTTATGCGTCGGCACTTAGACCACGTTCGTCCACGGTGTTCGGACACTCCAAACGAGACGGAGATCGGATTGTGCGCAAACAGAACCAGGCACTGTGGGCGCACTGTACGCACAGGCTAGTGAAACGTTGCCGAGGCGGTCAACCCGCATTCCTAAACCAGTGGATCATTTTGCGTCTGGAATGTGGTAACATTTCTGGGAGTGAGTGATGTCACGTGTGCACTGAATGTCAGACCCTAACCCACTCAATTGGATGAACAACACACACACCAAGCTTATGGCGTCGCCAGTGAACGCATGCCGGATGTTAGATCAGTTGTCAATTACACAGTGTCCTGTCCAGACTTCTTCTCGATAGCGTGGGTTCTGAGACCTATGGAATATTCGTTCTCGTACATTACTTACCGTGACTAATACGTATCAGTTCGCTTCATCAATTCATCGTCTTTCATCTGAATTAGTACCCGCAATTGCGCGTCACTAAGGAATGCAGGTTGGCACACTTACAGAGCTCGTCGTTGTCCCGAAATTTGTAGCGATTACGTGACTCAGCGCAACCATTGTACCATGCTTGTCTGTGAGGACGAATTGACTCACCAACAACATTTGGTCTGTTAATTGGCCAACAGTAAAAGCTCCTACACAAGCATGTTAACACCAACCGGAAAGTGAAGCTAGATTTCCCTCCACCTAACATGGCAGCCGGAGTGGCGCAGAGTGCTGAAGTGACAGTCAAAGCCATACGGAAGCGGTATACCTCATTCTTCCAAAGAGAAGACGGCCACCGTTACACACCTAGATCCCTAACCCCAATTTCAACATTCACTAACATCAATTTGACTGCCACAACTGTGTTGAAAAAGTTGATCTCACTACGCACTTACAACTCTCCCGGAATCGATTGTATTCACCCGAGGGCCGGGCCATTATCACGCATCTTCCAGACTCTCTTGTACAAGCAAACTTTGCCTACCATGTCAAAACATGGATTAAACGCTCCAAATTTTAAAAGCGGTAACCGCTCGAACCATCCAACTATCGCCCAGTGGCCCTGTTCCCTGTGCTCTGAAATGTGCTGGAGGCAATTATCGCTGAGGCAGTACTGGACCACCTTACCAATCAGCGCTTGCTAACATCTTATACGCAGTCCCTTGCGTCCTTAGTGCATCAGTTATTATTCGTAGTACAGCAGCTACCATTCGATAATCACCGCACTTGCATCCATGATCGCACTGCTTGGGCAACCTCTAGCAGCCAGTAGTATTCGGCAAAGCGTGGAGACTAAACATACCTACGGGGCTAAACGCAGATGTATTGGGGGGGGGGGGGGGGTAGGAAAATTGTTAGACTTGGGTGTGACCAGCGTGGTCTAACTGTAATGGACGGCAATTGAAGCTTTACTATGAACGGTCCTCAGCCGGTGCGGTGTGCCGCGCGCCCTCTCACTGGACAACGGGTGTGTCGGGGACATGTGCTGGAGCAAGCAGGCACAACAAAGTCAACACAGTCCCTAAGGGGCGGAGAAGGCAGCCGCGCAGAGAACACTTTTGCGACACCGGATTCAAACCTAAACTGATTCGCGGGCGTAGTCACGCCCCTTGTGCGAGCGAGCAAAGCATGTGTCTGTTTGGGGCTAGGGCGCAGGAGATGCACGTAGGACCAGGGTGAACGTTGTTGGCTTGGAACTCCAAAGTGCTTAAGCAAAAGGCGCAGATAGATTACCTTGTCTTGGTGTGGCCTTAAGCTACTTCAATCGGCTTGTTAAAGCTGCAATAAAAGCTACCGTTGGTTTGGGAAGTCACGTTGTCAGTAACATAAGGAGCGGAACGAAGTCCGTCGCAGCGGAATGGATACAATTCGCTCCACGTAACATCTTACTTTAAACGATGAAATATCAATTGTTTGTGGAATCCTTAGGTATAACCTGAAGGTGGGCTTGAAGGTAATCACGTTCCGGACAATTCGCCCCCATACGAACTACACAGTCACCTCTGATCGAGAGGAGCAGGACACCTTCAGGGTGGAGGGATATAATCCCCAAAGGATGGACGGATTAACCATGTGATAGAAGTTGGAGTTCAGCCCCGCAAGCTCCTTGCAAATGAGATGTCATACCGTAAACTATATTGGTTTTCTCCAGTTCTGCAATTATGCAAAACCTGTAATACCTCGATGCAAAGCAGCTGGTCTCGTGAAATCATTGATATTTGCAGCTGGTGCATTACGGTTTTCCAAAAACAGGAGGATGGTCTGTGGTCTAGGGCAGAGAAAAATGTTTAGGATTAACATGTTCCACGCGGTTTTGGGTTCAGATTTTCAAAGGAAAAGGAAAAAGAACCATAAACGAAGAGTAACTGAAGGCAGTGAACCTGTCGAGCAAAGTTTTATCCACATACATCGTTCGCAATTGGTTTAATGCAACTTCAACTGTCACCGCTTTCGATTTCCTCAGAAAAGCAGGTGTGGCTTGATAAGGTTGTGTTTTCTGAATATGAGAATAATTCAGGTGTGTTGCACTTTGGTGCAACATGAATAGCGTATTGTCGACACGATGAATGAACATGGTGCATGTACAGCCTGAAATAACAGGTTCTGGTAGTGAATTGCATATGTGGCAAACAAGTAGGGAGAAGAAACTCCGTATACAATCTAACCGGCTGGCAGTTTGAGTCCATGTCCTATCAACCTGTTGTTATGACTGAGATTTAACAGCTGAAATCAGGAGTGTTTATGGTGATCATGATTAAGTCCCAGGTAAAGGTTGTTCGTTAGGTAAGTGGCAGTGTCGTTTGAGGCAATTGTTTATCCGACGTTGGAGCATTTCCAAGACTGAGAGATCTTGCAGCAGCCATTCCTGAAGTGCACATGCCACTTATTGGTGTATGCATCCAAAAATCAGCTGTGTAAACAGCGAGATTAAAGTGAGAAAAAGGCATATTTCAGTGCTATTAAAATTGCTCGGAGCAGCCTATGTATTCCTGTATTAGTTCACCGTGATCCTTTGCCCGAGGACAGTGTCGGAGATCATCGTCACCTAACCTATAAGCGTGATGCAGTTGGTGTTGTAGATAAAGTGCCCAAAGCTACTAATGTTGAACCCAATGCGATTGTGCACTGACCAGTCCTCAATCTTGTCGTGATCATTTTGATGCTGCATGCAGTTTGTTAGAGTTATGAGCCACCGCCGAAGCTCTATGTTGTCTCGGTAACACAAACAGAGTGAAGTGCTCATGTCAGATTGTCACTTTAACCTTCAATTGCAGCCCTAACACTTGTTCTACTCAGTTTATGTCAGCTCTTTATATGTGTTGTATTTAGCCTGATGAGGAATCAGCGAAAATGAGCTTTATCGCAATACTGACTTTTACTAATTTGAACGGGAATTAATCACCAGCTGACCATCCCGAACATCGGACCACCGAAGTGGACCATTCCGGTATTAGAGGTGATACTTAATCGCGTAATTCCGCACCCAGTCGCGTGTGCAAAATAAAGCTGCTGATGCACTACGAGAGGGGATTACCAATGCGGTAGCCCTGATGCATGACTAAAAGTGTGCGACGAATCAACCAGTCGCATTTCTTAGGGTAGTCGAGATAGTCAACATCAAATTGTACACCAACATCCACTGTTTCGGTCCAACTGTCCCGTGCTCACGGTAGATGGGGCTTGCACGCCAGATTTCGGCGGAAGCAATTTTGCTCTTACGCGATGTAGTCAAGTTCATCAAGATGAGACATGGGTAGGCTGGACAGTTGATCGGTGAAGGGATGCATGTCGCCCAATGTTAGGAGGATGAAGTGAAGCAACCTACTGGTTTGATAGCGTGGTTTTAGAGCAACTCTTGTATCGACGGCTTATGCTGCTACATCAAGTGACGCGAAGCTCCGGATCTGAAATTATGTTCCACGGGTTGTTGCAATATCGGTAGTATGAATCTTCATCTCTGACGCCGAACAGAATCCGTGTACTTTGGCTTGCGCAGTTGCATGTCCAAGGTGCCCGTTGAGTGCCTAAATCCAGTTATGAGTACAGTGTCTTTTTACTATACTGAAGGCTCCTTCCTCAGTCACAATTCTAATCTGAGAGGCCACTAGATCAAACCAGCTGCAGACTATACTCGAATTGATCGTCAGATTAACCTTTACTGCCTTCTGGTATCCGGAACATGCAACGCCCTTCCAGCTCATGTCATTTCGCCCCAACAGTAACGTTTTTCAAGAGTCGCCTTGACGACACGTTTTCCCACGTGCTTTACATGATATATGGTCAGCTTTGCTAAGAGGACGAAACAACTTGATTCAAACTAGGCACTCACCAGTCAGTTCCGCAACATTGCGGTAACAAAACCTACACCTGCATTCTTGTTATACAGTGACCTCAACTGGTTGGTATCGAGTCTCCACACATGTGTACCAACCTGAACATCATACATCACCTTTCCTCTGCGTCTTATACTCGTCTTGGTATCCAAGCAACCCGCCGTCCTTGAGTAGCAGCAGCAAACACAAAACCGCTTACTTTGAAAATCTTTTATAGTGTCACACACCTCGAGTTGTATTGTCGCTACATCACAGAATTTCTTAGTTGCAGCAGCGGAAGCTTAAGGGTCAGCAAACCTGGCGTAGTTATTAGCCTTTAACCCATAAGGGCTTCAGCTGGTTTTTTCCCATCGGGTGAATTAAGATTCACAATAACTCAGTAGTTCAACAGGAACCGTACCAATTTTCTGTTCATTGTTCCCTGCTATTTTGACTTCAACAATTCTCGTTTCGGAGCATCGACAAATCTTTCCGTTTGGTCATTTGACTGCGGACGATACAGGGGCGGCCCTCATACGCTCGATCCCATTATGTGCGCAAAATTCAGTAAGTTAGCAGGACGTAAACTGTGACTCCTTATCAGACACGATTGTTACTGGTAGCATGTGCTGACTGAAAATATGTCTCATCGCAAAGGTTGTGCTGTTTGCCCACGTGTTTTGCATTGCGATTACCTCCGGCCACTTACTGTAGGTGTTAATAATAACGAGGGAATACACTCCTACGAGTGTTCATGTGAAATCCCTGTACATCTGAGATCAGTGGGATTCTGGGTTCTGCCAAGATCGTAAGGTCGCACGTATCGGTGACTTGGAGGCACTGCTGCATCTGAAGCACGATCGGCCAATGTCTTCCATTTGGCTATCCATCATGGGCCAAAGAACGTAGCTGCGCGCAAGCGCCTTCATGTGAGCAATTGCTGGTTGACCCTTATGCAGTTGCCGTAACGCACGTGATCTGAGTATTTGTGGAATGACAATGAGATCTGCCAAAATCAGGCAGGAATCAACTTCAGACAAAGAGTTGCGTCGTGTGAAAAGTGAGTCAAAGCTGCGTTCGGACACTTCTGTGTGTAGGTTAATACTTCTTGCAGCAATGCATCCTGCTCATTGGCTTGCCTAACCATCGTGCGCTGCACCGGTAAAATATTCACGGCGTCATATACCATGTGGCTGACATCCTTTTCGGCTGTGATAGAGGCAGCGAATGCGTCTTCCGACTCACGCCTACCGGTATCGATTAATCTGGATAGGGCGTTTGCTTGCCCTATAGCATCAGTAGACAAGTGTCGCATGCTGATCATATCCCAGGGGCAGAGTTGCCCATCGCTGATGTCGACAGGCCGTATGGGCCGGAATGCACTTTTTGAATCCAAACATTGCCTGACGCGGCTTATGATCAGCCACAAGCGTGGACCGTCAACCATATAACATCTCATACAACTTCTGCACGGTAAAACTGATAGACAGCGCTTCTTTCTCAGCCTGCGTATACTTCTTCCCGGATGAGGTCAGACCTCGTGTAACATGTGCTATAACCTTTTCCGATCCATCTGAATACCGATGTGAAATGACTGCGCCAATTCCATAGCTTGACGTATCCGTGGCCACGATAATTCCCAGCTTCGGAATATAATGTGTAATTAATAAGTCCGTCTTCAGCAGGGATTTTAGTTGCTCGAACGACTGTTGATGCTGTGCAGACCATTTGCATTCGACGTCTTTCCTCAGCATATGGTTTAAAAGATGACGCAAACGATGTATGTAGGGTAAAAATTCACTGTAGTGACTCATCATTCAAAGGAATGACCATAGGGTCGTGACAGCCGATGGCGCCGGTAACCGGTCTATCATCTCGATATTTTCGAAATCGGGTCGAAAGCCGTTCTGGTTAAGCACGAAAACCAGGAACTTAATTGATTTCAGGAAACATGTGCACTTGTCCGCTGGTAATCGGAAACCATAATTTTTGTCCTGTTCTCGGAGCTGGGCATTTCTGTTGCAGACGTTTCGTGACAAAACAAACGTACGGCATCCATTTCACCAAGAGGAGAGAACAATGATCAGTTGCCATTCTTGGACGTGCTCGTGAGGAGACATGCTTCTGGGTCACTGAAAACAACAGTTTATCGGAAAGCGACCCACACCGATCAGATCTTAAACTATCGCAGTAACCATCCGACCACATACAAGCGAAGTTGCGTGAGGACGCTTTTCAAACGGGCCCAGACACATTGTAGCACGCCGCAACTGAGGAAGGCGGAGGAGGACCACCTATTTAACATGTTTCAGCGAAATTCATACCCTAGAAGCTTTATTCTACGCTGCCTGATGTCGAAGAGCCAGTCACCACCCGCGTCCACATGTACAACAGAAAGAAGAACTATTATCCTACCTTACATCCATGGGATCTCTGAAATGGCAGCGAGGCTTCTAATGCCTCACGGGATAACTGTTGCACACGAAGCAACGGAAACCATACGGAATAAACTTTTTAAGGTAAAGGACAGACTGTCTAAGAAAGAAACATCGGTGTGGTTTACAAAATTTCCTGCAAGAACTGTGAGAAGTACTATGTAGGCCAGACTGGAAGAAAACTTGGCACGAGACTGCACGAACATAGTCTGGCCATCCGCCGCCACGATGAGAAATCCTTAATGTCGGTACACATGGATGCCGAGAACCATCAGTTTGATCTGGAGAACGTTGAAATACTTGGAAGAGCAAGAAACCGCAGAGCGCGTGAGTTCCTCGAGGCCTGGCATTCTGGCCGGAACTCAATCAACAAACACCTGGAGCTGGAGGGTGTCTATGAAGCTCTGCAGGTTAAGCCAGCGTTAGGCACCAGATCGACAAGGAGAAGAGGTGCCCACATGACGGACACGTGAACCGATCGAACGCTGACATTCGAAGCAGGCAACAATCAATAGCGATTCAGATCTGGCATTGGTTTGCGAGACTGCGCGAATCAGCATCAAATAGCTGCACTGAAGATGTTACCAAGTTTGGTAACGAAACGTCTGCAACAGAAATGCCCAGCTCGGAGAACAGGACAATCTTTTCATCCACATCCCGAGCTACAGGTATTCTCAATAATTTCCAACCATAATTTTTGATGCTCAGCAGCACGTCAGCCAATCGTTGAAATAATTCATCCTGCGTCGAGCCCATTTTTATTAATGTTGTCACATTGGTAGGCTGCGGCTCCATTTACACCCGTCAGCATGGCATCCTTGAATTGCTGAAAGATTGCCGGTGGAGCTTTGACTCCAAATGGCAAACGGTTGTACTGGTAGAGACCGCGATGCGTGTTGATTGCTATAAGCTTTCCGCTTTTGGGTTTAACTTCCAACTGCAAATAGGTGTCTGCAAAATCAAGAGTAGCAACGTATTTGCCTCCGTGCAGCTTTGCAACCGAGCCCTCAGGGAGTGGAAGCGGATACTGATGGGGTTCCAGTGCAGCATTCAGGTCCATTGAAAAACTGCACACAAACCAATGGAACCTTTCCTCTTTCTGATCACAAAATATGCCTTGCCCACGGTGGGCAATTGAAGCACTCTATCACTTTGGCTTGTCGCAATCGAGCAAGCTCCGGTTCAACCAGTGCATGGGATGCATAAGCGACAGGACGTCTGGGTCGAAACACTGGTCTGGCATCCGGAAGCAGATTAAGTTTTGCCTGCATTTTCTTACAGGGTCCAAGTTCCGACTGGAAGACACACATAATTAGTTTAACGCTGTTCAGATATGCTTTGAACCGGAGGAGTCGATATAGCTGTACGGTGCACTGTGACATTTCTTTCAGCACAGACACCATTCAGTGGTACCTTGAGCAAGTTCAGCTTCTCAGTCCAATAGATTCCAAGAAGATTAACGTCGGTTCAGGTTAGGTAGATCGTGCCACGGAACTGCAGTTCATTGAAGCCGACCTCACATTTAATCACTTCATCCAATCGCAGCGGTTACCCGGAAGCATACTGAGCTGTCAGAGCTGTGCGCTTTATTGACGGGTCTCCAAAACTTTCTCCATGTCGATCACAAAATGATAGCGATGTCGGATGCCGTATCTAGTTACAGGGTGACTGGAATATCATTGACCTTTATTGTTAAATACTTTTTCTTGCCTGCGAATTCCGTGTGAAACGCAACGAGAATTATCCTTGTGGCCGGTGCGTGAAACCTAGCTCTTTTGAATTTGGTGTTTGTGCGCAATCTTGAAGTAAATGAACGTCTGGACAGTGGGTTTCCTTTTGACCAAACCGCTTGCACTTGTGACATTTCTGTCTTTTGTAGGTACTACCACTCACAAAATGTGAAGTGCCACAATTCCAGCATGCGGTCGTGGGCTTCTGAGTTGACACATTCTGGTTCATCACTTTACTACGGATAGCTGTACGATAACTCTGGGCTTCTGTCTTGTGCTCAGCACATTCGATCATTTCTGTGTCGTGATTCAAATTAATTAGTCGCTGACATTTGGCTGTAATTTCTTGCGGCGTAAACTGTGGTTATTGTTCGAGCTTTTGGAGAATTCCTGTTCGAATATCGGCATCAGCGTGGAACTCGAGACTGCAGGCGAAAATGAGACTCTTAACTTGATCAGGTGTCATCTTGTCCAGTTTGAATCACTCTTATTCGAGATTCACGATTCTTGCATGTGTGACAAAACTACTAGCATCACCTTGGACTAACTTCAAACACTTGTAACAAACACTGAACAGAGAGGCCGGCTCACTGAAAATCTACTTCAGCGTTTTCACCGATTCATCAAAGCTGAAGTCTCTTGCATTCTTCGGCAACACGAAATTTGTGTAACGTTCATGCTCCACTGCGCCAAGTTTCCTCAAAAACAAACGAACTTTCCAGGCATCGTCTTAGTCTGCAAGTTCCACTCGAGAAAACTCTTCATACTGTGGGAACCAGGATTCAAATGTCAATCCGTCCAATCCATCTAAAACAAATTCAGTGATTGAAGCAGCAAGGGCGTCCAAAAAGCGTCGTGCGGTTGTCTTCAGGGATTCGCTCTGGACGTTCAGCTTCTAAATAGCAACTCGATCAACTATCGCTGAAATTTTTTACAATGCAATTGTTGCCGTTGAAGCAGCATCCGCATTTTCTCGAACGAAATCGACATGTTTGCCGGAACTTCCGATGCCACAAAATCTGTTGTGTCGGCACTGACGCCTTCACCCCACGACCGCAAGAAGAAGTCCAAAGACGAACCAGAAAGAGCGTTGTGTACATGAAACCACACTTGCTTATATAGTTTTGAAGGCAAAATGAAGAGAAGCTACTAAATTACACTTGAGTCAACCAACTGAAGGAAAATGCTAAATGCAACGGGCGAATAAGCAATCGTGTAACCAAGAGCGAGTCACGTATGTCCTTACAAATAGCAGCATAGGACCCCAAGCATAAAGCGAACATCCATTTACAGTGACGGGCACTGACCCATCAGAACAACGGAATGTGGCGTTTAAATAAATGTCAAGAAAAAACCGAGAATAATAAGTTCAGAGCACAAATGAAAAACTTCTAGTGATCTGCAGATTCCCCCGTATGACTGTGCAAACTATTGTACAGTGTATTAAATTTATAGCTTTCTTATGTATTAGGGAATTCGGCCGTTTGCTTGTTGGAACATTGTCCCCGTTTGTTTGAATCACGAACACGATTTCCGGCCTAGGCGCACACGACTAGACTGCAAACGACGCTGCATCAACGCACTCGACGCCCAACTTCATCCTCCCTACCCAGCTCTTTTCTGGTGCCATATTTTTAGCATTAACTAACTATCCACCCGTTCAATAAACTTTTTCCCTTGCTTACTTTTGTGTGTCCTACCCATTGCTTTTGGTTGGCCGTCTAGTTTCGTACCGAATACATATCGCACGATCATCTTGCTATAAACTAGCACAATAATTGCGTGACAACTAAATATTCCTTTAACATAACCATGTAGGAAAGTGATGCAAAAGCTATCAGTGGAAAGTATGCTTGAAGATGGCGCTGCTGTAGATGATACGGCGATGCGCGTCCATTAACCATGACATGTGTGCACCAATCGGGCTAGCACAATGGGGCGTTTAAACAACAGTCGAGAAATGGAAAGTAGGAAAAATAAAGAATGGCTGCGAAGCTCGTTCACCCACATGAATATGAAATAGATATTATTCTAACAGAAAGCAAATGCATGTCGAATGTGATTTTACAAGGCGTAAAATAAACGGGTGGCTCGATTATCCCAAGCGAAATCTTGATATCCATCTTGTGAATCGGCATGGTAATTTTCCCGCCATTCCGCATCCAGGTCAACGTGAGTATCCAGCTAAGTCGTAAACAATTCGGTGTTTTGTGACCTCGGGTAAAACTCCGTTGAGCGACTATCCATGATCAAGCTTGTGTGCCATTCCCGGGCAGATGTTCGACTCAATAACGGGGTATTGGCAACCCGTAGACTACTGGATGATTGCTTCGCTTCCAAAAAGTGTAGTTGCACCCGATGGACTGATGTGTTTCAACAGTAGTCGATAAGTATACCCTTGAGAACTTCTGTGAAATCCTCTAATACTAAATAAGTTAAGCTCTTGTTAGTGTGTAAGCCATAATTATAGGGCCCTGCACATGGTTTAAGGTGCATGTAGGAGGTTACAGACCTTCAAGTTGTTGCGAGCTTATTTGCTTCAGGTCCGTCTTACGTGGTTATTCTGATGAGTTACTCGCATGCTCAGTGTTGTGGTTTACCTACGCGATTGCTACGTACGGACTCCAGAGTTGATCGAATTTGTGAAGAGCTGAATCTGTCCGCACTATACTAGCAGCCGGTAACTTAGGTACCACCCACAACAGTTGCGCACTCAGCATTGAATGTCAACTACTCCTAGTTCATGAACCGTTTCTTACTTGGTGTAGTGTCCGCGCACACGGGAGTCTGCGGACATCACTCGAATCTGTGAATACCCACGCGGCGTAAGGTCCCAGCAGTGCAATCAAGCACAGCGCTGACCAGGGGTGCTTTCGTTATCCGACTTTGACTCTCTCCTATCTATAACCACCGGCACGTTAAGTGTGTTTGCACCGATCCTTTTGACTCACCTGGTTTTGTAGGCACAAAGATCATCGCACCACCTTAATGTACAATGCCATGTAGGTGACCGGATTACGCCACATGGACAACGCGGACATAAGTATAACCTGAATGTAGATGGGTCATGTTTACGAAGCCAACGACGCAACGGGGTGAAACACGGAACCCTCAGGCTGATGTACATAGATCTCGATTATAGAATGCACAGACGGACTGAGTGTACGCATTCTGGGATTCTGGCTAATTCGCGACGTGTCCGGTCCCTTTGGTAGTTTGACCCAACTCAAACCCATTAGGTAGTTCGACGCTCGAAAGTAAGGGCTTCTCAAGCGAGCGAGCGAGCAAGTCAGCGCTGACAAGGAATCCATTCAGTCTCCCCCATTCCATTTATTACGGGGTTTGTACAAGTGTGAAGCCCCATCCAACATGACTCACTGGTTTTGGAGGCACATAAATCTGTGCGTCCATGATTATATTGACACCGTTCACAGGTTTGACGTATCCGGCACCGGTTCTTTGGTAGTTGGACGCCCGAAAGATCTTGTACACTTGTTGGGAATGAGACGTTATGGCACGGTCCACGCAGCGTATCTGCGTCTGAGTGTGTGTACGGTATGGCCATTTACACCGTCGCATATTTACTGAGTTAGCCGACTTCCTCATCCGTCGCATGTTGAAAGGCTACAGGTTCCTAAATGCGACGCAGAGATGTGAGTTATTTGACGGTCGAAAGTGTCTGGTTGGCCTGAGATTAAAAACCATCCATGTTACAGTGCTGCTTGTGCCGGTGGGCGACTCACAAGTGAGCTGTCTGCTCGGTTGAACTGCACTAAGACTTCACGTAGGTAGTGCTATAACTGTCTGTAAGCCAGATACACTTTAGACCCAGTGAAGCAGGGGTTCTCAACTTTCTAGGCTCATGGATCCATTTTGAGTGGAAACGCGCACGGCGTACCCACTAGGTTGTGGTTGCCCATCGGACTTCAATGGAAGGAGAATGAGGCACACTGTCCTGGAAACGTTCAGTATTGTGCACTCAGTTCACACGGGTGTTAATTTATGCTAATACATAGATGAATGCTGTTGCATTTGGGAACAAAAGCAACCTAAATCAAAGCTTAATGTGCAGGAGGAAATTGTTTCGGACATGCAGCAAGTACTTTTGCGTGACAACAGTTCACCTCGCCTGCGCTCAAAATACTCTTTTATTCTTTCTCTACAGCCCGCACGCATTGCATCGAAATGCCACCACGTTCGAGCAACTACCATAGAACTGTTCGGAAGAACGTTATAACACGAGAAAACACATTGGGAGATTGTCGGACTCCATACATCCAAAAGAAAGATCAACGTCGCGGTATTTATGCCTATAACTTCTTGGTACAGAGGATCCAGTTGGACACCAGATAGTACAGGCGCATTGAAAGTGTTATCTTCTGCAATCTCGAAAGTCACATTAGATGGACCAAGCACTCTAGCATCTGAATTCGAAACAAAACATTTCTGTGACAATTTCAACAGTGTTCCAGTCTCCAACCAACCGTCCAAGTTGGTGTTATAGATTCAAATGCTATATTGCACATAAGTAATACAACACAAGAGTTCAGAACACACTTGGATTTTGATTGCCGTGATAAGTTGAACTTTGAATGAAGTATAAAATAAAGTAAACAAAACGGCCACCTCTTTGTAACGTTGCTGAGATAGTTCGCTCCGATTCACGAAAGCAAATGAACACACTCATTAAACAGATATATCTACGCCTTCCTTCTGAGTCCGCGCGAGTTGGGTCGAGTCTATGGGCCGCTCTTTCCGGTTTGCCAATTTCGACTGATAGCAACTTACCAACTGACCTCCCAAAGAAATCATATTTCAAGACATACCTCTCGGTCATCTCCTCGGGAAATAAAGCTTGCGTTGTGTGAGCTTGCACGGACGTAGAACGGCCCATCCAGTTTATACCCATGGCATCACGGGGTGAATACTGCTACAGGGCTGGAACAGTCCTGCCAAACTCACCCGCAGTTCACCGGTGTTAGTCTACTCTCGGGCCCGATAAACGCAATCACTACGCAGAGACCTAAAATATGTACTTAAGCGAGGAGCTCTCTCAACGGAAGCTGCCTCCAAAGGTCCGCTCTTATGCGTAGATCATAACTGCGTTGCCCACAGTGAATACTCGGCCAACGTGAATCGTGCAGTTTTAACTGCACTTGCCCCAGTGTTACCACTTTGTCTACCGGGCTCTTCTCATGTCAACAACGTGCCTCTTGAGCTGAGTGCATGCCCCTTCGGGGTCGGCGAATCACACTTGGAGAAACATTGCGATTAATGGCATCCTACTTAGGGCTTCAATGCTAACAGAGCTTAGGTTTCGTTTGAGCGGATTTCACAGGATGTCTCAGGAGTGTACTTTTCCTCTATTGTTAAAATCCATAAGTCCGTTGGAGGTAACTACAATTAATCGGAGCGGCCCAATCATCTCATAGTCCACGGAATTCAGATATATAGCCATTAAACCCGATATACGGCCGGGAACGGCATGCATGCTGGGTCATGGATATTTGCTCAACTAAGTCCCACTCAAGTTCACTCAAAAGCGAACCGCTAACGCCTCAGCTGGATTACCCGGTTAACATCGATGCGTGCAGTGATGCTGCGGAAAATTCCTTCGCTGTAGGTCTGATTTTAAACGGCATACCGTCAATTAATCAGAAAGTAAAATCAATTGTCCAAAAGACTGATCACGCATCTCTGGATGGTTACCTCCAACACTCGTGCTTACGATACTGAAGCTGTTTTAGTTAACCGCTCCCCGGGCCTTTGTCTGAGCCAATGAAGAACTCGACTAGAAATGTTTTCCGGAACGTTTAACAATAAATAGTCTGTAATTCAATGATACGTTGATCGGGGAGAACACGTGCTCGGAGTTGACACAAAACAAAACACCAGACAGCGATAGCTCAGTGACTGCGATTGACGCACCGAACAATGATTTATGTCGGGTAAAATCGTGATTGGTTGACAATTCCCGTAGGAGGCATAAAGTAGGGATTCAGTAACCAAAGGTAACCAAGTCACAGGAACAAATAGAGATATTTGAACTTTAGATGACTCACAAAATTATTCACATGAAAGCAGAGGTACGTTTTGTTGCCACAATGTTGCGGAACAGACTGCTGAACACCTAGTTTGACTCGAGTTGTTTCGTCCTCTTAAAGAAACGGACCATATATCATGTAAGACACCTGGGATAACGTGTCGCCAAGGTGATTTTTGAAAAGCGTTACCGCTGGGGTGAAATGACTTGAGCTGGAAGGGCGTTGCATGTTCCGTAGACCAGAAGGGAGTAAGGGTTATTTTGACGATCAATTCGAGTATAGTCTGCAGCTGGTTCGACCTTGTGGCCTCTCAGATTAGAATTGTGACTGAGGAAGGAGCCTTCAGTCTAGCAAAAAGACACTGTACTCATAACTGGAGTTTGGTACTCAACATGCACCTTGGACATGCAACTGCGCAAGCCAAAGTACACGGATTCTGTTCGGCGTCAGAGATGAAGATGCTTTCGACCGATATTGCAACAACAATAAGTGGAACATAATTTCAGATCCGGAGCTTCGCGTCATTTGATGTAGCAGCATAAGCCGTCGATACAAGAGTTTCTTTAAAACCACGCTATCAAACCAGTAGGTTGCTGCACTTCTTCTTTCTAACATTGAGTGACATGCAGCCCTTCACCGACCACCTGTCCAGCCTACCCATGTCACACCTCGAGGAAGTTGACTACATCGCATAAGAGCATGATTGCTTCCGCCGGAATCTGGCGTGCACGCCCCATCTACCGTTAGCACGGAACAGTTGGACCGAAACAGTGGATGTTGGTGTACAATTTGATGTTGACTATCTCGACTACCCTAAGGAATACGACCGGTTAATTCGTCGCACCCTCCTAGCCAGACATCGGGGTTATCGCGTTGGTAATCCCCTCTCGTAGTGCATCAACAACTTTATTTTGCACACTCGACTGGGTGTGGAATTACGCGATTCAGTATCACCTCTAATACCAGAATGGTCCACATCGGTGGTCCGATGTTCGGGATGGTCAGCTGGTGATTAATTCCCGTTCAAATTAGTAAAAGTCAGTATTGCAAAAGAGCTCATTTTCACTGATTCCTCATCAGGCTAAATACAACACATATCAAGAGCTGACATAAACTGAGTAGAACACGAGTTAGGACTGTGATTGACGGTTGAAGTGATAATCTGACTTGAACACTTCACTCTGTTCGTTTTACAGAATCAACCTGGAGCCTGGGCGGTGGCTCATAACTCTAACAGACTGCATGCAGCTTCAAAATGACCTCGACAAGATTCATGACTGGTCAGTGCACAATCGCCTTGGGTTAAACATGAGTAGCTCTGGGCACTCCATCTACAACACTAACTGCATCATGCCTATAAGTTTGGTGAAGATGATCTCCAACACTGTCCTTGGGAAAAGGATCACGGTGAACCAATACAGAAATACATAGGCTGCTCCGAGCGATTGGTACTAGCACTGAAAAACGGTTTTTGTTCACTTTAATCTAGCTATTTTCACAGCTGCTTTCTGTATGCATACACCAGCAAGTGACACATGCACTTCAAGAATGGCTGACGCAAGTTCTCTCAGCCTTGGAAATGTTCCAACTTCGGGTAAACAATGGCCTCAAAGGATACTGTCACTTACCTAACGAATAACCTTTACCTGGGGACCTAATCATGATCACCATAAACACTCGTGCTATCAGTTGTTAAAACTCGGTCTAACCAACAGACTGAGAGGCCATTGACTCAAACTGCCAGCCGGTTAGATTGTATACGGAGTTTCTTCTCCCTGCTTGTCTGTCACATATACAATTCACTACCTGAACCTGTTAGTTCAGGCTGTACATTTACCATGTTCATTCATCGTGTCGACAATACGCTATTCACGTTGCACCGAAGTGCAACACACCTGAATGATACTCACATTCAGAAAACAAAACCTTATCAACCCACACCCGCTTTTCTGGGGAAATCGAAAGCGGTGACAGTTGAAGTTGCATTAAACCACTTGCGAACGATGTATGTGGATAAAACTTTGCTCGACAGGTTCACTGTTTTCAGTTACGCTTTGTTTGTGGTTCCTTTTCCTTTTCCTTTGAATATCTGAACCCAAAACCGCGTGGGACATGTTAATCCTAAACATTTTTCTCTGCTCTAGACCACAGACCATCCTCCTGTTTTTGGAAAACCGTAATGCACCAGCTGCAAATATCAATGATTTCACGAGACCAGCTGCTTTGAAACGAGCTATTACAGGTTTTGCATAATTGCAGAACTGGAGAAAACCAATATAGTTTACGGTATAACATGTGGAGCTTGTGGGGCTAAATTCAAAGAGCTATCACGTGCCTTATCCATGCCTCCATTTGGGATTATATCCCTCCGCCCGGAAGCTGTTGTGTCTCCCTCGATCAGATTTGCCTGTGTAGTTTGAATATGGGTATTTTTCTGGAATATGATTATCTTCTACCTCACGTTCAGGTTATGCCTAAGGATCACACAAACAATTGATACTTCATCGTATAATGTAAGATGTTCCGTGGAGTGAATTGTGCCGGTTCCGCTGCGACGGGCTTCGTTCCGCTCCTTATGTTACTGGCAACGTGACTTCCCCATCCAACGGTAGCTTTTATTGCAGCTTTGACAAGCCGCTTGAAGCAGCCTGAGGCCCCACCAAAACAAGCAATCTATCTGCGCCTTTTGCATAAGCACTTTGGAGTTCTAATTCAAAAACGTTCACTCTGGCCATCCGTGCATCTCCTGCGCCCTAGCCCCAAACAGACACATCCTTTGTTGGCTCGCACAAGAGGTTTGACTACGTCCCCGACTCACTATAGGTTTAAATCCGATGTACCAGACATGTTCTCTGCACGGCTGCGTTCTCAGACCTTCAGGGATTGCGTTGAATTTCTAATGCCTGTGCGCTCCAGCACATGTCCCTGACACACCCGTCGTCCATTGAGAGCGCGCGCGACACACTTTGCACCGGATGAGGTCCGTTTAGTAAAGTCTTAATTGCCGTCTATTAGAGTTAGACCACGCTGGTCACACCCAAGTCTAACAATTTTCCTACTTCTCTCCCAAACCTGTGTGTTTTGCGTCGTAGGTGCGTTTAAGCTATGCCGAATCTTATTGGCTGCTGGAGGTTGCCCAAGCAGTGCGATCATGCATGTAAATCCAGTGAGTATCGGAGATAGTTGCTGTACTACGGATGATAACTAATGCACTAAGGATGCAAGGGACTGTGTATAGGATGTTGGCAAATTCTACTTGGTACAGATGGTCCACTAATGCCTCAGCGATACTTGACTCCATCACATTTGAGAGTACAGGGAAGAGGACCACTGGGCAATAATTGGCGGGTTCTGAGCGATTACCATCTTTGAAAATTTGAGTGTTTAATCCATGTTTCGACATGTTAGGCAAAGTTTGCTTGTACAAGCGCGTTCAAAAGAAGTGTGACAATGGCCCGGCCAGAGTTGTTGCTGCTACATTCAACTCCCTCGGGTGAATACAATCGATTCCGGGAGAGCTGTAAGTGCGTAGTGAGATCAGCTTTTTCAACACAGTTGTGGCAGTCAAACTGATGTTAGTGAGTGTTGAAATTGGGGCTAGGGATGTAGGTATGTAAAGGTGGCCGTCTTCTCTTTGGAAGAATGAGGTATACCGCTTCCGTATGGCTTTGACTGTCACTTCAGCACTCTGTGCCACTCCGGCTGCCATGTTACGTGGAGGGAAACCTAGCTTCACTTACTGGATGGTGTTAACATGCATGTGTAGGAGCTTTTACTATTGGCGAATTAACAGACCAAATGTTGTTGGTGAGTCAATTCGTCCTCACGGACAAGGATGTTACAATGGTTGCGCTGGGTCACGTAATCGCTACAAATTTCGGGACAACGACGAGCTCTGTAAGTGTGCCAACCTGCATTCCTTAGTGACGCGCAATTGCGGGTACTAATTCAGATGAAAGACGATGAATTGATGAAGCGAACTGATACGTATTAGTCACGGTAAGTAATGTACGAGAACGAATATTCCATAGGTC
>OX104061.1:9791109-9825115 GCA_944474145.2 Dicrocoelium dendriticum
GAATTTTCATGGGTGTCATGGGTTAGTACACAACCAGTAGGCTTTGCTTTTCAGTGGTTTTGTCTCGAGCTCTTACGGCAGGGTCCTGTTGTTGTCGGTAGGTTCCAATTGTTGTTAATTGCGACTCCGTAGTGGTGTGGAGCACAGGTAATTAGCGTCCCGTTTGTGGGGATGTAGCTACCTGGTAGAAAGAAAATAATGTCCAGGGAAACGGCCGATGTTGTCGGTGTTATTGTTTTGCAAATGAGGGCATAGACGTGGCAGTGCGGAGACATAACGGTGTAAGATAAGAGGACAGTAAGGTAAAGTTACCTAAGAGCTAAACAAGAGGAGTACTGCGAGCTAGTGTGTCAAAAATAGTGACCCTACCAGCTAGCTTGACGAATGGCACGTCTTTCAACCACTATAAGCAGCCTATGACGAGACAAAACTTTCGCATTGCTTCCACGTCAGTCATGCTGATTTTCGACGAAACATCTCCCACGACTGCCTCCGTTGACGCCTCAAACATTTGGTTAGGTGCCGTATTATCTTACATCCGAAACGGACATGATAGAGTTTTTGCCTACGCCTCCAAAAAGTTGTCTGCAGCAGAGCTTGCTCACTGTGCTGAAAAAAAGGAAGCTGTCGCTTGCATTTGGGCTTATTTTTGTTTGGAATCCCATGCACACTACGTACAGACTCCGCAGTTTTAACTGCCTTACTTTTTTGGAGACCATATGGCATCAAACTGCTATAAGCGTATTGCTGGCACGCACGTCTACTAACATGCGAGTTCCAAATCGAATTTCGTTCAAGATGTGAAAATTGCGCAGCAGCTCCTATACCACCACGACTACAGCTGGACGAAATGGAGCATATTGGGGATGTCAGTGACCGGTTACTGGCGCTTTTGAATAGCAAGGGAACCTCATACTTGACTAAAAAGGCACTACAATGTAACTAATGAAGGTGCCACAGCGTCTAAAGGTTGTTGTAAACTTTTGGCCACATTATAACAAAATAGCAGACTAGATCCGTCCGTACTACGTGTTGCATCATGGTCCGTCATCCATAGTTGGATATCTAATGCGTGGCCGCAAATTCGTTACACCTCGGGGTTTATTGCAGATCATGCTGTCTGGCCGCGAAGGCCACCCTGACATTGTTCGTACAATATGTAAAGTTAATTCATGTTTCTGGTAGCACAAAATGTCACACGAAATCGAAAATCTGCTTCATGAGTGCTCTTCACGCCAAAGAGCAGGCAGGATCTCTAAACCAGTTAGCTCGCCTATGTAACCCATCGGCTATTCTATGCGACCACGAGCAAATATAGCTCGTTAGCTCAGCCTCGTTCAGCTCAGCGTCGTAGCATCAAAAGAACTGTTTGGTTTCGACGTGCTTTAATATCGAATGACTGGAATTTTACTTATACGGGGAAGTGACTACTGCGAGTATTGTCAGACGGCTGAAATACGTTTTCTCGTTTCAGATTACCGGAGGGGATAGTGGCAGACGGCGGTCTATATTGTGCAAGCAATGAGTTAGATTCGATTTTACAGCTTCAAACCATCCGACACTCACGTAATACTTCGTACGATCCAACGGAACGGCATGTTCGAGTGCTTCAATCGGTCTCTGAAAGACAGCATCCAAACTAATCGTCTATCCGATACAGCTTGGGATGATGCACTTCTACAATTTTCCTACAGAACCGCACATTACCGAGCCACAGGCGGGACACCGACAGACCTTATGCTTTTGCGTCCTCTACGGACAATGTTGAATGTCGCAGTCGCTGCTTTCCTGACTAACAACACCGACTGCCAGCGACACCAAATAGCCTGCCGGAAGTCTGTTACTCCGCTCCCACCGGGAGCATTCGTACATATAAAGGCGAACAAATGTTCAAATGGGCAGCCCATGTTATCGGCATCCATACGGGTCACAAGCGTAATAAGGCCTGACAAGTATCAGTTGGAAGATGGCCGCACTGTCAACGCAAGGAGGCTATTTACAAGTAACAAGCGAACTGATCCTGCCCTACCATCTTGAGCTGGTGGGACGATGAACAGCAAGCCGCTGTACAGGTCAGACCAAAAAACAAGACCACCAGATCGATATGGACTTGATGCTCCGCCTGAATAGGCGGGGACTGATGTATATTTAGACCACACGTTCAGAAATGCATCACGAACACACGCCTACGCACACTTACACGGCTTGCCGTCCTCTGTGTCATTCCTTTATGTACCGGCGCTACGTCGACATTTGGGAAGTTACATTGTGAATTCTCATACAGTACTTCTCAAGTTTCCTGCACAACCGTGGATACTGTAGTAACAAATGAAACTTTCGCGCTTTCAGTACTTTTAGGCATTATCTGTATCGTCCGATCACACAATTCTACTTATTGTACATTAAGATCACTTGTTCCCCCCGCTGAGTCGCGCCGTTTCGCCGCAGACTGCTCTTGCTTAAATGCTCCCCATTGGTTGTTGCTTTTGTTAATACACATTGGTCCGTCCTGTTTAACCGTTCTCAGTATTCGCGTATTCGCATACTCGACACGCCTCTTACGTGCCACCGATGTCGACTAGTGTAAGAGTAGCACCTCACAATTTGTGACCCTGACTGCGCGTACAGTTCCGCCATCGCCGAAATCTGTTTTGGTGTGCTCGTTTCTTTCTTGCTATGCTACTTTTGTCTCACGATATTCCATAGCTGGCTCAGGTACAAGCATTTTCTGCTCATATATGAGTGTTGCATTGCTGGCTGTCCCTTCTACGCTATTTAAGGACTATCTTTTTGTTTGTCTTGTTAAAGTATGAGTTTGCGTCTTGATATTGTTCCCGATCAATCTATGTGTAGTCATTTGCTAGGTAGCCTTCCTAGGGTTTTCGTTTTACAGCTTAGGGACGCTCTTTCGAGTCCATGAGCACCATTCTACAGATTAGCTGCAGGTGGAAAACAGCTTAGCTGTAATGCCGCAATAAAAAGAAAAGAAACTATTCATGAAACAGAGACACGCCAGCTGTGTCGTCAGTAACGGGTGGACATCGTTCCGGAGAGCTAACAGCCAGCTATTGTCAAGCAAAATTAGAGTTATGCCTTATGAATGAAATCGTGGTTGGAAGGGGAGACTGAGCGCGGGGAGGGGAAACGGAAATCAAAACACAAACGCCATTGAGGTCGGCGCGTGACAAGCTCAAAAGGTGTATACAGCCAAACGTGTTTATCATCCTTCGGTCCTCAACCAGGGAGCCGAGAGGCTCCAGCGGAGACCAACGTCGAAGAACGTGCCTTCATTTCTCTTGACCAAGTTATGGATGGGCCACCCTACCTCTTCTTCCGTCCGCACCCTGACGCGCAAACAACGCACATCGCGGGAGTCGGTTGGCTGGCATGCGCAACACGTGGCTTAGCCATCGGAGTCTGGTGCGTGAAATAACGACGCTGAGCGGTTCGCTTTCTCTTTCTGCGCCATAGAAATGCATCGAATACGCTCAATACTCATCCGGTGTTCCCACCAGATATGAGCTAAGCTGCGAAGGCACAGGTGATCGAACATAACAAGCCTCTTTCGAGTTCAAGTACGGATCTTTCTCATGAGTGTATGAAGCATGAGATCGCGACCCGACTGGGGCAACCAACAATTACGCAAAGTAACCAGCTATCCCGCGGCTTTCGCCTTAGCGATGAAAAGACTTCTTGGTTCGTCTACGATGGATGACATTATTCTTCTGAAACTTTGGCTGCAGCACCTACCGAAACAGCCCAAGCTATCCTCATATCCGCCAAGGTCTGTTCCCTTACTCTAGCCGCACACAAATGGCTGATACGATCATGGATCATTTTGAGCAAGTAGATACTGCACTGCCACTCGCTACGTATTGGCCGAATAATCCTAGCACATCTCAGCAGCCATCGCGCAGCCCCTACTTCAAAGTCCTCTGAGCTTACCATTATAAAGAATGAACTGGAGGCATTACGCAGCGATCTCGATTCCCCTTCAGCACTCGATAACACCGACACTTAAGAGCATGTCGGCCAAGCCCAGCAGCATAGCATGCAACGAACTATGCTGGTATCACCGCCGCTTTGGCCCTCAGGCGAAGCGATGTACTGCCCCTGCATTTCCCCGAAACTATAGCAGGGAAACTTCCAGGACGAAAATCACGTACCAATAATATCACCGGTCACTGCTCCGACGGCAACCTTCTTTACCTTCAGGACTCCAACTTTGGACCGCGTTCATGATTTACACTGGGGCTGAAGTAAGCGCGGTTCCTCCCGCACTTGGGGAGGCAACTTAGCCATCGTGCCGTCAATGGCACACTCGCTCCTATCTACGACAAACGCTCCTTAATCACTAAATTAGGTCACCGTAGAACATTCCACTGAGCGTTAATTATTGCTGCCGTGCTGTTTGCCATCATCAGCACAGAGCTCCTTGGACCTTTCGAGCTTTTTGTTGATGCAAAACAACAGAGGTTGGTCGACCCCGCAACGAAACTTAGCGTCCCTGGTACCAACATTTTCCTACAGTTCTTTCCCGACTATTGCGTGCGCTGCTCTCATTACCCTACGCTCACTCAGTCAATGAACACAGCTTTCCACGTGGCGTCTAAATTCACACATCATATTCGGACTAACGACCCACCCGTCTCATTATGCCCGCGTCAACTTTCGTCAGAGAAACGGAAGCTAGCTATGGGGGAGTCGGACACATGCTCATAGTTGGAATAATCCATCCTTCAGATAGTCCCTTGTCCTCTCCACTTCAAATTGTCCCACAGAAATCTGGAGACTCGCGTCCATACAGTTACTTGCGGCTGCTAAACAGACTTCTGAACCCCGATAGGTACCCCATCCCACACAAGCAGGATCTCACCGCATGCTTCTCAGGTAAGACGGCCTTCAGCAAGATTGCTCTTGTTCTTGTCTACCACCAAATACCTAAAACATTATCAACACTCACTTCAGCTTGTTCGAATTTTTAAGAATGATTTTCTGATTGTGCAACGCTGCACAAACCTTACATCGCATCATCCACAACGTTAATTGCGGCCTAGACTTCGTTTACCTATAGCTCGACGACATTCTGGTATTTATTTCATCAGATGAGAAGCACCTCACACCTCCCATCACTCTTCCAGCGGCTGACCCAGCACGCCTTCATCGTTAACCCGACTAGTTGCGAATTTAACAACTTCTCGACTGAACCTATAGGCCATCTGGTCTCGTTGCCTGTTATCGAAATTCTTGCAGACAAGATTCAGGCTATTAAAGACGTTCCAGCTCCGACTTCATTTAGGCATGTGCATTGACTTTGTTGCCTAGTCAACTACTTGCGAGGCTTCCTTCTTCGCCGCGCTCAGCTCATGCGGCCGCTGGCTGATCTTCTGAGGATACGAGCGTAAGTCCGGTTTCCCCGATACAGCACACACGACTTTCACCGAGCTCAGGGGTGTCATCTCCAACATAGCTCTTCTCGTTCACACCGAATCGTCTGATCCTCTTTCTCTCATAGCTGCCGCTTCAGACGTTGCGATGGAATCTGTTCGTTAACAACAAGTTGGTGAACAGTGGCAACCTCTCGGTTGCTTCTTAAAGTGCCTGCAATCACCGGAATCTCGGTACCTCACGTTTGTAGCCATTTACTTAGCCATTCGTCAGTTCCGGCACACTCATACGCCGCGGTTTTACGCTCTACACTGACCATAGTGCTCTCATTTTTTGCATTCAACTCATCTTCTGATAAAGCTTCACCACTAGAAACTAGGTGTTTAAACATTGTCACGCAGTTCACTGCCTCCACACGTCGTCTCAAGTATCATCAATCCCATCGCTGACCATCTGCCTCGTTTCAACCTCACCTTTCAGTCTTTGCTTACCGTGGATCTCGCTGACATAACATTGACTCAGGTCCAAGATGTGGACGTCCAGCACACACTAAGGTCCGCTTCATTGCATGTGCAACCCGTTCCACTCCAAACAGCAGACGGAATTGTCCTTTGTGACACTTACACAAGTTGTCCTAAATGCACAGCCTCCGATATCCTTCACTTACTATGCCATCCTAGTATTCGTACATCTTTAAAATTGATCACCGAGCGTTTCGTTGGACCAAGAGTTAACAAATATGTTTGTAACTGGATCCGACGTTGTCTTGACTACCAACGCTTTAAAGTACATCGGGCCCACCCGTAGTCCCCCGGGGCTCATTTCTTACCCCACATTCGCTTTTCTCATGTGAACACTTAGACTTGCTAGGACACTTGCCGCATTCTCACGTATTCCTATACATATTGGCACTAGTCCATCACTACACCACTTGGTCAAAAGCCATTCTTGTATCAGACTGCACAGCCGAAACTGTCATCCGTGCCTTCTTGGACCGTTGGGTGCCCCAATACGGATACAAATCCACCATAAAAACCGACCGTAGAACGCTTTTTGTGTCTTCACAATTCGACACGTTCTGCAACCCATTAGACTGTCGCTATATTCACACCAGGGCACATCACCCAGCAGCTAAATACCTAGTCGAACGCCTTCTTCGGCATCTTAAGGCGTTTCACTGTGCCATTTCTGATCCTGGCTGGACCGGAAACATTTCGCCTGCACTTCTAGATATTCGCAGAAACATCAAAACTAACATGCAATGTGCACTAGCAGAACTGGTCTACGGCACAACACAAGCTGTCAGGTGAGTTTATTACTCCCCCTCAATTTCGTGTATTCCACCGTCAAAATTTGCAGATTTCCTTTCTCAAAGCATGCGTTCGCTGCGCCCGTTCTCGCCTCGTAAACAGAACAGTGATGTGCAAATTCACAGTGAACTCTACCTGCACTCACGTTTTTTGTTTGCAGAGACGCAGTGCGTCGTCTTACTCAGGCTCCTTAGAGCTGTCCCTTGAGAGTTCTCCAACGAATCAATTTACCTTAGACCAGAACAGTGTACCTCGATCGTCTCAAGGTGGGCTTCTTCGAAAATCCACTCCAATCACACCAGGTAAAAACGCACAGGTACATAGACCTGCGGATGCATCTTCCGCACCCGGTACCTCAGATTCCTCCGTGTTATATCTTCAACTTTTCTCATTATTCCGATTTAAACACCCCATTCTCCACTGCACTTCCAGCCCAGCCGAAGAAAAATTAGAATTCGAGCGACCTCGACCAAGAAGAACGTGTTGACCAAAAACGCTGCCATAGCACTGTACAACTGCGCCAGACCTTCGCCGAATTTGCAGGTCGCTTAACAACTTTCGGCTTCTAGAAAACGAAGGTCAACTGGTATAAATAAATAAACACTTTATTCTCGAATTTCTCGAGGCACACCAAATCAGATGTGGTCAAAATCTACAGTCATTTTTATTTCACAACTCACCTTGCTATGTATGTAATCGGCAGTGGCCGAAAGTCGTTCAGGCTGCAGAAATGGAAGAACTAGTTATGCGGATACAGTTGTCATTGGATGACGAAAATTTGGGTTCATTTGTGCATAGTGTATACAGTAAAGGCACTGTAAATCTAGCGGAGACGGTAAGTGTGGACAGAGAGTATTATCTTCTTGTACATGTCGGGGAAATATTAAATATGACTCTCGTCAACTTGCCAGTGTGTAGTTATGGGCGGTGGCTTTATTCTGTGGCGAGTCACATCCGCCACGTCGCAGTATTATTAAACGGACTTTCGTTGTTTTTATAGGGAGAACGCTTGCCAGGCGAAAACTCACCATGTCCTGGAACACTACCCTAAATCCTTTTGATACGTAATGTACCACTGGCAAAACATCTTACCGACCGCTTTTACACTCGGTTATTCGCAGTCAATATTAGAACTAAATTCTTCTCAAATCATGTAGTGCCTAGTTGGGACCAACTTCCTTCTGCATTATTGGAATGTAAAACGGTAGAGAACTTCAAACGAGGCCTGAATGAAATATGATTGGTCCTGTTCCCCGAATTATTGTGAATACTCACTTCAGCCTCTAACCCCATGCAAGTAGCTATGCAACTACCTGAAGATGCAGTGACATTTTGCTCTAACTTCTTGTTCTTTCTTTGCTTCCTTTTCTAGTGTAAAGGCAAGAATATATCGTCACCTCGAAGTGCTGGGGCTCTTCTCGATTACTGGCAAACGAAACGGGATGCTGGTTATGCGAAAGCTTATTTCGCCCCTGCTTCCTGTCCTGCCCTTTGTTGGCTAACCAAATAACCCAGTCAGTTCCGCCATAGTCGTTGAGGCCGATCGAAAATGAGAGGATCCCGAAGAGTCGGGTTGCTAAGTGTCCAGGTGAATAAAATTTTCAGGGCATCTGGGGTCTGAATTTTTCCGATTTGGTATACTTTTCTAGAGAGTGAGGACATCGTCTCCAGCTATCCACACTGGATATCGGTCGTGGTGCTGAGTGCAGTTGAATCGTTTTGATGAAGATTCATGGTCCAGCTAAGTTCTTGTCGGTTTCTCGTCCTGTCTAAGGGAAAAGCGCAGTTCCTCAGTCCCATTTTGGATCCCCAAGAAGCCCACGACCTCAAAGAAAAGGGCAAGAGAGAAGAACAACCTGGGAGAGGACTGCAAAGAACAGGCGTGGAACCAAGCATTGTTAAAGTCGTACGTTATGACATGTAGACTTGAGACAAGATGAAGTACAATGCGCAACACTTAATCTGCTGAAAGGGTCTTTTGAACATGCAACAAGAAGTGATGACCGCATGGATAGCTTGCTGTCACCTACATAGAGAACAAGAGCGTTGTACCTGAAAGCAATCCACGAAGTATCAATTTATTATGATGCAACCTATGCGTGGAGAGAGAGAAAAGAGAGGGTTATAAGATTGGTGACTGTTGAATCTTGAATAGACAGCAGGTAGCCAACCTAATTCGCCAAGTAGCGCAGAATAAATAACTAGAAAGGCTTGCGACGTGAGAGTCAAGTGAAGCAACAGAAAGATAAGACTCAAGCGCGGAGTGAAATTGTTCAGTGGATCTATCTAGATAAAGACATAGTGGTGCAATGGTGTGTGGGAGAGTTGCGCAGGGGTGCTTATAAAGGAGGAAGACTGTAGTAGTAGCTTTGCCTCATATATTAAGCACTGTAGTCATAAGTGGAGACCAACAACAACGGATGGTTAGTCTGTTATGCAACGGAGGTCTGTGATGGCAGTGGATACTGTAAGCAAACTTTCAACAGAACTAGTTCAATCAGGTGCGGAAGAACAGGTGAGGTGCGGGAGACCAACATTGTGTCGTTGGCGCTAGCTAGTCGCGGCTATAAAGTGCATAAGCGAGGTTGCAGCTAGTAAGGGATACCTTAACACCTTGAAAGGAGAGGCTGTGCGCTGACCAATTAAGATATAATTGCTTGCTATAAGAGCTAAGGAAGGTTCATTGATGAAAAGGCAGCAAACGGACGGAAGGCAAGCATACAGAAAGGCTGTTGTAGACGTAGGAGTATATGAAGCATAGGCGCAGCGGCGCGCAGATAATCAAGTTATGCTAGCGTGCTAAGGGTATAGTGCTGTTAGACAGAGCCCGGAAAAGCCAGTCGGAGAACTGGACTCTTGCAGCGGGAAAAATCGAAGACATTGCAGCGAGTAAGGAATAACTGTACATATAGAAGGGAGAGGCTAATGGTTGGCTGTGCGCTGACCAGATGAGATAGGATTGATCGCTGCAAGAGAGCTAAGAATGGTTGATTGATGAAAGGACAACGAAAGGGCGGGATGCAATCATACGTTAAGGTTGCTGAGGACGTCAGACCATATGAGGCTAAAGCGCAGCGTCGCACTGTTTATCTAGTCATGCTAGGTTGCTAAAATGGACTGAGGCAAGAAAAGCGTAGTGTAGAAGACTGCATCAAGAGAGGGATAACTGAACAGCTGGAGAGGTGAGGCTAAGGAACGGTTGTGCGCTGGCCAGATGGGATAAGATTGATCGGTAGAAGAGTGCTAAGAAAGCTTTCTTGATGAAAGGACAGCGAACGGGCGGAATGCAAGCATACATTAGATTTGCTGAGGAATACAGAACATATGAGGCTAAAGCGTGGCAACGCGCAGATTATCATACTCAAGTGCTAAACTGATAGTAACAAGGTAGACAGCCAGGAAAAGCCAATGAGCGAGGTGGACTCCAACATGAGCAAGTGTCGAAGACATCGCAGCTATTAAGGGATAACTGAACAGCTATAATGGAGCGGCTAAGGAGCGGTTGTGCGCTGGACAGTTGTGTTATGATTGCTCGCTAGAAGAGAGCTCAGAAAGATTACTTGATGAAAAATATCGAACGGGCGGAATGCAAGCATACAGTAAACTTGTTACAGACGTCAGAGTATATGAGGCTAAAGCGCAGCGGCGCGCAGATAATCAAGTCATGCTAGGGGGCTAAGATTATAATACTAAGGTAGCCTGAGCCAAAAAAGCCAATGAGCGAGCTGGACTCCTAGTTGAGCAAGTGTCGAAGAGGTTGCAGGGAGTAAGGTAATAACATAAGAAGGGGCTAAAAAGCGGCTGTGGACCGACAAATGAGATAAGATTGATGGCTAAGGATTTTGATAGATGAATGGACAACGAAATGACGGAATGCAAGCATACGTTAAGGCTGAGGGAACTAGCAGCAGATGAAATTTGATATCTTGGTAGTAGGGTTGAGGGACATATGCTCCGCGGAATCCGGTGTTTTCCCAAAACGTTGGGAAGTCTATTCAGAATGGGGGATAGAACAGGAGAGCTGTTATGAGGTAGATGTAGTAGATTAACTTTTCCGAAGTTTGATTACAGCAATGAGATGAGATGGAGGGATCTGGGAGTGATAATTTGTAACGGCGAGTTGAAGACAAGCAGTGTTTGTTCCTAGCGGTTGGGCGAGTCTTGATGGGGAACGCGCTACTCTGTGCTCAGGTCCGTTTTCCCGCAGCTCGTCTTCAAGACTGTTAAGGTTCAGAAGAATGGAAACATGACTGACTGTCAGGTACTTATTAAGTGATGAACGAAATTGAATTACGTTACCGGATGCCCGTACAGCGTGTGGAAGTCTGTTCCACATACACATAGCTGTAGATATAGAAGTTTGCACGCGTGCTGCTATGAGCTTTTGGCAGGATAATGGAGTGTGGCCTATTACGAAGAGGATACGTAATGTTACCCGATGGTAGGAGGGTCAGTGAGCTCATAGGGAGATTGTTGATAAGCAGACGTAAGAAGACAAGGTTGGTTTTCAAGCTTCGCAACCATATAGGTTCTAGCGCGGGTTTAAACACCAACCGCGATAGTTGAGAGTGGTGTGGCCCAGAAGACGTTTGGTGAAGGATCGTTGGACTTTTTCAATAGCAACTCTGTCGTATTTTCTGGAGTTGGAAAACACAATAGAGTTGGTTGTATATAGGACAAGACTAGGTTCTTGCAGTATCACGGATTTAAATACATAGCTTATGAAGGAGCGTGCTTTCGCTAAGCAATAACTCGCTTGTTCTGCGATGTTCAAAGAACTGGAGTAGTGCACACCTAGATCCCGAATTGTGAAGCTATTTCCAAGCGGTATGCCTTGAAGCGCTAATGCATTAGGCGGCGCAATTCATCGGGATGTGAGGACGCTGCCTTTCGCTGGCGAACATGCCGGTTTCCAAGTGTTGCACCAAATATCCAGAGCCCTGAGATCGCGTTGAATCTGAGAAAGATCGGCTTACATATTTGATGGGTGAATGGAGAACACCATTTTGATAGCATCAGCACACAGGTAGGACTTGCCACATTGTAGCACCTGGAAAACATCATTGATACATAGCAAGAATACCAGTGGGCTTAGTACACTTCCCTGAAAAACGCCACATGTGACTGGTTTAGCGAGTGACATAGAAGGGCCCACCTTTACTGCTTGCGTGCGAGATGAGATATATGCTTTGAACCAGGCTAACACTCGGGCTGAGACACTGTGAATCAGACTTTACTAACAGTTCCGTGTGTGGTACTTTGTCAAAAACCTTTCTCAGGCCAAGGAAGATGATGACTCTTATTTGTTTAGCACAATCTGGCAGTCACATGATTAAGGAAATCAAATAGGCAAGTCTGATAAGATTTTTTTTACAGTAGAAATCCATGTTGTTGTCTATTGATCAGGTTGCGACTAAGTAGGAATTTCAGCCAGTTTTCCTTGACTATTCTTTCCATCACTCTCGAAGCAATAAGCGTGTGGCTGATGGGGTGGTAGTTTCTTTGTCGGCTACCTTTTTAAGTCTGGGGATAACTATGGAATGCTTCCACGTGGCTGAATATACGCTGTATTTAATCAAGAGTATAAAAAGTCAAGAAGCAGAACAGAAATGTCTTGGCAGCCGAGTATCAGCAATGCTGATGGTAGACTATTAGAGCCAGGGTGTAGTGACAGCTTGATTGATCTAATTATTCGGGTTATAGAACATAAGTTGTAGGTAATTACGTCTAGCGAGTCATGGGTAAGTTTAGATATAACAGTTGGCAGGATCACGTTGATACTGTTATTGATACTGATTATAAGCAGCGAGGAGAGCATACTCTGTGTAGCTGCATCAATTGTCGCTCTTGGACATCAACCTATTAATTATCATTCCGCTCTTTATATTTTGCGTCTGCGAAATGTTTGCCTAGAAGCTTCTTAAATTCGGCCACTGCATTCGCCTCTATTACCGACTGCGGCAGGTTGTTCCAGGTATTCACCACTCTACGTTCGAAACAGAGTTGGTGAGCCACCCTCTTCAACTGCGGTGCGATAAGTTTGTACCGGTGTCCTCGCGTGCCGCTTGGTGTGCGCAGATGAAGCAGTTGTCTCAACATAAGGTAATCACTCAGATGTAATAAGCAGTTGTGTCAACATGGGGTAATCACTCAGATGTTAACGAAGGAATCACACAAGTGACTATTGAGATTCTCAGACATTTCCATTGGATGACTTACAAGAGACTCATTGGAGGGTTTCAGAGAGGTGATCGGCGTTGTTGTACGAATGTTTCTATACTTCAGTAACTGAGAGAGGGACTTAATTTTATTGTTGATGTTCTGAGCAGCGCGTTGTCAGTAGCTTATACATCACCTGGGAGTTTGGCCAATTGTTTATGATCTTGTTCATGCGAACGAGGATATAGAAATCATGTGTCTTAGAGTAGTGGTGACGCATTTTTCGTGGCTTCATCAGCACCCTGTTTAGATGGGATGAACTCTTTGTTGGTTTCAACCTGTGACTGTTCATTCGCGGAGCGATCACATCTACAGTTATCCAGGTTTTTGTATAGATCGCGAGTGGCGGTGTCCACATCATTATACGAGGAAAAGGAATCCGAATTGGCTGATAGGACAAGCATAGAAAGGCTATCCCAGTTAATGCGTCTGAACCTTCGAGACTCACCAACGGGACTTGCAGAAATATGAGGTGATGTAGAAAGCATAAATGTGAGGTGAACTACCTTGTGCTCGCTGCCCTACATGTTGCCTTTTCCGCTAGCGACAGCATCCGAGATGCCAAGCGTACAATTAAGTCGAGATTGTTACAGAGCCTAGTCGGAACATGGACGTGTTGAACCCAGTTGTTCGCATAAAAGGTGTTAGCAAAGTCCCTGTATCTGAGAGGTGCACTCCGAGCATTCCAAGGGATATGTGACATATTAAAGTCACAACCCAGTATCTTGTAGCGTAGGGACATTGTGGAAACATCAGTGAAGAGGTTTATTAGTTGGTAAGCTTGGTATTAGACGTATGTCTGGGGTTGTATTTGCAACCATTTAGGACGTTAAGTGTACCCCAATTCGGCTGGATACAAATTGGATTTTCAGGGTCACAAGTTGGTAACAGCTCAGAGTCGGATTCACCGAAGTCATCCCGTATGTAACTTAGGTGTCCACCTCCGCGTTGGTTGGCGCGTCCATTGCAGAACATGGTGTACCCGGAGATATGAAGAAAGTTGTCAGGGCTGCTTGAGGATTACCGTTTCCGTGAGCAGAACAACTTATGTGGAGGAGAGAAGAACGAATGGACTGATGTAGTGTAATTTACATTTGATGGAACTTGCGTTGATAAGGAGTAGAACCTTCTACTGCATGCATCCATATTATGAAGTCAGGGTTGTGTTTAGTATCACTGTGTGCAACAGAGGTTTCAAGTACAGGTAAGGCACATGTTGCGTTTGTTTCCTCACTGCGGCCGGGGGAAGATGCACTGAAGTGTCTGGCCGTGTAGGTTATTGTGAGCCCATAGGTCATCCGGCGGCGAGCTGTCAGATGAATGCGAGATAAAAGTTTGGTAAGATAACGGGTCTAATTGTTCATTTCTATGCACCGAAACCTTTAAACTGCCACATGCATTTCTCGGGTACTACTAAATGTTGACATCAGACCGCATACCTGCTCCTCCTGGACATGTGCCGGTTGGCGGGATAAAGCTATGGGTTGCCAACCTGAAAATCATGGTTATGTAGCAGGCACCCCGCCTCGCTCGTAATGCTCTCCAATTAAATAAAATGAAAATCTGACCTGGCAATCATAATCCGTGTACCTAACATTGCCATTCCAATGAAACATCAACACGTGATTTACCGTTTACCCCGGACGTTCTTCCGTTTACAATGCACACATCGCAATAACACATTAAGCTTATTTATCAGGTAATTCCTTATCACCCCTTCGCACAGTACCCATAAAAAACGACAACGCAGTAGCCAGTGGAAATGTTTTCACGTCCTCTTCCAGCTGATCATTATTAGTGTAGGTGGAACACACGGTAGGATAGAACACACCTCTGTCATCCAACCTAGCCATGATCAATCAACTGTGCCTCCGGCGATACTTGCACATTCAAAGTACACAACATTGTCATGCGACAAATTCCATTCGCTTTAGCGTCCGATACCAGCGGCCGTACCAAATCACACTGCACATTTTCACTCAATTTAGAGTCCTTTGCTTATTGACTTCCTCGTTCCATCAGGACATCTGACTTCTGTGTTCTATAAATCTACACGTGTGTATACTATTTTTTTATCAAGAAATATGTCTGTAATGAACAAAGGAACTCTAAGAAGCATCGAACTGCGATGTACAATGATCCTACTAAAAATTGTTTAAAACGTGGAAACTTAATATATCACATATCAAGGAGGTTAAAAATGAAACGGAATGTGCAAATAAATAAATAAATATTTTATTCTCGACAAAGCGAGACACGCCTTTTGGGCATGATCAGCATATTGCATTATTGTACATGATAGCGGAATAAGCAGCACCAACAGTGGGAGTAGTACAGTTGGAAACAGTAGTGTGGGCCCATAGAGCCCAAAGGTTGTATGTAATCTATGTACACAGAATGCGAGAGGTAAAAATAGTGATCAAATCACTTATATGGTATGTTGATGAGGAACTAGTCCGATGAGGTCCCGTAAGCAATGTAGGTCAGTGAGTGAAGTATGAGAAACCGGGTGGAAAATACTTAAGAACAGTGGTATGTCACTAGTCAGATATGTAGGCGTGTTCATGCGAGAGCCGATATATGCACAGAACTTGTAAATGTGGTGTCAATCAACTTGCCACTGTGTTAGGGGCGGTGACTTTATTGAGTGGCGAGTCACATCCGCCACGTCGCAGTGTTGTTAAGCAGACATTTGTGGCTTTTTGTAGGGAAAACGCTTGCCAGACGAAGACCCACCACGTCCTGGAACACTGCGTAGCAAAACCAGTGCTATGTATCCGTAACATAAAGTATGTCCTAGTGTAGGTGCTTAATATTCCGAAATGTATTTGTTGATGTATAGCATGCGATTTCTATTACTAGTTGTATTGCACAGTGGGTTAAGTGTAAAAGGAGGAATGCTGTAAGTGAAATGGTAAAGTTACTCATTGTTAACTGGGCGATATGGGATGTTGTATGTGTCTACCTGTCTCTCCCCCTCAATATATATATATATATATATATATATATATATATATATATATATATATATATATATATATATATATATATATATATATAGATCGTGCATAGGAGACTAGGAATTCATTTGGAAGTATTATATGTACGCTAGAGCTTAAGTAAATACATGTGTTAACTTGGATGTGAAAGATGTGTAGGTTTGCCTATGTTTATAAAAATACATGGGTACGAACATAGTATGAGTACAGTACCCAGTACATGGGTGAACAGAACCGGGTTACGGAAACTTACCATGCGAATGTTAGAGGTTCTTGTTTTCTTTGTTGCATTCGTTCATTACACTTCTTAATGGAGCTGGGGGCCATAAATCGGCGGTAGATTACGGGCCCACCTGGTGAACCTTTATCCTTGTTGTCTGCCCTAAGGAAGCTGCTGACTTGGCATATTTCGCTTGCGATGGTGGACCACACGACACAGAAGAGACAGGGGGTGGCCCTGAAAAGGCTTCATGGGGGTCTTTCTTTGAGGCATGTGAAATGGTGATGAAATGAAATTGCGGTCAAGCATTTGACACATGAATGGGGGATAATTGCATGCATTAAACGTACGCGACAGCAACGGCGTGTCGCGTCTGTACTTGGGCTCTGAAAGCCAAGTGATCATTGAAAGCCGACGTTACCTGTGACTGTCTAATCACATTGCTGCTTCATTTGGGTGCTAATGGAAGTGGTGGTTTGCTCAGTGTCAGCGGTATTGTAACGGCGGATGTCGGTGAATCTGTACTTTAGCTCTGAAAGCCAAGTGATCATTGAACGCCCACCTTACTTTGGTAGATAAGCATTGCTGCTTCATTTGGGTGCTAATGGAAGTGCCAGGTTGGACGGTAGCATGCCAATGTGCTTGCAGCTTGTTGTTCTTCCGTCGGATTTGTTAACGCGGCAGGCTACGGTGCACAAACGCATTGCCGCGTACGAACGCATGTATGCAAAAGGGCAAGGTTATTAGCAGGGGCTGTGAACTAGGTGGTCACATGAACGCGGTATGCCGTCGGTGAGCATTTTCTGAAAACGGGTTTATACTACGTATGTTGGTACGCTAGGTATGCGGACTGATAATGATTGCAGAAACCTTTCTAGTGCAAGCCTGAATGGCTACATGCCAGCATATATACTGTTCCCTAATGAACATTAACGTTCGTACAACTGTCATTGGGAAGTGCGCAAGCTGGATACAATTGTTAGTGTACTTGGTAAAGCAATCACTTCCATCCCACGGTATTGGCAGTTAAACAGTGTGCCACATGACCTGGTAAGTAGCCTACGGCTTCCTTGCTGTTGTCCATCACATCAAAAATAATCCACCTTTAAGGACTGCGCACTTACTTGGTGAGAGACGCGGGTTATTTCTTTTTATAAGCCCATCAATGCCGGTGGGTAAGGTCAGCATACGGAGAATAATTATTACCCTATCTATTGCTTCCTGCGTATGTACCTTTTTTCATGCAGCATGCTGACTGCATTGATTGTACCCACGCGAAAAGTGCAAAATAGCCAGTTTGGGGTGCTGTCACTCGGCGAAGACTACCACTAAGTGACTGCCTGAGTAACAATTTCGTCTTACCCCTATATGTCCCCCAGTGTGGAGGTACTGTGTGTACACCGCTAACCCTGGTGTTAGTGGCAACGCATCCCATAGATTGGTAGATACATGGCATTGCTGATGGGAAGAGACACTGGAGACCGGTTGTCTTAGAACGCCGCGTAAAACAACACGTATTGCAGTTCACAAGGTGGTGATACGGTCAAAACAAGTGGGAACTACACTTGGTGCTCACTAAAGAGCCACGTACAATGAACAGCGTGAACATAAACGCACAACTGCCTGACGATGATGACGTAGTGATACGTTTTCGAGTGCTGACGTATGTCACGCAGAACGCACCCACAAGGGCTAACTTACTGCGAGCCGAGTATGACGCGATGGAAGATAACCTCTCCAGAACATTTTCGCTGCCAGTTTTCCTGGCCACCAGCTCCATTCGTTTTCCCCGGGGGCGCGCACTGGTGATGGGTGGACTATCCCAACTGATCCTCCCTCTCACTAGGAAATCCGGAGGAAACTTCGCTGCCTACAGCGACTCCCTGGATGGGATCCCAAAAATGCTGAGTGCAGTTGGCTGGAAACCTTGGAAGTTATCGCTTTAAACCGAAGTCAGTGGCGGGCGTGTATCTTGGCTTGTTGCGGTGATTCCCTAATAAAGAAACATAAAAAACTCAGACTGTGTATAAAAGATGTACCATTTTTCTTAAATGTTTTCTTTCTTCTTTTACTGCGACTCTGCTTTCCTAATCCGCCATGGTCTCCATGGCACAATATCCGTACACAGATTTTGATGAATATATATATATATATATATATATATACACAAAACAACAGTGGTCTACCAAGCGGCAACTACCAGGAAATCGCGCTAGATGCACCGTGATCCCACTGGCACAGACCGAAAAATGCAGCGTATACGACATGGGTGCATGTCGTCTCCATAAGTACATCCATGTCATGCTATCCTACGACCCCAACACGTCACTGGGCACAATGAAGACGGTGTCAGCCACGAATATACTTCAAGGTGCCTTCCCAATATCGTTCTCCCAAATCGGTTTTGAGATGGACCCACCTACAAATACGGTGTGCGTATTTTCCGCACTATGATCTGGGCACCCAGGTTTTTAGGCACTCTTTAGTTGAGACAGCTCTTTCATAGGTAGAGAATGCAGGTGTGCCTACGAAGCTGTCTGAGAGACTCCCTGATTTTCCTTAAACTATTCCACTAAAACAGGCGTACATTTTATTCCAGGAATGTCGCCGTCAAACGGCGTTCTTGTGTTCTTAAGACACATCGTTTTTGTTGGACTACGAAACGTCCGACTGCGGTTCTTGCACACTAAACCCGACTGCTGGACAGCAAGTCCGAAATGTAACTTGCTCAAAAACGGGGCCGCACGCTCGCCAAGACATCACCATATCCACGCAGGTGGTGATGGAGTGCGACAGTACACATAATCAGCTCGCTTACCTATCTTCATAAGAAAGTTTACGCATGCGTCTCTGCTACAAATCGATCAGGACCCTGGAATTCGGCGGCACCGGGGACGAGCTACCTAGCCACGTCTGCGCTGCAAGACACTCAACTGTTTGACTCTATGTAGGTGACCATGGAGCCGATAAGGTTTCCTCTCTCCGCTATGTGTAACCCAATGAAGCCATGCACTTGTAAAGGCACATGCGTCCCGTGATAGTAACCATGGAATGCCACCACAACGCTGTGCAAGGTTGTTCCGCCTTTCCTCCTATGGCAAACAGGGCCTCTGGCACCGCATGAGTCATGTGAAGCTTGTAGCGTATACATGCTAAAAATACCAAGTTTACATATTCAACATTATGCGTTATAAAGCTTCCATGAGCATGCAGATTCCGTTTCCTGTACTCGGCGAGAACAGTTACCGAGCGCAGTCAGCCATCCATAAGCGTGCATCTCACTTGTGACAACACTTACCGAAGGTTGCTGAAAAGAAAAGAAGAACCTTTATGAATTCCCATTGGAAATAGATGGATTTTGAACTCTGGAGAAAGACACGTAAGGTACGTGAATGTGAACTTACTGGCACAGTACATGCGGGTGTATGCAGCACACGCAGAATGTGCACGCGGCAAAAAACGATGTTTGCTGCAGGAAACGCACTGCGAAATGCGTTCACCTGCGCCGCGCACTTGTCCATAACCAACGTTCGTGCACGGTTTACCCTGGGGACCAACTCAAGCATTCGGCTCACCGCCTCTTGGTAGCTAGCCTCCGTCTCATTCGGCAACAGAGCGTAAAAGAAACTCATACCAAGCCCGCTGACGTCTGCAAACACTCATTGCCACAAGATATAACCACCGTCGTTTATTTGATATGTTGAGTCTGCCAAAATTATTCCCCCTTATGGATCCACCAGATACAGTTTATGTAAAGAATCTCATTACCTTCACGCATTATTTTCAGCGCATCATTGCTCCGCAAAAGCCGGCTTACCTCCTCCGCCTCCGTGGCACTAACATTTCGATGACTCCGCCGTGTCATCCAAAACCCCACCTTGTTAAACGAATGTCATATTGAACGCGTACAACTGCAGCCATCTGTGTCCACTGAAATGTCTTCATCAAGTTGAATACCATGTTATCATGTTCATTTTTTGACCACCGACTTTTGGAATGCAGCCAAGGCTTGCCCACATGAAAATTGTGCGAATGCCGCAGACACCCGTATTCAATCTCGTAACATCCTCCCTTCAAAAGCGCAGAGAACCGAGCCATGTATTTGTGACACCGGTAACTGTTAGAAAATACTTATACGGATACACAACACTTACCGCTTCTCACGAGCATTCGATCGTTTGCTATGCACGCACACGAATTGAATCTATTGGTACGTGCAGCCTTCGGTAAGCACCTGCTATGTTTCCCTTTTGTAAGCTTCCGCTGCGATCACGTTCCGACAAAAAATCGATGATGCCGTTTCAATCTGAAAGCGTTTTAGATCCTCAAGGCTCGCTGAGAACTCCAGATAAGAACCCTTGAAGATACGTCGAACGGTACTAGAGTCATGCACCATAGCTTCTGTCGCCAGAAGCGGGAAAATGATTAACCGCATTTAAACTAATGCGTACACTGATTTCTACGTAATATCCTATCACATTAACATCTTTCACAATATAACAAACATTCTCCTGCACCGAAACGCCCTCGGTTTTCATTTATAATTAAAACACACAACACGAATCTTAACATGAGTATAGCGCATCGATCGTGCGTTATATCTCCAGTACGAGACTAAACGACTAACCGTGTTCGTAGGGGTTAACACACGGAACTAAGCTAAGGAAAAGGTTTATTGAACGGGAGAAGAGCTAGCTAAGACCAAAATTAGGGCACTAGATGAGAGCTAGCTAGGGAGGATGTATTTGGGTGTCAAGTGCGTGGACGGAGCGTCGTTCGCAGTCGCGCCAAAGGCAAATATCGTATTCGTATTTCAAACAAACAGGAACATCGTTCCAACAGACAAACCGCCTACTTCCCTAATACATGAGAAATCTATAATGTTAATATATTTTAAAGTAATTTACTCAGTATTTATGAGTAGAAGATTTTGATTTAGATAATCGTGGTTCGTCACAGTCATACGGGTAAATCTTCAGGTCCCTACACATCCCATTCCTTGAAGGGAACTCCTTGGTGATCCTTCGTACTGCGTAAGGACTGTCCGTCGCGGACTAGTCTTCTGTGATGCCAGGTAGTGAAATCTGATGCAGCTACTGGGGGCGAACCACGCGATCGAACCCTAGCGGGTTCCCACCCGTGTCCTCCATAGAGGTGCCAAAAACACGAAATGGGGGAAAAGTTCGTAAGTTTCAATGTTCGCAACTTCATGAATATCAATTGTTCGCCTCCGATTCCTACTGCCCGGTTCGTGTATGGAACGGAAGCAAAGGCAGTGACAGTGGTGACGAGGGCAAAACCAACAGTGACACTTATCAGATAAGGTAGGAGTCAAGCAAAGCGCAATTCATTTTATGTGTTTTCAAAACGTTTTCTATTTTTGGTTTTTCACACCTTTTGCGTTCTTTTTGGGTTTTCAAAAAATTTTTGGCAGTTTTTTGCTATTTTCAAAAGCTCTTGTCTATTTTTGAGTTTTCTTACGGTATTGGCCAAAGTGGAAAGGGAAAACGAGAAAAGTACTGTGGAAGGAATACTAATCCCTTAGTTGCGCTGGCCAATGAACGCACCTACTCGACTTAATCGACTTGTGCGGATCGGAGGAAGGCGTCGTTTTAGATGTTCTATCGGATCAAAACGTTGGAGGAATTGCTGATGACATGGCGGTTGGTTCGATGGGAAGCGGTGGAGCTGAAGTGGAAGACTTGGATGGAGGGTGATGTTTGAGATCAGTGATGTTGGAAGCAGGCGAGTCTTCCACCATATGCTGGGTTGATTCGTCAGAAAACGAGCAAGGGTCTTTATCGAGCTCAGGTTCTACGTGGGCAACCTTGAGACGGTCAATCGTAATGGCTTATCCTTTACCGTGACGGTCAATGATGAAGATGCGGTCCTTACACTGCAGAACCTTGAAAGGACCTTCTTAAGGTCTCTTCAGTGGTCTGCAGAGACCATCGAGGCGGAGCAAAGTGAAAAAGCAACCCTGCAGGTTTTGTGGAACAAAAGATTTACTTCGTTGTTCTCTAGCGTCAGGAAGCTTGTAATGACGTGTGCTCGTGGCTAGCTGGCGAGCATAATTCGCTACGTAATGGGCAATTCTGTGACTATGGGAAAAGAAATCGCCAGGTAAGCGCATTGGTTGTCTATATACTAACTCGGCGTTAGGCCTACATAGATCAGCTTTTAGGGCTGATCGGATCTTAAGAAGGATCATAGGCAGCACCTCAGTTTACCTCAGCGCATTGGCAACGCTAAGTGAGGCTTTTAGCTGTCGGTGGAAACGTTCTACCATGCAGTTCGTCTGCGGAGGATAGGCGGTTGTGCGAATGCGTCTGCATCCCATGTGTATAAGAAGATCGTTAAGGGTCGAAGATTCGAATTGCGGACCGCGGTCGATCGTCACTGTGGCTGGACAGCCGTGTGAAGCGGTCCAGCGCTCGAGAAAAGCGCGCGTTACGGTTTCCGCAGCTACTTCAGGGATGGGAACGACTTCGGGCCAACGGGTGCAACGATCGATCATGGTCAAAATGTAGACCATTCCTTTGGACGGGGCCAAAGGTCCCACTATATCAAGATGGACATGGGCAACACGAGCTGAAACTGGTGGAAAGCGATCAAGCGGAGCGGACACGCACCGCTGAATCGGCTTGCTGACAGGTGATACAGGTGCGTACCCAGCGCGTAAGATCGCGTTGCGTCATCGGCCAACTGTATCTCGGAGACAAGCAGTAGCAGTAGCAGTAGCTTTAATGCTTGGGTGGGCGATATTGTGGAGCGTCGAAAACGATATGGCGAAAGGTTTCTGGAACGACGAGTCTAGGTCGTCTGGTAGGTAGGTCGCATAAAATTGTATCATCAGATAACAGCAAAGGGTGTGGGGATATCTTCAAAGAAGAATCACGGAGTTCCGAAAAACTCGGGTCGTTTGATTGCCCGGCGATCATAGCAGACAAATCGATTGCCTGCCCGGCAGGGCCGATCACAGATGCTCTGGAAAGTGTATCAGCGACGACGTTTTGTTGACCAGAAATTTGTCGGATATCAGTCGAGAATTGGGCAATGAAATCCAGTTGACGAATCTCACGTGGTGAGTGCCGCGCTGATTGATTTCGGAATGCGTAAATGAACGGCTTGTGATCAATGAAGATAAAAAAGATGCTACCTTCAAGGACATATCGGAAATGTGGAACGGCCAAATAAACGGTCAGCAGTTCGCGACTGAACGTGATGTACTTGACTTCGGTAGGTTGTAGGCGTCTAGAGTAGAAAGCAAGAAGCCTCCAGCATCCATCTGTGTTGCTGCAGGACGCCGTTAATGGCGGTGTCCCGTGCGTCAACAGCATCACTGAGCGAAGCCTTCAGATCGAAATGGTGAAGCATAACATTCTTAGCTAAGGCTTCTTTGCTAACCTTGAACGCCTCGTCAGCAGCAGCAGCCAGTTCCACCTGCCCGTTTTTGCGTCCACGAAGTAGGTCGGTTAGTGGACTTAGCAAATTGGCACAGTGTGGAAGACGTCAATAAGATTTGAGTGTGCCGTTGAAACGGCGAATAGCGGCTAACGTAGTCGGGCCAGAAAGTCCCTGATGCCGCGGACTCTATCGTCTAGAGGCCGTATGCCATACTGATCAATTTGGTGGCCAAGAAATTCGACGGAAGTCTGCTGAAATATGCATTTGTCAGCGTTAACGGTGATGCTAATAGCGGTCAGCCTATTGGAAAGATTGTTAAGCTGTTCTATGTGTTGTTCTTTAGAAGCGCTTGCAACTAGGATATCGTCGATGTATGGATAGACCAAATATAGACCTCTAGTGACTGAATCGATGAAGCGTTGAAAAGTCTGGGCGGCATTGCGAAGACCGAATGGCATACGCAAAAATTTGAATAGCCGAAACGGCCTGATTACGATAGTCTTCGGTAACTCTCCCTTATCGACTAGAATCTGGTGGTAAGCGCGAATCAGATCGATTTTCGAGAACAAACGGGTGCGGCGCATGCTATCTGTGATGTCCTGAATGTGAGGAATAGGATAGCGGTCGGGAACAGTAACGTTATTGAGCGCGCGATAATCACCACATGGGCGTCAGCCTCCTAACTTTTTGGGCACCCTGTGGAGTGGCGAAGCCCGCGGGCTTTCAGAGGGGCGAACGATGCCTGGTTCCAGCATGTGCTCGATTTCTGCGCGAGCAATTTTTAGCTTGTCAGGGGTCATTCGCTGGCTTTGACGAAAACAAATGTACCTTTGGTAACGATGTGATGTTTTTCAGCATCAATGGCGGATTGCAACTGTGCCATTGCACGGAAGACTTTCGGGAACTTGGTATTAAGCATCTGACCGATTACTTGTCGTATACAGGGCTGCTTGGCTCAATTTCGCTCAAAATACCTATAACTGCCAGATCTGTTTTGACGATCGATCAGACAGCGTTGCTTCGCGTCAACAAGCGAATCAAGGTGCTGCAGCATGTCATGGGCAACAATTGGCATCTGAACATCTGCTACGCAAAGATCCATTTAAAAGAACGTCGGAGGTTTAAATTAAGCGTACGCGAGCGTTGACCATACACGCGAATGGAAGTACCGTTTGCTTCGCACAATGAACTGTTCGCCTCTTCAACATCATTGGAATCACATTCGATAACGCTGACTTCTGTGCCTGTGTCAACGGGACGGCGCACTCCCGTACTGCGATCTATGACGAAGAAAAGGCGACTGCATCATTCAGCAATGTCCGTCGCCCCTACGTGCTGCACGACGTGTTTCCCTGCGTGTTGCGTTGGAAGGAACAGGGCGGGCGACACGATATGGCCTGACGACCAAATCGCTCGTGGTACCAGCAATAGGCCCACCTAGGCGGACATTTCGAACATGATGTGGAACGGCTGCGATTGCTGGAACGACTTCGGTTGTTGGATCCGGACTGTGTTAGGTTCTATAGTCGATTGGTAAGTGCTGCGACTTGCGCTCTTAGTTCTGCTGCCTCCGTACTGATAGTAGACTGAACCTGAGAAATTTGGGTGTTGGATTCCCAACTACGGTCGGCAATGTCGGCGAGCCGAGAAAGAGGCGCATCATGTGCATACAAGGTGTTACGTATGTCATGTGGCAGTCGACGAAGCCACATCTCTTTAAGGAAAGAGTCGCCAACAGAGAGAGGCTTAGCTTGAGTCTGCATCTTGTGCAGGAGCTGCGAACGTTTTCGATCACCTGGCTCGGTTTTTTTAAGAAGCTGCATAATGCAGTCGTTGCCTGATGTGCCAAATCGCTTTAAGACGACGGTCTTATACTCGTCGTAAATCTTTCGATATTCTGGGAGCTCCAAGATGCCGTCGAGGTCATCGACAACTTTTGAAGGAAGCGCTGCGGCAACTCAGGGCAATCTGAAATTATCAGACCTGACGATACGTACCGAAATATGGATTCTAGCTGAGTGAACCATGACTTAGAATCATTCTCTTGGAAAGACGGGATAGGGAGACTGAACCAGCTAACCTGATCGTCCGAATCTGGGTACATGACCTTCATTGTGAAAAGATACGGGGCCAATGAAAGTGAACCCAAATTGTAAAAAGTAAACTTAATAGGTTGGACGGAATAAGTTACCGGATCTGAAAAGAAATGTTAGTAACAAACTCCATGAAAAAATTTTTCGGGATCACCAATTATAGCGCGTCGATCGTGCGCTCTATATACGGTACGAGGCTAAACGAACAGCCGTGTGCGTAGGAGAGAACTCACGAAATTAAGCTAGGGAAAGGTTTATTGAACGGGCACAAGATGAGAGCTAGCTAGGTAGGATGTATTTGGGCGCCGAGTGCGTGGACGCGGCGTCGTTTGCAGTTGAATCGCGCACTCCATAGGTGGATATCGTATTCGTGTTTCAAACCAATGGGAACAGCCTTCCAACATATAAACCGCCTAATTCCCTAGTACATGAGAAAGCTATAATGTTAATATGTTTTAGAATAATTTAGTCATACAGGGAAATCTCCAGGTCACTACAGGAGACTTGGGGACGGAGGTGCACGAGTTCTTTCAACTCAATGTAGATAACTCAACACGGGGTCACGGTTGGAAACAGTTTAAACCGCGGAGGTTTCGCGTCCGCTCCGGGTCGTGAATCGATGGAACAACCTCCCGGAATATGTTGTCACTACCCATTTAGAGGAATGTTCCAAGCAGCGGTTGGATTTTGGCGAGTAACTTGTGGCGGGAACCAGGAGAGCGATTCCAAATGATATATATATATATATATATATATATATATATATATATATATATATATATATATATATATATATATATATATATATATATATAAACATACATATATATATGCAACAGTCTGCGAATAGACATAAGGCCATCAGGAACCATTGGACTCAAAATAAGGTACAGAAATAGTACAAGGGAACACAACACATCAAAATCCATGGTTTCGCCAGAGGGTGGGAAACTACCTGGTTGCCCAAGCCGAAATAGAGTGTTGACTTAGGGGACACCACCCCGAGCCTTTGGCTGAATAGCCTGTCTGAAAGGCAGCGGAGCGAATTCAGGGAGTCGCACCCATTGGGAGCCGTTGACAGATGACTCAGTTCATATGCATTTCGTTTGTTCCTTTGTCAAACAGGGTTACAGCATAAAGTTGCTGGTATACAATGTTTCGCCAGCATGATGCAAGGAGCAGTGACTTTATTTATTCGTATGTCACGTCCGCCACTTCACAGTGTTGTTATACCGACATTCGACGGTCCACTCAGCCTACGCTTGGTTGCCTTGTGACGCAATTGAAACCGCACTGGTTCGTTTAAACCATACGTTATTTTTAGTGCCTGTTTTATTCCCTTTTCTATCTTGATGTATATCGCATCCATGACGAACCAAACGGTATAACGATCACTGCGTCTGTCTTTAAGGAAGCTACTTGTACCGGTTAACACTTTTGCTCGTGTCGTGTTGTCGAATACACGTGTTTCTACTCTGTTCGTCCGTTTTGGTATTCGGCTCATCGGAGCACCGTGGTCGTATTTGCGTTTACAATTCGGTCGTTGAGCTTCGCTTACTATTCGCCTGCAGCCTGGAACCCTCGCCTGTACATCGAATTTGCTTTACAGGACCCGTTAAGCCTCTCGGGTATTCGGCCACTTTCTAGTGCCGGCTTGTCAGAAGACACTCGACACGTTATTCATCGCTATTCGTTCTTACTAGGTGATTGGGTTTAACTTCTGGCCACCGGCATCGAAGCTGTACGCTTCCGGAAGTCTGTTGGACCGACCTTTCTTGTAATTCGGCGTCAGGAGCATTTGGTGTAGACTGTTGGGCTGATTCTCCAAGTGCCTTTTTACCAGTTCGTGGACTTCCCCACTAGGTGTATGGACAACCAAATACCATCTACTTTAGATCTTTTTTTTCACTAACTTCCTTGACTTCATAAATGACTTTTCGTACGCTTCACCTCTAGGATCCAGCGATCACGTATACATATCCTTTCGGTGTGCTCTTTCAAGGCACCAACGGATCGCCGTTGAATTACTTCCGCATATTTGGCGGGCAGATTTTAGTGCAATGCGAGCTAAGGCTTCAGTTCTGAGCTGTGAAATCTCGATGACCGACTCTGTCCAGTTAGCGTGGGATGAATTTAAGGCATACCTTTCGGAAGTTTCCACTCCCTATATTCCACTCATGAAAAAACGAGGGTTACGGACATAGCCTCCATGGATAGATACCACAGGCAAGCACCTATTCAAGAAACGGTCTAGATGCTGGCGAACCCACCAATCAGCTCCATCAGCCAGTACCTACGATAGTTATCGAGATATTAGAAATAAATCTAAGCATCATCTCAGGGCTGTTCGTCTTCAGTACGAGCAGGGTTTAGCGAACTCGGCTGCAGATAATCCCAAGAAGTTTTTTGCTTACGTTAAAAGACGCAGCGGGGCAAAACTGCCCTAACCAGTTATTGCGAGCAGAGGTGATCCGTGCGCAAACTGACAATGACAAGTCTTGTATACTTAGTGCCTCAGTATACTGGGGTGTTTGCTCGAGAAATCTCTTTACCACAGTTTGGACTGGTTTCAAGAGTTCCAGAGGATTCTTGCTTAGCTGAGTTTAACATAACGGTGACTCAGGTCTTCGAGCTACTGCAAGGCATTAATCCCTCTAAGGCCTTCGGTCCTGATTCCATTCATCGAAGCATTTGCATGTATTGGCCACTGAGCTGAGTGGTCCTCTCAAATGCGTGTTTTCAATATCGCTTTACAGCTGCGTCCTACCTTCGGAATGGACGGAGGCGATCATCAGTCCGATTTTTAAGGGCGGTGACAAGGCTCTGCTCGCGAACTACCGGCCTGTTAGTTTGACAAGCGTAGTAGTCCATTTGTTTGAAAAGCTGATAAGGGATACAGTGGCAAACCACCTGAATAGATTCAACCTTCGTAGTGTTGCGCAGCATGAATTCCGCAAGGGATTTTAATGTCAGACTAATCTATTTGTAGTTCGTGAAAGCTGGGTCGAAGCGGTAGACAGTGGCCACGTTGTAGGGCCGCGCTCATCGTAGACTTTTCGAAAGCTTTTGACACTGTTCCTCATTTTCGACTGTCACTAAAGTTGAGATCTTACGGAATATCTGGTCGCGCCCATATATGGGGTTCTGCTTAACTTGTGCGGAGGGAACAGTGCGTACGAGTGGGTCGTAGCCTTTCGCTCAGTACAAGTTGTCCTTACTGGCGTCCCGCAGGGTTCGGTATTGGGGCCATTGTTCGCGATCTATGTAAATGACCTGCCGGGGGAGCCAGGAGTGTCACCACTCATGTTTGCTGGTGACCTTAAGCTCTGGAATATCGTAGAAATCCCGGGGTCCTGAGACAATTCAGAGTGCCTTGGATAGGCTCTAGGAATGGTCTACCTTATGGTTGCTGCCCATACATATGGCCAAGTGCTCTGTTTTTGGACTCGGAGCTACTAATCCTTTCACCCGATATGTTGTTGGCGTTGGTGAAATCCCTGTTGGCACCCAGCAGGTTGATTTAGGTGTCGTGCACTCATAAGCATTTCATTCTGGCGACAATTGAAGAGAGGCTACTTGGCGGGGGATTTCGTATGATATGGTTTATCCGCCGCTATTTCAGTCCTAACGGCCAAGTTGTTTGTGTAACTATTCTCTGCATTCGTCCGGTTCCACCTGGAATATTGTATCCAGGCTTGTCCACCATGTCTTTTCCGAGACAAAATGGACTTGGAGAGGGTGTTACGAGTTTGCACTCGGTTAGTGCACGCTTTACTAGGACAGACGTATCCTGAACGTTTGCTAAGTTTGGGGATGTACTCCATGCACTGCCGAAGGATAAGTGGGGACCTGATTCACACTTATCGTATTTTGACGGGTAAGATCGGCCCGGACTTATCAGGGCTATTTAGTCCAGCTACGTTACCTAATCTCCTCGGTCACCCACTGAAACTGCATAAACCACGGTCTGATAGGATTAGGACGGGAACTCCTCTGTCGCGCCGAGTTATAGATCGCTGGAATGCGCTTCTAGATCATGTGGTTTGTGAATGTACGGTTAAGTGTTTTGCGGGCCAGCTCGATGCTTTTGGTTGGCAATACCAAACCTTTCCTTTTTCCTCACTGACTCACCTTCACTTTTCAGTTCTTCTTTGAGCACTCAAATATCTTTGTATTCTACTCGCTTAGCTCTTTCTACCTTCTCTTTTTGCCTTAAGAATTTACATTTTTCTTACTTCACGTAACTGGCCCATCAGACTGCTAGAGCATGATACGTGGGCATTAATTGGTTGGACAGGGTGTGATGCGGTCTTTGTTTTAGGTCCATCAGTATTTCAAAGTCTGCTAACTCCTGGTTCAACGATCTGCTGAAGAACGAACACTCACGGGATAATCCTATCGTTCCAGTTCCACTCGAACCCCCATTGGAAGGCATGGAACCGGGTATTGCTTATGCCAGAAGAAGTTTTTCGCGAAGGGAGCGCAAGTATTGCATAACACGTAAAGAAATGCTGGCGCTGTTGTTTTCCATTACACAATTCAGGCACTATCTGCTCGGCGGTAAGTTCTTTTTGCGTACTGATCACCAATCATTGATCTGGCTGCAAAACGTCCGGAACCCCGAGGGTCATGTCACCCGTTGGCAGGAACAGTTTCAAGAACAAGACTTTGGATGCCAACACCATGCACGCACGAAATATGGGGATGCCGACGCTTTATCTCGAAGGTCTTCATGCATCATTGATTATGCCCCTTAAGCACAACTGCTTGCGTGGCTGCTGTCATCTTCGGCGCCCCGGGCACCGTGGAATGGATTAATTTGCGGTCGACGGACCCGAAACTGAGCCTCTTGTATGATCGCATCCCTCGGGATGGAGACCGACCAATACATTAAGAGCTGGCGGGCGCCAGTTCGGAAATCAAATGCCTATGACAACTATAGCCGCAGTTACGGGTGAACGACGGCACCATCTATTTCCAGAACGGGCCGGCTTATTTGTGAAGAATTGTTTTGCCGACCTCTGCAACGCAGGAACTGATGCGAAGGATCCACGTAGAGTTGGGACACGCAGGACAGAATACAATGACTGCAATTCGGCTTCTGGTTTAGTGCCCCTATCCATGGCGTGACATCGCTATCTATTGACAGTCGTACACTGATTGCACATAAGTCTTGAACCCCACAACCACTCGTCGCGGTCCGCTGCAACCAGTAACGGCCGGCTTTTCGAAGTAGATCGTGAAAAAATCGACATAATTGACCCAATCATAGCGACTGCTAGGAGCCATCGTTACGTCCTTGTTATGCTGGATTACTTTACCAAATGTTGTGAAGCAGTTCCTCTTCAATATATAGACGCATGGAGTGTGGCAGTAGCTTTCTTCAGCAATCGGGTGGCAAGATGGGGATCTCCCTCTCAGTTACCCTCAGACCTCGAAGCACACGCATGAGCTAGATCTGTCACCTTTTCGGCATCCGGATGACACGTAAGACTGATTACCTCCTGGAGGGAAACGGACTAGTTAAGCGCAAAAACAGTACGTTGAAGACGCTACTACAGGCTTTCCTGACTACTGAGACTCTTCGGAAATGGGATATAGCTCTGCCCAAATGTCTACTGGTTTATCGAGCGTCCGTCCACTCATTGATCGGTCAGACACCACATCTCATGATGACGGATCGTGAACTGCATCTGCCCTCGGATACTCTGCTCCCGACGTCACACCATGAAACCCTAACCGCTTCGGATCATTACCTCGGTTAAATTCAAGTCTGTTGCGAGCACACCAGATGGCTCAAGCGCACTTGCAAACCTCGCAGCGTCACTAGAGGGCTTATTTTGACCCGAAGACTTTCAGCAGTCCTTCAAGCCTGGTAATGCGGTCTAGCTCAAAGCAGCACCGGGTCTCCCTGTGAAGCTCCGTCGAAACTGGGAAGGAACGTTCGTTGTGGAAGAGGTATTGTCAGATATAACTTATCGAATCATGAGGGCCGGGCGATCTTGGTTCCTCAACGGTCGTAAACTTCAACCGGCTGAAGCCAACGGAGCGAGTCGCAGGCGCTGACAGCGCCTGTTAGATGGGGGAACAAAAGAAGGCGACGCGCGATGTTTTTAGCCCCCCTCTGTACTAGCGCCTTTCGTGTTGTCTTGACCTTGACCGCGGACACCTCAGCCTACGCTTGGTTGCCTCTCGAGTGTTCGGTAACTTTATGGTGTCGGCTTGTCCGCAGGCACTCGACACGTTATTTGTCGATATTCATCCTTACTAGGTTGTTGGGTTTAATTTTCAGCCACCTACTTTCCCTTTCTTTTAAATTGCAGGTCATGGGGTCCATTGTGACCTACTCTACTTGGCGGTTACGAAAGAACCTTGGACCCTCGACCCGGACGAATATTACAAGCGTGATTCAACCTTAGTTGACGCCGGTTTGTTGTTGTGATTGTGCGCTCTATTGCCTGACTAGTCAATAGTCGGAATACACCTGCTCCTACCTCTGCGTATCTTGCGGTTTTACCGTCGTCAGACTCTGCAGCGAATCATGATCTCCTTCTGTAAGGTGAACCTTACCTTTAACTGACTCGCTATTCTCGTTTGCCGGTTCCCTGCATAATAGGTGACCCCGCGATTTTATTTATTTGTTATGTATAATTTTGATTTCTTTTTTTCACAATGTCTGACCAAACGCCCGTTATAAATGTGTCGGGACATTCTCTTGGCCTCTCGTTACCTTCCTTTGACGTTTCTGATCCACACACACATACTCACACACCATACACGTTTGCGAGAGTAGGAAAACACCTCAGCTACTGTGCTGCAATACCTAAAAGAAAAAAGGGAATAAAATGCAACAGGTGCAAGCCAGCTGAGCTACCGGTAACGGATGGGCATCGTTCCGGTAAGCTACCTGCCGGCTATTATGCAGCAGAAAAAATATTTTACTGTGCAAAATTGTGAAATACTGAATAATGTGGCCCTGGTTGGAGGGGAGGCTAAGAAGAATGGGGTGGGACAAAGAAACTCACAGCACGAACGCCACTGAGACCGTCTCCTAGCGATATCAACAAGTGCATCCAGCCAAACCTTATCATGGTCTTTCGGACCCCAACCAGGGAGCTGGGACGCTCCAACTGAGGCCAGCTTCGAATTGAAAGCCTTAATCCCTTTGGACCAAGTTATCGCTTGGCTACCTCTCCTCTTCTTCCATCCACATTCCCGGCGCGCAAACAACACACGTCGCGTCAGTCGGTGGACTGGCATGCGTAACACGTGTCCAAGCCATCGGACCCTGGTGCGTGAAATAACGGTGCTGAGCGGTTCATTTCCTTTTCCTGTGCCGTAAACAAGGCGTGGACTACGCACGTTGCTCACGCGGTCTTCCTACCAGATGCGAGCTACATTGCGAAGGCATCGGTGGTCGAACGTAACTAGTCTCTTTATAAGCGCTGATCTAAGGGGTCAGCTTTTATAACCGTACAGTAGGGTCGAACGTACCGCTACATTGTACACTCTACCCTTCAGGGTAAGAGTGATGTCGCGCCGGCGCCATAAGTGGCGAAGGTTAGCAAAAGCGCCCCGTGATCTCATGATCTCATCTTCAATCTCAAGGGCGCTGATACAACTTCCAAGGTAGTTGAATTTCTGCACGACTTCTAGCTGATCCCCACCAACGTTAGCGCAGGAGACAATCCTTGACATTCTTGGAGGAACGCGGTGCACTTCACTGGTGCAAAGCAAAGCCTGAAGCGACTGACAGCTCGTGCTAACCTGTACAGTACCGCTTGGCACGTCTAGAAGCTGCCACAGATGAAAGCAATATCGTCAGCATGTTCCATGTCAAGAAGTCGTTTTCCTAGGAGCAGCTGCTCACATTTTAAGTCGTGTCCTAAAAGCGCGATCTCCATGACTTCGTCAATAGCGAACTTGACGAGGAAAGGTGACAGCGGGCATCCTTGTCTCACGCCGCTGGAGATATTAAAGGGCGACGACAACTTGCCGTAAGCCCTCACTCTGCCCGAGCTACGAGCGTATAATGCTCGGATAATATTCACATATTTCTCAGGTACACCTTTCCTGAGTAGACAGTCCCAAAGTGCATGTCTATCCACCGAGTCGAATGCACCTTTGATATCGAGGAACACGACAACGGTGGGCCGCCAATATATGTGACGGTGCTCCAACAACTGACGCAATGTGAAGATGTGGTCAATGCAGCTACGACCTCGACGAAATCCAGCTTGCTCTTAACGAATCTGGCTTTCACGATTGCCAGTCAGCCTGAAGGATTATAGAGGCACGCAATTTGGAGGCGACGTAGATCAGACTGATTCCTCTATGGCTGCCGCATTCCGATCGTAAGCCTCCTTTGAA
>OX104061.1:9825615-9896483 GCA_944474145.2 Dicrocoelium dendriticum
TGACCAAATCGCTCGTGGTACGAACAATAGTTTGATCTAAGGGAGATTTCGAACCTGCTCTAGGACGAGTGCGGCTACTGGAACAAATTCAGCGGTTTGATCTGGACTATAATAGGTTCTCTAATCGATTGGTAAGTGCCTCTGCTTGCGCTCTTAGTTCTGCTACCTCCGTAGTGGAAGTATGGACCTACGATATTTGGTCGTTGGATTCCCAAATACGGTCGGCAATGTCGGCGAGCCGAGAAAGATGCGCATCATTTGCATACAAGGTGTTACATATGTCATGTGGCAGTCGACGAAGCCACATCTCTTCAAGGAGAAAGTCGCCAACAGAGAGAGGCTTAGCTTGAGTCCGCATCTTGTGCAGAAGCTGCGAACGTTTTAGATGACCTGGCTCGGTTTCATTAAGAAGCTGCATAATGCAGTCGTCTGATGTGCCAAATCGCTCTAAGACGACGGTCTTATACTCGTCGTAAATCTTTCGATATTCTGGGAGCTCCAAGATGCCGTCGAGGTCATCGACAACTTTTGAAGGAAGCGCTGCGGCAACTCAGGGAAATCTGAAATTATCAGACCTGACGACACGTACTGAAAATATGGATTCTAGCTGAGTGAACCATGACAGAATCATTCTCTTGGAAAGACGGGATAGGGAGACTGAACCAACTAACCTGATCGTCCGAATCTGGGTACATGACCTTCATTGTGAAAAGATACGGGGCCAATGAAAGTGAACCCAAATTGTAAAAAGTAAACTTAGTAGGTTGGACGGAATAAGTTACCGGATCTGAAAAGAAATGTTAGTAACAAACTCCATGAAAAAATTTTTCGGGATCACCAATTATAGCGCGTCGATCGTGCGCTCTATATACGGTACGAGGCTAAACGAACAGCCGTGTGCGTAGGAGAGAACTCACGAAATTAAGCTAGGGAAAGGTTTATTGAACGGGCACAAGATGAGAGCTAGCTAGGTAGGTTGTATTTGGGCGCCGAGTGCGTGGACGCGGCGTCGTTTGCAGTTGAATCGCGCACTCCATAGGTGGATATCGTATTCGTGTTTCAAACCAATGGGAACAGCCTTCCAACATATAAACCGCCTAATTCCCTAGTACATGAGAAAGCTATAATGTTAATATGTTTTAGAATAATTTAGTCATACAGGGAAATCTCCAGGTCACTACAGGAGACTTGGGGACGGAGGTGCACGAGTTCTTTCAACTCAATGTAGATAACTCAACACGGGGTCACGGTTGGAAACAGTTTAAACCGCGGAGGTTTCGCGTCCGCTCCGGGTCGTGAATCGATGGAACAACCTCCCGGAATATGTTGTCACTACCCATTTAGAGGAATGTTCCAAGCAGCGGTTGGATTTTGGCGAGTAACTTGTGGCGGGAACCAGGAGAGCGATTCCAAATGATATATAATATATATTATATATATATATATATATATATATATATATATGCAACAGTCTGCGAATAGACATAAGGCCATCAGGAACCATTGGACTCAAAATAAGGTACAGAAATAGTACAAGGGAACACAACACATCAAAATCCATGGTTTCGCCAGAGGGTGGGAAACTACCTGGTTGCCCAAGCCGAAATAGAGTGTTGACTTAGGGGACACCACCCCGAGCCTTTGGCTGAATAGCCTGTCTGAAAGGCAGCGGAGCGAATTCAGGGAGTCGCACCCATTGGGAGCCGTTGACAGATGACTCAGTTCATATGCATTTCGTTTGTTCCTTTGTCAAACAGGGTTACAGCATAAAATTGCTGGTATACAATGTTTCGCCAGCATGATGCAAGGAGCAGTGACTTTATTTATTCGTATGTCACGTCCGCCACTTCACAGTGTTGTTATACCGACATTCGACGGTCCACTCAGCCTACGCTTGGTTGCCTTGTGACGCAATTGAAACCGCACTGGTTCGTTTAAACCATACGTTATTTTTAGTGCCTGTTTTATTCCCTTTTCTATCTTGATGTATATCGCATCCATGACGAACCAAACGGTATAACCATCACTGCGTCTATCTTTAAGGAAGCTACTTGTACCGGTTAACACTTTTGCTCGTGTCCTGTCGTCGAATACACGTGTTTCTACTCCGTTCGTCCGTTTTGGTATTCGGCTCATCGGAGCACCATGGTCGTATTTGCGTTTACAATTCGGTCGTTGAGCTTCGCTTACTATTCGCCTGCAGCCTGGAACCCTCGCCTGTACATCGAATTTGCTTTACAGGACCCGTTAAGCCTCTCGGGTATTCGGCCACTTTCTAGTGCCGGCTTGTCAGAAGACACTCGACACGTTATTCATCGCTATTCGTTCTTACTAGGTGATTGGGTTTAACTTCTGGTCACCGGCATCGAAGCTGTACGCTTCCGGAAGTCTGTTGGACCGACCTTTCTTGTAATTCGGCGTCAGGAGCATTTGGTGTAGACTGTTGGGCTGATTCTCCAAGTGCCTTTTTACCAGTTCGTGGACTTCCCCACTAGGTATATGGACAACCAAATACCATCTACTTTAGATCTTTTTTTCACTAACTTCCTTGACTTCATAAATGACTTTTCATACGCTTCACCTCTAGGATCCAGCGATCACGTATACATATCCTTTCGGTGTGCTCTTTCAAGGCACCAACGGATCGCCGTTGAATTACTTCCGCATATTTGGCGGGCAGATTTTAGTGCAATGCGAGCTAAGGCTTCAGTTCTGAACTGTGAGATCTCGATGACCGACTCTGTCCAGTTAGCGTGGGATGAATTTAAGGCATACCTTTCGGAAGTTTCCACTCCCTATATTCCACTCATGAAAAAACGAGGGTTACGGACACAGCCTCCATGGATAGATACCACAGGCAAGCACCTATTCAAGAAACGGTCTAGATGCTGGCGAACCTACCAATCAGCTCCATCAGCCAGTACCTACGATAGTTATCGAGATATTAGAAATAAATCTAAGCATCATCTCAGGGCTGTTCGTCTTCAGTACGAGCAGGGTTTAGCGAACTCGGCTGCAGATAATCCCAAGAAGCTTTTTGCTTACGTTAAAAGACGCAGCGGGGCAAAACTGCCCTAACCAGTTATTGCGAGCAGAGGTGATCCGTGCGCAAACTGACAATGACAAGTCTTGTATACTTAGTGCTCAGTATACTGGGGTGTTTGCTCGAGAAATCTCTTTACCACAGTTTGGACTGGTTTCAAGAGTTCCAGAGGATTCTTGCTTAGCTGAGTTTAACATAACGGTGACTCAGGTCTTCGAGCTACTGCAAGGCATTAATCCCTCTAAGGCCTTCGGTCCTGATTCCATTCATCGAAGCATTTGCATGTATTGGCCACTGAGCTGAGTGGTCCTCTCAAATGCGTGTTTTCAATATCGCTTTACAGCTGCGTCCTACCTTCGGAATGGACGGAGGCGATCATCAGTCCGATTTTTAAGGGCGGTGACAAGGCTCTGCTCGCGAACTACCGGCCTGTTAGTTTGACAAGCGTAGTAGTCCATTTGTCTGAAAAGCTGATAAGGGATACAGTGGCAAACCACCTGAATAGATTCAACCTTCGTAGTGTTGCGCAGCATGAATTCCGCAAGGGATTTTAATGTCAGACTAATCTATTTGTAGTTCGTGAAAGCTGGGTCGAAGCGGTAGACAGTGGCCACGTTGTAGGCGCGCTTATCGTAGACTTTTCGAAAGCTTTTGACACTGTTCCTCATTTTCGACTGTCACTAAAGTTGAGATCTTACGGAATATCTGGTCGCGCCCATATATGGGGTTCTGCTTAACTTGTGCGGAGGGGACAGTGCGTACGAGTGGGTCGTAGCCTTTCGCTCAGGCAAGTTGTCCTTAGTGGCGTCCCGCAGGGTTCGGTATTGGGGCCATTGTTCGCGATCTATGTAAATGACCTGCCGGGGGAGCCAGGAGTGTCACCACTCATGTTTGCTGGTGACCTTAAGCTCTGGAATATCGTAGAAATCCCGGGGTCCTGAGACAATTCAGAGTGCCTTGGATAGGCTCTAGGAATGGTCTACCTTATGGTTGCTGCTCATACATAGGGCCAAGTGCTCTGTTTTTGGACTCGGAGCTACTAATCCTTTCACCCGATATGTTGTTGGCGTTGGTGAAATCCCTGTTGGCACCCAGCAGGTTGATTTAGGTGTCGTGCACTCATAAGCATTTTATTCTGGCGACAATTGAAGAGAGGCTACTTGGCGGGGATTTCGTATGATATGGTTTATCCGCCGCTATTTCAGAGTCCTAACGGCCAAGTTGTTTGTGTAACTATTCTCTGCATTCGTCCGGTTCCACCTGGAATATTGTATCCAGGCTTGTCCACCATGTCTTTTCCGAGACAAAATGGACTTGGAGAGGGTATTACGAGTTTGCACTCGGTTAGTGCACGCTTTACTAGGACAGACGTATCCTGAACGTTTGCTAAGTTTGGGGATGTACTCCATGCACTGCCGAAGGATAAGTGGGGACCTGATTCACACTTATCGTATTTTGACGGGTAAGATCGGCCCGGACTTATCAGGGCTATTTAGTCCAGCTACGTTACCTAATCTCCTCGGTCACCCACTGAAACTGCATAAACCACGGTCTGATAGGATTAGGACGGGAACTCCTCTGTCGCGCCGAGTTATAGATCGCTGGAATGCGCTTCTAGATCATGTGGTTTGTGAATGTACGGTTAAGTGTTTTGCGGGCCAGCTCGATGCTTTTGGTTGGCAATACCAAACCTTTCCTTTTTCCTCACTGACTCACCTTCACTTTTCAGTTCTTCTTTGAGCACTCAAATATCTTTGTATTCTACTCGCTTAGCTCTTTCTACCTTCTCTTTTTGCCTTAAGAATTTACATTTTTCTTACTTCACGTAACTGGCCCATCAGACTGCTAGAGCATGATACGTGGGCATTAATTGCTTCGACAGGGTGTGATGCGGTCTTGGTTTTACGTCCATCAGTATTTCAAAGTCTTTAACGCCTGGTTCAACGATCTGCTGAAGAACGAACACTCACGGGATAATCCTATCGTTCCAGTTCCACTCGAACCCCCATTGGAAGGCATGGAACCGGGTATTGCTTATGCCAGAAGAAGTTTTTCGCGAAGGGAGCGCAAGTATTGCATAACACGTAAAGAAATGCTGGCGCTGTTGTTTTCCATTACACAATTCAGGCACTATCTGCTCGGCGGTAAGTTCTTTTTGCGTACTGATCACCAATCATTGATCTGGCTGCAAAACGTCCGGAACCCCGAGGGTCATGTCACCCGTTGGCAGGAACAGTTTCAAGAACAAGACTTTGGATGCCAACACCATGCACGCACGAAATATGGGGATGCCGACGCTTTATCTCGAAGGTCTTCATGCATCATTGATTATGCCCCTTAAGCACAACTGCTTGCGTGGCTGCTGTCATCTTCGGCGCCCCGGGCACCGTGGAATGGATTAATTTGCGGTCGACGGACCCGAAACTGAGCCTCTTGTATGATCGCATCCCTCGGGATGGAGACCGACCAATACATTAAGAGCTGGCGGGCGCCAGTTCGGAAATCAAATGCCTATGACAACTATAGCCGCAGTTACGGGTGAACGACGGCACCATCTATTTCCAGAACGGGCCGGCTTATTTGTGAAGAATTGTTTTGCCGACCTCTGCAACGCAGGAACTGATGCGAAGGATCCACGTAGAGTTGGGACACGCAGGACAGAATACAATGACTGCAATTCGGCTTCTGGTTTAGTGCCCCTATCCATGGCGTGACATCGCTATCTATTGACAGTCGTACACTGATTGCACATAAGTCTTGAACCCCACAACCACTCGTCGCGGTCCGCTGCAACCAGTAACGGCCGGCTTTTCGAAGTAGATCGTGAAAAAATCGACATAATTGACCCAATCATAGCGACTGCTAGGAGCCATCGTTACGTCCTTGTTATGCTGGATTACTTTACCAAATGTTGTGAAGCAGTTCCTCTTCAATATATAGACGCATGGAGTGTGGCAGTAGCTTTCTTCAGCAATCGGGTGGCAAGATTGGGATCTCCCTCTCAGTTACCCTCAGACCTCGAAGCACACGCATGAGCTAGATCTGTCACCTTTTCGGCATCCGGATGACACGTAAGACTGATTACCTCCTGGAGGGAAACGGACTAGTTAAGCGCAAAAACAGTACGTTGAAGACGCTACTACAGGCTTTCCTGACTACTGAGACTCTTCGGAAATGGGATATAGCTCTGCCCAAATGTCTACTGGTTTATCGAGCGTCCGTCCACTCATTGATCGGTCAGACACCACATCTCATGATGACGGATCGTGAACTGCATCTGCCCTCGGATACTCTGCTCCCGACGTCACACCATGAAACCCTAACCGCTTCGGATCATTACCTCGGTTAAATTCAAGTCTGTTGCGAGCACACCAGATGGCTCAAGCGCACTTGCAAACCTCGCAGCGTCACTAGAGGGCTTATTTTGACCCGAAGACTTTCAGCAGTCCTTCAAGCCTGGTAATGCGGTCTAGCTCAAAGCAGCACCGGGTCTCCCTGTGAAGCTCCGTCGAAACTGGGAAGGAACGTTCGTTGTGGAAGAGGTATTGTCAGATATAACTTATCGAATCATGAGGGCCGGGCGATCTTGGTTCCTCAACGGTCGTAAACTTCAACCGGCTGAAGCCAACGGAGCGAGTCGCAGGCGCTGACAGCGCCTGTTAGATGGGGGAACAAAATAACGCGACGCGCCATGTTTTTAGCCCCCCTCTGAACTAGCGCCTTTCTTGTTGTCATGACCTTGACTGCGGACTGCTCAGCCTACGCTTGGTTGCCTCTCGAGTATTCAGCCACTTTCTGGTGTCGGCATGTCAGCAGACACTCGATACGTTGTTTGTCGATATTCATCCTTACTAGGCGGTTGGGTTTAATTTTCAGCCACCTACTTTCCCTTTCTTTTAAATTGCAGGTCATGGGGTCCATTGTGACCTACTCTACTTGGCGGTTACGAAAGAACCTTGGACCCTCGACCCGGACGAATATTACAAGCGTGATTCAACCTTAGTTGACGCCGGTTTGTTGTTGTGATTGTGCGCTCTATTGCCTGACTAGTCAATAGTCGGAATACACCTGCTCCTACCTCTGCGTATCTTGCGGTTTTACCGTCGTCAGACTCTGCAGCGAATCATGATCTCCTTCTGTAAGGTGAACCTTACCTTTAACTGACTCGCTATTCTCGTTTGCCGGTTCCCTGCATAATAGGTGACCCCGCGATTTTATTTATTTGTTATGTATAATTTTGATTTCTTTTTTTCACAATGTCTGACCAAACGCCCGTTATAAATGTGTCGGGACATTCTCTTGGCCTCTCGTTACCTTCCTTTGACGTTTCTGATCCACACACACATACTCACACACCATACACGTTTGCGAGAGTAGGAAAACACCTCAGCTACTGTGCTGCAATACCTAAAAGAAAAAATGGAATAAAATGCAGCAGATGCAAGCCAGCTGAGTTACCGGTAACGGATGGGCATCGTTCCGGTAAGCTACCTGCCGGCTATTATGCAGCAGAAAAAATATTTTACTGTGCAAAATTGTGAAATACTGAATAATGTGGCCCTGGTTGGAGGGGAGGCTAAGAAGAATGGGGTGGGACAAAGAAACTCACAGCACGAACGCCACTGAGACCGTCTCCTAGCGATATCAACAAGTGCATCCAGCCAAACCTTATCATGGTCTTTCGGACCCCAACCAGGGAGCTGGGACGCTCCAACTGAGGCCAGCTTCGAATTGAAAGCCTTAATCCCTTTGGACCAAGTTATCGCTTGGCTACCTCTCCTCTTCTTCCATCCACATTCCCGGCGCGCAAACAACACACGTCGCGTCAGTCGGTGGACTGGCATGCGTAACACGTGTCCCAGCCATCGGACCCTGGTGCGTGAAATAACGGTGCTGAGCGGTTCATTTCCTTTTCCTGTGCCGTAAACAAGGCGTGGACTACGCACGTTGCTCACGCGGTCTTCCTACCAGATGCGAGCTACATTGCGAAGGCATCGGTGGTCGAACGTAACTAGTCTCTTTATAAGCGCTGATCTAAGGGGTCAGCTTTTATAACCGTACAGTAGGGTCGAACGTACCGCTACATTGTACACTCTACCCTTCAGGGTAAGAGTGATGTCGCGCCGGCGCCATAAGTGGCGAAGGTTAGCAAAAGCGCCCCGTGATCTCATGATCTCATCTTCAATCTCAAGGGCGCTGATACAACTTCCAAGGTAGTTGAATTTCTGCACGACTTCTAGCTGATCCCCACCAACGTTAGCGCAGGAGACAATCCTTGACATTCTTGGAGGAACGCGGTGCACTTCACTGGTGCAAAGCAAAGCCTGAAGCGACTGACAGCTCGTGCTAACCTGTACAGTACCGCTTGGCACGTCTAGAAGCTGCCACAGATGAAAGCAATATCGTCAGCATGTTCCATGTCAAGAAGTCGTTTTCCTGGGAGTAGCTCCACACCTTCTAAGTCGTGTCTTGTAAACGCGATCTCCATGACTTCGTCAATAGCGAAGTTGAAGAGGAAAGGTGACAGCGGGCATCCTTGTCTCACGCCGCTGGAGATATTAAAGGGCGACGACAACTTGCCGTAAGCCCTCACTCTGCCCGAGCTACGAGCGTATAATGCTCGGATAATATTCACATATTTCTCAGGTACACCTTTCCTGAGTAGACAGTCCCAAAGTGCATGTCTATCCACCGAGTCGAATGCACCTTTGATATCGAGGAACACGACAACGGTGGGCCGCCAATATATGTGACGGTGCTCCAACAACTGACGCAATGTGAAGATGTGGTCAATGCAGCTACGACCTCGACGAAATCCAGCTTGCTCTTAACGAATCTGGCTTTCACGATTGCCAGTCAGCCTGTGAAGGATTATAGAGGCACGCAATTTGGAGGCGACGTAGATCAGACTGATTCCTCTATGGCTGCCGCATTCCGATCGTAAGCCTCCTTTGAAAATTGGAACTATGACGGAGCGGCTCCAATCGGTTGGGACAGTTTCCTGCTCCCACAGTTTGACTAGTAACTTGTGTAAATCATCCATAAGAGCAGGTCCCCCGAATCTGAAGAGGGCTGGATATGAACAGTACTGACAGTAAGCGAATGTGCTGTTTTAACGCTACGCACCATCGGCGGAGTCATTTTTCGATTAAATTATGCAGCGTAAATATCGAAAACAGACAACTGCTGGACTTATCGGTATAAAAGACATCTCTGAATAGAATTTGTAGGTTCCTTCATCAGTCGCACGCTCTCGCAAATTACAGTAATTCATATCACTGTGCAATGATCCAAGCAGACAGCCCAGGGAGCGGAACGATCAGTGGCCTGCGAGAAATCTAACAATTCCGACCGATTAAATTTCCTTTCAAAATGCTCAGCTCAACGTTCCAAGCGTTTTGACAAGTTGTGGATAGACTGTCCACTCTCGTTACGTGTAGTTCCACTAACACCAAGTCTTCTGCTGCCCGTTTCCCGTATCAGCCGGAATAACTTACGAGGGTTACCAAGAGCAGCGGCCATTTCCATCTCTGATGCTCGATGATTTGCGGTCGCACTTCAGGCTAGCGCGGAGTTTTCCCCGGAGCTCTTTGCGAGTTTCATTATGTTCGCTTCAACTCGGAATATGCCGGCGAGCATCGATAAGTTCCAGAGACTGCGAAGAGACCTAATGTGCATGTTAGTGATTAGACATACTACATGAGGATTTGCGTGCTGCTAGTTAGGACTGGTGAATATGAGACAAGTTAGCTTCAGCTGTATCCAGTGAGGGCTTACTCAACTCGCATACTTTGATAAGCATTCAGAACAGCTGGCATCGCCAGTTGGCTGGTGTCAATGCACTCACAGCGTCCTCGTGGGCGTCCGCCAAAACGCATCCGCATGTCATCACATGCAAGTGCATGATCTGTGTCCACACCTGTGCTTCAAATCAAGCGACAGTTCTGGACAAGGCCTCTTCATCGGTAACTTATCGCAATGTGAATGATTTGCGTCCATAGCTGGTTCGTAGTTGGTTGGCGCCAAGTCACCCTTCGGCGGGTGCTGAGTCGGAAGTTATTTCTCGCAAGAAATAACCGAGCATTTTCACGCATATTAAGTAATCGTTATCATTACGGGAGCCTACACCATGTTGGCCGCCGAAATGCAGCACATCAATGGACAATTTCCTAACTTGAGCGTTCAGATACCCAGCCAGCACACCAGTGTCCGTGCTTCTTCTGTGGCGAACGAGCTCGTTCAATTCGCTAGAAGTCCTCTTTTACGGAATCATCGCTACAGTTTGTCGGTGCATAGGTAGCGATAACGAATAGACACCTGTTAGTCCCACGCGACTTCGAAGCTTTGAACGAGCCAGCCAATCGGACCGCACACATCGGGCTACTGATTGGAATCCAATCAACCAGAGCAGTTTCAGCCTGGGCACTCAGGGCAATACCAACACAGGCTTCGCCGGTGCTCGAAGCTGCATCGTCACCGGATAGGCGCAATGAGAAAGTGCTGCCTGTTTTGTAATGCAGCCAGTGTCTAAACCCTCCAGATGCCTGAAACTTTTTCCAAGGATAGTTCCACCGCTTAATGGCTCGATCTATCCTTCGGCGCCACCGACGCGGCTTGGCACAATGTCTTTTCGGCCTTCGACTGAACAAACTCATCTAATATGTGCACAAGCTCATTTTTACTCAACATTCCACGGTGTTCTAAGGTGTCTCGTTTTAGTTCATGATACTAGTCTATCTGCAGGACTCGGTCTCGTAACTGAGTGAGGTCAGTGCGGCCGAGATTTCTCACAAGTCGGCGTTTTGTTGAAGACCTTTTTGAATTTAACGTGAATGTAATCTTACCGATGGGAGCCTCGGCATGTATCTCTGATATGTTACCACATCTGTTTATCATATCGTCCAGCGTTGTACTGTACAACCAACCCAATTTCTCGTCGGGAAATTAACATGCCGTATATAAACATTCTCATACACCCATTCTACCAGGTCTCGCTCCAGAGTATCTAGCGTGTTCGTTGCATGAATCCAATCTGCATGCGGCATATTTAAGTCCTCGATGACTACAAACTTCGGTGCAGTTACCACTGCTTGTTTGAGCAGCCTACTACGCTCCTTTTCTTCCACTCGCGTAGAGGACATTGGAACAATTTATTTCATGGGAAAAGCTGGTGCTTTACATGACCCATAAGGTGTAACGAAATAGGGTCGGGTCATGTGGAAAGGCCAAGCAACCTTATAGCGGGTTGGATTCGCTTGTTAGCCGTATCTTCATCGGGTCTATGTGGCATTTGAACAGAATGTACGCCGGCTCGAGGCGTGACACCACACCATGCCCTCTGATACAGCTAGGGAAAGAAAAAGAGTAGCATAAAGGAAAAAGTCTCCAACAACATGTAAATCGGGAGCGTTGGGTCTAGAGGAACAAGCTGTTGCGCCTGGTGAGAATTGGCAAGACGACTGGGGTATGGTATTCTAAACTGCAGGTAGTTGTCTCTGGGGAGATTACGATGCAGGTCGGTAAGGTGATGGTCCAGATGAGTTTTTAAATCATCCACAGTAGATGCCGAGAGTACGTCGGCAGGCTCGCAGAGCGAAGAAACGTCGCATGCAGGTCACTTGGCTGTGCAGATGTGTTAGCCGAAGTGGGTGACCACGATGATTGGAACATGAGTGGTGCAGATTGAGTAAGTGGCGGTAGGAGTATTCAGGGTTGGATAGGATTGCAGATACGAGATTCAAGTCGCCCCGAAGCCGTCCGGATTTCATGGAGAAGAGAGCAAGGCGACGGAACCGTTGTGGATAATCCAAGTGTCCGAAACCCCGTACTAAGTTTGTCGCCTGACGTTGTGTGGCTTCAAGCATACGTTGGTCTTTGAGCAACCAGGGGCTCCAGACCTGGAAGCAAACTCCAAGTGACGACGTAGGAAGGCGTTTATGAGATGGCGGAAATTCCGTATGCCGATTTGGCCGGAGGCACGTTTTAACAGTCCCAGCATGTGGTTAGCAACGGAGGCTGCTTTTCGGCAGGAAGCAGATACTGAAAGGTTGGTTTAGCTGATGATACTCAAATCTCTTTCAACTGACGAAACCTTGAGAACAGACTCTCTTAAAAAGTTTATTGGAGAAGCGGAAGAGCGGTTGGAGAGGACGCGACATTTCGTAGAGTTACAATGGAGGTTGTTTTCCAGTGACTACTGGTGGAGTCGGTTGAGGTCTCTCGGGAGTGCGTGGGTATCGTCTGGAGCATTGATCGTGCGCCACAGCTTCGCGTCGTCAGCTTAGAGCGGCTTCGAGTACTCGACTTGTGTTGTGATATCATCGATGAAGGATAAGAAGAATTACGGCCCAAGAACTTCGCTTGTCACAAGGCTACGGGAGGACAGCGCTCCGTCGACGCGGACTTGGACGGTACGGTGGTGAAGGTAGTTCCGGATCCAGTCCATTATCGCCCCAGAGATACCGTAGAACGATAGCTTATGCATTAGGATGGCATGGTCGGCTTTGTCGAAAGCCTTGGAGAAGTCTAAGGAATGACTTGCCTTTCCAGGTCGGTGTCGGCCGCAGTTATCCCGTGCGAGTAGCAGTTTACTCAGACATGACTGTTGCCGTCGGAAGCTGTGCTGGCAGTCGGAAAGCAGTTTCTGAACTTCAAGATGGCCCAATAAAGCAGCGGCGATGATCAATTCCATCACTTTGAAAGTCGTAGAGAGAATTGTTATCGGTCGGTAACTGACGGGGTCCTTTTTGCTTGCTGCCTTTGTAGGTTGGTGTAATTGTACCGCTTTTCCAATCGTTGGGGATTTCACCATGCGAGGAGAAATGGGTGAACTGCTCCGCTAGAGATAAAGCTAGAGCTCCAGCGCATGTTCGCAGGAGCCTTGAATGGAAACCATCTGCGCCTGAAGAGGCTGTTACCCGCGGGGATTTTGGCTTCGCCAGGACCTCCAGATTGACGTTGAAGCTGGGAACGGAGCATGTTGCCTCATTGTGTGACTGATGGAATGGAAAAAGCAGATGCGTAATGTTGGCACAGGAATTCTGCGGCCTCGTTTGCTGATTTTATGAGCCCTTTGGGTGTCATCAGCGCAGTGACACGGTGTTTGACTTGTCGAAAGCGATTGACGTGACTACAAAGGGCTTTGGGTTTGCCAGAAAATCTACACACAAGTTGACGCTGCTGCTCACTTTCATCTTCACGTATAAGCTGGACGTAGTGGTTACTGAGAAGTTAGTAGGCTTCCCAATGAGTAGCTGTTGGACAGGAACGATATGTTCTCCATGCCATGTACCTGGGGGCAATCCATTTCCGGATGTGATTTAGGACGGGCGTAAAACGTTTTTTTCCCTATGGGAACCTGTTTGCAGGTCGTGGTTAAGGAGCACAGTTCACGTAGAGTAGTTCAGAACGTTGATCACACGTTGTTGGCGCTGAAGTGAAGTTCCGATAACCAATTGTCTACGGAAATGAAAGTGCTTAACTTTTTGTAATCAGTCCAGCGTTTCGTGTAAGTCAGCGTGCCGACAGGACTTTCGGCAAAGCATACAAATTTCTACCGGAGGACGCAATGGTGGCCACAACTCAAACGGGCATCATATTCGACGTGCTTAATCATCAGTTCTTCGTTGGTGAGGATGAGGTCCAGAAGAAATGGTAGGTTGTTGATTCGAAATCTGGTTTTCTGGCAGGTATGGTTGTACAGCGAGGACATGTGAAGATGCTCAATGAGGCTTGACGCGAAGGAGCCAGTCATCGGAACGGGGCGAAATAGACCTGGTGGATTGAAATCTGCTGTGATAAGAAGGTGTGTGTATCTGAGGGATAGAGTGCAGTGAATATCGTGCAAGAGTTTTACATCATTCTCGGAGGATTTGTCATAGAGGCGATAAATGATACCAAGACAGCAGGAGTGTTTGGCCGTTAGTACGACTTCGCACCATATGGTGCCAGGAGACTGCAAAACAGTGTCACGATGGTGCAACCGAAGGAGGTGCCGTAGTACAGTGCGACACCACCACCTGGGGTTTCTCGATCGGAGCGGTGGACGGACATGTGAGAAATTTGGATTTAACTGTCTGTGATGTTGCCGGACAGTCATCTTTCCACTATGGCTATTAGGTTCGCTGGCGTTGACAGAAGTCAAGATTGGAGTTCCGAAAGTTTGCCTAGTAGACCATGTGCATTCGTGTAAATGCAAGCAAGATTTGTCTGCGTGACAAGTGCGGGAGCAATTACCGCGCTGCCGGCTAACAGGTGACTGGCAGTACACCGCTTTTCTGTTTGGAGAAATAGAGCCATTAAGGTTGCTGGAACTTGGAGTTGCACAGTGTGGATCATCGGAGCAGGGGTGGATAGATGCGTGAAGTTCTTTGGGGGGGGGGGGGCTGTCAGTAGGGTTGTGTAGGTGAGCAGGTGACTCCAGACAGTGGGGCAGTTGGTTCCATAATGGATGATCTAGCTACGGTTAGGGCAGCATGCGATGAAGGTATCGAGGGGGCTGCTGCTGGGGGTGTGTGGCAAGCCGTACATCTCGTCAACGAATGGCTTTCTGGATGTAAGTGGACATTTGATGCTGCTTGTCTTTTATTAGCCTACCGGACGGTGAGCACATCGGTTGCTATGCTAGCGGTGAGGAAAGTCACTTTCAGGTGACTGTGGACCGCTCCTGTATAACTTGTTGCACGGGGTAGGCAGTGAACGTCCGTCCTGGTTACCTTGCCATTGGCTAGTATCTGCTGAAGAAACCGCCATTTGTCACAGTCATGCTGCTGTTGCTGTTGTAAGGTTGCGTCAGGGGCATGCAATTCTCGAACGCCGTGCACTGTGATGGAGCAAGGTTGAGTGGGTCGCGCGGCTGCTGTCTACGCACTGCGCACTCAGTCCTAGGGATCTCGGGGAAGATACGCATGTAATAAGTGCCAAGGAAAGCGTTGCTTTGTAGAAGGTGTGCAGGCAGCAGAACATCCTCCATGGCCCTGTCTGGAGGTTGGCTTACCGGCGTTCGGAGATGAAGCGTGGCGAGTCAATCTTGTTAGATTGTTGGGTTTACTTTTGTGAAGCTTTAGAACGTCACAGATTGAGCTCCACATGATGGAGTCATAGGAATGTCGATTCCGAACTTGCGGGTCGATAGACTCTGATATGTTTGTTCATATGACAGAGTGAGGGGTGGAGCCACGCTTTGCTGGTTTATTTGGACGCGAACTTTGGGGGGGGGCAGTAGGCTTCCTAGGTGGACGGGGCTTCGTCAGGAGTGTTGCGCTTAAAAGAGCGCTGGATGGGTCAGCATTCTGTAACGAGACAACATGCGCGTCCAGATGGCTGGAAATCGGCTGTTATTGTTCGGATAGACCAACAAAATTCCGCAGTAGGTTTCGCAGCTGTCCTCCTAGATTGAGCAGACGTACTTCCGTGCGGTTGGCGTCATCCGGCTTCCCGACCACTCGTGATGACCGGAGCGACTTCAGTTGCGGCTCGTTGTCACGCGATGAGGAGGACGGGTTAGCAGTGGACGAGACAAGCGAGCCCACCATAAGGCATGTGGTGTAGGGTAATCACTACGGATGTCACGCCCAGAATACGCAATGGCAGGGAGGCAAACCAAGCAGATGTAGCACAGTACGGTTTGCAACTGCGAGCGGCAGAATTCGATGTCGGTTGAGTGGAGCGAAGTGTCACAGGAAACGTGAACGCGGTGTAAACACATTGATCATTTGATGGCTTTGGAACGAGACCTCACATCTTGAGCGCAAATCGAGCAATTGTTCATCGGTTGCATAGGAGTATTAGGCGAAACCGAGCAGGTCGGCGTGGTCGAGCGAATGATGAGTGTCACTCAATCCTGGCTAAATTGTTCATAAAGGAACGAATGCACGCAAATAATTATTTCCAATCTTCCCTCCAACCTCAGAAAGCACGAAACGACTTTGATACTAAGTGTTGACATGGAGAAGGGGCCTCCCAATCCGAGTAGTGGCTCTTGATAAGCCAAAGCACACCCCATTTGCATGATGGCCAAGCCTGTCCACTCTAGATTCAAAGATGCCATACAGTAAGTTACCGACTAGATCACTCTGGGAGAGCCAAGTTTCAGTAACTGCTACTATTTCGGCAAGTTTGCAACTTACCGTCAGTTCTTCCCACTTGTTTCTTATGCTGCAACAGTTAGTGTACCACATTCTCAGTTCCTCTCGCTGATCCTTCTTCTCCATCAAATCTTTAAGCTTCCCGTCGGGTCTTACGCCCGAGAGGACGCGTTTTCAAGACGATTGGCTACCTCAGTTGCCCGACCCTCTGTATCAGTAACGGATCCTAGCACAACGCTACAGGATGAGTCCTGCTTTTGCCGCTTCAACAGAGCTACTTTTTTGTCCATTCGCCAATTGGTTTCTTTGTTGCCTTTTGTATGGGCCGGACCACACTAATCCCTTTTTTAATCATAATGGACACCTTTGCCTCAATTTAAGTGACCTCGCTTTGTACCCTCCACTGAAGAGCTGTCCACAGTCGAAAATGTCAGTTCTATTGCATCAGCATCGGCAGCATCTGATGATTTCGCTTGCTAGCATCCAGCCACGGCGTTCAGGACTACTTTATTAGGCCTATTTTCTGCTTTCGATAATAACTTTGCACTTTTTGCTTCCTCCACACGTTCAACAGTCACATAAGGAGTACGATCTCCAATTCTTTCAACAAGAAAAGGGTTTCGATCCCTTTTGCATACGGGGGTTGCTAAAGGAGGGTGATCACCAGCTTGTCTGTTGGTCGTTCGTACACCCCACCAGTTTCACCTACACGGTTCTCTTGAACAAAAGAGCCATCAACTGGTTTGCTATCACAGTGCTCCTGAGCAGGAGCCACGCTAGCTAACGGTGTATACTCATTAATGGTATTATTCCTTAGAGTTGTTTGAACAACTTTTTCCTTTAAAACTGCTGTGTCTGACGCTAAATAATATCGATCTTTACTATGATTTGCTGTTACACCAGCTCATTCAAGCAGCAAATCCCGGTAAATCGGATTCTTGAATTTCACCAATTTCGGCCTTGCACACCCCTTATCACTCAGTGCTTCTGCATCCCTCCAACGAACGACCTTGTGAATTCTCTTTATACCGACGTGTAATTGTATGCCGGCTGTTCGGAGAATATCCTACATATGCCTTTTATCCGAATTACCTCTAGCCTCTCGTATTGCCGGCTCCTCATGATTGTGAATAAGCACATTCCTCTGGCGGCCAGTTGCAATTTCAACACCCCGCACAAAGTATTCCATTGATGATTTCATTTCCTCTAATTGCACTCTCAGCCTGTCGATAAGGGATCTCTGTTCTTGTATAAACTGTTCTGCTGCATTGAACCTTTGCAAATACTCTCCATCATAACCAGCATGTTTGTTAACCTGTCGGTCACGTATTATCGGGAGCAAGAGGCAACCAGACAAACACAATGAAAGCACACCCACTTCAATTTGTGATAACAACCGTAAAGATCAATGCATTCCTGATCTCACCTAGAACAGGTATTATGGTACCAGAGTAAGCAATTATCGCACTGCATTCCTTCTGTGACTACAGTGTTACAATTATATTCACCACACTTGTACTCTACCTGAGAGATCATGATCAGCGCAAATGAATCAAGGATTTCAGCAATTAATGTGCTCACAACTTAGTTGTGTCCAGATATCAATACAAACAAGAGAAAAATATACCGGATCAAACCCACCGGAAAAGAGATTTGAAGCGATTAACATAGTAGGTATGGGGTTAGCAATAAGCCAAAAACAGCACCTTGGGTCGAAGTGTCGGGAGACATGAGTTGCTTGTCTGTAGAACAACCAGACCGGCTGTAGTGATGTCAGCCGTGCTTGTAGTGATGAAGTAGGGAATCGACAAAAGTAATTTTGCTACCTGGATGGAACAGTGCCACCAAACGGATCCGATAGGTATTATATCAGGGAAGCAAAACTTCCGCTAAGGAGGAATTCTAGTTGCGTTGGTACACGCAAACCCTGTCACACAACACGGGAATGGTCCAACTTTGATTCCAGGCAAAGCCTGCTCATAGAAATATCAACAAAACACTGTTCAATATCTGTTCAGGGCTAACCAAACACCTTCAATGCAGCTTTCAGAGAAAACGCTCACACATTGATACACGGCAAGCACGCCGTGATAACTGGTAACAGACGAAACACGCCTTCAGTCATTACTCTCTGGCGTCAAGCTCGGAAACAGAAGACTGTCTCAGCCACTTCGACACATGCGTTCACTAGTTGGTTCTTTCATTTTGGACGATTTTGTACTCCGCCAACTGTGGACTAAATGTCTGCCTGCGAATACGACGGCTATACTAACTGTGCTCCCCGACGATCCGCTAGAAAAGCTGGCAGAAGCTGCTAATAAAGTTCACGAGCGCCTCATATAAACGCCTGTGTCCCATGTAATCGAGGCTAATACAGGCAATTCCTCAGGAGCCACACTGGTTGTTTCTATCAATGTGAGACTTACTAACTTGGAGTTCAGTTCGTCCCATCTCAGACGTTATCATGTTTCTTCGCGAAGATGCATTTCTCGAACCAGGCGTCGGAGTAACTCTCGTACACGAGTGTCACACTGTTATTGTTATTATCACCACCTCTACGGAAACGAAGCGCGTAATTGCCGCTCACGATGTCAATACCCTAAAATCTTTTCAACTCTTTCGCCTGGAAACCATATGGCCAACCAGTAATGACGGCAACTGTCGCTGGTCAAGTCATTACTCGCCTGCTGTACGTATTTGACTCCACAACCGAATCTTACTTATTAGTTGACATTGATGCAGAAGTCAGTGTTCTACCTCGTTCTTTGCACAAACGCCCCCTGCAACCAGCTGGTCCAATGCTACAGGCAGCTAATCAAAATAAGAGCGCGACTTATGGACAGAAACCACTTACCTTAAGCCTAGGACTACGAAGTAACTTTCCCTTCGCTGATGTGCAGAAGCCGATCATTGGAATCTATTTTCTTAGCAATTTCGATCTTGTTGTTGAGATGCGTTGCGGGAAATTACGAGATGATACTACCTCTTTATCCGTACCCTGAAAACTAGTTTCAGTAACTTTTCCGCATTCTCATGCCTGACTGTTTGCAGTACTCTTCGCTAACTCAAGGAACTAACGACACGTCCGACCCTAAACATGAGATGCGCCATCACATCGTTACAACCGACCCGCCATTAACTGCTAAGCCCAGACTCTTACGTCCCGACAAACTTAAAGCAGCTGAAAAAGAATTAAAACACATGCTTGCTCTCGGAATTGTTCGCCCTTCAAACAGCTGCTGGGCATCACCTCTATCTGGTGTCTAAACGTTCGGCGATGGATGACCATGCGGCGACTACCGAGCCCTTAACAACGTCACTTTTCCGGATAGGTATATTATACCCCATATACACGATTTTTCCCTTGGACTATTCGGGAGGTCACTATTCTCCAAACTTGACCTAGTGATAGCCTATTATGAAATTCCTATAGCGGAAGGAAACATCGCAAAGACTGCTGTGATTACTCCATTTGGCCTATGCGAATTTCCTCGTGTGTCTTTTGGCCTCCGTAATGCAGCACATTCTTTCCAACGCTTTATCTATCATGTCTTCCGCGGCCTTGATTTTGTGTACGTTTACATAGACAATGTTTTGATAGCAAGCGCGAACCCGGACAAGCATCTATAACATTTGCATGGTTTTTGAACCCTTTGCACATAACGGAATAACCATTAACCCGGACAAATGTACATTTGGTCAGCCCATCTTTGAGTTTCTCGGTCAAATGATCGATGCTTATGACATCAAACCCCTTCCGGATAAGGCCTAAGCGATCCTAGACTACCCCATGCCACAATCTGTCAGGAATCTACGCCGATTTCTCGGCATGGTCAACCACTACCAACTGTGCTGACTTATTTCATCCGTTCACCGATTTCCTGAGAGGAAATTCAAAGACGTTCACAATAACCCCATAACCTGAAGCCGCCTTCACTGCTGTCAAGCAGAAGTTTAGTGAGTTCACGTCTCTTCATCATTTGAACACCAACGAGAATGCCACTCTTGTCCCTAAGACAGATGCTTCAAGTTCCGCTGTCGCTGCAGTCTTGCAGCAGTTAGTCGATAATGAATTTCAAACACTGTCCGTTTACTTGCGGAAGTTACAATCTGCTCTGGTCACGTATAGCACCTTTGATCGTGAACTTCTCGCCACGTACGTGGCTGTGAAACATTTCCTTCAACTCCTTGAGGGGCACCGTTTTATTCTCCTGACCGACCAAAAACCTTTGGTGTACGCTTTCCGTTCTGCCTCGGACCGTTACTCACCCCGAGAAACGCGTCATCTGGACTACCTTTCACAGTTCTGTGTAGTCCTTCATCATTATGCACGTTAGCTACAGATGGAAAACACCTCAGCTACTGTGCGGCAATACAGGAGAAAAGAAGAAAAAAATACGGTGGCACGCTGGCTGAGTCCCCAGTAACGGATGGACATCGTTCCGGAGAGCTGACAGCCGGCTATCGTGCCGCAAGTGTTATATCATGCTTAACGAGTGAGATGGTGATTGGAGGGGAGGCTAAGCAGGAGGGGGTGGACAAAGGAACTCACAACACAAACACCATTGAGGCCTGCTCCTAGCCATATCAGCAAGTGTGTCCAGTCAAACGTGTTCACCGTCCTTAGGACCCCAGCCAGGCAGTCGGGATGCACCAACCGACGCCAACTTTGAAGCTAGGGTTTCCATTTCTCTCGACCAAGTAATCGCTTGGCCTCCCGCCTTCTATTCTAACCGCACCCCGGGCGCGCAAACAATGCACGTCGCGAGAGTCGGTGTGCTGGCATGCGTAACACGTGCCCCAGCCACCCTAGCCTTGTGCATGATTTAATGGTGCTGAGCGGTTCACTAGCTCTTCCTGCACCAGCTACGCGTCGTCGAACACGTTCATTGCTCACGCGGTGCTCTCACCGGACATGATATAAGCTGCGAAGGCAGCGATGATCAAATATTATACCCATGCATCGCGTATTGCCCCTGAGTCACTGGCGCCATTGATGAACTACAGTGCACTACCATTGGCTGGCTTGCTGAACAATCTCGTGGTGCCAGATGGGCGGTCCGGGCATTTTTATTTCCGGCAGATGGTTCGGCGGCAGTGTTCCAGGACGTGGTGGGTTTTCACCTGGCAAGCGTTCTCCCTATAAAAGCCACAAATGTCCCTCTGACAACACTGCGACGTGGCGGATGTGACTCGCCACTAAATAAAGTCACTGCCCCTTGTCTCCTTTGAAAACAGTGTACATCTGCAAGAAAACCGAGCATCAGATCTTGTCTGACTTCGGGAGTGTTGGGCCCGTGGCATGGCTTATCCTCATCTGAAAGGCGTATGAACTAAGTGTCAAGTCACCGGCTCTTACCAGGTAAAAATGCCTCATCTCGTCCTGTTGCCTTGTGACTTAGGCGCTTTGGCCAAAGGCTCGGAGCGGTTGTCACCCAAGACAACCTGCCTACTTCGGCCTAGTCAACCGGGTAGTATCTCGCCATGAACTTACAATTACAAACAATCACACGCTCTCTTGTTGCTACGATGCTATTCACTCCTGCTACTATGCAAACTTCATGAGCACACACCATCATTTTACCTACCCTTGTACCATTCACCCCCATTTTATCGGATGCTTCCACGGTAATCATTCCCACCTCCACCGATAAACCTGTTCCAGTGACATCTGCCAACTCAGCTGCCAGTTCGAAGTAGTAGCCTTCAACGTACGCACGCTACTACAGATCGGTCAGCAAGCTGGAGTTACACGCGCACTAGACCCTTGCGATTGATGTCTGCTGCCTGAGTGTAACGTGACTCCAGGACCCCAACTCGGTCTACCTGCTGGCGTCACCGCTCCACCCATGCACCCGCTTCCATCTCTGCCTCTCTGGTAACGCTCAGTCTGTCTGCTGATCATCAGCTTTTCTCCATCACGAGCTTTTGTCATCCTGGACGCCGTTACGCCACTTGGCGTCCCCCATCATCAACCCTGCGCTGGTCACAAATTGACCACATCGTCATAAGTCGCAGATGGCGTGGCAGCGTACGCGACTGCGGATCATTTTGGTCAACCTGTGTCGAAACCTATCATGCACTGGTATGTGCGACCGTTTGCATGCGTTTTGGTGATTCACCTAGGTCAAAATACACCCGATTGAACATCTACAAGCTGGAGGACCTAATGGTGAAAAAAGAGTATCAACAAAGGCTTTGTGAAAATCTCGCTCTATCTCCCACCGTGGATGTTGATCAACACTGGTCAGGTCTGCAACAAGCCAAGCTCTCGACTGGTTTGTCCACCTGCGGCCTCGCTTGCTCCACTCCCAAAAGCTGAATCTTGGGAAGATCCTTGGGATTACTGGATTGCCAACGGGCGGTGCCTTCTGGCGCAGAGCACAACGAATACCGCCGGTCTACTACGCAATGGCTGAAAGCAAGTCTTCGCTCTTATCGTGAATCCTGGTGGTTAAAACGAGCTGATAAGATGGAAGCCGCTGCACCAGCTGGTAAATTCCGCTGTCTATTTTGCATTCTCAGGGCCGCCGCTTGCAATTACCACACTATCAGCCAGACGATTTGCGAATCAAACGACATGAAGATCATCACTCTTCATAGGCGACTGGGTCGCTGGGCAGAGCATTTCGCTATTCATTTCAACCTCCCAACACAGCCCCTTGTAGCACCCCCAGTCCCAATGGATGATGCTTGGCCTCTCTCCATTGGCCTCCAACTGAAGCAGAGACCCGAGATGCAATCCCATCTTTGGAACGCCATAAAGCTCCTGGCCGTGACAGCCTATCATCGGCTCTATTCAAAGATGGCGGAAGTGTACTTGTCAGCGAAATCCTATCGCGGTTCACGAAAATTTTGACTGAGGAGAAGGTTTCGAACTCATGGGGAGAATTGGTCAAAATCTAAATTCAAAATCTCCATGTCTGTCCTTCTTTGCAGACTTTCAACGACTGGAGAGGAGTTTCCCAGAAAAGGACAAGCCGGATTTTGTCCAGGCCTAGGTTGCATCGACCAAATGTTCACGCTCCGCCAACTCCTCGAACTCCATCACATCAATCAGCGGCCAACAATCGTAGTATTTTTGGACATCCGAGCGACATTTGATTCCGTAGCTAGATCTGGGTTGTGGAACTGTTTACTGAAGAAAGGTGTGCCCGACATGTTTGTAACCATCCTGAAGAAAATTTACAACCACGTCGGGCAAAATTAGGGCTTACAGCACGCTCTCTTCTTAATTTACTGTGACCAGCAGTGTTCGCCAAGCTTGCCCTATTTCACCTTCCCTCTACAATTTCGCCGTCGAAGATGTCGTCCAAAGAGTATTGGAAGGTGTCCAGAACTGCTATGTTGAGCTCCGTCCTGGAGACAGAGTCACGGACTTGGACTACGCCGATGATTTTGCCTTGCTAGTGGACGACCCACAAGCCGTCTAGAACACTGGACCACGTAGCGATGGAGGTATGTAAGTACGGCTCATGCTTCACTCCGTGAAAATGTAAAACACTGCTCCACGATTGGCAAGTGCCTGAACCCGCGCTCACCATTGCTGAACATGTGCTGGAGCAAGTCCCTTGCTTTCAAGTCATAATACTCGATCGAATTTCTTCTTACTGAGATACACTGATATGTGGAACAAACTACCCCTACAGATACGCATGTGTGCAAGCTGTCACATTTCGAAATTCCCTTCAGACATTCCTCAATATATCAAATGTATTGAAGATCTTGTACTCACAGAAAACTCTTGTAACATTAACAGAAGCCGGTATAAAAGACATATGAGCAGATATTCGCTTACAACTAGCTTATCCACTACATGTCATTATCTACAATACCAAATCCTGTGTTTGTGCAGCCTACTATCCTCTCCCTTTTTATTATCTACTCCTGATTCCCACAAACCATAAAATGATGATACAAACATCCGTAAATTTTACATATTAGGTGCTCGCGTCTAGGACCCGAGGAAAAAAATCATGATCCGAAAATCTATTAATAAACTTTATTATTATGATTTAGGCGGCATAAATCATGAAACCTATTGACTATACAAATGATCGCTCCCACTTATGAGGCCGTGTAACGTCTGTCGGTAAATATACAAATTTATTTATTTATTTAGAGAGTTGCATCATGGCTGATGGCGGTGTTGGGGTTGAAGTCTCAACGCGTTGCAACGGTCCTCTTTATATTTACCAAATTGAGATACCTACGGCCTCGTCGTGATTTCAAGCTCAAGGTCAGGGTGCACAATGCTTCCGTTCGTGTAGTACCCTTGTACGGCTGTGAGCCGGCCTATCCGCTCGGAAAGCATGAAGCGGTTGTCAATCTTCGACAATCGCTCTCTAAGAAGGATCGCTCGAGTGTAGTGGCAACCCCACGTAAGCAACGCAGAGGTCCGAGACCGAATGCTTGGAGCGAGTAGTGCCAGTCTTCTGAACGTTAATCTCCGACACCGCATACCCATCGCAACGAGAATGGACTTTAACCTGGAGCGATGGTTTGTATGCCTCAGCGATCCATTGAGCTATGCTGGGTAGTGCTTTTTTGCACCTTCAGAGCCACTCATACCAGGTTGATCAATGGTTAGAGGCCAAACAAACTCAGTCTCCTGACCAGGTTGGGGGTTGGTGTGAGGGTGCCCCCTTATTCCATAAAACGGGCTCTCTGTAGTCCAGTGCCAAAACACCGCTGCCTTGCGGTAAGGTTTCTGAACCAAATGCTGTGGTTAAGAACCCTAATCGTTCTCCAGTCTAGGCCTGGGCAACCTGACAGTGTCATGTCCACACAATACACCATGGCCTTTCCTCCTAACAATTTCTTGATTCTCTGGCCGTCCCAGAGGATAATAAACGGCGCGCTATCTGCTGAATCGAGCAGGGTGAATAGGGGTATGGATGCTACTGCTCAGGCCTTTCTGTCTTCTTATCCCCTTCTTGCACTTTTTCATCCTTGTCGTCCCGCTCGAACTTTACTTTTATCCCCCCATTTCTAATCCCCAAATTCTGGGCCCTCTCCCACCTTGCTGCAATAGTCGTTGTCTTCTCGTTTCAGGTCACACACAATCGCAGGGTGTCACGCCAATCCATACGGCAAGTCCATGTTCAACCAAGCGGACAACATCAGTTCATCCGTTTCCCTTTGGAGTCCTCGCGTCTCACTAAGACTGTCATACCTCAACGTGCGCACTTTGCTACAGATTGGCCAACAGGCAGCATTTGCCCGCACACTAGAGACCATAACGGTCAATATTTGCAGTTTATCGGAAATCCGTCTGCAAGCTTCGAGTCCCGTGTTTACTCTGCGATCTCCCACATGGGACACTGTCGGCACATTCTCATAGCGCCTGTCTGGCGATGATGCAGCTTCAAAAGCCGGTCAAGTTGGCGTCGGCATTGTTTAGTGTCGCCGGGCAGAAGCTATCCTGATCCGGATTTTGGGCGGTTCTCCGAGCTGACTGATTATTGTGCAGACGTTTCGTTGCCTGACTAGGCAACATCATCAGTGCGGTTTCAGGGGCCTGGTTCGCAGTGCCTCGTAAGCGACTTCAATGTCCAAGTGCTTATTGATCGAGTTCTGCTTTGAATACCAGGCTTCAATGAACTCACGTGCTTGCCGGCTCTTGGCCCTTCCGAGGATACTGGTATGCCCTATGTCGAATTGATGATTCTCAGCATCCATGTGCACTGACATCAGGGAGTTCTGATCGTGGCGACGTATGGCTAGGCTGTGTTCGTGTAGCCTTGTGCCAAGCGTTCTCCCAGTCTGTCCCACGTAGTACTTGTCGCAGTTCCGACAGCAGATCTTATAAATCACACCAGTTTCTTCTTCTTTTCTAAGTTTATCTTGAAGAGTTTGCTGCGAATGGTTTCCGTTGGCTGATGTGCAACTTTGACTCCTGATCGTCTGCATCCCAGTCAACAGTCGGATGTGCGCCGTTAGACTAGCTGGTTCGCCCCCGACTTTGAGGTCGTGCGGGAACAAACGGTTCCTGTTTGTCATTGCGGCCTACGCCCCCACAGATCATCATCCTCAATATACACGGTAGCTAGAGGTGGGAAACACCTGTGTATAGTGGTGCATGGTAAAAACGAAATCCGACCTATGATCGAATTGACTATTTGGCTAGCCTCCCCGGGGACTATTTTTATTTTAAGATGACTTGAGGGTGTGGAGGGTAATCCGCACATTCAGTGATTGTGATTTACTTCAGCAGGACCTCGACCGCCTCTCGACATGGTCTGCACAGGTTCACCTTCCGATCAACCCTGCCCAATCGCAATTTATGAGGTTGGGTTAGTGTGAGCACAACCGAACGTACACAGTGGCTGGTCAACCGTTGCATCCCGCGTCTTTCGCCCGCGATCTCGGTGTGCTGCGACCTAAAGTCCATTGACAACACGAATATGCTGTACCAAAACAGCCTTCGTATGCTTTGGGCCCTCAGGCGCAGCTTCAGCAATTGGTCCGAAGAGATTGCTACTCGCCTCTTCGTCTCGATAATATGACCAATGCTAGAGTACGGTTCTCCCGCGTATTGTCCCATCACCCTGGGCGAGGTAGAAAAGCTTGAGCGGGTGCAGCATGTAGCCACTAGGCTGATTCCCAACTTACTAGGTATGCCATATGAAGACCGATGTAAGAAAATAGGGCTGTACACTCTAGCTTATCGTCGGCTGAGGGTTGACCTCATCATGACGCACCGGATATTACATCTGAGTGATTACCCCATGTTGAGACAACTGTTTCATCTGCGCACACCAAGCTGCACGCGAGGACACCGGTATAAACTTATCGTACCGAAGTTGAAACGGATCGCTCTCCAACTGTGTTTCGAACGCAGAGTGGTGAATGTCTGGAACGACCTGCCGCAGCACATAGTAGAGTCGAACTCAGTGTCCGAATTTAAGAAGCTCCTAGACAAACACCTTGCAGAGGCAAAATATGGAGAGCGGAACGATAAATAAGCAGTATATGTCCAAGCGCGACGAATGATGCAGCTACACAGAGAAAGCTCTACTCGTTGCTTTGAACCAGTATTCAGCTGCTGTGCCGCAATACATAAAAGAAAAAATTCCAAGAAATGCATGCCAGCTGAGCTACCGGCAACAGATGTACATTGTTCCGGTAACCTACCAGCCGACTACTTTGCAGGAAAAGAAATTTATTATCCAAAATTATATTAGGCTAACAACTGAGATCGTTACTGGAGGTCGCGTGGAAACAAACGGTTCCCGTTTCTCATTGCGGTCTGCGCCCCTACAAACTGTAGCACTGATTCTGTGAAAGGTGATTTCTATCAGCAACTTCACGATCTCCTTCGTTACAGTGGAAGCACGGATACTGTGGTGCTGGCTGGCGATCTAAACACCCAAGTTGGAAATTCGTCCTCTGATGAGCTTCATTTGGGCGGCCAACATGGTGTAGGCTCCCGTAATGATAACCGTGAGCGATTGCTACAGCTGTATGAAGATGCTCGTCTCTTTCTCGCGAGCACAATCTTTCGATACAGCACCCGCCGAAGCGTGAGTTTGCGCCCACCATCTTCGCACCAGCCATGGACGCAAATCGACCATATCGCGATCAGTTATTGCTGGAGACGCTAGGTCCAAAGCTGTCCGTCGATTTGGATCACGAAGGTGGACTCTGACCATACACTTGTCTGCGCCGAACTAAAGGGTGCGTTTCGGTGAACGTCCACAACGTCGACGTGAACGGATTGATACCAGTCTACTGGCGAACTCAGTAGTTCTAAATGTGTATCAAAGTGCACTGATATCCGTCGACGATCACTGGTCGCATATTCGTCAAACGTTACTATCCGCAGGCATGTCTTCATGTGGCAAATCAAATTGCCAACCTGGACACTGGGTCTCTACGCAGTCTCTGGAACTTACGGATGGTCGCCGACTTATTCTGGCTGGAAGCGAATATAATGAGACTCGTAAAAATCTCGGTTCAAAACTGCGTCCTAGCCTGAAGAAGGACCGCGCAGCCTGGTGGTCTCATCTTGCCTCGGAGATGGAAACAGTCGCTACCGTTGGTACTCATCGTAAGTTATTCCATCTGATACGGGAAACAGGCAACAGGAGACTTGGTGTTAGCGGGACCATACGCGACGAGAGTGGGCAGCCGATCCACAGCCTGTCAAAACGCTCGGAGCCTTGGTTCGAACACTTTACAAGGCAATTTAACCAATCTGAGTTATCGCTTCCTTTTACAGGCATTGAGCGCCCTTCTCTCTGGGCTGTCTCCTTGGGTCCGCCCTTACGCGCCGAAGTAGAAGGTGAGATCAGGCTGTTGAAATTGCATAAGGCCACAGTGGCAGATACAATTCCCCCAGCCCTCTTCAAATTCGGGGTCCTGCTTTAATAGATGGTTTACACTAGTTGCCAGTGAAACTTTAAAAGCAGGAGACTGCCCCGTCAGACTGGAACCGCTCCGTCATTGTCCCAATTTTCAAGGGAGGCTCTTGTTCGGAATACGGCAATCATAGAGGGATCAGTCTGATTTCGATTGCCTCTAAATTGATTGCGTCTGTCATTCCTCACAGACTGACTAGCTCGCTTGAAAGCCCGATTCATGAGGAGCAAGGGGGGATTCGTCGAGGTCGGGGCTGCATCGACCACATCTTCACCTTGTGTCAATTGCTGGAGCACCGCCATGTTTACTGGCGACCCACCGTTGTTGTGTTTCTTGACATAAAAATTGCCTTCGATTCGGTGGATCGATGTGCCTTTTGGGACTGTCTGCTGAGGACAGGCGTGTCTGATAAATATATAAACATTATCAAAGCGTTGTGCGCACATAGTTCGGGCAGAGTGATGGTTTATGACAAACTGTTGCCACCCATCAGTATCGCTAACGATGTGAGACAAGGTTGCCCGCTGTCACCTTCAACTTCGCTATTGACGCAGTCATGGAATCAGCATTCGCTGGACACGACGCAGAAAGTGTGCAGCTACTTCCTGGTGAGCGACTTCTTGACTTTTAGTACGCGGACGATATTGTCCTCATATGTGACAACTCCCAAACATGTCAAACAGCACAGGACCGATTAGGGCTGGCTGTGGCGCAGACACGACATCACTCCTGCCGTGAGGGGCAGAGTTTATAATGCATCCGTCCGTTCAACACTCTTATAAGGTTGTGAAACCTGACCCATCAGGTCGACAAACATGAATAGGCTCGTCACATTCGATCATTGCCGCCTTCGCAGCTTAGCTTATGACTAGTGGTTGCACCGCGTGAGCAATGAGCATGTTCGGCGTCGTGCATTTGGTGTAGGAAGAGCTAGTGAGCTGCTCAGCACCATTATATTATGCGTGTTGCGCATGCCAGGACACCGACTTCCACGACGTGCGTTGTTTGCGAGTTTTTTGTGCGGTTAGAATAGAAAGAGGGGAGGCCAAGCGATGACTCGGTCGAGAGAAATGGAAACCCTCGCTTCACAGTTGGCGTCGGTTGGTGCATTCCGACTGCATGGCTGGGGTCATAAGTACGATGTACACGTTTGGTTGGACACACTTGGTGCTATGGCTAGGAGCAGGCCTCAATGGTGTTTGTGTTGTGAGTTCCTTTGTCCACCCCTCTTGCTTAGCCTCTCCCTCCAATCACGCTCTCATTCGCTAGGCATAATATAACTCTCTTTTTACAGCTCGATAGCTGGCTTTTAATTCTCCAGAACGATGTCCATCCGTTACTGGGAACTCAGCCGGCGTGCCACTGTATTTTTTTCTTCTTTTCTCCTGTATTGCCGCACAGTAGCTGAGGTGTTTTCCACCTGCAGTTAACGTGAATAATGATGACGAGGATGACACCGCATGCCTTGGCTCTGTCACGTATTTCGTATGTTGGAGTATCGTCTTGCACGCTGCTCGTTATTTGCGCTCCCCGGAAGCGATTGGAAAATGTGCCGCGCTAGACAACCAATGATGTGGAGCAGGAACATAAGGAACGGAACCTCAAGCTTAGCATCCATCGGACTGCTCCACCTTCCAGGATGGGGATTACGCTATTCGGACTGCTAGTGGTTAGAAACGGTTGACTATGGCGCGCAACCGGCATCACTGGAGATAATACTGTTCAATCGTGGTCCCTCTTTGGTAACGTCTCATGGAACATAGAACTCAAGCATCAAAAAATCCCAAAGCGGCAAGTGCAAAAGCGAAAAAGTCGTTTTCTTCATGTTATACTTGATTTCCCTCGTTTATTTCGCAATGCTTCTCGTTGCGTGCCTGTTTTTCCCACCCTCGTCAACCGTAAGAACTCGCAACGATCTGCTCACAGAGGCTGTATTCTCAATTCTCAGGTAAAGTACAACTAACTGATTTTAAAAATTCACCTGCCCACTCGATCGACCGCCTGATCGACCACACTGCGGCAGGCGATTCCATTAGCTCCAGCTGTCAGTCCCACCACAGTTCTGATGGCACGTTATCTGTAATCAGATTGTGCACTATCATTTCTCCGACATGAAAAAGAGACACTATGCTCAAAATGGATGAGTATTGTAACAGACAGGGTGTCCTTGATCACCGCTAATGTGTGCAGAAAATAGCGCTAAATTTTATTAAATCGGTGATAGCCTACTTGCTATTTTCCCCACCGGCGCACAGCCAGATGCAGCATGGGAGTGCAAGTGAATCCTTTTGAGGGAATACCTTACATGGAATCAGGTCTCCTGAAGACGGTTCCATGAATGGCGCTAAATCTGTACTTGTTATTGTTTCCAGTTTTTCATTACAGAAATCTGTTTGGGATGCATGGTATAAAACATGGACAGTTTCCTATTTAGTGCGATCTCCTTGTACACATTGATCTGACCAATCAGTTGAACTGTGCCTCGCACCGTCGACGAATATACCATTTATCTATTTGATATCAGATTTTTTATATAGTTGGCCTCATCCGGATTCCCCGGACATTGCGGCCTCCACGGGGCAACCACAGGACGCGTGTGCCTACAGACTCTGTAGTACCGGGAACCATGGGTGGCTTGCGCTGCACCACCCACATACCCCATATCCAGTGTAACCCCGAAGGGATAAGCCTGGGAGGCATGTGGATGGGCGCCACATTTCATCAACGAAGCCGGCCCACACTCCTTCACTGGCAAACATGATCAAGCAGTATTTGGAGAATCAAGCGCACACAAGGCGGTGGCTGGACCGTAGTCCGCTCCACCCTGAGTGCATGGAACCACTCTTCGAGCTTAACACGGTCACGAGGACCGTGCACCTCGTCACCTCCAGCAACGACCAACTGTCTCCTGGAGCCAGTATAGACGGGGTGGTGGGTAACAGACAGGTAGGCTTCTTGTCACCTTGCACATCAAGCGCAGCCACCGGGGATGTCAAGCAACAACCAATCACTTGAAATGACATTACCAAAAAATTGATCAAAAGCACCATACGGATATGTCGAAATAACTCTTCGCTAAATTACCACATGAAATATTTGGCTCATCAACAATTCCGTGATAAATTCAAACTGATAGAACAAGCGATCAAAAAACATGCAACAAACGAGAAAAAAATAAACGAAGTTAGCCACCTTTCGTTTAAGCGACATGTGCAAGTTAATAGTTTATGTAGACATTTAAATGAGCTAATAAGATAAGCATGAGGACAATATACCAAACCAATCACCTGAACTAAAGAAACTTGGCACGCAAGCCCGCTGTTAGTAAATCGAATGAAAGCGCATGCAGCGTACATACCAACGCTGCGCCGGTTCTGCATACGTTCTCAACAGAATCCGTTGTCATTTTGGTGTTGGCCCCGAGTGGTCTCGCTCATGGCTCACTAGGCCTGCCTGACTCAAACACTCACGACCGCATGTGCTACAGCTCCAGGCGCTCGATGTCGATGGAGTACAATCCATCGGTGCTTGCCGTTTCCGCACTTGCCGCTTCTTCTCTGCATGTATGAGGTCTTTTTTCCGCACTTCGGCAACTGCCTTCGTGATCAGATCGTGCCATGCACACCGATCAACCGCTTTCGATTCCCATGATTTGCAATCAAGATTAGAACGTGAGAGACTCACTTTGATCACGTCCTGGTAACGTAACTCTGGTTTCCCCACATGCCGCTTCCCAATACTCAGCTGACCGTATAAGAGTTGTTTCGGTATCCGCGTTGAATCCATACGCCACACATTACCGAGCCAGCTCAGATGTCTCAGTAAAAGTATGCAGTCCACTGCATACAACACTTTCGTGTCTGCAACTCTGTCGCCCCAACTGATGCGTAAAATTCGTCGCAGACACTGCTGATGGAACCGCTCAAGATATCGCACATCCCGACGGTACGTCGTCCACGTTTCACTGCCGTATAGAAGGACGGACAGCACCATGGATTTGTACACCATCAACTTCGTGTCAACGGTAACCTGGTGGTTGTTCCACACTCGGTACTCCAGTTTCCCGAGTGCCGCTATTGCCTTCGATACGCGGATACAACGCTCACTGTATATTTACTGGTTAGTCGAAACCACACTTCCAAGGTAGCAGAAGCGGGAGGTGGTTTCCAATAATTCATCACCAATAGTGATTGGCGGTATCCGGTTTCGGATTTGCCTGTCACTGTGGCCAGCCACAGGACGCCTGCGCCTACAGAGGGAACATGGATAGCTTGCGCTGCACCACCCACAGCTCCATCCACACACCCCATATCCAGTGTAAACCAGTGGGAATAAGACCGGGAGGCATGTGGATGGGAGCCACGTTTCATCAACGGAGCCGGCCCACACTCCTTCACAGACAAACACAAGCACGCTGTATTTGGGAATCAAGCGCACACAAGGCGGTGGCTGGACCGTAGTCCGCTCCACCCTGAGTGCATGGAACCGCTCTTCGAGCCTAGCACCTCCACAAGTACGGTGCACCCCGTCCCTTCCAGCAACGACCAACTGTCTCCTGGAGCCAGTATGGACGAGTTAGTGCGTACTAGACAGGTAGGCGCCTTGTCAACGTGCACATCAAGCGCAGCCAATCATTCGAAATGTCGGTATCGGTTAAACGATATCGAATGAAGTAAACTCATATGATGACATAAATACTCGCTAACTGAACATATGGAAGAAAGTGGTTATAAGCGAATCCGCGATAAGTACAAAATGTTCTGAAGTTATTTAAAGTATACCACTTGATAAAGTTACACAAGTATACTACAATTAGTATGAGGGACGTGCGCAAGTTAGGGGAACATTATCAGGTACGCAGAACAAACATATAAAGTGGAATGAATTTTACCATATATATATATATATATATATATATATATATATATATATTAAACGGCTAGACTGTAGTTACGGATTCCATGTGACATTCTTTATTAACTGGCCTGTGGACATGAATTGTCGGGTGAGGTATAACGGAGTAAACTTTTCCTTGGGAAAATTTAGGTACCGGATTATGAACTTTCATTCTCCAATTGTTTTCACTTGCGCTTTCTGTGGTGTGCAGCTAGTGGATGGACCATTTTGAATCGTCAAGACTTCGGGCGCTGGATGGGGCTAATCTTGAAGGAAAAGGTCTTGTTTGCGCTTTGTCTGGAATGCTGCAATGGAATGTAAATCTTGTTGCATGAACGAATAGGATTGCAGGTAAATTCTAATAAGTGAGTCCCAACCAATTTCCCTCTTCCAACCTAGATGGCGAAGGAACTGTTTTGTATGACTCAGGAGTAACCTCTAAGGATTGATTGGTCTGGTGGGATTTTTTTAAGGCGCCAGTCATTACAACCCAGTGCGGCGCGATAACCTGCGTTACGCAAAGATATTTTCTCGCGCCCTGAAAGAGGTTGACGTTTCTACCCTGATTGTTTGCATTGTACCTTAGATCCTTTTTCTCTCCTCTCGTTTCTTTTATTAATTGTCTTCTTGTTTTTGTAGGATGACGAAACATTGATATTAAATAATGACTCACTACTGTTCTTAACGTCGATGACGTTGCTTATTGTTCCCTTTCACTTTTTCTGTTAGAGTTGCGTATCTTCCCTTTTCGCTAGGGTATGTTTTTCAAACGAAACGTTGTAGTCGATTTCATTGATCTTACAGTTACATTTAATGTACTAACCTAATAAATGTGTAGTGACCATTTCTGTCCAGATTTCTGTCACCGGAAGCACTTATCACTCAGATGGGTATCGGCGACCTATTTTGTACAATGTGTTCCTCCCGACTGTATACTGGCTACTTGTCGCCCATCCCCTGATTTAGCGTCAGAGTAACAATGGAAACCGACACTTGAAAGTGATCCACGATGACGCTCAATTTGCACCTTACAACTTTGGATGCTGCTGATGTCAAATGGCTGCGCGTTGTTGTTGTTTTGTACCATGCATAAAAGCAAACCTTTCCTTTTAGGGTTTCATGGATTTATTTCCAACCATCTGCTCGGCCCTGCTTCTCTTCTTATGCTGGCGCTGTCTCGTTCCTTTGGCTCTCATCATTTTTCGCTACACTGCTGGTCAGAAATTATATAGTAAACGGAAGAAACTTCGCACAGCTGGAGAATGGGCTATAATAACCGGTGGTACGGATGGTATCGGTCGGGCGTTTGCCGAGGAGCTCGCCTCAGATGGACTAAGCATTATGCTGATAAGCAGAAATATCACCAAGTTGGAGTCGGTTTCGACTGAAATAAAAACCAAATATAACGTTCCTGTCAGGTATATCGTGGCCGACTTCACCCAAGTAAGTATGAATATTTAACGTGCCACATGCTGATTCCGGTCTCATTTGACAGCAGATGGTTCGTTTCGTCGCGGCCACACGTATCTGGACTTGCTGATCATAAGTGTGTTTAATTCTCGCGTTAGTCACTAACTACAGTTACTGATGATCGCGTTGTCCGGATTCTGAGTGGATCATTGTCACTGAAATCAATATAGAATTTTTGTGGTCAATGCAGCCACGAACTCGACGAAACCTGGCTTGCTGTTCACGAATATGGCTTACAGAGCGCAAGTCTTTTGAAGGATTATAGAGGCAAGCAATTTGGAGGCGATGGAGATCAGACTGATTCCTCTATCGTTGCCACAATCCAAACGCGAGCCTCCTTTGAAGATGGGAACAATAACGAAGCGACTCCAGTCGGTTGGGACAATCTCCTGCTCCCACAGTTTCACTAGTAATTCATGTAAAGCATCAACAAGAGCAGAGCCTCCGAATTTGAAGCGGGCTGGAGGAAGATCATCTGGTCCCGCGGCTTTGTTCAACTTCGACAGCCCGATCTCACGTTCGAATTCTGAGCGAGAGGGTGGATCCAAAGCGACAGCCCACGGAGTAGGGTGATCACTGGCCGGTGAGGAATCTGACAATTGCGGTCGGTTAAATTGCTTTTCAGTACGCTCAGGCCAACGCTCCAAGCGTTTTGACAAGTTGTGGATAGGCTGTCCACTCTTGTCACGTATAGTTGCACTAACACCAGGTCTCCTGCTGCCTGTTTCCCGTATCAGATGGAATAACTTCCGATGGTTACCAAGGGCGGCGACCACTTCCATAGCTGATGTACGCTGAGACCACCAAGTTTCGCGGTCTCTCTTCACGCTAGCACGAGGTTTTGCGGGGAGGTTTCTGCGAGACTCATTATGTTCGCTTCCAGCCGGAATGGGCTGGCGACGATCGATAAGTTCTAGAGACCGCGAAGAGACCCAATATCCATGTTGGCGATTAGACTTACCACATGAGGATTTGCCTGCTGCTAGTAAGGTCTGTAGAACACGAGACAAGTGACCTTCAACTGCATCCAGTGATCGCTTACTCCACTCCTATGTCAGCGTACTTGTATTGACATTCAGAACAGCTGGTTTCGCCAGTTGGCTGGTGTCTATGCGCTCACGGGGTTGTCTTGGGCGTACGCCTAAACGCATCCGCATACCAGCACATACAAGTACATGGTCGGTGTCCACACGTGCTCCAAATCGAACGACAGTTCTGGATGCAGCCTCTCCATCGGTAACTTATCGCAATGTGATTGATTTGCGTCCATAGCTAGTTCGTACTTGGTTGGCGCCAAGTTACTATCCGGTGGGTGCTGAGTCGGAAATTAGTGCTCACGAGAAATAATCGAGCTTCTCCACACAAATGAAGTAACCGCTCACCGTTATCATTGCGGGAACCTAGACCGTGTTGGCCGTCCAAATGCAGCTCATCAGTGGAGAATTTCCCAACTTAAGCATCCAGGTCCCCAGCCAGCACACCAGTGTCCTTGCTTCTTCTGTGGTGATGCAGCTAGTTCATTTGGCGATAAAGATCGTCTTTTATGGAATCACCACTTGAGTTTGTGGTGCATAGGCAGCGATAACGAATAGACACCTGTTAGTCCCACGCGATCTCGAAGCTTTGGACGAGCCAGCCAATCGGACTGCATACATCCGGCTACTGACTGGAATCCAATCAACCCGAGTAGCTTCAGCCCGGGGACTCATGGCAATACCAACACAGGCTTGGCCGGTACTCGAAACTACATCGTCTCCGGATAGGCGCAATAAGAAAGTGTTGCTAGTTTCACTTGAAGCAGATCACAAAAGGAGCACTGAGCTCGAGTTTTGCAGGCAGGTCTCCGATAAGCAGCAGAATTCGATCGAGAGGGTCTCCAATGTTCGGGCAAGTGCTACCTGTTGACCGATCTGTGACAATGTGCGTACATTGAGGCATGCCAATCTGAGGGAGGATCTGGGGCTCCAACTAAAAGCCCATGTACTGGGCTTGAGCGTCGGCTTGGACGTGGGCTTATCGACAGGGAAGGGATGACGCTCCCCGTTCGCATGCGAGTTGTAACTAGAAGACACATTATTCTTCAGCAGACAGCCCCAAGGGGCATGTCGATCCACTGAATTGAAGGCGCTTTTGATATGGAAAAGCACGACAACGGTAAGTTGCTGATATATGTGACGGTGCTCCATCAGCGGACGTTATGTGGTTGATGCAGCTTCGACCTCGACGAAACCCGGCTTGCGCCTCACGCATCTGACTTTCACAGCACAAGTCAGTCTGTGAAGGTTTACAGAAGCAAGTGGCTGGCTTGCGGAACACCCTTGTGGTCCCAACTGGTTGTTTCATGATTATCCCGTCCCAATAAATCGTTCGGTGGCAGTATTCCAGGAGGCGGGGCATTTTCGTTTGGCAAGCAATCTGGCTACAACAACACTGTGACGTGGTGTATGTGACTCGCCATTATATAGTCACTGCTGCGTGCTCCATACTGGCGAAGCATTGTATTCTAACAACTCAATGCTGCAATTATTGTGAGCATTTTGCCCCTATTCGGCAAAGGAACAAACGAAAGTCGTATGAACTGGACAATCAGTCACCGGCTCCCAATGGACGCGATTCCCTGAATTCGCTCCGCTGCCTTGCGGGCAGGCCATTCGGGCGAAGGGTCGGGGTGGTGTCCCTCCAGTCCACACCCTACTTCTGCTTGGACAACCGGGTAGTTCCTCGCCCTCTGACGAAACAATCAACTTTTCCATGTTGTGTTGTGTTTTTTAACCATATCTGTACCTTCCTTTGCGTTCCATGGTTTTTTTTGATGGCTTCTTGAAGGTGATGGGGATCAGACTGCTTCCTCGATGGCTGCCGCCATCCGAGCTTTGAAGATGGAAACTGTCCTGACAGACTGGAGCCGTTCCGTCATAGTCCCAGTTTTCATTGAAGGCTCCCGTTAGGAATGCGGCAGAGGGATCAATCTAATCTCAATTGCTTCGAGATTGCTTGCGTCTGTCTTCAACCGATTGGCTGGCACTCATGAAAGCCAGATCTGTGACGAACAAGCCGGGCTACATCCAAGTCGGCGCTGCATCGATCACATCTGCATATTGTGTCAAACATGGGAACACCGCCATGTTTATTGGCGACCCACCGCTGTCTCGGTTCTTGACATAAAAGGCGTCTTCCATTCGGTGGATCGATGTGTCCTTTGGGACTCTCTGTTCAGGAGAAGTGTGTCTCATAATTAATATCAGAGCGCTGTGCGCGCGTAGTCCGGGCAGAGTGAGGGTTTATGGCCAACTGTCGCCATCCTTTAACATCTCAAGAGGTGAGAAACAAGGTTACCCGTTGTCATCTTTCCTCTTTTACTTTGCCATTGACGAAGTCATGGAGACAGCATTCGCTGGAACTAATTTCTGGTGAGCGACTTCTTGACTTGGAGTATGTGGACGATATTGTCCTAATCTGTGACAGCACCCAAACGTGCTAGGCTGCACTGGACCGATTAGCGCTGGTTGTCAACCGTTTTGGACTATGTTTTGCTTTATCGAAATTCTAGGTATTTTTCGGAAATTGGCAGAGACTCATTCCTGCGCTGACCCTTGGTGGGGATAAGCCAGAAATCGTTCAGAAATTCAAGTATCTGGGCAGCTATATTAGCGCACGAGGAATGCAAGATGAGGTTACGAACCGTATAGCAAAAGCTCGAGGTGCTTTCGCCAGTCGCCGCCATCTGTGGTGCAGACGCGACATCACTCTCGTCCTGAAGAACAGGGTTTATAGTGCAGCCGTCCGTTCAACCCTCTTATAGGGTTGTGAAACCTGGCTCTTCAGGTCGAGAAATATAGAAAGGCTCGTCATGTTTGATCATCGCTGCCTTCGCAGCTTAGCTCATGTATAGTGGGAGCAGCGCTTGATAAGTGAGCGTGTTCGGCATCGCGTGTTTGGTGCAGGAAGAGCGAATGAACCGCTCAGCACCATTAGATCACGCTCCATTCACCGATGGTCGGGCCACGTGTTGCGCATGTCGTCATGCCGAATCGCGCGAACTGCATTGTTTGGGCGCCAGGTGTGCGGTTGGAAGAGGACGAGTGAACGCCAAGCGATGACTTGGTCGAAAGAAGTGAAGTCACGCACCTCGAAGCAGGCGTCAATTGGTGTATCTGGACTGCGTGGCTGGGGTCCTAAGGACGATAAACACGTTTGATTGGGCACAATTGCTGATATGTCGAAGAACCGGTCCCAATGGCTTCTGTGTTGTGAGTTTCTTTGTCCATCCCCTTCTCGTTTAATTCCCCTCCAATTCCGGTCTCATGCGGAATGCATAGTATTCTATTTAACCTTATATTACTTGCTTTTTGAATTCTTTGTTGTGCACTTTCCTATTCTCTTACCTTTTTGTGTTGCTGGTGTGTGTTTCTCACCCTCAGCTAACGTGTATTTGTGATCATTATCCAGCTGTGTGCTCTGCTTAGTCCATATGTTGATTCAACGAGGAGTTATGGCTCTATTCCAGGACCTTGTGGTACCCGGCATTCGACTTTAATTGGCTCGGGCGGAGATCGATAAGCCTTCGCTTACTTGTGCCATTGACGGATAGAGTTGCGAATCTAATACATTATTGGGTCGCCCTAAGATACACTGACGTAAAGTTCGTTGTTTAGCCAGTGTATATTAATAAGTGAAAGATGCGATCACCGTGAGCTGTTATAGAGCCGCCGGACCTTATATGGAGGATGGAACAATGATTTATTACGGGTGAAAAAGCATTGCTTAACAAGTGCCGTAGGATGAAAATTATTGAGAAAATTAATTGCATGATAAAGAGAACATCGTTGTGGTGGATTCACCATAGACTTATGTGGAATATCGATGTTCGCGTATTAAACGTATAAATCCATAAATCCATTGGTTAGGCCTTTGGCAAGACACCGTTTGATTGCGTTATGTAGCCCCTGGCTAACAAGTCATAAAATGAAATGCAAGTGAGACAATGCATTGTCAACACGTTTTTTTAAATATCGCCAAATTGGGAGCAGAGACGACATAATTAACGATGGCGTTTCAAGGCTGACACACGCGGAGGGAAAAGAAATTTTTACGGCATTCAAGCCTGCTATACTGAATTGTCAGTTTCAGGGGGTGACCTCTTAGTTTAGTGTTGTGGTTCAATTTCAACAGCGGACGGCAGGTGGGGTTTGGATTCTTCAGGATGGATATTGTCAGGCTATGCAGATCTAAGCAGATATCACGAAGTGGTACTGTGCATTTATTTTGCAATTTCTGGCATATCCTCTATTATATTGACTGAAAATGTATGTTGTTACCAGAAAGTATCACCAGGGATCAAGCGTACTACTGACAGTTAGAGCCTTTACTTGGCATAACGATGGGAGGTGGGGCACAAAATTTAGATATTTTAACAATTTATTCTTATAACTGAAAGTAATTCTCTTAACAGTTATTAATATCTTCATGTATAGTATTGCATTTACACATATATATATGTTGTGAGTGTTTTTTTGAACTCGTTATTTCTTAGGCTGTAATAGCTCATAAGAGATACTTGACAGATAGGCTGCTCTGGAGGATCTGCCTTCCGATGTAGATACACCTTGTGAGAGCAATTCAGACGAAGAACTGAAGAAGGCAGCTGATGCTGCCGGTTTTACGGAATTTCAAAATACTGTACAACTTCCAAACAGTGCTCCCAGTGACAGTGATGTGTCACTAACTGAATATGATAGGAAGTGAAATAAGACAACACTATCAAACAGTCTGCCATATTTCACACGAGAAGTGGGCCCAGTTCCATAGGATTTTGTAAGACAGAACACAGCTGACGATATTTTTCTCCTAGTACTACTTCAGTTTGTAATTGAGAATTTAAGTTTTCAAACATTTGTACATCTAACAAAAGCAAAAAAGGATGATGTCTGTCGACATCGAAGAAATGTATGCACTCTTGGGGCTTTAATTTTCGCTTGCTTACCATCATTTACCAAATCTTATAACCATACTAGTCCAGTGATGTGAACATCGCGGTACCAGTGGTTACGGGAAGTATGTAAAGACAGATATTTTGAAATTCTTTAAAATCTGCTCCCGAATGATAATAATGCCGTTCCGGAAGGTAACGTGTATAAACTTTATAAGATTGGACGTCATTCGGCATCTCAGTCACAATTTCAAATGATTTGATTACCTCTTGCAGTGCAGAGTATAGATGAGAGCATGGTTCTCTTCAAAGGTTGTTCAACACTAAGAGAGTATAACCCAATGAAGGCAGTAAACCGTGGTTATAACATATGGTATAGGGCTGTTATGAGGGGTTATATTTATGAATCTGAAGTGTATCAAAGCGGCGTTCCCCACGGCACTGTACTGGGACCGATATTGTTTCTGATCCATGTAAACGATGTGCCTAAGCTACTCCAATCACCATGTGCGTTGTTCGCAGATGACTTGAAGGTGTGGAGAGTAATCCGCACACTCAATGATTGTGATTTACTTCAGCAGGATCTCGACAGCCTCTCAACGTGGTCTGCAGTGGGTTGCCTTCCGATCAACCCTGCGAAGTCGCAGTTTATGAGGTTGGGTAAATGCGAGCACAGCCGAATGTACACAGTGGCTGATCAACCGCTGCATCCCGCGTCTTTCGTGCACGACCTCGATGTGCTCTCACGCTGCGACCTAAAGTCCATTAACAACACGAATAGGATGTACCGAAACAGCCTTCGTATGCTTTGGGCACTCAGGCGCAGCTTCAGCAATTGGTCCGAAGAGATTGCTACTCGCCTCTTCGTCTCGATAATACGTCCAATGCTAGAGTACGGCTCTCCCGCGTATTCTGTCATCACGCTGAGAGAGGTAGAAAAGCTTGAGCGGGTGTAGCATGTAGCCACTAGGCTGATTCCCAACTTACGAGGTATGCCATATGAAGACCGATGTAAGAAACTAGGGCTGTACACCCTAGCATATCGTCGGCTGAGGGTTGACCTAATCATGACCCACCGGATATTACATCTGAGTGATTACCCCATGTTGAGACAACTGCTTCATCTGCGCACACCAAGCAGCACGCGAGGACACCGGTACAAACTTATCGTACCGCAGTTGAAGCGGGTGGCTCACCAACTCTGTTTCGAACGTAGAGTGGTGAATACCTGGAACAAACTGCCGCAGCCGGTAATAGAGGCCAATTCAGTGGCCGAATTTAAGAAGCTTCTAGACAAACACTTCGCAGAGTCAAAATATAAAGAGCGAAACGATAATTAATACGTTAATGCCCAAGAGCGACAACTGATGCAGCTACACAGAGTATGCTCTACTCGCTGCTTCTAATCCGTATCAGTATCACAGGACACTCTAAATTCTAAAGGCAGATTTGGATTGGGGGGGGGATGTGTTACGGACAAACTCACCCAACTTCGGAAAGGAGGTGCTTATGTTGCGGTAATGCATAATTGTCTCACCTCTGTTGAACTATTTGAGCTTCTGAAAGCAAACAACAGTTTTGCCTGGAGTACTATCCGTCCCAACAGGAAACATATTCCTACACTTCAAGCGGGCAAAAAGAGGTGATTTGGATTATCGTTCTGCAGCTCAAGGAAAGAAAGCAAGCGTGTTTATCTGTTGCCCAATTACTACGGAGTGAATCTGTTACTCTGAGGCGTAGAGTGGGATGAAATGGCGACCGAGGTAGTAGCGCCTAAGCTAATGCAAAAGTACACTTCAGCCATGGGCCGAGTAGACAAAGCAGATGTGCTGTGCTCAACATATGATTATGATCGAAGTCAAAAAGTCCTGACACATGCTGTTTTTTGCATTGATGGAGATGGCATATGTCAATGCACATGTGATGTATAAGGACATGCATCACGATCCCTCATTGTAAGAGTTTCGAAGCAAATTGGCAATGAGACTTGTTACTATGCAACACCGACCAGTGAGAAAAGTGGTCGTCCTTCACTCAAAGCGATGTCATCACCAGACGAACCAAAGCGACAAAGAAAATACAAGTATTCAGTGCCTAATGACACCAGGACACAGAACCTTGACGCTCACTGGCCTATGTTTGTTGCAGGATGGAGGTGTGCAAGGTTTACCACTCGAAAGATCCAATCGAGGATGCATTTTAGATGTTCTTTTTGTAATGTATTTTGCCCTGCAATGACAAAAGATCTGTTTTCAGACAGCATGTACAGTAATCCACTTTCATGTCGGTCGGTGGTCGAATGGTCTGCACGCCTGGCTTACAATCTTAAGCTCACCGATTGCAATCCGCATAGAGTCGGGCGTCCTTACGGTTTACTCAGCCCACGCGCGACTGGTGGTAGTCGCGTGGCAGCGAAGCGCCGTTACGGCCTACCGCTTTTGTGAAGCTGGTATCGTACTGCTTCACTGCTGCTATTCTGCGCCTGAGAGACTACAACCGCCTGATTGCTCAGTCACATGCCCAACCAACCGACGGGATACAGAAGACCAAGGCTCGGTAAACAGGGAGTCTATTCTACACGATAGGTCAGTTCTATTTATTGGTGAACGAAGCATACTAATTTTGGAAGCGTTCGGCTCTCAGCCAAAGTGAGTTAATTCCGTCCCACGGATTTTCCATATTTGGCAGAATGGTTCGCTTCCGTTGACTCGGGCTTGTATTTGCTGGCCAATCAGTTTGCACCCGATTCCCAAATTTGGCAAAACCGTGGAATGTCTTTCGACGCTCGTGCTTGTGACGTTCGCATGTAGCAGACCGCTCAGTGCTCCGCGTTAAGCCTGTGCGCGACCTCGTATCTGGACATTGGCTCCGCTTACCTCTCTATTCCAGTTGGCACATTATATTATTATTATTATTATTATTATTATTATTATTATTATTATTATTTACTGTACCTGCATGATGACAATGTTATTGACCTATGTTCCTGTTGGTACTTACAATACCATCTAAAAATAAACGTCGAAATGTTTATAAAAATTCATTAACTTATTTCTACGTTTATTACTAACATTATAAATAATGAAAAAGTTGTAGGTAAACTTGTTCACGATTCAAAGGGATTAACGTATAACGATTCGCCTCAGTCGAAGTTATATTTCACTCGGGCGTTTGCTGCTTGGTGAAGAAACTATTAACTGGTGATCACTGAATTCCGGATTAGGATCGCACTCGGGTTGACTGAATCTAGAGAGCTAGGACAAACCCCAAATGTATCCGAATTACGATATGGAAAGCGGATAACCTGAATCTCATTTTCCCCCTATCGGTATTGATGATCACCGTTTTTCCATGCTCGCTCACCGTTGCAATTAAGCATGCGTCTCTCCACTGGCACACACGGATAATAGCTCAAGGCAAAATGGCTGGCAGATATAGATGCTTTCAATCACTTCTATTCGCTGCTGATCTCTCTTCTACCGTCCGTTATTTTTCTAGGTTGATATCTACGAGTCTATAAGAGACGAACTCTCCACTCTGTCCTCAATCGCATGCTTGATCAACAACGTTGGTATGGTGAACGTCGATCCGGTGGAGTTTGCTCTTGACGATGACATGCGTGTCGAAAAAGTTCAACAATTCCTTGCTTGTAACTGCCTCTCAGCCGCATCTTTGACGCACATTGTTCTACCTCGCCTAGTGGCACAGAACTCCGGATCCGCCGTCATCAATGTCTCTTCGTTCAGTGGGTGTACTCCGCTACCATACCTTACGTTATATGGAGCCACCAAAGCATTTGTCCGCCAGCTGTCGTGCTCGTTGGAATTCGAATTGCGTGGTAAGAACATCATTGTCCAGACTCTCGCTCCCATGTATGTGGCGACATCGATGGTTCGCGATAAACGCGGCACATTCATCATATCGCCAAGACAGTGCGCCAAGAGTTCGTTGGACATGTTGGGAGTTGAGACTTTGTGCATGGGTCATATCATCCATGCGCTGCAGATCTTCTACTTTTCATTAGTGCCGCAATCTCGTTTCAATGAGTCGATGCTAGGCAAATTGCAACGTGCTCGAATCCGGAAGAGCCAAGTCGGTTAAACATTGTTTTCACTATCAACACTATTTTGGTAACCTTATTTCCTACGCGTTACTTAACTGATCGGTTCCTCTTTCATCTTTCACCTAACAGCTTTCATCCACAACCGATTAAAGCCAAATTATATCACATATTTTTTACACCGACATGTTTTGTTGTAGACCTCGTTGGATTTTACTACATATTGCATACAGAGTGCCATAACTATTATGGTGCGTTCTCCTCCCAAATAACCCTTAATCATCCTTATTGCCACAAGTCACTCGTTCGCACTATGCAAACGTATTTGCTTAATACTATTGTTGCAGTTTTTAATCTCAAACTTTAACTGCACGTATCTCGGCTCAAACGTAACATTTTTGTTAGTTATAAAAACTATTTGAATTGACACACTTTTAACAATAGGAACCAAGTTTATTTATCCCGGGTAAAATCGGTAAAGGCGGTTTCCGCATCTCCTTAGGTTTTGACACTTTCCTCTCAGCGAAAGTTATCCAGGTGCGTGCAACAAGGGCAGACGACACCTCAATAGGACGACTTTGCTTTTCATTCAATTCTTGCGGCATTCCAATGTTCGGTAAATGTTTTAAAACTGTCACTTGTGGTGCTGTTATGTTAGCAGCAAGAACCCCCAACAGTTTTACGCGAGTCCGATTTAACTAAGACGTTTAATTGATCATTGTTCAATCCCAACGACGGTCCACAACTCTTCAAGCCTCTCGGAATCTTTACGAAATTTTTTAAACCACTATTGTCCAGTACGGTTCTTAGTGGTTCCAACACCAAATGCACTGTTGCTGTCTTGGGCTTTTTCCGCAGCATTTCAATCAAGTTTAAATTGCTGTAAGAAAATTGTGCGTATTTATCTTCTGTCCATGTTGCATTAAATGTTCTATAAATATGTAAAAGTGTGTTTCTGAGCTAAACTATCACTATTGCTAGCTAGAGCGTAAAGCCGGCTTCAAAATGATCGGCGAAGTCAAAGCAGCTTCTTAAAAATAGTTTAAAAACAGTAAAAAAATAACTTGACTACCAACCTAATAGAGGGAAGTTTCTCCTTCATGCAGGTGATAACTTTTAGGAATAGTATTGTTTCAGAAGTTTTTCTCACATGTCCATTCGTCCTACTGACCCGGTTCCATGTGTTATCCATCCAAGTTACTGAGAAAACTAGGGGGAACAGATCCCATTTCCCAACATGAATCACACATACCGGTGAACTATCGTTGTACCGATGAGATAGTTACACTGATTTCTCTATATGATGTCTTTTATGGCGGCATGGCTTTGCCATCGTTGGTTGACTGGATTCCCGTGCACAGCCGTTTGATGACATCGACTAAGGTTGATTCACGAAGTAGCACAAGACGCTGTTTGTTTGTGCTTTTCACTTATGCTCCCACCGACTGCAGTTTTGATGCTGCCAAGGACTCATTCTACCACGAACTGAACATGCCACTACTCAGTGCTACCAGTTCAGCTATCATGGTACTTGCAGAGGATATGAATGCACAAGTAGGTCGTCTGAGCTCTTCAGAAACTCACCTAGGTGGTACCTATGGGTTTGACTCCAAACGGGCGGACAACGGCGAGCGTCTTTTGCAACTGTGCGCGCAGCATCAGTGGGCGCTCAAGTGCTACTTGGCGTCCTTCCGCAGCTGATCAGCGATGGATTCAAATAGATCACGTTGCCGTAAGTTACAGGTGGCGTGGTTACATCCTGGATTGTAGCTTTTTCTGGAGTACCTGTGTCGACTCTGATCATGCCCTGGTACACTGTCGTTTTTCCATGATCTTTGCTTGGAGGCATACCAAACGTCTCCCTCGATTGGTCACTAACAAATTATCTCAGCCTTCGGTCAGGCAAGTCTACCAAGGTTGCGTACCGAACTTTCGCTCCTTTGTCCTAATGACACTGCATGTGGTTGTAGTACCATCGGTCGTCACCCCATCAGTTATTGGATATCCGACAGATCGGTGAAACTGTTGGAATCCGGGAGAAACTTCCCCGCTGGCCTTGAGCACAATGTGACCAGACGGACTATTTGGCGTGAAATGAAGCGGGGCCTGCGCGCTGACAAAGAAGCCTGGGGATCAGTAGGGCACAAGAAATAGAGGCGGGAGCAGTAGGGAACCATTGCAAACTCTTCCAGCTGATCCACACCAATGGTCCCAGGAAACCAGGCGTCACTGAGACAACGAAAGGCAGCACTAGTGCCATGACTCACAATAAGGAGCGCCGTATGGCCCGTTGGGCAGACACTTGCAAGGGAAGTTCAGTTGGCCTCATTCCTCCGGATCTCTTCCTACTCAGCTGATGTAGGCTGAGCCATGGACGGTTAGGTTAGTGGTATCATCGGAGACTGATGTCCGAAACGTGATCGCACCCCTCAATCGTTTTCCTGCTGCTGGCCCGGATTCCCTTTCACCTACACTATTTAAGGATATAATTGAAGTCCTTTGTAAAGCACCTACCTTCCTGTCGAACATGTATGGAAGGAGAAGACCGTCCCGGCTAACTGGAGTGAATCGCTTATGGTTGGCGGCATCCGGTTTCGGATTTGCCTGTCACTGTGGCCAGCCACAGGAAGCCTGCGCCTACAGAGGGACCATGGCTGGCTTGCGCTGCACCACCCACAGCTCCAACCACACACCCCATATCCAATGTAAACCCGAAGGAATAAGACCGGGAGGCATGCGGATGGGAACCACGTTTCATCAACGGAGCCGGCCCACACTCCTTCACTCGCAAACACAAGCGCACACAATGCGATGGCTGGATCGTAGTCCGCTCCATACTGAGTGCATGGAACCACTCTTCGAACCTAACACGGCCACAAGGACCGCGCACCCCGTCCCCTCCAGCAACGACAAACTGTCTCCTGGAGTCAGTATGGACGAGGTAGTGGGTAATAGACAGGTAGGCACCTTGTCAACATGCACATCAAGCGCAGTCACACCGGGAATATCAAACAACAGCCAATCACTTGAGAGAAAGATAACAAAGAAAATAAATCGAGTAATGCATAAGGAAACGGTGACATAAATCTTAAATTAATGAGCATATGAAATAAGTTGTTTACCAACGAATACGAGGTAAGTTCACGAGGTCAGGAAGTTTACTTTACGGAAATGCTACAAACACGAAAATGTTATCGAAATAACTACAAGTGGCTTAAGCGAGGTGTTGAAGTGTATAGAAGAGAGTACAAGTAGGCATTTAAATGGGAAAGAAAAGCATTAGGACAAAATTGAAAACCCACCACCTGAACTAAAGAGATTTAGCATGCAAGCACGCTGTTAGTAAATCGAATGCAGTGTACCTACAGACGCTGCGCCGGTTCTGCCTACGTTCTCTGCAGGACCCGTCGTCCCTTTGGTGGTGGTCCCGAGTGGCCTCGCTCATGGCTCACTAAGCCTGCCTGACTCAGGCACTCACGACCGCATGTGCTACAGCACCACGTTAGGTTCCACAACCTGACTGATGAGGTAGTTGAGCAAGATTCGGGCAATCACCTTGCCGACACAACTCAGCAAGTTGATGCCACGATAATTCGTGCAACATTGCTTGCTCTCTTTACCCTTGTATAGTGGTTGCAAAAGGGCATCCTTCAGCTCAGGAGGCACCTCCTCCTCAATCCATACGCGTAGTACCAAGTGGTGCAGCGCAGTCAACAACGCGAGTCCACCATGTTTCAATACTTCAGGCGGGATCCCGTCGGCCCCAGTACACTTGCCGTTTCACAGCTGAGCAAACGCCTTCTGCGTCTCATCCAGTGTTGGCGTGTCCGCAGATTCGTCTTCATATCGGGCTGCTTCAAGCAGTTCAATGTAGGCCAGTCGATATCTGAACGGTTGTTCAAGAGTTTGTCAAAGTGTTTTAGCCAGATCTGCATTATGTCTGCAGTCTGTGTGCAGGTAGCGCCTGAACTACCATCGATCAGTGTCCTCAGTGGCTCCAATCTCGGTCCATACACCGCCTTCAAGGAGTCAAAGAATTCCTTGTGTTGGCGGCGTTCGGCGTAGCATTCCATCTGCTTCGCCTTCTCCGTCCACCATGCATATTTTATGCGACGGAGTTCTCGGGTCAGTCGCCGTGGAAGTTTGCGATACTGATTACTCTTCCTTAAGTCACTAGGATCTGCGGCATGTGCAGCAAATGCTGCATTCTTCTCCGACAGCAATGCGCCGATCGTCGCATTGTTGTCATCAAACCCTTTATAGTGGCAATATAAAAGTAGGGTATTCGCGCCGTTTGTGCTAACCACAGGGGTATTAGCCCAACGCCAGATGTGACAAATTACTGGCCTCGATACTCGTTCGTCGCCTCACTGCGAAACGAGTATCGCTGATTAAGGAAGAGCAGGTAGGTTTCCGACTTGTACGTAAGTGTATAAACCACGTATTCACTCTGCGGCAGGTCCTGGAGCAGGGACAAGCATGCTGCAGTCTGACAAGAGTTGCGCTCCTCGATTTTAAGAGTGCGTTCGATTTAGTTGATTGATGCATTCTGTTCAATACTTGCGCGGAAAGGTGTGTGAGATATGCGAACATCGTAGTGTGCTATACTCCAACACTACAGGCCGCGTCAGAGTCTACGGTGACCTGTCGGATTGCTTTCCGACAACTATTGGCTTTCGTCGGGGTTGTCTAATTTCCCCATTTTTGGTTTCGTCATGGACTCCATCATAGGGTGTTCCCTTGCGGAATTTCACGATGCATGCGTTTGGGTTCGGCCTGGTGAAAGGTTAGCTGATCTTGATTATGCGGACGATACTGTCCTGTTGTTTAACGAAGTTGGGGCAGCACAATCAACCCTGAATAATTTCTCTAGAGTGGTCTCATTATTAGGTATGCTCTTCGCACTTTCCTTGTGCAGTGTTGCTGCAGGACCACCAGCCACTTGATGACCCCCTTGACCCTGGACGCCGAAAAAATCGAGGCCGTGTTTAGAAGGCCACAGTGAGGGCCGTCCTACTCTATGGGAGTGAGACTTGGTCCCTTCGGTGTGAAGATCTGCAGCACCTTCAAGTCTCAGATCATCACTGTCTGCGGAGCATTGCCGGTGTCGGGTGGCAACAGCGTGTCCGAAACGATGATGTGCATTGACGAGTGCTAGGCAATGATACCGAAGGTAGTTCTTTAGAACAGCTGCTAGTACTGAATAAGTTGCGTTTTTTTGGTCACGTGCTGCGTATGCCTGGTCACCGCTTACCTAGGAGGGCCTTGTTTTGTCTACCAGATGCAGGGTGGCGCAAGGCTCGAAGTGGACGGAAGTTGACTTGGCAGCGGGAAATTTTATCACTGACGCCCAAACTTGTTGCAGTCAGTCCGTCTCGCCTTCCAGGCTAGAGTCCACGTGACTCGCCTTGTGCTTGGCTTGAGACATTGCAGGACATGGTTCGCAGTCGGTGCTAGTGGTGCGTCTGCTGCCGTCTCCTAGTTGGACTGCCTGTTTAAAGTGTGTTTATTGCTAACTTATCTGCAGGGTATTGGCTGATTAGGATGCGGGGCAGTGGAAAGCGCAAGGAAGCTGTCTCGCCGATGCCGCCTTATCTTTGTACGATAGCCAGCCGCTTGTGACGGTGTGTTGTTAAGACAAGGTGTAGTCGCCTTGACCCTGACGGCTTGCTTAGAGCACCAAGGTTTTCTGGTAAATCCCCCTTCTCTTTTCATTATTCTTCGTTCCCTAGGTCGTTGTGGTTATATGGCAGCGAAGCACCCGTTCAAATCGCTGATGTACTGCTGTTGTTGATGGTGATGGCGGCAAGCGGTCTCAAATTTACAATCTTTTGCTCCACAGATTATTAAATCAATAGTTTGTTCTTCGATTGGGCAAGACCCGGGCTACCGGACCGATCAAATTGCACAAAGGGATCACAAATATGGTTGATTCTTCAAGAAAGTGGACAACTATGTGTGATCTCACTTTGGTGAGGCACACCTGATTTAATGCGGTCATTCGGTCGCATAGGGGTGGGCGTCCTCGCAGTATACTCAGCCCGCGCGCGACTGGTGGTGGTCGCGCGGCAGCGAAGCGCCGTTACGGCTTTCAGCTGACACATTATTTTTCGGTCGCATAGAGAACAGTAGAACGATCACCTTTGATTTTTAGTTCGCCAAGATATATTACAGAGTAGCAGTTTTGTGTATCAGTATGTATTTGGCTTGCGGTGTAGTCTGGCGTCGTAGCTGAATGAAGAGCGAAATGCTCCAGACGAAAGCGGTTTGTGCTAGAGGAATTGATGTGTCTCTTCGTATATTGGTATCAATGCACCCGCGTTGGTTTTACGAAAGCTAGACGCTAATCAGCCAAGCGTATTTGCAAGCTTTTCCGCAGTAATTGCACGAGAATCTCCGGAGAAGGGACTAATTTGAAAAAACTAGAACAATGAAAATTTCCCTTTGAGTATCAAGAACAAAAGACCGAAGGTTAACAGTTGTTTTCGATTATTCATCCTCAGACCCGTAGAATCATACGCGTGATATAGCAATGGGCGTCAAAGTGTATTCGATTAGTTCAAATAAGATTCGACCACTTTCACGCCCATTGCCATTTCGTCCATATGATTGTCCGGGTCTGAGGACGAATCATCGAAAACAATTATTTACCTTCCGTCTTTTGTTCTTGATAACTAACAATGCATAGATTCATGGATTTGTAAGTGGGGAACATCGCTATGCTGTTGTCAGTTTTTACAAATCTAAATTGTCCTGATTAGGGATATGTGACATAAGCATATACTCATGTGTACTGCAGCATACAATGAGTAACAATGGGTGCTGTATGTATGCATGTTAACTGATACATTGGATGTCTGAGAGGGTACTTCACGAGAATCCGCTGGGCCTTTGTTACCATAGATCGTCAGTAGGCCTGCTAGTATCCCGGAATTCCGTAGCAGAGATGGTGTTCAAAAACTAATCCAAAGAGATTTGAACTAGTTTCACATATGCTACCATATTGTTTACTGGTACTCTGTTTCACGAGCATGAGTATCGGTGATAAAAGTAGCAATAGCAAACATTGGTACGGGCGCTCTGCACAAAGAAACATATAAGAAGGGAGTGTAGTAGTCGTGGGGTGAAAGGGGATGAGAACCCGTTTGGCTTTCTTCATACGCCTTTATGAAAACCTTGAGGTAGGTATGGCCCATTTAGTAAAATACAGTGGCCCAAAGAATGAAAGCATGGATTCGGTTTACCTTTCGTCGTTGTGTTTGAGTGAGGAATGCATGACATTGATCAGATAAATGAAAATGAGGAGTCTGTATGACTCCTCACGTCAGCTGACATGTCGATATGGGGGGCTTGAGGTTGTTATGGCTGGATAGACGCTTCATCGGGCACGCCCATTTGTTTCACAAACCCCTGGGATTCGTACCCATAGTCAGCACATTTGCTAGTCGGCGGTTGTGCCGAAACCACTCTAGCCTTTCCATGTCCGCCACTTTCTTGACATCACAAGATATATGCTACTTCCGAGACTGAGACTGTATTTAAGAGCAAGTAGAATGGTTTCTGTACAACTCTATCGAGTTATGATAAATCGAAAGCATTTGATTTCGAATCGTCAGCGGCAGTGTTTAGTCAGTTAGTCGTTTATCCTTGTTCGGTTAGGAATTCGTGTTGGCGTTATTATTTCCGGGTATAAGATGTATATTTTTCCATTGTATGTGCACTGTTCCACACAAGCACTAGCTTCTGAAGTACTGGTCGATACGTTTTTTAAAAACACTTCACAGAATCGGCCTTCATTAGTCCTTCTGGTAACGTATTCCGTAAGTTTACGATTCTTCGTTCTATACAGAGCTGATGTGATACTTTGTTTATGCAGGGGACCCTGTTTGTAGCGGTGTTACAGGGTTCCCGCAGGTGAAATATTGGCCTCAGTGTTGGGAAGTGATTCAAGTGTAGTACTCGATGGGTCATACTAAGATCAATTCTTACTCGGCAATAGGATAGTGTGTAGAGTCCGAGCCTTTCACAACGTTTTTCATACGGAAGCTTTCGTAGGGTCCGTATTCTCCTAGTTGCGATATGCTGTATTTTCTCCAGCTTCTCAGTTTCCCAAAGGGTTATCGGATGGTAAGTTGGGGCGCGGTATTCAAGGATTGGTCTAATGAGTGTGGTGAATAGGCGAGGGAAGTTTTTTCCAGACCGTGTGGAGAAACTGCGTCGTAATGCCCAGAGCATACGAAATCCCGCACTGTACCATTTCTCTGTATTTTTTAGCGATCTCATCTGATGTCGCGAGAGCACATCTAAGTCTCTGAAAGACGTGTTAGGGTGGAACAACTGGCCGTCTAAAGTGTATGATCGACTAACTGGATGTCTGGTGATACTGATACTCCGACTTGCCTGCGTTAAGGGGGTTGCGTTTCAGCGGGCCACGTTGACAGTCGCTCTAAGTCATGCTGGAGGCGAGCGCAGTCGTCCTTGATCTCAATGATCCTCTAGCTTTTCAACTCATCTGCAAACAGGGCACATGATGATTGGAGCTACTGCGGGAGATCGTTGTGATGAATACGAAATAATACTGGCCCAACTACAGTTCCTTGAGACACGCCGCTGGTCGATGGGAACCAGTCTGTCAGGTAGTCATTGACCTGTGCTCTAAACTTTCGTCCCAGGATAAACTCTTGTAACCACTGACGTAGCGTGCCACCGATTCCGTAGGTCCTCAGTTTACGAAGTGGTACCTCGTGGTTCCTTTTATCAAACGCCTTACTAAAGTCGATGTTCATCACGTCAACATCTTTCCGTTCGTTGTGAGCTCATACCCACTGGTGGTTTGCGGACATCAAGTTTGTGATGCAGGATAGCCCTTTCGTAAAGCCGTGTTACGCTGGCGTCCATACGTCCATCCATTCGAAGGACGACAGCAGCCACATTTTCACAACCTTCTCGAGAACTTTGGATAAGATTAAAGTCAAACAGATTGATCTATAATTCTCTACTTTACTCGGATCACTACCACTGGGAAGCGGTCTCACTATCGAGCATTTACAATTGTTGGGGATAGATCCTTCAGAGAGTGATTTATTGAATAGGTTTGTAAGGGCTGGTGAGATGACATTCGATAGAGACTTAAGTATTAGTGGGTGAACTCCGTCCGGTCCGGGGGCTTTGCACCATCGAGGTTGACGAGTAGCTGGTACACTTCGACTGCATCACATTGTAGGCTGTTGAGCAAGACTGGCGCAACCTGTAACGGTACTGGAACAGGCGCCAGTTTACTGGAAAATGCTGTGGGGAAGTGGGTAGCCAAGGCGTCCGCGCTTGAAATGAGCGTTTGTTCGTCCAATGTCTAAGACAGGTTGGTCACCGCCAGATTTCAGTTAACTTTTCAAGTAGGCAAAAATTCTTTTGGGTGCAGTTGTGGCCGAGAATGCTAGCTCCTCTTCGAACTGCCTGCGTTTCTTGATCTTTGCGGCGTTACATAAGTTACGCGGTTTCTTCTACACCTTGTAATCTTCGTCACAACGCGAGCTGATGTGTCTATCCAAAGTTTGCGACGCCGTAGCGCTAACTGTCTATATTCCTTATCAAACCAATGCGGTTTGACAGGTTTGAGTTTTGAATACCTCAAGGGAACGAACCGAGTACACAGCGAGTTAAGCTTCCCCTTCATTAATGACCAACAGATCTCAAGCGACGCATGCTGTGTTAGTGTCCAATCAGTCTGGTTTGCGACTTGGACCAGCTCGTTGTAGTCCGTCTTCCAATAGTCGAATCTCGGCTTCCGTTGGTTGTGATACGCTAACGACAGTTCTATGCATGTCACAATGGAGCAGTGGTCACTGTTCGCCAGAGGTTCGAGGACTCTGATCTTTTTCAGCTTTTGTTCGCAGCTCGTAAACATTAAGTCCAGACAAGATGCCGAGTGCGGAATTACGCGCGTCGGTTGGACGACATGTTGCATTGCCCCGATTTCAATGGTCATTTTAGCGAATCGAGCCTCAACGTTGCCATGACCAGAAGTCGAACATCTGGCCAGAATATCTTAGGTAAATTTAGATCCCCACCAGTAAGAACTGAGGCGGCTGATGTACTTCTGTATATGTAGTAGTTAATCGCAGCAGTCGTTTAATGGGCTTCGGTAGATACCTACTATTAGTCTGTGCGTCTGAGGCGGATTGTGCACCACAATTGCCCGCATAAGTTATCCTCGCTCCGATAGGTGCTGGTAAATTTGCCAAATAGTGACGATTTTATGTACAATAGAACATCACCGTGGGCCTTTGATTTTCGGTCACATCGGAAACAAAAGCATCCTGACAACGCAACTTTCTGGGGTATGACCTCGGAGTTCAGCCAAGTCACTGTAAGTCCTAAAACGTCCAGTCGCTCCGAGACATCGAAGCGGCACTGTTTCTCACGTTCGTTCATTAGGTTGCACACGTTGGTGAATGCCACTCGAAGGTCCTGGGAAGTACCGCAGGACGTGTCTGGAGGTTGAGAAAACGGTTGATAGGGGTTCGTACACTCTACTTGACCACCCGAAAATTTACAATTTGTAAGTCAGTCTCACCTTCTGTACCGCGTTTGAGCTCAATGACCGCGGTCTTTAAACGATCCCTGACTTCGGGTTCCAAGTCTCGGCAGATTTGAACTTGACAGAGGAGATAGTATGAGCTGCGGCATATTGTGATTTACAAAGGTGATTCTCAGATGTCGACATGACTGGTTAGTTTTCTGGCCAAGTCGGATTACTTGTTTAATCGTCACATTGTCTTCACCCACATCCAAGAGTCTATCGATGAGACCCTGGAAGAACTCAACATCGTGCTCATTGCGTATCTGAGGGTTTTCATCTTTTGACTCTGGTACGTGGAAGACAATGAGATTATGACGCCTCAGCGAACTCCGTGATGAACCAGTTGGAACAGGACAAGTGACGCTTATCGGTTTGGGTTGTTTATCAGCAGGGGACAGCTGAACTCGATTACGTGGCCCCTTGCGATTTTGAGTGGTCCATGGATCCTCAGTGTTCAGATGCTCACATGCAGGCTCTGAGAAATTCGCGGACCGATCAGTGAAGCGGCATTTCGTAGGTTCTGAGTCTTCAATCGGTAGGGAACCTTGAACCTGATGCTCGGCCGAGGTCAAAGACGCTGGTGGTGGTGCAGATCGCGGAGTGCCAAAGAAAAGTGAGGTGGCAGGTACTTTTACGAGGGCGTTTGACCCCACCTGGTGTACGGTTTGTTTCTGCCTGGAAGAAAGGTTTTCCCGTGGTTGTTGGCGGTCGCTGTGAATTCTGATGTCTTTTACCGCAACATTTATCACGTATAACTTGGAAAGCCGATGTCGGATGTCGACAGATTTTCGAAATACGTCAACGGATAGGACAATGCACGAAATATGGAACAAGATATCGCAACCGAATCGTTATATCCAACAATGTTCGAACACGAACTACAAGTAGCTTGAGCGGAATCACAAGATAGAGCAAATCCAAGATGGCGGACACAGATGGGAGTTGGGCCAATCAATGAGATTTCCGGAATTAACCACAGAATATCCACCAAATTCGCACCGATTAGGGAATACACCAAAAGAAGAATATTGGTGCACAATTCACACAGAGAGAACACTTATAACACAGTAATCCGAAAGTGGTATCCAGCGCACGGCGATTCAAAAATCCGCGCCGTCCGTGGGTACAGCCAGTTGAACAGTTGTTCTTCCGTTGTCGGATATGGGTCTCTTGCCAAACTTGGAGCCGTACGTCATCATCCTCATCAATAAACGTTAGCTGAGGGTGAGGAAAACACCTTAGCTAATTTATCGCAAGACGAAAGGATAGGATACTAAAAATTACGCTAAAAAGAGGATTCCCAGCAAGCAATGTGATGCTAGATATTATATTATGCGCTTTTGTACGAGATCGGAATTGGAGGGGAAATTAAACGGGAGAGGGATGGACAAAGAAACTCACAACACAAAAGGCATTGGGACCGATTCTTCGTCATATCAGCAACTGTGTCCAACCAAACGTCTTCATCGTCCTTAGGACCCCAGCCGCGCAGTCGAGATGCACCAACCGACGTCAGCTTCGAGATGAGTGATTTCATTTCTTTCGACCAATGCATCGCTTGGCCTTCCCTCGTCCTCTTGCAACCGCACACCTGGCGCCCAAACAATGCAGTTCGCTGGATTCGGCGTGATGACATGCGCAACACGTGGCCCAACCATCGGTGACTGGACCGTGATCTAATGGTGCTGAGCGGTCCATTCACTCTTCTTGCACCAAACATGCGACGCCGAACAAGATCATTGCTTACGCGCTGCTCCCACTATACATGAGCTAAGCTGCGAAGGCAGCGATGATGAAACATGACGAGCCATTATATCTTTATCGACCCCATGGGCCAGGTTTCACAACATTATAGGGGGGGGGTTGAATAGACTGCTGCACTATAAACCCTGCCCTTCAGGATGAGAGTGATGACGCGTCTGCGCCACAGATGGCGGCGATTGGCGAAAGCACCTCGAGCTTTTTCTCTACGGTTCGTAACCTCATCTTCGATTCCACTGGCGCTAATATAGCTATCCTGATACTTGAATTGCTGAACGATTTCTAGCTTATCCCCACCAAGGGTCAGCGCAGGAATGTGTCTGCCGATTTTGGAGAAGTGCTTAGAATTTCGATAAAGCGAAACATAATCCAAAACGATTGACAACCAGTGCTAGTCGGTCCAGTGCAGCCTGACACGTTTGTGTGTTATCACAAATTAAAGCAACATCGTCCACATACTCCAAGTCAAGAAGTCGCTCACCAGAAATTATTTCCAGCGGGTGCTGTTTCCATGACTTCTTCAATGACGAAGTAAAAGAGGAAAGATGACAACGGGTAACCTTGTTTCTCACCTCTTGAGATGTTAAAGGATGACGACAGTTGGCTATAAACCCTCACTCTGCCCGGACTATGCGCGTACAGCGCTCTGATATTGTTGAGGTAATTATGAGACACACTTCTCCTGAGCAGACAGTCTTAAAGGATACATCGATCCACCGAATGGGAGATGCCTTTTATGTCAAGAACCGAGGCATCGGTGGGTCACCAATAAATATGTCGGTGTTCTCACAATTGACGCAATGTAAATATGTGATTGATGCTGCCCCGACCTCGACGAAACCCGACTTGCTCTTTGTGGACCTGGCTTTCACCACCGCCATTCCGTCTCTGGAGGTGGACAGACGCAAACAATCTGGAGGCAGTTGAGTTAAGATTGGTCTTTCTTCCGTGTTCCGAGCGGGAGCCTCCCTTGACGATTGGGACCATGACGAAGCGTCTACAATCTGTCGTGACTTCTCCTTCTCCCAGTGTCTCACTAGAACTTCATGAAAATCTTCTACAAGAGCAGGCCTTCCGTGTGTGAAGGGGCTGGGGGAATTCTATCTTCTTCTGTGTATTTATGCAATTGCAACAGTCTGATCTCAACTTGGACCTGGAGGTGAGGGTGTATCCAAGGAGACAGTCCAGGCAGAAGGGCACTCAATGCCCGAGAAGGAAAGCGATAACTCAGATTGATTAAATTGCCTTACTAATTGTTCTGCCCGACGTGCGAAGCGTTTTGACAGGCTGTGGATCGTCTGTCCACCCTTTTTGCGTGTGGTCTCGCTAACACTGGATAACCTGCTATCTGTTCCCGTGCCAGATGGAATAATTTACGATGATTACCAACGCCAGCGGCTGTTTCCATCTCCGATGCACCATGAGACCACTAAGCTTCGCGGTCTCTCTTCAGCTTAGCGCGGAGTTTTGCCCTGAGTTTACTGCGAGTCTCTTTGTAATCGTCTGCAGCTGGAATAATTCGACGATCATCTGTAAGTTCCAGAGACTTTGTAAAGACCCAATGTCCAATTTGGTAATTTGATTTGCCACATGAGGATATGCCTGCTGGTTGTAATGTTTGACGAATATTCAACCAGTGATCTACAACGGTGTACAGTGGGCGTTTCCTCATCCCGGATGCCAACGTAGTTTGATACGCACTCAGAGCAGTTAGCTTCGCTAGTTAGCCGTTGTGAATGCGCCAATAGTGACATTGTAGACGTCCGCGGAAATGCACCCGAAGGTCGGCCCCCACAAAGGCGTGATCGAAGTTCACTCTCGTGCTCCAAATCGAGCGACAGTTTTGGGCGCTGCCTTTCCAGCGGTAACTGATCGCGATGTGGTCCATTTTCATCCATGTCTGGTCTGAGACTGCTGGGCGCTAAGTCACTCCTTTGCGAGTGCTGGGTCGGAAGATAGTCCTTGCGAGAAAGAGACGAGCATCCTCACATAGTTATAGTAATCGCTCACCGTTATCATTACGGGAGCCTACACCACGTTGGCCGCCCAGGCGAAGCTCATCAGAGGACAATTTTCCGAATTGGGCGTTTAGATCAACAGCCAACACCACATTATCCGTGCCTCTTCTGTAACGAAGGAGCCTAACACACTTTTGAGCGCAATTTACAACTTGAAGAAGGTTTACTTCAAAGCAATCCTGTTCCCAATTGTGATTACGCTATGTGTCACAAATGGATATTGGGCATTCTGTGCTCCCCGAAATCGCAATTCATACTAACCTTACATCAATATTCGATCTGGCAGGAATCGACATGATATTTAAAGGGTGCATTTTGCTACAAATCTCTCGTGTTGACTAATCCACGACAGGTTGGTACACCAGGTTCGCGTCCACACAGTTCCGCTCACGAGCTGACGACCTCGAAGGATTGAGCTGATTCCCCTCGGATATGTGCGTGGTTGCTTTGCGAGCAGTCATCCGTTCCCAAATGGGAACATCTCACCTTCCGAGAAAATTTTCCGTTTATTGTTTCTGTACGATAGCTGACCATTCAAGTTTCTATACTATCCCATTATGCTTCCTTTTTCCGGCCCTGAGTGTTTGGTTGGCGTTGTGTATCGGTACACTCTACCGCTGTGTGTCTTTTTCCTGTCGCCTTGACAGGCATGTTTGATAGCCTGTCATTCTTTCATCCAGCTCAAGGTCACACTACTTGGCGGATGTGGTCTCACATGGATCCGGTTTCAGTGGTATTAGCCACTTCCTATTCTGAGTGGATAACTCCGTACTCCCATCTAAGTTTTCGCAACTCATCCATTGATTATCCTCTCCATAGGCCATGTGCACAAATCTCTTCCTCGATCCGGAGGGATTATAAATCTTTCAATCCGCGGTCGTAATAACGCCCGGCCATGCAACGTCACCGGGAATTGCGCTCGTGGTTCTCGCTTTGCGACCGAATAATCGTTGGACGGAGGTCACCCTGTTTATCACATAGGGGAGGGCGTCATCGCGGTATACTCAGCGGGCGCGCGACTGGTGATAGTCGCGTGGAATCGAAACACCGTTACGGCGTACAACTGGCGATGTATTATTCCTTTTTATCTTACCGTTATTATCACCTGTTACTTTTGCGAGGTGAGTCGTCGCAACCGGATCCACTGCACTTCGGTGCTCGGATCAAGGTTTTACAACTGCACTGAAAAGAGCAGGTCAACCGCCACATTTCTGCCATGCTTTTCTGCGGTTTCTCGAAACACTACCTACTCTTTTGTTTGGTCAACATCATGGACGCAATACACTGGACAGTTGTTTGCATAGTCCCAAATGTGATCAAGCATTCCAGACTTAAACATGAACTCTTAGCTCGTGCAACACAATCGTTCATCTCCAGATGGGCATCTTGAATCATTTCTAACATACTTCGTTACATTGTGCTTGGGATCAGCTCCCTATTTCCATTGAATGTCAGATCGTCTTATACTACGATCTCGTCACATAAATGAAGCGATGGCATCAGTTCCCCCCGATTATTGTTTGTTGTGAAATTTTGCAGACTGTATCCTCCCCTGTGCAACGTCCCGGTTGTTGTAAACGCTCTTCAGTGGCAGCGAATTTTTATATCGCGTGGACAGTGCCTACATCCTGTTGTACTGCAACTGCATCTGAAAAATGGCTTCTCGACAGCGCGTCTGCAATGCATATTTGAGACTCAGATTGGTAGATGATTGTTGTGTCTACACGTACACTAGTCCCCTGCACGCAGGGTCTTGAACAAACACGACCAAAGCCCCGAACGAGGAAGCAGAACTCTACTGGTACGCAACACAAACTTCTATTCACGCCAACGGTACATGCACTCAGTATATTCAAAACAACACTGGTATTGATCGCGAACGGACAGGCATCCAATCACAAGCTACGAAGTGCGGTCGTGGTAAGGCCCGCGCGTACGCACTGCCACACTACTCCCCCTCTTCAGCGGTTGGTTCACTGCGGTGGCCCTAGTTTCAGGACATTGCTTCGGTTGAAGTGCTGAATATAGCTGTCTGGCGTTGACTCGTCGGCCGTCTGCTAACTCATAAGTTCCTGGCCCTAGCACACGAGTAATTCTGATGGGTCTCGTCAGTGCCGGTTCTCCTTTACGTGTTTGCCTTTCCTTTAGCCTGACCAACGTTCCAGGACGCAGCGATGTGGCCCGTTTTTCGTAGGATGACTGATATCCCCGGCGACGTTCCAGTTGGTGGGGGTCGTTGTTTTCTGCAGCCGAAATAGCTGCGTTTAATTTCGTACGCAACTTCCTGCCAAACATCAGCTCACCTGGGGTGCGATCAGTCGCTCTGTGGTGCGATGTTCGGTGAGTAAACAGAGCCTCCAAAACGGCATCTTCCCACTGCCTTCCGGACAAACGTGCTGTCTGTATAGTTTCCTTTAGCGTGCGATTAGTGCGCTCAACCATGCCGTTGGCAGCTGGGTTGTACGGGACAGTATGTACGTGCTTCACATCACGAAGCTGTAAGAAACGTTTAAACTCATAGTTCGTGAATTGTGGTCCGTTGTCTGTCACAATTTCCTCAGGAAACCCAAATCTAGCAAACAGATGTTTCAGCCACCGTATAACGGTTGAAGTGGTCACATCGCCACACAAATGGATTTCCGGCCACTTACTGTAATAGCACGTGGCAACTAAGCAGTTCCTCTGGTGTTGTGGCGCAGAATGAAACGGTCCCATGATGTCAATCGCCACCTTCGACCAAGGTTTCATTGGATAAGTGACAGGTTGGATGGGGGCATCGATCGGTTTGGAGCTCTTGTCGGCCTTCTGACATGCATCGCAAGACCGGACACACGCCTCTGCCATTTTATTCATTTTTGGCCACCAAAAGTATTCTTGAAGTCGGCGCTTCGTCCGTACGATACCCGGATGTCCCTCGTGTGCACATTGGATAATTTTTGATGTCAGTTTCTGTGGAGCTACGAATCGCGATCCTCGCATAAGGCAATCGTCAACGACCGCTAGCTCATGTCGTAAAACATAAAACGCCCGTAGTTCACCACTCAACTTCGCGTAGCGAGGCCAGCCTTGAGAGAGATAGTGAATGACATCTTGCACATTTGAATCACTCCGGTTAGCTTCTTGAAGCTCTTGTTTAGTAACCGCGGAGAGCTCACTTGATTGTAAAGCAGAAATCATGACTTTTTCTTCGTCGTCTTCATTCTTGTCGGAATCATCCAATGGGAGACGTGATAAGCTATCTGCCATACGGTTCTCGGAGCTAGGGCGGAAGATGATTTGAAAATCATAGTTCAGTAACCGCGCATACCAGCGGTTAATCCGTAGTGGCCTGTGACCATTGGTTCCTCGGCTGAGGAGGGTAGTTAGGGCAGCATGATCCGTGCGCAATGTAAATCTCCGACCAAACAGAAATAGGTGCCATTTTTCACAGGCCCATACACAGGCCAGGGCCTCCCTTTCACCTGCGGAATATGAAACTTCAGTAGGGGATAACTTTCTAGAAGCATATGCAATCACTTTTTCCTCACCGTTCTGAATTTGAGACAAGACCGCTCCTAAACCGATGTTTGACGCATCCGTTGAGACGAATGTTGGGCAGTTTTCGTCGAAAATGGCCAGCATTGGGGTGGAGACGAGGCGTCTTTTAATTTCTTCAAAGGCCGACTGCTGCGAAGAGCCCCAATCGAACGTAGCTTTTTCTTTTGTCAGCATTCTCAATGGCTCCGCTATAGTTGCAAAATCGGGCAAATAGCGCAAGTTGTACGAGCATAAACCAAGAAAGTGCTTAACCTCGGATGTATTCTTCGGTACAGGGGCTTCCGTGATAGCTCGAGTGTTGGCTGCGCATGGTCTAATTCCACCAGCTGATAAGACGTACCCAAGAAACTCGACATCCGTAGCACAAAATATGCACTTTTCCAGGTTTAGCCGAAGATCTAGGCTCTCCAATCGCCGCAACACAGCGCGCAGCCTTGAGTCGTGCTCATCTCTTGATTTCCCGAAAACGCATATATCATCCATGTAAGCGATTTGTCCCGGTAGATCTGCTAGTGAGTGATTCATAAACTTCTGCCAAGCTGCTGGAGCGGAGCTAAGTCCCATCGGCAAGACTTTGTACTGGAATAGACCACTCGATGTCAGAAAAGCCGTAAGTGGTCTGGATTCTGGTGTCAATGGCATGTGGAAAAAGGCCTTCCTCAGGTCTAGTTTTGAGAAAAATCGCCCGCCAGTTATCTTGACCAACAACTCGTCAACTGTGGGAAGAACGAATTTTTCGACGACGATCTGACTGTTCAACGCTTTCAAGTCGTTGCATATGCGCACAGTACCGTCCTTCTTTAACACCGTGACCATGGGATGCACCCATTCGGAACAGTTAACTGGCTCTATCAAATCGTTGGAAATCATCTCTTGTACGGCCTTTTCTACCATCGTACGTTTGGCCAATGGAATAGGACGTGGCTGCGAAATCGAAAACGGTTTAGCGTCCTTTTTAAGGCATATTCGATGAGCAGCAGATAGAATCCGGCCAATCGACTCAGCAAATAATTTGGGATATAAGCTTTTAAGTACTGATGTATTGATTGTCATGATGCGCATTCGCTCGATAGATGGTGTTATGTTGAGGGCAACCATAGCATTTCGCCCAAGCAAGGCTGGACTGTCTTCGGAGGCAACATACACAGCTACATCAGATGCGACTGAGAATAAACTGATTTTCGTCATTATATATCCCCGAATTTGCACACGTGAATTTGTGTATGATTCGAATTTATACGACGTAGGATGTAATGGAATGTCTTTCAGGTAATTGTCGTAAATGCTGGACGGGATAATTGTTATCGGCGATGCCGAGTCTAGCTCCATAGTCACTGGTACAGAAGTGTTAAGTCCATGGAGTGTAACGGTACGTATGTCAGGAGCAGGGAGCTTGGGTTCCAGCGAAGCAATTCGTCGTGTTTCTGGTTGTAATCGTCTTCTGATAGAAAAAACATTCGGTGTAGTCGGTGAGGTGGAAACCTCATTTTGTTGGTCAATTAACGCGACTCGACGCGAGCGGCAGCATCTGGCGAAGTGGCCCAGTTTACCACAGCTTTTACACTCAGCTGTACGAGCCGGACATGTTTGACAGTCAGCTTTGTGGCGAGAACTCCCACATCTATAGCACGAAACAGTCGAATTCTGAGGTTGACTGGAACCCTTGTGCTGAATCTTACTGACTTCTAGTATATCACTCGACTTGAATAGGCTGGAATGTTCAACGGCGGCTTTTATTAGTCTTGCGATCTCTATGGCTCTCTCCCAGGTAAGTTTTGACGGATCTTCGGAAAGTAGCTTTTCGCGTATACGATTATCCTTTATACCGGTTATCAACTGCTGCGTCAGCATAACACTCTCAAGTGTATTCTTCGGGATGCTAGTATAGTCACAGGTTTTTACAGACCGAATTAAACGAACGATAAATTGTTCCAGTGGCTCTGCATCTTCTTGCCTCAAACAGCAGAACTTTTAGCGTTCAGCGAAAATGTTTGGCCGTGCACCCCATGACTGATCAAGTACATCCAATGCCTTTGTAAGTGTGTCGAATTTCTGCAGATCTAACGCATCGAAATAACGTTGACCTTCATTGCCCAACAGGTGACGAAGTAGTTTCAGTTTTTGCTTCTCATCGTAAGTAGTAGTTGCTGGGAGTAGGTCCAAGTAATTCGTGAAAGACGTTCTCCATTGGATCCAATCACTCTCCGTAGGTCTAGTAGCAGGATCGCACCAAAAGGCTTCTGGAGGTAGTAGGTGAAAAGCCATTGTAATGGTCCACAGTCCAGACGCCACTGTTGTGTCTAAACGTACACTAGTCCCCTGCACGCAGGGTCTTGAACAAACACGATCAAAGCCCCGAACGAGGAAGCAGAACTCTACTGGTACGCAACACAAACTTCTATTCACGCCAACGGTACATGCACTCAGTATATTCAAAACAACACTGGTATTGATCGCGAACGGACAGGCATCCAATCACAAGCTACGAAGTGCGGTCGTGGTAAGGCCCGCGCGTACGCACTGCCACAATGATCTCCAAATCGCATCTATAAAGCCGATTGAGCATCCTCTGAGGGTGACACGGCAAGGCACGGAGTGGCTATTTGACAAGCGATGGTCTGTGTATACTGGTCTGTGTATCCTATGATCTTTTGTCCATAAGCGTAGTAGTTGAGGCATTTGACTCCATGCGTAATTGTGGGCATACTTTTTCTTGCTTGGTGCGCAACGGTTCTCGGCTGGTGACAGAGTTCGACGGAAAATTCAACGGTTTCCCATTGTGCACCGATGCCATTCCATGCAGACCGCTTTCACGCTGTATCTCGAGGGGCATAAGTATATCAAAGCAAGCGGGTGTTGAGGCATCCGCGATCAATTTTTTTTTGTTTGTTGAAGGCCTTCTGCAGTTCGTCAACTCAGCGCCGCCTATCCATTTGTGCATAGGCGCCATCACTTTTTACTCCGTCGGAAGTTAAAACGTGTCTGTGGATTATTATCTCTGTTTTGAGCGGTTGAATCTGTCACGTTTCAGTGTAATGCACTTTTTAATGCATCGTTGGAAAGACCGGTTGAGGTTAGGGTCGTTCTCTTCTGCAGCTGCGCTGAATATTGACACGTCGTCGGCTACGCAAATGGTTCTTGACAGATCTTTTGACGTTTGTAGTAAATGAATAAATAGATAAATTGTATATTCCTCGATGATGCGAGAAGATGTTCCCTAGAAGGAACAGATCAAATAATGCTACAACCGTTCCATGACTTTGCATTAATACATTTTCCGAAATAAACATTGGCGCAATTGCAAATTAGGTAACACAGAGTAATCAGAATTGTTCTGCTATTTTTTTCCTGCCATTGAATTAAGGATCTTCACAATCACATGACAAATGTTTGGGCCGAGAAAAAGATAGTAATGAAAGGGGTTGTTGTCCGAAATGTTATGTGTATGTGTTTCGTAAATTTATCCAGGCACCATGGATAACGTTTTTGAATGCGTTATCTAGGGACTGTGATGTTCTAAACATATTATTCACGTTTTGGACGCTTAAATGCTTACTAATCGCAAGCTTAAAATTGCAAACTGTATAACATGTTCTGATATCACTTGGAAGTTTGTTCCAAATCTTTGAGTATTGGGTTAGAAAGAAACGTTCTCTGATTCTCCTAGTAAATTTTGGAATCATAACATTTACCTCTTTGTTACTTATTGGATATCTGCTGTTTAAAGATATGTGAACACCGTTATCAGGTCTGCGAATTTGACAATTTATCATTCTATAAAGAAAACATAGTTTCAGCTTCATTATCCGAAGCCAAACTGCGTCAAATCCAAGTTTCTCACATTGCTCTCTGTATGTCAACTTGGAGGAATATCCACATGACTTTTTCGTGAAGCGTCTCCGGACCCTTTCAAGAGCATGGTGGTCAGATTTCCGTAGATTAGGCTGTACCACTGAACAGTATTCCATACACAGCGATACATATATTTTGTAAAGCAATATGCGAAATTCTGTGACGTAAAAATGATGGCAGATGTAACCGATGGTCTTCATGGCTTTCGAAACTTGAAAGTCACAGTGTTCAGAAGTGAAATGTGACTGAATATCGCACGCCCAAGTTGCGAACTATTCTGCATTGCGAGATATATGCGCCGTGCAGTAAAAAAACTGTCTGACGGTACTTGGCATTTGTACGACAAAATATTACACTTGTCCACGGCAAATGACATCTGCCACAGTTGGTACCAGAAGTCAAGGGCAGATAGGTCATCCTGAATGAGACGTACAGCTTCCTGAGTTTGCAAATATTTGCATCGGGGATAGAATGTTCGCTGGTAGGTCATTGATAAGCACTAAAAATTATAGGGGGCTGAAGATGGATCCTCGCGGTACACCACTGGAGACCCACAGGCTTTCAGTGTGTGTGTCGACTACTCTTACCTTGATTGCTCTATCGTATAAGTAAATAGTCTTCCTACCAGATGAGCAGGGAACTGTTGATACCGTTGGCTGCATGTTTTGAGGAGAACGAAGTGATTGACCCTAGCGAATGTTTCGAGAAATTCTAAGTAAGTCACAGAATTTCTCGAAACATTCGCTAGGGTCAATCACTTCGTTACAGGCTGGCTTGCCAAACAACCTCATCGTGGTGCCAGCTGGGTGGTTCGGGATTTTCCCGTTCCAGCAAATAGTTCGGCGACAGTGTTCCAGGACGTGGTGGGTTTTCGCATGGCAAGCGTTCTCCCTATAAAAAGCCACATATGTCCGTTTAACAACACTGCGACGTGGCGGACGTGACTCGCCACTAAATAAAGTCACCGCTCCTTACTTCATCCTGGCGAAGCATTGTATTTCAGCAACTTCGTGTTGGAACTCTGGGCAGCATTGGCCCCTGTTTGACAAAGGAACAAACGAAAGACGTATGAACTGAGCAATCAGTCACCGGCTCCCAATGGGTGCGATTCCCTGAATTCGCTCCGCTGCCTTGCGGACAGGTTATTCAGCCAAAGACTCGCGGTGGTGTCCCCTAAGTCAACACCCTACTTCGGCTTGGACAACCGGGTAGCATCTCGCCATCTGAGAAAACCATGGACATTGTTGTGTTGTGTTTTATTTTACTATTTCTGTACCTTCGTTTGAATCCCATGGATTCTGATGGCATTATGTCTATTCATAGACATTCGCAAATATATATGTATATATACGGTTAGTCTGATGGAAGAAGGCCGATTAGCGTTCATTTACCTACCATGGCTCGTTCATGGTGAACGCCGGTCATTTACGGTTGTTGTCCCCAACATCCAATAGCCATCCAATGTTTGGCAAAATTCGCAACATGCTACTGCGAGGGCAGAGACATGAATTTCTCTCTCACCTTAGTGGTGCGGACGTATGGAATTCTCGGCAGACGAGTGATTTAGTGCAGGGCTCAGCTGAGAAAAAGCCTAACCTCTAAAGACGCACCGACATGAGGCTGTTTAGCAGCCAGCGAGTCATAACGTGTTGCCGGCTGTCAACTAACTTCGCACTGAGTGAAGGTCATGGCCAACCGTAGGCGTTGGAACGATCGATGGTTATCTCTGTGTGTCTCTCTGGCTACGCGGCAAAGTCGGCTTAGGCTACCGGAACCGCAACATGCATGTGCGCACGTGATGGCAGCTCAGCTGAGGACGAGGTTAGATATTGCAACTGTTGTCAATGTTATTGAATCACAGGTAATGGAGGACGGGCAGACAACGCAGTCGGGATCACGTAACGTTCCTGTTACTCAGCGCGCTGATTATTTGGCTGTAGGGTGAATGCGGTTTAAACGCCGCATCAGCTTCAAGAAAATACAACGCAATGAACGCAGGAATGCGTCCCATCACCGCCCGGTACGTGCTTAAAATAATGAGGAAGTTCGAGCAAACTGGTAGTGTGTGTGACATGAAGAGAACCGGACCGCCTCGCATCACCACAGACGACCGTTCAGCCTGCGCTGTAGTCAGTGAAGTGCCAAAAGTCCCGATCTCAGCATTCGTCGGATCGCACAGCACTGACACGACCCGACATGCGGTTCACCGGATATTACTGGAACGAAAATTTCGGAGGTTTTGTGCACTTCAAGTGCAGGCTTTGTACCCATGCGATCCGGAGAAGCGGCATGAATTTTGCCGCTGGTTTATGGATCACGGGGATATTCGTTCTGTTATCTTTACAGATGAGGCATTGTTTCATCTGCATGGAACAAGGAAACTACTGTTGGGCTACCAACAACCCACGAAAATTTACCGCATCACGTATGAACCACAGTGTGAAACTGATGGTTTGGGCCGGATTAACAAGCCAGAAAATCTTGAGCCCATATCTCTTTTCCGGGAATGTGACCGGTAGGTTGTTGTTTTGAAGTACTAAAGACTTATCTTTTCCTAGCATCGTCGAATTTGGAAATGCTGCAGACATTTGTGCTTCCCCAGTTGGAGGCCGAAGGGCATTCATACTATTTGGTGCACATGCACATTCTGCTAAAACGGTGCGTGCTTACCTCACCGACAAATTTGGCCACCATCGGATCGGATGCGGTGGACCAATGGAGTGGCCTGCTCGCTCATCATATTTGAATCCCATGGACTTTTTTCTATGGGACTATCTGAAGCGGTGACTGTACAAAACAAGGCCGAATACATTGGATCAATTGAAAGAAAATATTGTGAACGAATGTCGCGCGATCACGTGGGATACATTGGGGAAAGTGCTCGCCAATTGCATCAAGCCGTTTTTGCACTGTAAGCAGAATGCCGGCGGACATTTTGAACATATCCTTCACTGGCATAGATGATCGTTCCAATACATTGCTGTTAATATACTTATCCTCTTCCACAAATGTGTTAACGACTAAACTGGGCCGCTGGCAAGTATTGCTAATGATGCGTCCGGTCGGATAGAATTCTTAACGTCCAGGCTGTCGTTGAACACATAAACAGCGTAGGCACCGATACGTTCAATGGCTACTTATGGCGAAATCACTGAGTCGCTATGTGCTGAGGTTCGTTTATCCTTAATGAAAAGCCGACTGTGTTGTTGACTCAGTTTCAAGCTATTGCCTGTAAACTTGGTGTTCGGGATGAGTTGCAGTAGATGGCAACAAGTGTACGTGGGGTCGTTCCGTATCTGGTATGAGGTCTCCACATAGGCGCCTGTAGTGTCTACTGAACACTCGGAGTGTATTTAGTCGCTGCTCGACCATGGTGAGTTGCAAGCAATGCAAGGTCACGGTTTAGCCAAGCGTGCCAAGTCTGGATTACGTACTCGACGTGTTAACGCACGTAGGCATGGAGCATGATGGAGAAGATGAATGAATCTAAACTTTCGAATGCCATCCTCAAGGTAACAACGTGCTGGTTACCACTTTTGGATTCCGAGTGTCTGGAATAACCGAAGTCGTCCTATACCAGCACGCCGAAGTCAAGTTCTTGAAGGCTTGTCTGCAGGTCATATGCCCCAATATTCTAGAAATAGGCGTGTCTATGGCAGATGTGGATAATGTATCACTTGGCCACATTTAATGGCAGTGAATTCCTCACCGATCAATGTTAGGTCCTATCTAAGTCGCACATGGAGGATCTTGTGGTCGGCCATTCTCTTGATGTCCGGCCAACATTTAACATCATCCGGAAGAGTAAAATTTTTGAGGTGATGGCTCCCGTAAGATTGTCCCACTCCACTCGATTAGAGTCGGACAGAGATGTTCGGTGTCTACCATAGAACTGCTGTTCACGGAGAAAGTTACCAACGCATTCTAATAATGCATTGCCTAGGTTTTCCAAGTGGCCCATCATTATGTCAGCGATGGTTGCTTCCGAGGCTTTGGAAAGCGCAGAGAGAAGTGTTACCGAACGGTAACTGGTAGGATCAGACGGACTTCTCTCAAAGAATACGGCAAGTGGATGGGCCAGTATTGTTTATGTGAAGGCAGCGTGTGTTCCCCCAACGCCATAACTCTTCATATTTGGCTTCTCGTGAATAATGTTGGTTCCATGTGATGGTGGAAACTGTTTGCGCCGAATGCGGACGGAACCAGATAATGAGAAATGCATTGCAGTTTTTTCGGGCTCTATATCGATGTATTCGTGGTAGCGAATGAAATCAA
>OX104061.1:9896536-9925199 GCA_944474145.2 Dicrocoelium dendriticum
CCATGTTTTATACCATGCATCCCAAACAGATTTCTGTAATAAAAAACTGGAAACAATAACAAGTACAGATTTAGCGCCATTCATGGAACCGTCTTCAGGAGACCTGATTCCATGTAAGGTATTCCCTCAAAAGGATTCACTTGCACTCCCATGCTGCATCTGGCTGTGCGCCGGTGGGGAAAATAGCAAGTAGGCTATCACCGATTTAATAAAATTTAGCGCTATTTTCTGCACACATTAGCGGTGATCAAGGACACCCTGTCTGTTACAATACTCATCCATTTTGAGCATAGTGTCTCTTTTTCATGTCGGAGAAATGATAGTGCACAATCTGATTACAGATAACGTGCCATCAGAACTGTGGTGGGACTGACAGCTGGAGCTAATGGAATCGCCTGCCGCAGTGTGGTCGATCAGGCGGTCGATCGAGTGGGCAGGTGAATTTTTAAAATCAGTTAGTTGTACTTTACCTGAGAATTGAGAATACAGCCTCTGTGAGCAGATCGTTGCGAGTTCTTACGGTTGACGAGGGTGGGAAAAACAGGCACGCAACGAGAAGCATTGCGAAATAAACGAGGGAAATCAAGTATAACATGAAGAAAACGACTTTTTCGCTTTTGCACTTGCCGCTTTGGGATTTTTCGATGCTTGAGTTCTATGTTCCATGAGACGTTACCAAAGAGGGACCACGATTGAACAGTATTATCTCCAGTGATGCCGGTTGCGCGCCATAGTCAACCTTTCTAACCACTAGCAGTCCGAATAGCGTGGTCCCCATCCTGGAAGGCGGACCAGTCTGACAGATGGGATCGCCTCCTGCGCTGACCCTTGGTGGGGATCAGCTAGAAGTCGTTCGGAAATTCAACTACCTGGAAAGCTGTAACAGCGCCGGTGGGATCGAAGACGAGATCGCGAACCGTATAGCAAAAGCTCGAAGTGCTTTTGCTAACCTTCGCCACCTATGGCGGCGGCGCGACATCACTCTCGCCCTGAAGCGTAGAGTGTACAATGCAGCGGTACGTTCGATGTTACTATACGATTGTGAAACCTGGCCCCTGAGATCGGCGGACATGAAGAGGCTAGTTACGTTCGACCATCGGTGCCTTCGCAGTTTGGCTCACATCTGGTGGGAACACCGCGTGAGTAACGCGCGTGTTCGACGCCTTGTCTACGGCAAAGGAAAAGGAACTGAACCGCTCAGCACCGTCATTTCACGCACCAGGCTCCGATGGTTGGGCCACGTGTTGCGCATGCCAGCCCATCGACTTCCACGACGTGCGTTCCATCGCAATCAGACTGGACCTTAACGTGGTGCGATGGTTTGTGTGCGTCAGCGATCCATTGAGCTATATTGGGTGGTGCTTTTGCACATTCAAAGTCATTCATACCAGATTGGTCAATGGTCAGTGGCCAGACAAACTCAGCCTCATGGTCCTCCAGGTTGGGGGTTGGAATGAGGGTGGCATCTTATTCATTAAAACGGACTCCTTGTAGCCGAACGCCAAACCCGCTGCCTTGCGGTCAGATTTTTGAACCAAAGGCTTTGGTTGAGAACCCTAATCGTTCTTCTGTCTAGGATTGGGCAACATGACAGTATCCTGCCCACGCAATACCATGAATCTTACCTCAAACAAATTGCTGATGCCCTGGCCACCGCAGAGGATAATCAACGGTGCCCTATCTGCTGCATCGAGCAGGGTGGATAGGAGTTCGGATGCTACTGCTCAAGCCTTCCCGTCTTCTTATTCTCCCTCTTACGCTTTTGCACTCTTACCATCCAGTTCCAACTTCACTTATATCCCCTAGTTCCCAACCCCTCGATTCTCGGCCCTCCCCTAACATGCTTTGATAGGCATTTATCTTCTAATTTCAACTCACATGTGAACGCGGAGCGTCACTCCTCTCCTGTCGACAAGCCAATATCCAACCAAGCGGTCCATTCCAGTTCATCGGCTGGCATTTGGAGCCCTCGATCCTCCATCAGATTAGCATGCCTCAATGTACGCACATTGTCTCAGATCGGTCAACAGGCAGCAGTTGCCCGGACATTAGAGACCCTCTCGATCGACATCTGCTGCTTATCGGAGACCCGTCTGCAAGACTCGAACTCTGCGCACAATATGCGATCCCATTCAGATGACGCAAGCAGTGTTTTCTCATTGCGCCTATCCGGTGACGATGCAGCTTCGAGCACCGGCCAAGCTGGTGTTGGCATTGCTCCGAGTCCCCGGGCTGAAGCTGCTCTGGTTGATTGGATTCCAATCAGTAGCCGCTGGTATGCGGTCCGATTGGCTGGCATGTTCACAGCTTCGAAGGCGCGCGGGACTAACAGATGTCTATTCATCATCGCTGCCTACGCACCCACAAACTGTAGCGATGATTCGCGAAAGAAAGACTTTTACCACCAACTCACCCAGCTCCTTCGCCACAGAAGAAGCACGGACGCTGTTGTTCTGGCAGGGGATCTGAAGGCGCGGGTCGGAAAGTTGTCCACTGATGAAATGCACCTGGGCGGTCAGCACGGTGTAGGCTCCCGTAATGATAACGTTGAGCGGTTACTTCATTTGTGAAAAGATGCTCGCTTATTTCTTGCGAGCACTAACTTCCGACACAGCATCCGCCGGAGGGTGACTTGGCGCCCACCAGCCTTGGACGCAGATGGATCACATTGCGACAAGTTACCGATGGAGTGGCTGCGTCCGGAACTGTCGCTCGTCTTGGAGCACAGGTGTGGACACCGATCATGCACTTGTAAGTGCCGACATGCGGATGCGCATTGGCGGACGCTCACGACAACGCTGTGAGCGCATTGACACCAACCAACTGAAAAAATCAGCTGTTCTGAATGCGTATCGAAGCACGCTGACTTGAGAGTTGTGTAATCGCTCACAGGAGACAATTGATGGTCACTGGTCACATGTTCGCCAGACCTTACTAGCAGCGGGCAAATCCTCATTGGGTCTCGTCTCGGTCTCTAGAACTTATCGACGCTCGCCGGCATATCCCGGCTGGAAGCGAGCACAATGAAACTCGCAAAGAGCTCCGGGCAAAACTCCGCGCTAGCCTGAAGAGACACCGCGAATCTTGGTGGTCTCATCGCGCGTCAGAGATGGAAGTGGCCACTGCCCTTGGCAACCACCGTAAGTGATTCCGTCTGATAAGGGAAACGGGCAGTAGCAGACTTGGTGTTAGTGAAACAATTTGTGATGAGAGTGGACTGCCTATCTACAATTTGTCAAAACGCTTGGAGCGGTGGGCTGAGCATTTTGAAAAACAAATTAATCGGCTAAAATTGTTCCATTCGCCGGTCACTCATCGCACTGTTCCGTGGGCTGTCTCTTTGGATCCACCCTCTCGCTCAGAAGTCGAACGTGAGATCGGACTGTTGAAGTTAAATAAAGCCGCGGCACCAGATGATCCTCCTCCAGCTCTTTTCAAATTTGGAGGCTCTGCTCTTGTTGATGCTTTACATGAATTACTAATGAAGCTGTGGGAGCAGGAGATTGTCCCAACCGACTGGGTCCGCTCCGTTATTGTTCCCATCTTCAAAGGCGGCTCGCGCTCGGAATGCGGCAAGCATAGAGGAATCAGTCTGATCTCCATCGCCTCCATAATTCTTCACAGACTGACTGGCGCTCGTAAAAGCCAGATTCATGAGGAGCAAGCCGGGTTTCGTCGTGGTCGTGGCTGCATCGACCACATCTTCACCTTACGTCAGTTGTTGGAGCACCGTCACACATACTGGCGGCCCACCGTAGTCGTGTTCCTCGACACCAAAGGTGCATTCGATTCGGTTGATTCATGTGCACTTTGGAATTGTTTACTCACGAAAGGTGTGCCCGAGAAATATGTAAATACTATCCAAGCATTATATGCGCGTAGCACGGGCAGAGTGAGCAATAACGGCAACCTGTCGCCATACTTCAATATCTCCAGCGGTGTGAGACAAGGATGCCCGCTGTCACCTTTCCTATTCAACTTCCCTATTGACGAAACCATGGAGTTTGCATTTACAGGACATGACTTGGAAGGTGTGGAGCTACTCCCAGGAGAACGACTTCTCGACTTGGAGTATGCAGACGACATTGCCCCATCTGTGATAGCTCTGAGACGTGCCAAGCCGCGCTGGACAGATTAGCAATGGCTGTCAACCGCTTCGGGCTTTGCTTTGCACCATGGAAGTGCAAAGCGTTCCTCCAAGATTGGCAGGGATTGCCTCCTGCGCTGACCCTTGGTGGGGATCAGCTAGAAGTCGTTCGGAAATTCAACTACCTGGGAAGCTGTAACAGCGCCGGTGGGATCGAAGACGAGATCGCGAACCGTATAGCAAAAGCTCGAAGTGCTTTTGCTAACCTTCGCCACCTATGGCGGCGGCGCGACATCACTCTCGCCCTGAAGCGTAGAGTGTACAATGCAGCGGTACGTTCGATGTTACTATACGATTGTGAAACCTGGCCCCTGAGATCGGCGGACATGAAGAGGCTAGTTACGTTCGACCATCGGTGCCTTCGCAGTTTGGCTCACATCTGGTGGGAACACCGCGTGAGTAACGCGCGTGTTCGACGCCTTGTCTACGGCAAAGGAAAAGGAACTGAACCGCTCAGCACCGTCATTTCACGCACCAGGCTCCGATGGCTGGGCCACGTGATGCGCATGCCAGCCCATCGACTTCCACGACGTGTATTGCTTGCGTGCCGGGAGTGTGAATGGAAGAAGAGGGGTGGCCAATTGATGACTTGGTCCAGATGAATAAAGGCCCTCACTTCGAAGTTCGCCTCGGTTGGAGCGTCTCCGCTCCCTGGTTGGGGTCCAAAAGACGGTGAACACGTTTGGCTGGATACACTTGCTGACATGGCAAGGAGCCGACCTCAGTTGCGTTCCTGCTGTGAGTTTCTTTGTCCCTCTCCATCCCCTTTAGCGTCCCCCTTCACCTACCATCTCATTTCGTAGGGTAAAACATAATAAATCTTTTTTTGCCTAGTAGCTGACTGGTAGTTTACCGGAACGATGCGTATCCGTTGCTGGTAGCTCAGCTGGCATGCAACTTTTGTATTTATTTTCCTTTTTTATTGATGTATTGCGACACAGTTGCTGAGGTGGAGTTGGTAATCTGACCATGGCGAGTGGAAGTCATGTTACTGAAGGCGCGGATAAGGCAGAGGTGCTGCTGCGTGTCTTTCAGAAAGTGCATCGTGTGGATGAGGGGCGTTCAGTCCCTTCACAACCACATCGTCAAACGAGGAGTACAATGCTAACAGTGTCAGAGGCCATTGGTGTATTCACCAGCTTAGACCCAGATAAATCGGCCGGGCCAATGTGCATCCTGCGAGTGTCAAACCACTCGCTGGCGTACTCCAGCGCCTGGTCTCGGAGCTCTTCAGCACGTCACTTCGAGAAGGCAGATTACCACAAGACTCGAAAGAGTCATCTGTAGTGGTGATACAAAAGGAAGGTTCCAAATCTGTACCCATTAACTATGGTCCTGTTAGCCTCACAAGCATGTTGCTTAAATGCTTGGAGAAGTTTCTCAGAAGCCGATTTTGTGAGTACTTAGTTGTTCATAAGTTGATAAGTGTGAAATAACATGGCTGTGTCAAGAAGTCATGTCGTACCAATTTGTTGTGTTTCTTGGATGAAGTAACAAGTCTTGATAATGGGATTTCAGTAGAGGTTTGCTATCTAGACTTCAGCAAGGCGATTGATTCAGGAAACCACCATTTCGTACAAATGAAGCTGACTTGGTTTGGGATTCATCCCCAAGCGTTGAGTTGGATAACAGCATATTTTAAGAAAGAACCTTCCACTTTAGAGTCGGCGATGTTATCTCAAGTATAGGCATCACTCATAGTGGAGTTCACCAGGGCTGTTTTAGGTCCCTTGTTATTCTTCATATTCATAAATGACTTAGCACCCCTTTTTCAGGACCCCAGTTACATTTTTATCTATGACCTCAAACTGCTTAGCGGGAGTAATAGGAACACGTTGTCCAAGGCTCTCTGCACTGTAGCGAAATGGTCTGTCGTATGGGATTCGCCCCTTAACGCCAGTAAGTGTCAGCTGCTGACTTCCAGCAATGAGGGGATCAAAGTGCAAACTTCTACTGGATTCCTGACATTGCAGACTTTTGAAAAGCATAGGGAGCTAGGTGTCAGTATTACAAATAACTTCAAATCCTCAGCACAATGCCAGCATGCTGTTAACAAGGTGTGGTAGGAACTCTTCCGCCTTAGGAGGACCTTATTTAACACTAGATCGGAGGTATTCTTCCCAATATATAAAGCAGTGGTAGGACTCCCCTTAGAATACTGTGTCCAATCGTAGGCGCCGTATCTCCGGAAGGAAGTTATTTGTATAGAGAAGATACAGAAGCTCGCGACTAGAGGGTCACCGTGAAAAGACATATGATGAGCGTCTAAAAAGCTTGGGATTGTAGTTCATGGAAAGGCATAGATTGAGAGGAGATCTAATAGAGCTGTTTCAGATCATGAAGGGCCTCAGTGGCATCAAGCCTACCGAACTGCTTCAACCGGCTACATCAGATCACCCGAGAAGTCATCATCTTAAGCGCATGCATCGAAGGTCTCGACTAGATAGCAGGGGGAAATACTTCGCGAACCGCGTTGTCGGTAGCTAGAACAAGCTTCACCTTCGTTGATGAACAGAACAACGGTTGGCGCCTTCAAGAGAGGTAGAGACAGATGTTGGTTAGAAAAATTTCCAGAAATATTGTAAATTTACTGATGCTCGTTGAAGAGAACTCATGAAGGATCAAAGTATAAGATTGTTTCTTTTTGCTTCAATTTATCTGAAGAGGTATGAAATGCAACCGGAAGTCGAAGTACAGGAGGCCTTTCGTTGCTTCCCAGTGGAAGAAGCAGGGAGCTCGTCAGGCTGAAGCCTATACCGTTCTGAGAACCTGACCTGACCTGAGGCTGTAGTGGAATTTAAAATGGCCGCCTTATGTTTATTGTAGGGAGCATAGGATCGAGAAAGTCGACAACACCTGAAGGGATGTTGGGTGTAAATGAGCAGTCAGGTATGAAAACATGGATTGTGGTGTGACTCTACGAAAACGAAAAATTGCTTCCATTTGAGTGAATCATACGCGTGGAACATGTAAATGCGGAGCGCCATTCCAGTCCTGTCGACAAGCCGATGTCCAACCAAACGTCTAAGCCCAGTTCATCGGCTTCCATTTGGATTGGCATGACTCAACATACGCACATTACTGTAGATCGGTCAACAGGCAGCGCTTGCCTGAACAATAGAGACAATCTCGATAGATATCTGCTGTTTACCGGAGACCCATCTGCAAGACTCGAGCTCTGTGCTCACTTTCCGATCACCTTCAGCTAATAATTGCAGCCTATTCTCACTGCGCTCATCCGGTGACGATGCAGCTGCGAGCACCGGCCAATTCGGTGTTGGTATTGCCCTAAGTATCTGGGCTGAAGCTACTCTGGTTCATTGGATCCCAATCAGTAGCCGGTAGTGTGCGGTTCGCATGGCCGGCTCGTACAAAGCGTCGAAGTCGCGCGGGATTAATAGGTGTTGTTACGTGGTCAAACAATGATCGCTCACTATGACCGTGAACCTGATTGGCCCTACACACACACGTAGATAAGCACGCACACACGCACTCAAGGACACACCCTAACGTTCCGTGCTCACATGTAAACCGTTAAGTGTTCAGTACACTGTGCGCCAGACTGACGCGTCTTCTTGCTTATTCGCTACGAGTTGAAATACGTACTTGCGGTTAGAGTCCAGTTGTGATATCTGGCGACGAGGTCAACATGTCCATGACAAATACTCCACCGGTTTTCTGGTCGTGCTCTACCGACAAACCTTCCCTGGACTCGTGGCATAGATGGTGGAAAACCTTTACCGATTACTTGGAATTGCTTCCAATCTTGAATCCAGCAGTATCTCTTACTGAGAAAACCAAAGTGAAGCTCTTGAGACAGTTTCTTGGAGATGAGGGTCAAAGGTATTTCGATGCACTTCGCATTGATCAAATCTCTTCTACGATAACCGGCGCTTTGGAAACCTTCAGTGCTCTTTGGGGTGCTCGTCAGAATGTTTTTACGGCTAGATATTACTTCTCAAAGCTCTGCCAGAAACCAGATGAGAGTGTGAACGAGTTCATCGCTCGTGTACTACAAGCAGCACCTGATTGTAAATACAATGAAGTCGATCCAACGAGATTTGAAGAGACCATGTTACTCCAATGTTTGATAGCCGGAATCTTAGACCAGAGCACGCGGGAGAAGCTCCTTTCACATGATGATTGTTCACTGACCTGGGAGACGGCCTGCTCGATTGCCCGGCAGAGGGAACACCTTACACAACAACTCGCAACATTTACGCTGAAGGACTCGTCAGATGAGCTGCGATTGATTAACACTACACCAAAACCAAAGTCACCCACTGGCGTCAATTTGTTTGTGTGCTATCGTTGTGGTGAGCAGCACAGTTGTCCATCCGACTGCCGGCATCAGAAGACAGTATGCCGAAGATGCGGGAAGGTGGGCCACCTGGCGCGAGTGTGTAGATCGGTCAAGCGACGTTCAGGTGGGGCTTATCGAGGAGCAAACCCCATCAAAACTGTGGACGAATCTGATGGTAGCGACCCTGGATTACACTCCATTTGGCTTAATTCCGTTTCTAGCATGCAGCCGGCGCCATACACTCTAGAGCTTTACATTGAAGGACAAAAGGTACAGATGGATATCGATACAGGAGCATCCGTGACGATAAATCGGGAAAACGCTGTAAAAACGCTCCCGAACTTATCCGCTTGCAATTCTGTTCTTCGCACATACACCGGTGAACCTATACGTGTCCTTGGTAAATGCTTCGTGAAGGCACAGTATGGCGACAAAATACGCACACTTCCTGTATATGTGATCCCCGGGGATCGTCCAAATCTGCTTGGAAGAGACTGGATACGTGCTTTCCCGGATACAATGAATGTGGTAAAATTAGTCACCGAGATCTCCGGACTTAAAACATTAATTAAACAACATTCCGAGGAGCTTGGGAAGTTGAAAGAATTTCAGGCAGCGATAAAAGTAAAGGAAGGCGCTCGACCAAAATTCATTAAGGCGCGCACACTACCATACGCTATGAGGCCTAAAGTTGAAGAGAAACTAAACCGCCTACAGACTCAAGGTATTATTACTCCTGCACACTTTTCTGACTGGGGAACTCCAATTGTGCCAGTAACCAAACCGGACGGCTCCGTACGGATTTGTGGTGACTACAAGATAACCATAAATCAAGCATCCATGCTGGTCAGGTACCCCTTGCCACGTATTGATGACTTGTATGCAACACTAGCTGATGGTAAAAAGTTTACCAAACTCGATCTGAGTCATGCATACTCGCAGATAGAGTTCGATGAACCTTCGAGGAAACTTACTACCATCACCACGCACAAGGGACTACTTCAATATACTCGTTTACCTTTTGGCATTAATTCCGCTCCCGGAATATTTCAGAGAATTATTGACGACCTAGTGAAGGACATTCCTTTTGCGTGTGCTTATCTGGATGATACTCTTATCTCTGAACGCTCGGATACAGAGCATCTTCGAACACTCGCGGTCGTGCTCGAGCGTTTGGAGCGAAGTGGATTCAGATTGAAAAGGTCTAAATGTGAGTTCCTTTCACCTTCCGTTTGTTACCTTGGATACCGGCTTGATAAACACGGTTTACATGTTTTAAATGACAAGGTTAAACCTATTTTAGAATGCCCAGAGCCAAAGAGTTGTGATGAACTCCGTTCGTTCTTAGGAATGCTATCTCACTATCGCCGTTTCCTGCCTAATGCATCGACGGTTCTATCGCCATTAAATGAGCTGTTACACAAAAATGCATCGTGGTGTTGGGGTTCCGGTCAAAAAATGCCTTCAATAAAGCAAAACAAGCTCTGCTTCGCCACCAACGTTAGTCCATTATGACTCTAACAAGCCACTCATACTTCAGTGCGACGCGTCCCCTTGGGGGGTCGGGGCTGTCCTGTGCCACCGCATGGACGATGGTTCTTTACGTCCCATAGCATATGCATCGCGCACCTTACAGACGGCGGAGAAGAACTACTCACAACTGGACAGGGAAGCGCTAGCCGTTATCTTCGGAGTTAAGAGGTTTCACCAGTATTTATGGGGAAACGTTTTCGAGCTTCATACAGACCACAAACCATTGATATCCTTGTTTGGGGAAAACAAAGGTATACAACAAATGGCATCACCGAGAATGCAAAGATGGGCTATAACCTTGAGTGCTTACAGTTACAAGATTATTTATATTACCGGCGTCAGCAACTGCACAGCTGATGCACTCAGCCGTCTGCCGATCACGGAAACTGCACATGAACACGACCCTCCGTTTGAACTGGTTAATCTAATGCAACATCTAGACACAACACCGATACGGAGTTCAACAATCCGTCAATGGACGGATCGAGACCCCGTGCTATCAATGGTGAAACGCTTTTTGAACATGGGTTGGCCTCCTGAAGGGACAGTTGAATTACAACCGTTTATGATTCGGAAGAACGAACTGAGTCTATGCGACGGCTGTGTTTTTTGGGGCTCTCGTCTACTCCCTCCCACCAAGGCGCTTTCACAGATACTGAAAGAGCTCCATGATGCTCATCCAGGTGTGGCGAGGATGAAGGCACTAGCGAGAGGGTACTGCTGGTGGCCCAACATCGACTCAGACATAGAGAACTTACTGAAGAATTTCGATATTTGTCAGGCGTATCAGCGGGGCAAGGCGCTAGGTCCAATACACCCTTGGCGTTGGCCCGACAAGCCCTGGCAGCGTATCCACACCGACTACTTCGGACCGATCGACGGGACCATGTTTCTTCTACTTATTGATGCAGATTCTAAGTGGATTGACGTACATCCAGTTACTCAAGCGACAGCCGAATCCACCATCATTAAAATGCGCTCGTCCTTCGCTACGTTTGGCATTCCGGAAACCATTTGTACAGACAATGGTTCGCCTTTTACCAGTGCCGAATTTGGTAAATTTGTCGCCAACAACGGAATCCAACACGTTAACTCAACCCCGTATCACCCAGCATCAAACGGATTAGCGGAGCGTGCAGTACAAACTGTGAAACAAGGCTTTCTAAAGCAGCGAACGGGAACATTGCGAACAAAACTGGATCGGTTCCTATTCTCCTACCGTTCTACACCCACTGAGGCTACCGGGAAATCCCTGGCGGAATTGATGTTCGGCAGAAATCTGAGAACGAGGCTTCATTTGTTGTTCCCGAACCCGCGTGTTGAAGTACAGGAGCGTCAGAAAAAGTTTGTGTCTTCAGAGGAATCAAAGCCGGAAGTTACATTTCAGGACCATCAACCTGTTTACACCAGGTTACCGCATGAACAATGTTGGCAGCCGGCGACTGTGCTCGATTCTTCAGGAAGTCAAAACGATTTGCAGCTTCCGGACGGCCGGGTTGTTCGCCGGCACTCAGATCATGTACGCCCCAGGAGCACTGACAAACCTGCCGTGAGTCAGTCACACTCGGAGATCGCAGAGCAAGCTGCAGAGCACGACGAACACAGAACAACAGGAGAAACTCAATTACGCCGAACGACCCGGATTCGCAAACCGATCGAACGTTTTCAGCCATGACTGTAACGTCAGCCAAAACAGGGAGGACTGTTACGTGTTCAACCAATGATCGCTCACTATGACCGTGGACCTAATTGGCCCTACACACACGTAGATAAGCACGCACACACGCACTTAAGGACATACCCTAACGTTCCGTGCTCACATGTAAACCGTTAAGTGTTCAGTACACTGTGCGCCAGACTGACGCGTCTTCTTGCTTATTCGCTACGAGTTGAAATACGTACTTGCGGTTAGAGTCCAGTTGTGATAGGTGTCTATTCGTCATCGCTGCCTAAGCGCCCACAAGCTCTAGCGATGGTTCCGTAGAAGACGACTTCTAGCGCCAATTGAACGACCTCGTTTGCCACAGAAGTAGCACGGACATTGTTGTGCTCGCTGGGGATCTGAACCCTCAAGTTAGGAAATTATCCACTGAAGAAATGCATCTGGGCGGTCAGCACGGTGTAGGCTCCCATAATGATAACGTTGAGCGGTTACTTCATACGCATGAAGATGCTCGCTTGTGTCTTGCAAACAACAACTTCCGACAAAGCACCCGCCGCAGGGTTACTTGCCGCCAACCAGCTTAGAAACAGCCTTAGAAGCAAATTGATCACATTGCGATAAGTTACCGATGGAAAGATTTCGTCCAGAACTGTCGCTCGATTTGGAGCACAGGTGTGGACACCGATCATGCACTTGTATGTGCTGGCATGCGGATGCACTTTGGCGGATACCCAAGACGACGTTGTGAGCGCGTTGACACCAGCCAACTGGCGAAGCCAGCTGTTCTTAATGCCTATCAAAGTACGCTGTCATGCGAGTTGGATAAACGCTCACTGGATACAGTTGAAGGTCACTGGTCTCATATTCACCAGTTCTCCCTAGCAGCAGGCAAATCCTCATGTGGTATGTCTAATAGCCAACAAGGATATTGGGTCTCTTCGCAGTCTCTGGAACTTACCGATGCACGCCGGCATATTCCGGCTGGGAACGAATATAATGAAACTCGCAAAGAGCTTCGGGCGAAACTTCGTGCAAACCTGAAGAGAAACCGCGAATCTTGGTGGTCTCATTCTGCATCAGAGATGGAAATGGTCGCTGCCCTTGGTAACCATCGGAAGTTATTCCGACTGATACACGAAACGGGCAACAGAAGACCTGGTGTTAATAAAACTATACGTGACGAGAGTGGACAGCCTATCCACAACTTGTCAAAACGCTTGGAGCATTAGGCGGAGCATTTTGAAAAGCAATTTAATCGGTCGGAATTATTAGATTTCTCGCCGGTCACTGATCGCCCCGCTTCGTGGACTGTCCCTTTGGATTCACCCTCGATCATAAGTCGAATGTGAGATCGCACTGTTGAAGTTAAATAAAGTCGCGGGACCAGATGATCTAACTACAGCCCTCTACAAATTCGGGGGACCCGCTTTTGTGGGAGCAGGAAACTGTACCAACCGACTGTAGCAGCTCCGTTATAGTTCTAGTTTTCAAGGGAGGCTCACGATCGCACTGCGGCAAGCATAGAGGAATCAGTCTGATCTCCATCACCTCCAAATTGCTTGCCTGTCGTCCTTTACAGACCGACTGCCACTTGTGAAAGCAATATTTGTTGAGACCAAGTCGGTTTCGTCGAGGTCGTGGCTGCTTTGACCACACCTTCACTTTGCGTCAGTAGTTGGAGCATCGTCGCACATACGAAATAATTCGGAACACAGGTAGCCCGGCTTGGTTGCTAAACTGTTGATCGTTTTCCCGAGCTTTGTAAAGGGATCGCATACGTTTCACCACCATTCGAAGTGACAGTGTATAATGCTGCTTATTGAATTGTCAGTCCGTCATCCACGGGCAGGTGACTTTTTAAGGTGGCAATTTCGATTTGCCCCACGTGATCTCTACCCATTTCCTCCCACGACTGAACCACGTCTTGCGATTCGCCGGAGATCTTTCTTTCTGAGTTGATGGTACACGGGGTCGATGTCGATGCGCAAGTTGATCGAATTATTAGAGGAGTACCATGCTTCTAGGAACTCTCTTCCTTTCTGTGTTGTTGTTTGCGCTAAAATCGCCGTTTTGTTCCAATTAAATTTATGTCCCTCCTCATCCACATGCGCTGAGACAAGAGACGACGCATAATGTTTTTTACAAGCTCTCTGATGTTCTTGTATTCTTGTGGACAATTTGCTTCTTGTCTGCCCCACATAGTTCATTTCAAAACTATTGCAATTTATTTTATACACGACATTTGTTCGCTCTTGTGCATTCCTAATGTCCTTTGGGTTTGACAGTATTCTTCTCAAAGTAGTGGTTGGCTTATGAGCGACCACGATGCTGTATTGTTTGAGCAATCTGGCAGTCATTTCAGATATGTTCTTCATATACGGCAAAACGACCCAATTGCTTGCATTTGTTATCGGCTCGGTGTTCATAAGTTTATAGGTTAGACATCTGCGGATGAAGCTGCGTGGGTATCCATTGCGCTCGAAAGAATCGAACAGGTGTTCCTCTTCTTCTCGTTTGGCTTACACTATACTGCAGTGTGTTTCAATCCTGCGAAATAGTGCCCGCACGCAACTTATTTTGTGGCACTTTGGGTGGTTGCTATAGAAGTTCAAAATTTGATCCGCATGTGTCCCTTCCCTGTGAACGGATGTTTGAAATTCATCAGCGTTTGTTCTGGTCACCAACACATCCAAGAATGGGAGCATGTTTGCTGCCTCTAACTCCAATGTAAACTGAATCCCATCCATTGCATTGTTGAGCAGTTGGTGTGCAATTGCTACCTCAGTGCGTTTCAGTGTCACGAATGTAATTTGAGAAGAATACTATCAAACCCAAAGGACATTAGGAATGCATAAGAGCGAACAAATGTCGTGTATAAAATAAATTGCAATAGTTTTGAAATGAACTATGTGGGGCAGACAAGAAGCAAATTGTCCACAAGAATACAAGAACATCAGAGAGCTTGTAAAAAACATTATGCGTCGTCTCTTGTCTCAGCGCATGTGAATGAGGAGGGACATAAATTTAATTGGAACAAAACGGCGATTTTAGCGCAAACAACAACACAGAAAGGAAGAGAGTTCCTAGAAGCATGGTACTCCTCTAATAATTCGATCAACTTGCGCATCGACATCGACCCCGTGTACCATCAACTCAGAAAGAAAGATCTCCGGCGAATCGCAAGACGTGGTTCAGTCGTGGGAGGAAATGGGTAGAGATCACGTGGGGCAAATCGAAATTGCCACCTTAAAAAGTCACCTGCCCGTGGATGACGGACTGACAATTCAATAAGCAGCATTATACACTGCCTATTACAGCATTGAATATGCCACCTCGAATGGTGGTGAAAAGTATGCGATCTCCTTACCAAGATCGTCACATACATTGGTGACCCACCGTTGCCAACTTCCTCGATATCAAAGGTGCACTCCATTAGGTGGATAGACATGCACTTTGAGACTGTCTACTCAGGAAAGGTGTACCTGAGAAATATTTAAATATTACCCGATCATTATATGCGCGTAGCTCGGGGAGATTGAGGGCTTCCGGCGAGCTGTCGCCACCCTTCAATATCTCCAGCGGTGTGAGACAAGGATGCCCGCTGTCACCTTTCCTCTTCAACTTCGCTATTGATGAAGTCATGGAAATCGCGTTCACAGGACACGACTTAGAATGTGTGGATCTGCTCCCAGGAGAACGACGTCTTGACTTAGAGTATGCTGACGATTTCGCCCCAATCTGTGACAGCCTACAAACGTACCAAGCGGCACTGGACAGATTAGCACTGGCTGTCAGCCGCTTCGGGCTTTGCTTTGCACCATCGAAGTGGAAAGCGTTCCTCCAAGATTGGCCTGGACCGCCTCCTACGCTGATCCTTGGTGGGGATCAGCTAGAAGTCCTTCAGACATTCAACTGCCTGGGAAGTTGTATCAGCGTCCGTGGGATTGAAAATGAGATCACGAAGTGTATAGCGAAACCTTCAGGCGCTTGTACTAACCTTCGCTACTTATGGCGCCGGCGCGACATCACTCTCGCCCTGAAAGGTAGAGTGTACAATGCAGCGGTACGTTCGACACTACTGTACGGTTGCGAAACTTGGCCCCATAAATCAGTGGACATAAAGAGGCTAGTTACGTTCGGTCTCCGATGTCTTCGCAATCTAGCTCACATCTGGTGGGAACACCGCGCGAGCAACGAGCGTGCTCGACGCCTTGTTTACGGCACAGGGAAAGGAAATGAACCGTTCAGCACCGTTATTTCACGCACCAGGCTCCGATGACTCGGCCACGTGTTACGCATGCCAACACACCGACTCCCGTGACGTGTGTTGTTTGCACGCCGGGAGTGTGAATGGAAGGAGAGGTGGCCAAGCGATGACTTGGTGCAGAGGAATGAAGGCCCTCACTTTTGAGCTGGCCTTGGTTGGAGCGTCTCGACTTCCTGGTTGGGGTCCGAAAGACGATGAACACGTTTGGCTGGATACACTTGCTGACATGGCAAGGAGCCGACCTCAGTGGTTTTTGTGCTGTGCGTCTGTTTGTCTTACCCCATCCTTCTTAGCTTCCGCCTCCAACCACGATCTGATTATTTAACATTTTATAATTGCGTGTAGTAAATTACATTTTTCTGCTGCACAGTATCCGGCAGGTAGCTTACCGGAACGATGCCCATCCGTTACCGGTAGCTCAGCTGGCGTGCACCTGTTGAATTTTATTAATCTTTTTCTTTTAGGCATTGTGGCAAAGTAGATGAGGTGTTTCTTACCTCTAGCTAACGTGTATAGTGTTTGCGTGTATTAGAAACCTCAAAGGAAAGTAACGAGAGGCCAAGAGAATGTTCCGATGCATTTACAACGGGCGTTTGACCAGACATTGTGTAAGAAGAAAGCAAAATTATACACGATAAATAAATAAAAATGCGGGGTCACCTATTATGTAGGGAACCGGCAAACGAGAACAGCAAGTCAGTTAAAGGTAAGGTTCACCTTACAGAAAGTGATCCTGATTCCCTGCAGATTCTGACGAGGGTAAAACCGCAAGCTACGCAGAGGTAGGAGCAGGTATATTCCGACTATTGATTAGTCAGGTAACAGAGCGCACAATCACCACAACAAACTGGCGTAAACTAAGGTAGAATCGTGCGTGTAATATTCGTCCGGGTCGATAGTTCAAGGTTCTTTCGTAACTGACACGTAGAGTAGGTCGTAACGGATCCGATGACCTGCAATGTAAAACAAAGGGAACGTAGGTGGCCGAAAATTAATCCCAACAACCTAGTAAGAACGAATATCGACAAATAACGTATCGAGTGCCTGCTGACGAGCCGACACCAGAAAGTGGCCGAATACCCGAGAGGCAACCAAGCGTAGGCTGAGTTGTCCGCAGTCAAGGTTATGACAACAGGAAAGGCGCTAGTTCAGAGGGGGGTTAAACATGGGGCGTCGCGTTGTTATTCACCCATTTAACAGGCGCTGTCAGCGCCTGCGACTCGCTCAGCTGGCTTCAGCCTGTTGAAGTTTACAACCGTTGGGGAATCAGGATCGCCCGGTCTCATGATTCGATAAGTTATGTCTGACAATACTTCTTCCACAACGAACGGTCCTTCCCAGTTTCGAGGGAGTTACGCAGGGAGACCCGGTGGTGTAACTGCTGTTGTGAGCCAGACCGCATCACCAGACTTGATGGATTGCTGAAAGCCTTCCGGTCAAAGTAAGCCTTCTGGTGACGCTGCGAGGTTTGCAGGTGCGCTTGAGCCATCTGGTGTGCTCGCAATAGACTTGAAGGTAACCGAAGTAATGATCCGATGCGGTTAGGGTTTCATGGTGTGACGTCGGGAGCAGAGTATCCGAGGGCAGATGCAGTTCACGACCCGTCATCATGAGATGTGGTGCCTGACCGGTCGATGAGTGGACGGACGCTCAATAAGCAAGTAAACATTTGGGCAGAGCCATGTCCCATTTTCGAAAAGTCTCAGTAGTCAGGAAAGCCTGTAGTAGCGTCTTCAGCGTACTGTTTGTGCGTTCAACTAGTCCGTTTCTCTCCGGGAGGTAATCAGTCTTACGTGTCCCCCGAATGCGGAAAAGTTGACGGATCTCGCTCATGCGTGTGCTTCGCGGTCTGAGGGTAATTGAAAGAGAGATCCCCAGCTTGCCACCCAATTGCTGAAGAAAGCTACTGCCACACTCCATGCGTCTACATTTTGAAGAGGAACTGCTTCAAAACACTTGGTAAAGCAATCCACCACAACAAAGGCGTAACTATGGCCCCTAGCAGTCTCTATGATTGGGTCAATTATGTCGATTTCCATGATCTCGTTCGCAAAGCCGGCCGTCACTGGTTGCAGCGGACCGCGACGAGCGGTTGTATGGTTTAAGGTTTTTGTGCAATCAGCGTACGACTGTCAATAAATAGCAATGTCACGCCATGGAAAGGGGCACCAAACCTGAAGCCGAATTGCAGCCATTGTATTCTGTCCTGCGTGTCCTAACTCTACGTGGATCCTTCGCATCAGTTCCTGCGTTGCAGAGGTAGGCAAAACAATTCTTCGCAAATAAGCTGGCCCGTTCTGGAAATACATGACGCCGTCGTTCACCCGTAACTGCGGCCATAATGATCACAGGCATTTGATTTCCCAACTGGCGCCCTCCAGCTCTTGATGCGTTGGTCGGTCTCGATCCCGAGGGATGTGATCACACAAGGGGCTCAGTTCCGGGTCCGTCAACTGCAAATGAATCCATTCCACGGTGTCCGGGGTGCCGAGGATGACAGTACTCACACAAGCAGTTGTGCTTGAGGGGCATAGTCAGTGATCCATGAAACCCTTTGGGATAAAGCGTCGGTATTCCCATATTTCGTGCGCGCATGGTGTTGGCATTCAAAGTCTTATGCTTGAAACTGTTCCTGCCAAAGGGTGATATGACCCTCGAGGTTCGGGAAGTTTTGTAGCCAGATCAATGATTGGTGATTAGTACACAAAAAGAATTTACTACAGAGCAGATAGTGTCTGAATTGTTTAATGGAAAACAACAGCGCCAGCATTTCTTTACGCGTTGTGCAATACTTGCGCTCCCTTCGCGAAAGACTTCTTCTGGCATAGGCAATACCCAGTTCCATGCTTTCCAACGGGCATTCAAGTGGAAGTGGAACGATAAGATTACCCAGTGAGTGTTTCTTCTTCAGCAGGTCATTGAACAAGGACTTAGCAGACTTTGAAATACTGATGGACCTAAAACAAAGACCGCATCACACCGTGTCCAAACAATTAATGCCCACGTATCCTGCCCTAGCAGTCCCTGCTGGGCCGGTTACGTGAAGTAAGAAAACGAAAAAAATAAACTCATAAGACAAAAAGAGAAAGTGGAAAGAGCTGCGAGTAGAATATCAAGATATTTAGGTGCTCAAAAAATGAACTGAAAGGTGAAGGTGAGTCAGTCAGGAAAAAGGAAAGGTTTGGTATTGCCAACCAGGAGTATCGAGCTGGCGCGCAAAACTCTTAACCGTACATTCCATAACCACATGGTCTAGAAGCTTATTCCAGCTATCTATAACTCGGCGCGACAGAGGAGTTCCCGTTCTAATCCTATCAGACCGTGGTTTATGCATTTCCAGTGGGTGACCGCGGAGATTAGGTAACGTAGCGGGACTAAATAGCCCTGGCAAGTCCGGGCCAACCTTACCCGTTAAAATACGATAAGTGTGAATCAGGTCTCCTCTTATCCTTCGGTAGTGCATGGAGTACATCCCCAAACTAAGCAAATGTTCAGGATACCTCTGTCCCAGTAAACCGTGCACTAACCGAGTGCCCACTCGTAACACCCTCTCCAAATCCATTTTGTCGCAAATAAGACATGGTGGACAAGCCTAGATACAATATTCCAGGTGGGGTCGGACAAATGCAGAGAACAGCTACACAAACAAATTGGCCGTCAGGATTCCTAAAGAGAAGCGGATAAATCATATCATAGGAAATCGCGCAAAACAGGCTTTCTTCAATTGTCGCCAAAAAGAAGTGCTTATGAGTGTACGACCCCTAAATCACCACCCTAAATTCACCATTGCCGACAACATATCGGGTGGGAGGATTAGTAGCTCCGAGTCGAAGAACAGAGTACTTGGCCTCTATTTATGGGCAGCAACCATAAGTTAGACCATTCCCAGAGCCTATCCAAGACACCCTGAATCGCCTCAGGACACCCCGGGATATCCACAATTTTTCATAGCTTAAGGTCGACAGCAAACATGAGTGATGACACTCCTAGCTTTCCCGGCAAGTCAGTTACACGGACCGCGAACAACAATGGACCCAATACCGAGCCCTGCGGGACGCCACTAAGGACAGCTTGCCTGAGCGAAAGGCAACACCCCACCCATACGCACTGTTCCCTCCCCTCAAGGAAGGCAGACACCTATTGAAGGGCGCGACCAGACATTTCGTAAGATCTCAACTTTAGTGAGAGTCAAAGATGAGGAACAGTGTCAAAAGTTTTTGAAAAGTCCACAATGAGCACGTCTACAGCGTGGCTACTCTACCGCTTCGACCCAGCTTTCACGAGCTACAAGTAAATTAGTCTGACATTAAAATCCCTTGCGGAATCCATGATGCACAACAATGAGAAGGTTAAATCTATTCCGGTGGTTTGCCACTGTATCCTCAGCTTTTCAAACAAACTGACTACTACGCTTGTCAAACTAACAGGCCAGGTAGTTCGCGTGAAGAGCGCTTTCACCGCCCTTAAAAATCTGAGAGATGATTGCCTCCTTCCATTCCGAAGGTAAGACGCAGCTGTCAAGCGATATTGAAAACACGCATGTGAGAGGACCACTTAGCTCAGTGGCCAATACATGCAACCGCTTCGGATGAATGGAATCAGGACCGGAGACTTTGGAGGAATTAATGCCTTGCAGTAGCTCGAAGACCTGAGTTTTTACATTATGTTAAACTCAGCTAAGCAAGAATCCTTTGGAACGCTTGAAACCACTTCAACCTATGGTAAAGTGATCTCCCGAGCAAAGACCCCAGTATACTGAGCACTAAGTATGCAAGTCTTGTCATAGTCAGTTTGCGCACGGGTCCCGTCTGCTTGCAATAATGCTGGTATAGACAGTTTTGCAACGCTGCGTCTTTTAACATAAGCAAAACCTTCTTGGGATTATCTGCAGCAAAGTTCGCTAAACCCTGTTCGTACTGGAGACGAATAGTCCTGAGATGTTGCTTACATTTATTTCTAACCTCTCGATAACTATCATAGGTATTGGCTGATGGAACGGCTTGGTAGGTTCGAAAGCATCTAGACTGTTGCTTGAGTAGGTAAGTGCCTGTGGTATCTATCCATGGAGGCTGTGCGCGTAACCCTGTTTTCCTCATGAGTGCAATATAGGGAGTGGAAACCTCCGAAAGCTATGCCTTAAATTTATCCCAGGCTAAGTGGACAGAGTCGGCCATCGAGATCTCACAGTTCAGAACTGAAGTCTCAGCTCGCGTTGCATTAAAGTCCGCCCGCCAAATATTCGGAAGTAATTCAATGGCGGTCCGTTGATGCCTTGAAAGAGCAAACTGAAAGGATAGGTATGCGGGATCGCTGGACCCTAGAGGTGAACCGTACGAAAAGTCAGTTATGAAGTCGAGAAACTTATCGAAAACCAGGTCTAAAGTAGATAGTATTTGGTTTTCCGTATATCTAGTGGGGAAGTCCACGAACTGGTGCAAAGGCACTTGGAGAAACAGCTCAAGAGTCTACACCGAATGTTCCTGACGCCGAATCGCAAGAAAGATCGGCCGAACAGACTTCCGGAAGAGTAAAGCTCCGATGACGGTGGCCAGAAGTTAAACCCAACCACCTAGTAAGGAGGAATATCGACGAATAACGTGCCAAGTGTCTACTGACGAGCCGAGATTAGAAAGTGGCCGAATACGTGAGAGGCTTAACGGGTTATGTAAAGCAAATTCGATGTACGGGGAGGGTTCCAGGCTGGAAGCGAATAGTAAGCGAAGCTCAACGACAGAATTGTAAACGCACATACGACCACGGTGCTCCGATGAGCCGAATACCAGAACGGACGAACGGAGTAGAAACACGTGTATTCGACGACACGACACGAACAAAAGTGTTAACCAGTACAAGTAGCTTCCTTAAAGATAGACGCAGTGATGATTATACCGTTTGGTTCGTCATGAATGTGATATACATCAAGAGAGAAAAGGGAATAAAACAGGCACTAAAAATAATGTATGGTTTAAACGAACCAGTGCGGTTTCAATTGCGTCACAAGGCAACCAAGCGTAGGTTGAGTGGACCGTCGAATGCGCCACGAGCGGTCCAGGGGATTTTGACAGTGTAATTAAGGTACACAAGGTGCTTTCATAGTTTCATAGTACTGTAGAGAGCAGAAAGGAAAAGACCCGTGTCAGCTCCATCACCCCCCATTCACTGACTGGATGACGCGTGCCCTTGCTAATCCGTGTTCACCAAAGGATCAGCACAGCTGCAGCAAAAACTGGAATCCAAACGCTCTCAGCATGTAGTTATCCTGACTCTCGTTTTGCACACGTCCATGTCGACTTGGTCGGACCTTTGCCCCAATGCAAAGGCTAGGTGCACCTCCTCACCTGTGTCGACCGATTCACCCGTTGGCCAGAAGCGATTCCGATAGTCAACTGCCCATCTGAGACAGTTGCACAAGCCTTCCTAAAACGCTGGGTAGCTCAATTTAGTTGCCCAAACGTAGTAATCACTGACAGAGGATCGCACTTTGACGGATCCTTCAGTAAACTTCTCAACGAACCACTGCATACCACCCCGCAGCTAATGGGATGGTAGAAAGGTTCCACCGGAAGCTCAAAGGATCACCCTGTGCCCAATATAGCACGTCCTGACACGAAGCACTTCGGCTCGTTCTCTTAGGCATAAGAAACACGATTAAAGCGGATTTGCACGCCACTCCATCTTCGCTAGTCTTTGGGTACACACAACGCTTACCTGGTGAACTAGTTTTACGAAAAGCGCCAGCAACTTTCGACTATGACGACTACGCAGCTCGCCTATTTCATCACATGCGACAGTTTCAGCCGGTGTAACCCAGAGCACAGAGCTTGCGTACCAACGTGGACAGACGCTTCACTACTTGCACGCACGTGTTCGTTCGCACTGACAGCGTACGCCGGCCAATTCAACCTCCTTATTCTGGCCCGTACCGTGCCGCACACAGAAGCGACAAGACGTTTACCATTGACTACAATGGTAAGACTGAGTCGATCAACGTCGATCGACTAAAGCCAGCATTCCTCGACAAGTCTGACTCTTCCGTACAACAAGCACCATCACAGTCAGCAACGCAACCCAAGACTAGTCAATCCACTCGGGCGAAACTGACAGCCTCAACCGACGTCATCCCTTCAGGACCGAGTATCAATCGAAATGGTAGGGAAGTGAAACCCACAGTACGCTTTTCTGAATTCGTTAGCGTTTGCTACTTCCCATAGAGCACTCCTTGTATGTTCTGATAACAAACGTTTTCCAAAATCCAAAAAAGTTACCAAAAAGTTTTTAAACTACCAAAAAAGAGCAAAACTTTTCGAGAGCCCAAAAACAGCTTTGAACGTTTTTTCTGCTTGGCACTCTTTTGTGTATTACTATGCATTTACGCGGATTTTTCGTTTTGTTTTCCATATACACTCTCGGTTGATTGCAACCTGGTTTCACTTTCCGCTGGATCCCCGCACGTCAACTGGAAGTGGAACGAACTTCCTGCTCAAGCATCTGCGTGAACTTTACTGTCTCCCACAAACAGTTGTTCTACCGTTTTGAACCGTAGGGAGGCCATGGTGAGGAGCCCGATATGGTCCGATTGCATGGTTCGTCCTCAACAGCTGCATCACGTTTCACAACCTGATCTCGCAGAAGGCTAGCCCACTACGGACAGTCCTCATGTAGATCGAAGGACTGTTTACAGTCCCTTCTGGGGGAGGGCTATGTAGTAGTCTGGAGATTCCCCGGTTTGCCTGTGTGAAATTATAACTAAAATTATTTCATTGCACAGCAAGGTGACCGGTGTGGCTTATTGAACTGATTGCTGAGTTCGAATGCTTGACTCGCTTATCACCATTTTGCTTGGCGCCCGTTTCGCTTGTAACACGCGACAGTCTTGTGTGCTGTGCATCCTCCGATCCCGTAACTAGAGCGTCAACGATGTCGCTTTTTATAGCAAGGTAACAGGGAACCTGTTACTGTACCAATAAAAGTTTACCTGCAACCTTACCTGCCTTTTCGACGTGGTGGGTTTTCACCTGGCAAGCGTTCGCCCTATAAAAAGCCACATATGTCTGTTTAACAACACTGTGAAGTGGCGGACGTGACTCGCCAATAAATAAAATCACTGCCCCTTGCTTCATTCTGGCGAAGCATTGTATCACAGCAACTTAGTGCAGTAATTTTGGAGAGCATTGGACCCCTGTCTGACAAAGGAACAAACGAAAGGCGTATGAACTGAGCAATCAGTCACCGGCTTCCAATGGGCGCGATTCCCTGAATTCGTTCAGCTGTCTTGCGGGCAGGCTATTCAGCCAAAGGCTCGAAGTGGTGTCCCCTGAGTCAACACCCTACTTCGGCTTGGGCAATCGGGTAGTATCCCGCCCTCTGGCGAAATCATGGATTTGGATGTGTTGTGTTTTCTTTTACTATTTCTGTACCTTCTTTTAAGTCCCATGGTTTCTGATGGCGCTATGTCTATTTGTAGACTGTTGCAAATATATATATATCTTTTCGAATCGCTCTCCGGGTTCCCGCTACAGGTTACTCGCTAAAATCCAAGCGTTGCTTGAAACATTCCTCAGAATGGGTACTGCCAACATATTTCGGGAGGTTGTTCCATTGATTCACGATCCGGGTAGGTAACGTGACTTCGGAGCGGACGCGGAATCTCCGCGGTTTAAACAGTTTCCAATCGTGACCCCATGTCGAGTTATCTACAGTGAGTTAGAAGAACTCTTGCACCTCCGTCCCCAAGTCTCCTGTAGTGACCTGGAGATTTCCCTGTATGACTGTAAATTATTCTTAAAAATATTAACACTATAACTTTCTCATGTATTGGGGAATTAGGCGGGTTGTCTGTTGGAACATTGTTCCCATTGGTTTGAAACACGAATACGATATCCAACTTTGGAGCGCGCGACTCGACTGCGTAAGACGTCCCGTCCACGCACTTGGCATCCAACGACATCCTCACTAGCTAGCTCTCATCTGATGCCCGTTCAACAAACTTTTCGCTAGCCTAATTTCGTGTATTCTCTCCTGCGCACACGGTTGTTCGTTAAGCCTCGTACCGGATATAAAGCGCACGATCGACGCGCTATAATTGGTGACACCGAAAAATTTTTTCATGGAGTTCGTTACTAATATTTCTTTTCAGATCCGGCAACTTATTCCATCCAACCTACTAACTTTACATTTTACTATTTGGGTTCACTTCATTGGCTCCGTAGTTTTTCACCATGAAGATCATGCATCCAGATTCGGACGATCAGGTTAGTTGGTTCAGTCTCCCTATCCCGCCTTTCCAAGAGACTGCTCCCAAGTCATGGTTTACTCAGCTAGAATCCATATTTTCGGTACGTGTCGTCAGATCTGATAATGTCAAATTTCTCTGCGTTGACGCAGCGCTTCCTTCGCAAGTCTTCGATTACCTCGACGGCATCTTGGAGCTTCCTGAATATCAGAAGACTTACGACGAGCTTAAGGCCGTCGTCTTAAAGTGATTTGGCACATCAGACAACGCTCGCGTTACGCAGCTTCTTAATGAAACCGAGCTAGGTCATCTTAAACGCTCGCAGCTCCTGCACAGGATGCGGACTCTAACTAAGCCTCTCTTTGTTGGCGAGTTTCTCCCTGAAAAGATGTGGCTTCGTCACTGCCACGTGACATACGTAACATCTTGTGGGCAAATGATGCGCATCTTTCTCAGCTCGCCGACATCGCCGACCGTATTTTGGAATCCAACGACCAAATTTCTCAGGTTCAGTCTACTTCCAGTACGGAGGTAGCAGAACTAAAAGCGCAAGTAAAGGCACTAACCAATAGATTAGAGAACCTATCATAGTCCGGAGCAAGCCGCCGAAATCGTTCCAGTAGCCGCACTCGTCCTAGATCACGTTCGAAATCTCCCAATACGTCAAGCTATCGTTGGTATCACGAGCGATTTGGTAATCAGGCAAGATCGTGTCACCCGCCCTGTTCATTCCAGCGCAACACGCAAGGAAACGGGCCGGCCAGCACGTAGGGGCGACGGATAGTGCTGGTTGCCGCAGTCGCCTTTCCTTTGTCACCGATCGCAGTACGGGAGTACGCTACCTCGTTGACACCGGCGCAGAAGGCAACGTGATCCCACGTGATTCCAATGATGTTATTGAAGACGCGATTAGTTCACTGCGCGCAGCAAACGGCACCACGATTCGCGTGTATGATCAACGCTCGTGCACGCTTAATTTAAACCTAAGACGTTCTTTTAAATGGATTTTCCGTCGCAAATGTCCAGATGCCAATCCCTGGCCTTGACTTTCTGCAGCACTTCGATTTGCTTGTTGACGCGAAGCAAAGCCGTCTGATCGATCTTTAAACAAACCTGGCAGTTATAGGTACTTTTACCGAGATTGAGTCAATCAGTCCTGTATACGCCAACCAATCGAGCTCACCTATCGGTCAGATGCTTAATATCAAGTTCCCGCAAGTCTTCCGTGCAATGGCACCGTTGCCATCCGCAACTGATGCTGCAAAACATCACATCGTTCCCAAAGGTCCGCTTGTTTTCGTCAAAGCCAGGCGAATGACCGCTGACAAGCGAAAAATTGCTCGCGCAGAATTCAAGCACATGCTTGAACAAGGCATCGTTCGCCCGTCTAAAAGCCCGTGGGCGTCGCCGCTCCACATAGTGTCCAAAAAGTCAGGAGACCGGCGTCCATGTGGTGATTACTGTGCGCTCAACAACGTTGCTGTTACCGACAGCCGTCATATTCATCGCATGCAGGACATCACGACTAGCCTGCGCGGCACCCCCAGTAGCTGCATCTGATTTTACTATCTGGCATCGCAGAAGGCTGGCCCGCGAGGGGCAGTCCTTACGCAGATCGAAGGGTCACCAAGGGTTTCCCTTCTAGAAAGGGGACGCGTAGGTACCTAAGGATTTTCCCGTATGAGTGTGAGGAACCACAATTAGCTATATAAAAATCTTCTACTCATGAATACTGTGTACATTATTCTAAAGTATATTAACATTATAGCTTTCTCACGTATTAAGGAATTAGGCGGTTTATCTGTTGGAACATTGTTCCCATTGGTTTGAAACACGAATACGATATCCAACTTTGGAGCGCGCGACTCGACTGCGTAAGACGTCCCGTCCACGCACGCGGTGCCAAACTACATCCTCACTAGCTAGCTCATATCTAGTACGCGTTCAATAAAAATTATTCGTCCGTTCTCTCCTGCGCACACGGTTGTTCGTTTAGCCTCGTACCGGATATAAAGCGCACGATCGACGCGCTATAATTGGTGACACCGAAAAAATTTTTCATGGAGTTCGTTACTAATATTTCTTTTCAGATCCGGCAACTTATTCCATCCAACCTACTAACTTTACATTTTACTATTTGGGTTCACTTCATTGGCTCTGTAGTTTTCACCATGAAGGTCATGCATCCAGATTCGGGCGATCAAGTTAGTTGGTTCAGACTCCCTATCCCGCCTTTCCGAGAGACTGATCCTAAGTCATGGTTTACTCAGCGAGAACCCATATTTTCGGTACATGTAGTCAGGTCTGGTAATGTCAAATTTCTCTGCGTTGTCGCAGCCAAGATCACATTGAGGGAAACACGCACGCCGTATTTGCAGGTGGGTCCACCTCAAAACCGGTTTAAGAGAACGATTTTGGTAAGGCATAATGAAGCATCTTCGTGGCTGAGGCCTTCTACATTGTGCCAAGAGGCGTGTTGGGGTCGTAGGATAGCACGACGGATGTAATTATGGGGAAGATATGCACCCATGTCGTATGCGCTGCATTGCTCGGTCTGTGCCGGTGGGATTACGGCGCATCTGGCGCGATGTCCTGGTATTTGCCGCCTGGTAGACCATTGCTGCTTTATATATATATATATATATATATATATATATATATATATATATATATATATATATATATATATATATATATATATATATTATATATATATATATATATATATATATATATATATATATATATGATTGGCGGCATCCGGTTTCGGATTTGCCTGTCACTGTGGCAAGCCACAGGACGCCTGCGCCTACAGAGGGACCATGGATGGCTTGCGCTGCACCACCCACAGCTCCAACCACACACCCCATATCCAGTGTAAACCCGAAGGAATAAGACCGGGAGGCATGCGGATGGGAGCCACGTTTCATCAACGGAGCCGGCCCACACTCCTTCACAGGCAAACACAAGCACGCTGTATTTGGGGAATCAAGCGCACACAAGGCGGTGGCTGGACCGTAGCCCGCTCCACACTGAGTGCATGGAACCGCTCTTTGAGCCTAGCACGGGCACAAGGACCGTGCACCCCGTCCCTTCCAGCAACGACCAACTGTCTCCTGGAGCCAGTATGGACGAGGTAGTGGGTAATAGACACGTAGGCACCTTGTCAACATGCACATCAAGCGCAGCCACACCGGGGATATCAAACAACAGCCAATCACTTAAGAAAAAGATCATAAAGAAAACAAATCGAGTAATACATAAGGGAAGGGTTACATATATCTTAAATTTATGAGCATCTGAAGTAAACTGTTTACAGAAGAATGAGAAATAGGTTCACGAGGAAAGAAAGTATACTCTACGGAAATGCCACGGACACAAAAATGTTTTCGAAGAGGACTAGAATTGGCTTAAGTGACGTGTGCAAGTTTATAGAAGAGAGTACAGCTAGACATTTATATGAGAAAGCAAAGCATTGGGACAAAAGTGAAAACCCACCACCTGAAATAAACAGATTT
>OX104061.1:9925691-9954021 GCA_944474145.2 Dicrocoelium dendriticum
CAGTAAATAATATTGTAGTATATGATAATCATCAAAGCCAATGTTTAAGACCAAATTGAGGTTAATTGACCGGCAGCTAACCTATCAGAGCATCCAGGCTGTTTCTGGAATTTCTAGAACCGACGGGCACCTATCAAGATCATCGACCCGGTAACATACTCACAGCCATTATGTCTGTACTTCATTCAGAGGTTAATGCTGAATTCATTAAGTCCCGATATCGGAACAGTGAACAATGATTTTGTACAGGTTACGATGCATTGCTTTACAAGCCCCGTAGGGTGCTGTGAAGGGCTAGCGAAAAACGTTAATGAAAAATACAGTTAGTAGTTTTACTGTCAAAATCATGGACCTATCGTTTCTGATTCAGTAGCCCTGCACCCCGAGCGTTTCCATAGTTACAACAGAATGGTGAGTGGCGTCAAGCAACAAAATGTAAGTGGTAGAGTGTGTCATCTGACCGATTTTTAAATATGGGTGGGTGTTGAAACAACAGATTCGTGGAGAGCATTCCATGCTTGACACACACGAATGGAAAATAAATTTCTACGGCACCTCAGACGGCTGTTATGTTCTGCTAATTTCAAGGAGTGGCCTGTAGACTTGGGGTTACTGCTGAGTTGCAGTAAAAAGCGGCACACATGATTTGAATTGTGTGAAATCAAATTCGTCATAACAAGTCGCCTCGTAGTCGGCGATATCGCCCACTAAATACTCCCAAACGTTTCAGCCTCTGCTCATACAGAAGGTGGCGCCTTCCGATGACGTATTTAGAATCCCGACGTTGAGGATGGTCCAGTGCAATAAGGTCGTGCTTCAGCCATGAATGCCAGGTCTGGATTGCGTATTCGACGTGGGAACGAACATACGCATTTAGCATCTGTCTGAAAATAGTGGTATCTAGTTGACCGAACGCCCACCGTAGCAAGCCGACGTGCTGGCTACCAGTTTTTGAAGCGTTTACGCCTTGTTTGGAACAACCCAAGTTATCCTGAAAAATCACACCGAGGTCGCGTTCGACGGATGACCGCTGCAGTACATCTGTTCCTTGCTTGTAGGAATGGCGACTCTGGTGTCGTATGGAGAGTACGCTGCATTTGCATATGTTGAACTGTAACATATTTTAGGTTGACACTGAAGGTCACACTGAAGTAAATTCTGATCGGCATTTGTCTGAATCTGGCGCCATATCTTGATATCGTCAGCAAACATCAGGACATTTGAAGTGATATTCCGTGCAAGGTCATTGGTGAATACCGAAAACCACCGTGGACCTAGAACTGAGCTTTGCAACACATTAGACTCGACCGGTATGGGTTCAGATAGAACTCCGGACTCTCACCACGAATTGTTGTTGCGGGAGAAAGTTGGAGATCCAGCTGAAGAGAGGGTCACTGATCCCGTAATGTTGGAGCATGGAAAGAAGAACCCGATGATCTAAACGATCGGACGTCTTCGACAAATCCAAGTAGATCACATCAGCCTCTCCAGCGTCAGCTGACTCGGTCCAAATACTCCGCGCTATTGATGAATTCGTGGTGCATGATCGCTGTTGAGGAAAGTCGTGTTGCTCGGGAGCAACAATGTTACAATTTTCTAGACAACATACCAAGGCATCAGCAGCGATGGATTCCATAACCTTGGATAATACAGGGTGAAGGGAAACTGGGCGGTAATCTGAAGGCTCAGTCATAATTCCGCCTTTCTGAATCGGTTATTATTCCAAGTTTCCACATCGCAGGCATCTGATTCTGGTCTCAGCAGCTCTGGAAGAAGTGTGTTAAATATTTTGCCAGTTGCCTTGCCTTTTCGCCCAGTGCCTCTGGGCAAATAGTGTCGACCCCCGGGGAACTGTAGTTGCACAGAGACGTCAGCTTCCGCAGTAAAAGAGATGTGGGTGAGTCCTGGATCCACCAAAGTAGATCTATTACCTGTTCTGAAACGAGTGGGCGTAATGATGTGATTGTAAAGTGGAACACTGGTGATAAGCCTTTGCAGATCTGCATCGCATGGCTCTCCGATTGTAGCAAGAGTTTCTAACTAGTGTACCTTGAAATCACCCATGATAAGGATGTGTGTAGTTTCGCTTTAGGGTGCATTTTAAAGCTGTCGCAAGCTGGCAGTCCATTTCCGGTGTAGAGTTTGGGGGGCGGTATACCAAAGCTATAATGCAGGTGTCTCTGTCATGTACTTGAAGGCGGCACCAAAGAGAATCGGCGAACTGTAAGTCTGAATCCTCAACGGCTTCACACTGTAGGTCGCTTCGGTGATACAGAATTACCGCTCATCCTTTCGTAAGCCTATCGTTTTGTATGACTGATATGCCCGGCAGCGAGATTTCAGCGTCTGTCATCCCAGTGTTCAACCATGTCTCCGTGACACCGACAATGTCGCATGGCTTCGAAAGTTGGCGATCCTTCAGTTAGACCATTTGTTGAGGTCATTTTGAAGTACACGATGTGTGGATGGATTGCGACACGCAATCTTAATGTTGGTCGCGATTCCCATTGATCACGAGGACTGTGGGTGAAGCAAATGGAAAGCGGGTGTTGCCCGTCCGAAAACACTGCACACCATTACGCGTTTCGAGCTTGTTTGCTCTCATCAGATGGAGATAACTGGCATCGAGCCCAATACCATTGGGATGTTAGTCTTGACTTCAATGGGAATGCACTACCATTTTATTATCGTCCTCCTTGTGCCGAACCTGAACTCTCAATGCCTGGCATTCGTACTGTGATAGTGTACACGGCAGGATAACACATGTTGACATGAAACTTGACTCTGCGTTTCCTATTACGATATTTCCAAGTAGTTTTATGAGACTCATCTACATAATATGCCTCTTCATCCCTCGTCCACGAGCGGCTTCTGCTTGGTACTGAATCCGTCTCTTCCCGAACTGTTCTTTGCTGACCATTTGACTTACCTGTGGCAACGTAACACTTCATCTTCGAGTGAAGCACTTAATCTGTTGAGGCATTTATGCCCCATTTGATTCCACAACTGTAGGTCCATTGCATTGCTGGCTGTGCGACGAATTGCCACATACTCATTGGTCGATATCAAAAGTGCAGGACTCGAAGCGGTTGAATGGTGTAATGAGCTATATGGCGGGAATGCCTAACATGTAACAGCGGCTTCCCAAAAATGAAGAAGACATAATAGCATATAAGAGGTCATTAAAAAAAGCGCCAACTTGATGACGGCCCATTTGCTTATAACGGCGGCTGAGACAAAAAGACGTCGACGTGAGTGGGGTCTACTGGCATATAACAATAGTCAAAAGAGGTGTTATAGTGATGATGACTAATATGTTGTAAGCCACATCAGCATCGTGGCCAGATGAGACGTGGAAGCGCAGATGTAACCTTTCAAGGGATCACCCGGCACAGAAGCAGGCCCCGAGGAGACGATTTCATGGATGGCCGTATTTAATTGAACAACCGTCTATACCTACGTAGATTCCTACTCTCAATTTCTCCAACTCTTTTTACTGTTTCTTTATAAAACAATCCCAACATTGCATTTGGACCATTGTAATACTTGAACAACTCTCCACTATTCGATTATATTGTACAAAATAGGTATTAAACTTTCACCCTTTATGAGCTCTCGTTCCAAGCTTCAATCGTGCAGCAAACGCATTTTTAGCTGCTTAAAACGCTCATGCTCTGCGCAAACCATTTCAAAGCCAGGGTACTTTCTGTACACTACTGGGGCACATGAGGGCTGGTGTTCGACCTGGGACTCAGCTACATTTCATTTCACAGTGACAGCAGGGAGACGGCTTAGCGATATCGGTGTAACTTGCACCGAAATTGTGGTGGAGGGATATTGTAGCGGTGTGCATTGCATCATGCATTATCGTGAGATGTGGTAGTGTGAAGTTTTTAGGAGCTACCTAAAATAGATCAGTCTAGCAAATACCATGCGTGAATAGTGTGCATCAGTGCGTTGTGCGGTAGTTCTCGATGCATCAATGAGATTGTACTGATATCATTGATGTCACGTGAAGCGCGGTCAACTATTTTGTCTCGCAGCTAAGGTCATACACGATTTGGGCCAGTCTTTTGTGCTACGATGTCAACATACAATGAAAAATGAATTTATATGGGCTAAGAAGCGTTGCTTTACAAGTCCCGTTGGATAGTTGCACGGGATATCAACATAACAATAATGATGATAAGGATAGTAAAATAATTAATACTTTAAATACGAAAATAAGGACTTATCTTTTGCTTCGCTGCAGTTCTGAGATCCTCTTAGATTCACAGCACCCACAGTTAACAACAAATAATTCCATGGCAAACTCCACGTGTAGGATGGGGACGTAGTGTTAAGTAAAAAGTGTAAGTGGGTGAGTGCATCGTCCAACCGTCTTTTAAATATTGTTGGTGTCGGTGCAGAGACGACCGATTCGGGGAGAGCATTCCACGGGTGACAGACACGAAGGGAAAAGAAATTTCTGCGGCACTCCAAACGACTGTATTGTTCTGCGAGTTTTAATGAGTGGCCCCTCAGGTTTGTATTGCTGCTGAGTTGCAGTAAAGGGCGGCACACATGATGTGGGTCTCGCAGAATCAAGTATGCCAAAATCAGGTCGCCTCGTAATCTGCGATAGCTTCCACTGAACAATCCCAGTCGTTGCAGCCTCTCCTGGTAGGAAAGATTGCGCATTCCAACTAGGTTCTTAGATGCCCGGCGTTGTGGCTGCTCCAGTGCATTATGGTCGTGTTTCAGCCATGGATGCCAGGCTTGAATTGCGTATTCTACATGGGGGCGAACATACGCACTGAGCATTTGTCGAAATATGGAGTTGTTTATTTGTCCAAACGCTTGCCTCAACAGCCCCACGTGTTGGTTCCCGGTCTTCGAGGCCTTTTCGGATTGCCTGGAGCAACCTAAGTCATCTTGAACCAGGACACCCAAGTCACGTTCGAGAGTTGATTGTTGCAGTACATCCGTTCCGAGTCGGTATGAGTAGCTGCTTTGATGTTGGATGGAAAGCACCTTGCATTTACTGACGTTGAAATGCAATAGGTTTTGGGACGACCATTGATACGCTGTATCTAAGTCACTTTGAAGCACATGTTGGTCGGCGTTCGCCTGGATCCGGCGCCAGATCTTGATATCGTCGGCAAACATTAGGAAGTTTGAAGCGATTCCCTGTGCAAGGTCATCAATAAACATCAGAAACAAACGTGGACCTAGAACCGAGCCTTGCGGCACACCACACTCGACTTGTATGGGGTCCGATAAAAAGCTCCGAACTCTGACCACTAACGTAAGGTTCATGTGCATTTGGACCCAGACAAGTATATATATATATATATATATATATATATATATATATATATATAAATATATACAGTCGATTCCGGTTAATCGGACCACATCGGGACCAGACCATTTTGGTCCTATTAAGCGGCTGGTCCGATTAACCGAAGTTACCCGATGTAACAAGATGGGACGTGCTATACATAACATAGGAAACTACTATTATGACCTGTATTGGCTACATATATTTATAGCAAACACACAAAAAAGAACTGCTTTGATAACGAACTTTGTTCACTGAAAAAGAAATTTACAAACAAATTCTTCGTAACGACCTACAAGATATTCAGCATGCGAAGTAATGTTATATACAAAGGGATTACCGAATTCCATTCAGCGTTTGAGGACCGTATCCAGTGTGGTTTAACGCATTCTTTTAACGGACTGCATTCGCACAAAATCACCACAAACATGTAACGCAGTAATAGGACTACCTTCATTTCCTTCCTGCATGAAATAGCGGTGCAATGTTTCAATGCATTTCCTTGCATCCTGTTTTGTGACTGGCATCAACACCTTAGGGTTCTCTTCATCACTTCCATGGTCTACTGTTGCTGTCGTGTGTTTCGCTGCCATTCGAGCAACAATGGCAGCATCGCATTCTTCATTGCCATCATAGAGTTGAAGTTCGTTGTCGATTGACAAAAATTCTTCGTAATTTTCAACTTGTTTCAGCTCCACATTCTCGCCGTCATTTTCATTTACAATCACCATATCCACATCCATCTCCGAGACAATATGCTTAAAGCCACAGTGAGAAAAACAGTTCCGAATTGTCGCACTGCTCATTTTTCGCCAACTTTCGGCCACGAATGTAACGGCTTGCAAAATGTTGACCTTTGCACTGATTTCTCCGGGCCGTCGAGGATGTGGTCAGCAAGCCTTCCTCAATTGATTCAAGGATGTAATTCACCAAACTTGAACGATAAAAGGTCTTCAAATTTTTTATGATGCCCATGTCCATTGCCTGTATCAAAGATGTGGTCTTGGGAGGCAGAAATTCCATCTGCATATTCCTCAAGAAATCCAAATTTGAATGTGCTGCACAATTGTCGAGAAGTAATAACACTTTTCTCGACTGGCGTTGTAGCTCTGTGTCCCAATCCTTCACCCATTCGTTAAAAAGCGTAGAGTTCATCCATGCATTTCTGTTCGCACGATACACAACTGGTAAACTGTCCATTCTGAGTCCCTTAAAGCAGCGAGGCTTGGCACATCTTCCTATAACCAGCAACTTCCTCTTGTCTGCTCCGGACATGTTTGAGCAGCACAAGACAGTTACGCGATCCATTGCTTTCTTGCAGCCAGAGTGAGTAACATGTCTGTAACTTAAGGAGCCGTCCGGTGTAGCCCTATAGTACAACCCGATTTCATCAGCATTATAGATGTCATCTGCTGGAAATTTTTCAAGGAGCTCTGGTAGTTTTGTTGATTTCCATTCTTCAGCTCGAGCGCTATTGGCACTTTCTCACCATGCGCTTTCTTAAATTTTACATCATGCCTAGATTTGCATCGAGACAACCAGCCGTCCGTAGCTATAAAATCTTCCTGGCCCAGCATTTTAGCGAGTTCTTCTGCTTTGTACCTTGACATTGGGCCACTTACTCGCACGGCTCGTCCAGTAACAAAGGCAAACCAATCATTAAGGATCTCAGCGACGTCTGGATCCTTGCCTTCACGCTTCCGTTTTTGGGAAGTACCTCGTCGTCCTTCACATTGTGCCCATTCTTCTCGCAGATCTTTCTCTTGTTTTATCAGGCGCGATATTGTAGATTTTGCCAAGCAGGTAATTTCCGCCAATCGACGCTGACTAGTGGTTGGTCCCTGTTCCTTGATCTGATCTAAGAAACGAGTCTTCTCAGCGGACGTCAAGTCCCGTCGTGGCATTTCCTTAACATGCAACAAGACGCGCACAGTTCACTGGGGTAAACTCGAGTCTGTCTCCAGGGTATTTCTATGGTTGACCTAGCCACCTGCTGTCCTATGATTTGCCGGACCTGTGTGTCCGCGATCACTTGCCCTGCTCGAGAGTAGGCCCGCAATGCGGGCTCAGGGCATTCGGCTCAATGGACGTGCGGTACATCGATCGAGCGGTTAACGACGTGTAAACAAGCATGTATGTCTACGCTCCGCCTACAAGTGTTGGAAACTACAGTCAGTTTCGGGCGGTTCTGAAGCCAATTTGATAGATGTGCCTCAAGGTTGCCACAGTTCAGTTTATCCAAAGGCCAACTCGGATTACCGTAATTGAATGATACGCTTTCTTGTCCGACATATGAACTGTGGGTTTAGTCCAGACATCCAGGCACAGAACTTGATTTTAACACCTCTGTTACCTGCCACCTTCTATCGTCTGGTCCGATTAAGCGGAATTCCGGTCCTAATAAGCGGCTAAAATTAGGCTAGCGTAATAGGATTCGTTTCGGTTCTTCAGAATTTGGCCCGAATAAGCGGCTGGTCCTATTAACCGGTGGTCCTATTAACCGGAATCGACTGTATATATATTTGCAAAAGTCTACGAATAGACACAATGCCATCAGAAACCATGGGATTCAAACGAAGGTACAGAAATAGTAAAATAAAACACAACAGAACAATGTCCATGGTTTCCTCAGAGGGCGAGATACTACCCGGTTGCCCAAGCCGAAGTAGGGTGTTGACTTAGGGGACACCACCCCGAGCCTTTGACTGAATAGCCTGTCCGCAAGGCAGCGGAGCGAATTCAGGGAATCGCGCCCATTGGGAGCCGGTGACTGATTGCTCAGTTCATACGCCTTTCGTTTGTTCCTTTGTCAAACAGGGGCCCAATACTTCCCAGAAGTACAGCATAAGGTTGCTGGAATACAATGCTTCGCCAAGATGAAGCAAGGGGCATTGACTTTATTTAGTGGCGAGTCACGTCCGCCACGTCACAGTGTTGTTAAACGGACATATGTGGCTTCTATAGGGAGAACGCTTGCCAGGCGAAAATCCACCACGTCCTGGAACACTGCCGCCGAACCAGTTGCTGGAACGGGAAAATCCCGAACCACCCAGCTGGCACCACTAGGAGGTTCTTCGGCAAGCCAGCCACGCAAGTGAAATACTTGCTGGTTTGATCTCTGAGGTCTAGGTAATTGTGAGTGTCAGGAGACGGTGAAACGTTGATTGCAAAAGTGCATGTACCGATCGATAAGTAAAGTGGCGACAACGCGCAAATGCAATAAGTAACTGGATGCAGTTCAGTGCACCAATAAATGCAGGAGAAAACTGGTGTCCATGTTACCATCAAATATGGCGCAAATGTAGCCAGTTCGTGTAATTTAAGAAAAACCAAGTTTTTCGTACCCGTCAGTCAGTCAATACACTTTAGTTGAGGGTGAGAAACACACCTCAGCTAATGTGCTGCAATACAAAAAGGCAAGATACAAAAAAGTCATGATACAAAACTATTCAAAAGCAGATAATGTGTTGCTAAATATTATATCATGTAATTCGCATGAGATCGGAACTGGAGGGGGAATCTTATGAACAGGAGGATGGACGAAGAAACTCACAACACAAAAACCATTGCGACCGGCTCTTCGCCATATCCGCATGTGTGTCCAACCAAACATTTTCATCGTCTTTAGGACTCCAGCTAGGCAGTCCGGATGCACAAACCGACACCAACTTCGAAGTGAGGGTTGTCATTTCTCTCGACCAAGACATCGCTTGGCCTCCCCTCATCCTCTTCCAACTACACATCCAGCGCCTAAACAATGCAGTTGGCGGGATTCGGCGTGATGACAGGCGCAACAAGTGACCCAACCATCGGAGCCTGGAACGTGATCTAATGGTGCTGAGCGGTTCATTCCCTCTTCCTGCACCAAACACGCTCACTTCTCAAGCACTGCTCCCACTATACATAAGCTAAGCTGCGAAAGCAGCTATGATTGAACCTCTTTAGGTCGGTCCATCTGATGGGCCAGGTTTCACAACCTTATAAGAGAGTTGAAGGGACGGCTGAATTATAAATTCTGCCCTTCAGGATGAGAGTGATGTCGCGTCTGCGCCACAGATGGGGGCGATTGGCGAAAGCACCTCTAGATTTTGCTATACGGTTTGTAACTTCATCTTCGATTCCACGGGCGCTAATATAGCTATCCAGATACTAGAATTTCTGGACGACTTAAATCTGATCCCCACGGAGGGTCAGCGCAGGAATGTGTCTCTGCCAATTTTGGAGAGGTACTTTGAATTTCGATAGAGCAAAGCATAGACCAAAACGATAGATAGCCAGTGCTAATCGGTCTAGTACAGTTCCGCATGTTTGGGAGCTGTCACAGATTAGGGCAATATCGTCCGGATACTCCAAGTCGAGAAGTCGCTCACCAGGAATTAGCTCCACACCTACTACATCGTGTCCAGCGGATGCAGTTTCATGAGTTCGTCAATAGTGAAGTGGAAGAAGAAAATGACAGCGGAACCTAGTCACACATCGCTGGAGACATTAAAGGGCGGCGACAGTTTGGCCGATATTTGCACGTACAGCGCTCTGATAATGTTTACGTATTTATCGGATACACCTTTTATCAGCAGAAAGTCGGCACATCGATCCACTAAATTGAACGCACATTTGATGTCAAGAAACACGACAACAGTGGGTCGCCAATAAACGTGACGTTCCTCCAACAATTGACGCAATGTGAGTATGTGATCGATGCAGCCCCGACCTCAACGAAACCCAATTTGTTCTTTGTGGACCTGGCTTTCACGAGCGCCAGTCCTTCTGTGGAGAACGACAGACGCAAGCAATCTAGAGGTAATTGAGATCAGATTGATACCTCTATGACTGCCGCATTCAGAACGGGAGCCTCCCTTGAAGATGGGGACTATGACAGAGCTTTTGCCGTCTGTTGGGACAGTATCCTGTTACCAAAGTTCCTCTAGCAAATCATGCAAATGGTCTACAAGAGCATGCCCCCCGAATGTGAAGAGGGCTGGCGAAATTTTGTTTGATTCTGCGGCCTTATGCAGGTTCTACAGTCTGCTCTCACGTTCGCGTGAGGACGGATCCATGGAGACAGTCCAGGGAGAAGGGTACTTAATGCCCGAAAGGGAAAGCGGTAACTCAAATTGATTAAACTGCCTTACTGTTTTCTACCCGACGCGCGAAGCGTTTTGACAGGCTGTGGATCCGTTGTCCACCCTCCTCGAGTATGGTTTCGCTAGCACCACCTCTCCTGCTGCATGTTTCCTGTATCAGACGGAATAAGTTACGAAGATTACCAACGGCAGCCGCTGTTTCCACCTCCGATGCACCATGACACCACCAGACTTCGCGGTCTCTCTTCAGGATAGCACGCAGCTTTGCCCTGAGATCTGTGCGAGTCTTATTGTGTTCGCTTCCAGCCGAACTATCTCGGCGAGCACTCATGAATTCCGGGGACTTTGTGGAGACCCAATGTCCAGGTTTGCAATTTGGTTTGCCATGCAGCTAGTAATGTTTTGTGAATTCGTAACCAGTGGTCTCGACGGCGGTCACTGTGCGCTTACTCAGCCCGGATGCCAGCGTACTTTGATACGCAATCAGAACACCTGACTTTGCCAGTTGGCTGGTGCCAATGCAATCGATTTGCGTCCATGAGTTGTCCAAGGGCGCCAAGTCACTCTTCTGCGGGTACTACGTTGAAAGTTAGTGCTCGCGAGAAAGAGACGTGCATCCTCACACACGTGTAACAATTATCACGTTCAGCCGGAAACGGAAGCAACCCCCCAGGATTCTCTACAATCTTCAAATGCACCATCGCTTCGTAGATCTCAGCGTACGCATAAACTCGTTGACCGGTTCGTGTCAGGAGTATAAAAAGTTTCAAGAGATGAGGGGATGTCACGTACGCTAATGACTTCGATCCGTTTACTTCAGCCGTGCGTGGTGGTTACCCACTCACACCAGCTAGCCAATCATCTGACACATACCCCCGGTCTCGCAACGCGTTTCCGTGAACCTTGTACCTTCTCAAATGATTGATAAATCTCCTGCTGTTCAGATGCCTTCTGCATTCTGGGATTACGTGTCTCGGAAGCGTGCGTTACAGGCTTAGTTGTACTACGTTTTTGCAATCGCTCACCGTTATGATTACGGGAGCATTGCCACGTTGGTCGCCCAGCTGAAGCTCATCAGAGGACGTTTTTCCGACTTGGGCGTTTAGATCACCAGCCAACACCACAGTATCCGTGCTTCTTCTGTAACGAAGGAGATCCTTAAGTTAGTGACATAAACCATTTTCACCAAATCAAAGCTGCAGTTCGAGGGCGTTAGCCGCAATGACAAATAAACATAGTTTATCTCGTCGCGACATCGAAGCCTGGATTCTTTTGCCGGTCACTGAGCAGCATAATTGCGCTGCTCATGCTCCAGTGGCTTGAGCACGTTTTCCGCAAGCTTCTCATCGTTTATCTGGCTATACCTTCTTCGCGCGCAAAGGTAGGCTGGAAACGAAAGCAAGGTGGCTAACGAATGACTTGGGCCGGAAGAACGAAGAAGCTAAGCTCAAAATTAAACCGTAGTCGGACGCATTCGACTCTCTGGCTGAGGGCGCAAAAATCACAAACACGCATGGCTGGAAACGCTCTTGGATATGGCAAGAATTCGTGCGCAGTGGCGGGCGTTATGGCATTATGCCAGTTATATATATATATATATATATATATATATATATATATATATATATGCCGGCATCCGTATCCGGGTTTGCCTGTCACTGTGGCCTCCATGGGGACAGTCACAGGACGCCTGCGCCTACAAAGGGGACCATGAGTGGCTTGCGCTGCACCACCCACCCAGCATATATCCGGTGTAAACCCGAAAGAATAAGACCGGGAGGCATGTGGATGGGAGCCACGTTTCATCAACGGAGCCGGCCCACACTCCTTCAACAAGTAGAACAGAAGCATTCCTGTCTAATAGGGAAATCATGCACACCAGACGTACACATGGCGGTGGCTGGACCGTAGTCCGTTCCACACAGGATGGAACCACTCTTTGAGCCTAGCACCGTCACTAGAACGGTGCACTCCGTCCCCTCCAGCGACGACCAACTGTCTCCTGGAGGCAGTATGGACGAGGTAGTGGGTGATAGACAGGTAGGCACTTTGTCAACATTCACATCAAGCGTATCCACACCGGGGAGTTCAAACAATATCTACTTCTGAAATGTAAGATTACCCAGCACGCAACCAATCGTACCACATACGCCGCCTTATTGGTCTGGATTAGTAAATCGAATGGGAGCGTACGCATCATGCTTCTATTCCGCGTGCAGTAGTACCTTCTCCTGCACCTGAGCAACCACCCTAATGATCAGTCCACGGAGATCGCGTCGATCAAATTTGCCTTGGATTCAAATTCCTGAAATCAACATGAGTTTGTTATAAACTTACATTTTTCATGTTCTGGTAATGTTATTTTCGGTTTGCTCGAGTGCCTTTTCCCTGCACTAAGTTAGCCGTACAAATGCGGTATGAGTATTCTAGTCGAATTCATTCGGTATACACATATGCATAGATTGGCTTCATCCGTGTCCAATGGTAGTTCGAATACAACATATGCACATGCGTTTATCCAAAATTAAGTGTGAACTGTCACAAATTGGATAGAGACACATTATACATCATGGTCAATGGTACGACAAACGTGCATGAGTTTCGTTTAGAGGTCAGGCTAACAACCACTTTCGCAAGCACGACAATAGGTACCCAATACGAACTTTTGAGGTTTTCCTCAAAATTTAGACGTTACGGCCTTAAATCTTGGGCATCCATATTTGAAGAAACCCTGCAGCGCCCAAAAAGATAACTTATCTTTCATGTACTATTTCTTTGTTGACCGATTGTACATTACTCATTGATTTACTCTTACAACCGGCTCGACACAACTGCCTTGTAAGTCCCCGCGCTCACGTGTACGCTCTCGCCTCGTTTCATCCGTCCGTTTCTTGTTGTAGCCCATCGAATACAGTCCGCTGTGTCCGACTCCCATTGCCTTCTGATATCCGCGCTTAATTACGCGCATCGTCTCGTAATAGTATTAACTAGTCCTATAAATTGGTAACCCCGATTCGCACGCACGAATTCAACATTTTTTCTCGTTTGTATTTTTTGGTGAGTTCGTTCCTTTTTCTCGATTATATACATGTATTCATTGGTTTCTTGCGTAATTTTAGTACTTTTTATCGTATTTTGTTCGTTCTTTATCTTTCGACTCACATTTCGAGAGTGGCATCTGAGTCGTTTCACAGCGTAACCATGCTTACTTTGGCTGTTCCAAGTTTCATGGAAGACAGTCCAGAAGTTTGGTTTAAGATATTCGAGATCGAACTAGAAAATAAGGGCATAACGGCGGACCGTCCAAGGTACAATCAGCTCGTCCCACGCCTTCCTCCGTCGGTAGTGACGCTGATTGAGGACATTCTACTCTGCCCATCGAATGAGGCAAAGTATGAAACGATGAAGCAAGCGATTTTGAAAGAGTTACGACCCAGCGCACGAACACGATTTGAGCAGCTCAATGGTCTCAAGCTTGGAGATCGCAAGCCGTCGGCATTGCTCCGCGAACTTCAGCGCATCGCTGGTCCCTTATTCTTGAGCGAAGAAGGGATAAAGGAGCTGTGGTTTGCACGTCTCCCAGAGCCATTGCCGGTAATGCTGTCAATGTTTATAGATACACCCCTGAAAGAATTAGCTACTAAGGCAGACGCTGCGTTCGAACGTTTTCCGCAACAGACGACCAGTAACTCCGGCGACGTCTTCTCACCGATGAAAACCGAATCTCGTGTTTGTTCCCAGTTGCTAGACCGATCTGACTCTAAAGACGAGGAAATTGCGCTACTTCGTAGCAGGATAGCAGCAATGAAGGCTTCAAAGCAGCGTGTGCCCCGGTCAAATGCTGACCACGTTTTGGCTACCGTTCATTGCGGCTCGTCTGTGCCTGCACCGAGTACGTCACGTACGGCACGAAAGCGCAACATTTTCACTACAAGTTCTCAGTCAGATAATGTCAAACCCGTCGAAGAAGTATGTTGGTATCACCGCCAATACGGTGGAAGAGCTAGACGTTGTCGGGCTCCCTGCATTAGGCACGACCCAGCTGCTTCAGGGAAAACGAATAGCCCGCATACTAGCACGACAAACATATCATTCAATAACCGATCGACGTTCTTACATCACATTCCTCATCGACACGGGAGCGGAAGTCAGTGCCATTCCAGCTACCGCTAACGACAAGCACTCAGAGCCTACGTACAATTTGCGTGCGGCCAACGGTTCTCCGATAGCTTCATTCGGTCAGCGCATGATGAACCTAGACCTCAATCTTCGCCGAGATTTTCAGTGGGTCTTCATGGTTGCGTCTGTACGCTTCGCAATTATCGGTATCGACTTTCTCCGACATTTTGGGTTGCTTGTTGATGCTGGTCGCCACAGACTTTTAGACGATCGTACGAAACTAGAGGTTGATGGTGTCCTTTCAGATGCCCCGATAATCAGCCCTGTATTTCGGATCGCGGACGCACCGTCCGACTACTTGAGCCTCCTCTCCGAACACCCGCGACTGGTTCGACCGGCTGCAGAGCTTCCACCAGTCACGACAGACGTCGCTCACCACATGGCTACGCGCGGTCAACCAGTTAGCGCACGACCAAGACGGCTTGCTCCAGACAAACTACGGGCAGCACGAGCCGAATTTAACCACATGCTTCAACTTGGTATCGTCAGACCGTCCAACAGCCCATGGGCGTCGCCTCTGCACATGGTCCCGAAGAAGGTAATGGGGGACTGGCGTCCTTGCGGCGACTATCGAACCTTGAATACGGCTACCACGCCTGATCGCTATCCGATCCCACACATAGTGGATCTCACCGCCAGTCTGGTGGGTAAAAATATCTTCAGCAAAATCGACTTGGTACGCGCATACAACCAAATTCCAGTAGCCGAAGCGGACATTGCTAAAACTGCCGTGACGACTCCATTTGGTTGGTTCGAGTTTCTGCGCATGCCATTTGGTCTAAAGAATGCCGCGCAAACTTTTCAGCGCTTCATCGACCAAGTTTGTCGCGGCTTAGACTTCGCTTACGCGTATCTTGATGACATTTTAATCGCAAGCTCTTCAGGAGAAGAGCATATGCACCACTTACGAACGCTTTTTGATCGTTTATCTCAACACGGGGTGACGATCAACGCAGAAAAGTGTTCGTTTGGTGTCGATTCAGTCAATTTCCTCGGCTAAAGTATCTCCTCTGCAGGCGTCGTGCCACTGCAGGATAAAATTCAAGCCATCATCGACTACCCCGAGCCTCATTCTTTCAAACAGCTCAGGCGTTTTGATGGACTTGTCAACTTTTACCGACGATTCATACCTAACTGCGCCTCGCTGATGCAACCCCTCACGGACCTTCTCCGAGGGAAACTCAAGAAATTCGAATTTCCTGCCTCAGCACGCGCTGCTTTTAAGTCGCTGAAAGAGGCTATCGCCAACATAGCTTCTATAGCGCATCACGATCCGGCCGCCCCACTGTCCCTCAGTACTGACGCCTGGGACGTAGCAGTCGGCGCTGTTTTGCAGCAACGAGTATCCGATATGTGGCAACCCTTAGCGTTTTTCTCCAAACGCCTACAACCTACCGAATCTCGCTACAGCACGTTCAGTAGAGAATTACTAGCCGTATATCTAGCGATACGTCACTTTCGGCACGTCCTAGAAGGCCGCTCCTTTGTCGTCTTCACCGAGCACAAACCCCTGACTTACGTGCTCGGCTCGACTACCGACCGATACTCTCCTAGAGAGTCGCGTCACCTTGACTATATCGCTCAGTTTACGACCGATATACGGCATGTCTCAGGTGTGCACAACGCCGTCGCTGATGCACTTTCCCGCATCCAAGCTCTCTGCTGACGCCGGCACTGCTATCGACTTGGCAGCCATGGCCACAGCACAACTCAACGATCCTGAGCCTGATCTACTACGCAGATCTCCCTCATTGGATATACAACCCGTTCCGCTGACATCATCAGACAGCACTATACTCTGCGATTTATCTCTGGGCACGCCGCGCCCAGTCGTCCCACGCGAGTTCCAGGAGACCGTGTTCGACGCGTTGCACGGCTTGTCTCATCCAGGCGTTCGTGCATCGGTTAAACTCGTAACCGCACGATTCGTTTGGCGCAGTGTTAATCGGGACGTCCGTACCTGGGCAGCTGCTTGCCTTCCGTGTTAACGCGCGAAGGTGCACAAGCACACGAGAAGCCTATGGGGTACGTTTCCCACGCCAGACGCACGTTTTCATCACGTGCACGTCGATCTCGTAGGTCCTCTGCCAGCTTCCAAAGGCTCGGTGTATCTACTGTCCTGTGGCCGGAAGCTATTTCCATACCTAACTGCTCTTCGGAAACAGTAGCGAAAGCTTTTCTGGAGCGCTGGGTAGCTCAATACAACTGTCCCGCCATCGTGACCACCGATCGAGGGTCACATTTCTCGTCAACCTTTGCCACGGTGCTTAAGGATCTAGGCTGTCGCCACGTCCAGACGACAGCATATCATCCGGCCGCTAACGGCATGGTGGAGCGTTTTCACCGCCAGTTGAAGGCAGCGCTACGTGCGCACGCAGATCCTTCATGGTCTGAAACGCTTGCCCTCGTTTTCCTAGGCTTAAGAAACACGGTTAAAACCGATTTCGACGCCACACCAGCGCAGCTAGTCTACGGCTGCACGCTGCGGTTGCCCGGACAGCTGGTAGCACCAGCCCCATGTACTTCCACTTTTGACTACGGAAGTTACACTGATCGATTGGCTCACCAGATGCGTGAGCTACGTCCACCCGCTCCTCGATCGCAGAAGTCACCAGTGTACGTGCCCGAGAAGCTGTCTGCGTGTTCGCGCGTCCTTCTTCGCGCAGATGGTGTTCGACAGCCTCTCCAGTCGCCGTACATAGGACCTTTCAAGGTGCTACATCGTGCGAGTAAGGCGTACACTATTGACCGCGGTGGTCGACGCGAAGTCGTCACCATTGGCCGTATGAAACCCGCCTTTATGGAAGAAACTACCTCGCCTACTTCGTCTAGTAGTGCTTCGTGCGACGTCACAACTCACCGCACCAGCTTACGGCATCCTAGTGCAGTTCAGCCAGACCACGATCACGGTCTACAAGCTTCAGCCGTCCCGACATCTCCCGAACCTAGTCCGCCGCCTCCCACGACCAATCGCCGTGGTCGGGAGGTGCGTAAGCCCGTTCGTTTCTCCGATTATGTACAGTGTAAATACTTTTAGCACTGTAAATATTGTATATTGCCCCATTTTTGGTCGATTAACGTTTTGAAAACAAACGAAAATATCAAAAAACCCCGAAAAACCTTTTTCAAAAAAATATTCAAAAACCAAAAAGTTTAAACATGCAGATCATTCGCTTGTTCTTTTTGGCGTTTTCTGCGCGTGCTTTTCTATTTTTTCGTCTCTACATGCCCCAACCCTCCCCTTCGATCGACTGGCCCACACGAGGAATGTTTTCGAGGACACTGGCGCGAACGCTAGTCGCTTCTTCGCGGGACGAGTGTCGCTTCTTCGCGGAACGAAGATTGCTTCTTCGCGGAACGAAGGTCGCTTATTCGCGGGACGAGGGTCGCTTCTCCGTGGGACCATGGTCGTTTCTTCGTGGGACGAGGATCGTTTTGGCGCGGGGCGGGGGGAGAGACCACTCCCAAGCGCACCGTTTGGCAGCAGCGGTGGTTGAGGTCCTGTCGGCCTTTTTCTAGGCTAGCCAGTTTTTTGTAGTCCGACAAGCCCGCTCCAACGGCTCGCCGAAATGCACCCTGCCCTGCATTCAATAAATAACAAATCATAAACGGCACAGCGGACTCCAACTTCCGACGAACCCCCATTTGCACGAACGCACGTTCATTTTTACTCGGCACGATTTTGCCTTGCGAACCGCGTTTCAACATTTCTTTTCGATTTCGAAGGCTTTCTATGTTCAGCCTTCTAGGGGGGGAGCTCTGTAGCGCCCAAAAAGATAACTTATCTTTCATGTACAATTTCTTTGTTGACCGATTGTACATTGCTCCTTCTTGTTTTAATCTTACAACCGGCTCAACACACAACTGCCTTGTTAGTCCCCGCGCTCACGTGTACGCTCTTGCCACGCTTCATCCGTCCGTTTCTTGTTGTAGCCCATCGAATACAGTCCGCTGTGTCCGACTCCCATTGCCTTCTGATATCCGCGCTTAATTACGCGCATCGTCTCGGACTAGTATTAACTAGTCCTATAACCCGATATAGCAATAGTGAAGCAACTGCTAGGTAGAATGATAACTAAACTACTGGTACAGTGAAACAGTGTGCACTTAGATGTTGCCGTCTACATGTACAGTCTGGTTTGAGTAGCTGATGGGGAGATCACACAGCATGTGATACGATGCATTGTCCACTTCTGGCTCTCTATGTCTCCGACCGACTCGGTCATCTGCTGCCCGAGGTATGTGCACCTACTCAAAGAAAGATTGATGCGCAACCTTTGGTGACATCAACTAAGTCCCGCTGTCCACTGTCAAATATGAGACTTTCAAAACACTGTACGCATTGTGTGTGTAAATGTCCCAGTACTCAACCGTTGGTACCTATCGATGTGTAATCTGTTGTGGTCATATGCTATCTGCTAACAATCTATATCGTACGTCTCGGGTGCAGCCATTCGGTGCTCATAAAACGATTTATATATATATATCTCCTCTTCGGAGGTTAGAAAGTGGTCGATGGCCCTTTTCCCGCAAAACTTAGCCATGGGAGACAACAGGTTTACGAGTTATAAGCTCACAACTCGATTGGCGTAGAGCACAAGCGCCACGCATTGTCTCTGACGGTGGGAGAACACCTCCGGGTGTTCAATGGTTTGCTACTGCCCACCTCAAGCAAGGCAGCCCCTAGTCAAATTGGTGCAAACCCGCCAAAACCCACCTGCGTCTGGCCGTGGTCGCAGGTGTATCCTATTATGGTCGCAAAACATATATAAACCGTTTCAGTGCCTCCAAGATTGCATGTGACTGCCGTTAAGCAGATCCCAATCTGTCTCTGCAATCACGTTCCCGAGCTGGATCTGCTCCCCACTGCCTTGTGGGTCAGACTATTAAGCCAAAGGCTCTGGGTGGAGTCCCTCAAGCAAATCTCCAAACCACCCACTGCCTTGTGGGTCAGGCTATTGAGCCAAAGGCTCCGGGTGGAGTCCCTCAAGCAAACCTCCAAAACACAACGACCATCTCGCGTGCGGTTGCTCATCAATCCAATCATAGGCCTACGCACAAAGCACTCAGCATCGGGTGCTAGAACGTGCGCACACTACTGGACCGGAACTCCAGCGAGCGCCCGGAGCGACGCACTGCATTCGTCGCGATGGAACTGGCGCGCTACAACATCGATATTGCGGCACTCAGTGAAACTCGGCTCGCTGAGCAAGGTAAGTTACATGAAGCAGGTGCTGGCTACGCATCTACTGGATGGACAACGCCGTCTCAGCACCACGTGATCATGGGGTCGGATTTGCAATATCCGATCGCCTCCTTGGTCACCTGGTGGGTAAACCAACGGGCATCAGCGCGCGACTGATGACTGTTCGCCTACGACTCGGAAGAGGTAAGTTTGCTACTTTTATAAGCACGTACAATCCGACCATGTGTTATCCTGATGACACGCGTGATCGATTCTACACTCAGCTATCCTCCGTGATACGGTCTGTGCCGAGGAGCGACCTACCATTTCTCCTGGGTGATTTCAACGCGCGCGTTGGGCGTGATGCATCGGTGTGGACAGATGTTATCGGTCGGCAGGGCATTGGTTCAGCGAATGCGAACGGTGACAGGCTGCTCTCACTGTGTGCCACTCACGGCCTGACGATCACGAACACTCGGTTTGCACTGAGTGCGAGTGATATAGCAACTTGGACGCAACCACGGAGTGGCGACGATCACCTGCTCGACTATGTCATCATACTTCAGTGTGATATGCGTGAAGTGCGCATGACACGTGTGCTGCGTGGAGCTGAGTGTGGCGCTGATCATAATTTGGTGCGGACCAAACTGTACATATATTTCCGTCAATATATATATTGCACTCCCGTCGTGAATCGGCGTAAATTTAACATTCTCTCCCTCGGTACTGTGGCGAGACGTACTGAGCTGCAGAAAGCGATGGCTGCACGCCTGTGTGTGATGTGGACTGCATAGCCACAATGGGCGACCTGTGGCACCACATTCGCGACCAGGTGACAGCTGCTGCCGAGGAGACCATCGGGCGCGCAAACTGTAAGCGGCCTGATTGGTTTGATGACAACAATGCGACGATTGGCGCATTGGTGTCGGAGAAGAATGCAGTATTTGCTGCACATGTCGCAGATCCCAGTGACTTGGGGAAGAGTAGTCAGTTTCGCAAACTTCGACGGCAACTGACCCGAGAGCTCCGTCGCATAAAAAATGCGTGGTGGACAGAGAAGGCGAAGCAGATGGAATGCTACGCCGAACGCCGCCAACACAAGGAATTCTTTGACTCCTTGAAGGCGGTGTATGGGCCGAGATGGGAGCCACTGAGGACACTGATCGATGGTCGTTCAGGCGCTACCTGCACACAGACTTCAGACATAATGCAGACCTGGCGAAAACACTTTGACTGTCTCTTGGACAACCGTTCAGAGATCGACTGGCCTACATTGAACTGCCTTAGGAAGCACGATGTGCAGACGAGTCTGGCGGACACGCCGACACTGCATGAGACGCAGAGAGCACTTGCTCAGCTGCGAAACGGCAAATGTGTCGGAGCCGACGGGATCATACCTGAAGTATCAAAACACGGCGGACCCGCGTTGTTGACTGCGCTGCACAAATTGCTGAAATGTCTATGGATTGAGGAGGTGTCTCCTGAGCTGAAGGATACCCTTGTGCTACCACTGTACAAGGGCAAAGGAAGCAAGCAATGTTGCACGAATTATCATGGCATCAACTTGGTGAGTTGTGTGGGCAAGGTGATTGCCTGAATCCTGTTCAACCGCGTCGTCATTCAAAATGTGGAACCTAACGTGGCGGAAGAGAAATGCGGATTCCGTTCGGGTGGCAGCACTATAGATATGGTGTTTGCGAGTCGTCAGTTGCAAGAGAAGTGCAGAGAACGACACCAGCCATTGTACTCGCTTTTTGTTGATTTCACCAAGGCATTTGATACGGTGAACCGCGAGGCATTGTGGCTGGTGTTGGGTAAGTTTGGTTGCCTGCGTAAGTTTGTAATTTTATTTGAATGTCTGTACAGCGGCATGCGAGCGAGGGTGCATCTGAGTGGAGAGACCTCGGATGACTTTGCAGTTGCCTTTGGTGTGAAGCAAGGCTGTGTCTTAGCTCCTGCCCTGTCTAATATATATCTGCATGCAATGATGTCTTGTGCTTTTGATGCCGCTTGTGCTTACGGTGTTCGTGTGGAGCACCGTATTGATGGTGGGTTGCTGAACATCCGTCGTTTCGGTGCGAGAACTCTAGTCTGTGAGACAACTATCCGTATGTTGCTGTTTGCTGATGATTGTGCGTTGTTTTCACACAGCGCGAATGAGTTGCAGCATATGACTAGTGCTCGGGCTTCGACAGCGGCCAAATTCGGGCTCACTATCAACACAAGCAAAACTGTCTGTCTCTTTCAGCCTTCACTGGAGCTGCAATCTTCAATATTGCCGCGAATCAGTATTGATGCTGAAGTATTGGAAACCACCTCCAGCTTCTGCTACCTTGGGAGTGTGATGTCGACTGACCAGCAGCTACATAGTGAGCTGCGTATCCGCGTGTCGAATGCAGCGGCGGCATTCGGGAAGCTTGAGTACCGAGTGTGAAACAACCAGCAGCTTACCATTGGCACGAAGCTGATGGTGTACAAATCCATGGTGCTGTCCGTTCTTCTATACGGCAGTGAAACGTGGACGATGTACCGTCGGGATGTGCGATATCTCGAGCGGTTCCATCAGCAGTGTTTCCGACGAATTTTACGCATCGGTTGGGGAGACAGAGTTGCTGGCACGGAAGTGTTGCGCGGTAGTGAAATGTATGCAGTGGACTGCATAATTTTGCTGAGACACCTGAGGTGGATCGGTCATGTGAGCCATATGGGTTCAACGCGGATACCGAAACAACTCTTATACGGTTAGCTGAGTATTGGGAAGCGGCATGCGGGGAAACCAAAGTTACGTTACCAGGACATGATCAAAGTGAGCCTCACACGTTCTAATCTTGATTGCAAATCATGGAAATCGAAGGATTGATCGTCGTGCATGACGCGATCTGATCACGAAGGCAGTTACGGGGGTGCAGGAGAAAGACCTCATACATGCAGAGAAGAAGCGGCAATTGCGGAAGAGGCAAGTACCGATGGGTTGTTCTCCATCGACATCAAGCGCATGGTGCTGTAGCACATGCGGTCGCGAGTGCCTTAGTCAGGCAGGCTTAGTGAGCCATGAGCGAGGCCACTCGGTACTACTACCGAAGCGACGACGGGTCGTGCAGAGAATGTAGGCAGAACCAGCGTAGCCTTTGTAAGTACGCTGCATTCGATTTACTAACCGCGTGCTTGCATGCTAAGTCTCTATATTTCAGGCGGCAGGTTTGCAATTTTGTCCTAATGCTTTTCTTTCTCAAATAAATGTCCACCTGTACGCTCTTCTATAAATCTGCACAACTCACTTAAGCCAATTGTAGTTAATTTCCATAGCATTTTTATGTTCGTGGCATTTACTTAAAATATACTATCTGACCCCCTGAACTTATCTCGGATCCTTTGTTAACAACCTATTTCATATGCTCATTAATTTAAGATTTTTGTCACGTTTCCTTATGCATTACTCGATTTCTCTTCTTTGTTAGCTTCCTCTCAAGTGACTGGCTGTTGCTTGTTATCCCCGGTGTGGCTGCGCTTAATATGCATGTTGACAAAGTGCCTACCTGTCCATTACTCACTACCTCGTCCATACTGGTTCTAGCAGACAGTTGGTCGTTGCTGGAGGAGACGGGGTGCACCGTCCTTGTGGCCATGTTAGGCTGGAAGAGTGGTTCCATGCACTCAGTGTGGAGCGGACTACGGTCCAACCACCGCCTTGTGTGCGCTTGATTTCCCAACTACAGCTTGCTTGTGTTTGCTAGTGAAGGAGTGTGGGCCGGCTCCGTTGATGAAACGTGGTTCCCATCCGCATTCCTCCCGGTCTTATTCTTTCGGATTTACACTGGATATGGGGTGTGTGGTTGAAGCTGTGGGTGGTGCAGCGCAAACCACCCATGGTTGTAAGTGCACGCGTCCTGTGGTTGGTCACAGTGACAGGCAAATCCGAAACCGGATGTCGCCAACCATTTATATAATTCTCATCGTCTTTCGTAGACGCAGTTGTAAAATGTATTGGATTTGCGCATACCTGGTCGTGTTAGCTTTGCCGATAGTAGCATGTGAACTGAGCACGGTCACTATTATTGGACCTATTCGGGTAACCCACTAAGTCATCGAAACCAGACGACAATGTGCATAGGACCGGAGGCTATACCAATTTACAGGCATGTTAATCTATTGTACCAAGTTTTCAGCGCGCCAAATTTTCGAAATCGCGTGCTGTGCATTGAAGTTCGCGAGGCTAAGAACGCTGTTCTGGTATCGTTGACACTCATTGTTCATGGGACGTTAGTAAATGGGACATCAGTTGGAAGCCCCAAGCAAAAGCAACAGACAGTTCAATGAAAGTGGTTGAGCACCACCTTCTGTGCTGCCCTGGTGCACGTCTGAATGAAACCCCGATTTCTCTTCAAACTGGGACCGTTCAATGGGCAACTTGTGATGCTGTCTAAGTTGGAGATCCTGGATACCACATGATCCGAAGCTTACGCCGTAAGCATTGCGGACGGACATGCAAACCACCACATGAAGCGGTCTAAACTTACTGATCGCTAGCCGCTATTTATTGATGGCTTATTTCAGAGGCCTAACCATAGTTACGATGGTGGCGTAGACAGGCTTTCTTCTAAATGATATTCCGCAGTCCCTTAGGTCTGTGGGAGTCAGCCAGGCTTGTATTCGCGGTTCGTCAGGCATGCGCCGTGGCTAGGACACTGAGCACCCTGAGCTGGATCAGCAATGGTACTCCTGCAACCCGCCTAGACGTGGTTTTGGACAGCATAACATTTTGGAAGGAAAGTAAACCAGTGGCATCAGAGCCACCGGCTTTAGGCAACTAGCAAGGATAAGCGTATAGAGTGGACTCAAGCGATAAGTGAATGTGTTATTCAAATTCCCATGCGCAATATGTATAGGTAACGTCTTGATCGTTCCTTGGTTTCTTGGATTTGCGGTGGGCTACTGGGCAGCTAAGATATCTGTGTTCGGATGTGGATCGGGCGGAGACCGCATTAAACGAAGAGAATCGTATGCGCGACACTCGCTTGAGGTGCCGGGAGAGAATTATGAATACCTGTGAGCAAGGGGAGGATTGGATGAATGTTGCTTTATTGATGAATGTGAAAGTGAGCACATGCCGTAGTTGAATATGGATGTTGGAATCCGTGGAACGGAGGGGGCAACCCGATGGGGCTCGCCGCAGGTCCCTGTCAGAAAGTCACACCAATGCGCTGATCGAGTGTGTATCTGAAGAACCAACCGTTACCTTATCAACTCTCAGTTTGCAGTTGAAGGCTGAATTCGATGTTGAAGTTCGCATCGCTACAGTTTCAAGATAACTTGACGGTCATCATACCACGCTAAACAAATTGCACATGTTCCGAAATCCATGAACACTTTGGCAAACGAAATGTGACAGATGTTGTTGATGTTGCGCCTGCTACAGTTTCGGGCAAAAGGAAGACAGCCCGTTTGGATTGATGAGACTAATTTCAATGTATTTTGTGCTCGCATCAGGGGTCGTTCTCAGAGGTGAACTCGAACTCAGTGCATGGTGTCGAACATCCGTGAGCAGAATGTGCACGTTATGAGTGCAATGACGAGCGAGGGACTGACAGTCTTTTCCGTTTTACGAGGCAGCTTTAACAAGCGAAGATGCGCGCATGGGTTCGGGAACATCCGGATGCTCAGGGAGCCGCATGTATTGGTCGGCGTGTTCGTATTGTTGACAACGCACCGTGCCACACAGATGTGCAGGTTTTTGAGGAGGAATGGTATCAAGCAGGAATGCTGCTATGACTAGCGCCGTACTCTCCTTCGCTAAATTCTATCGAAGGCGTGTGGAGTGTTGTTAAGACGTATGTGAAGAAAACCATGAGGAGCAGGTATGCGGAAGTGCTTAGAGGGGATCCAGAAGGGGTTCTTTGCACTGAAGGGTGGCGCACACGACTTCTCGACCTGGCGTTGTGTTACGCGGCACCACTGCGAAGAAATGGTACGGCACATTGCGGATTTACGGACGAGTGATTCATTTAACCGATATATGGATTGCAGCCGCTTCACTAAAACATTTGTGTACATAATGTTCCAGTTTTTCTCGATAGACGGGAGGGGATAAAGTGTGTTACGTGCTCTGCAGAATATATACAGAGTACTTTAGAAGTCACAGATATTTCGTCAACGTAGTTACTGTTCTCGGTGCTTGAAATCCTCGATCATGGTGTTGCGGATGGTTAAAGAGCGGGTGAGTGAACGGTGCTGCAAACTGCGCATGTCGATTCTTGTGAAGTTGCGTAGGCGGCAGTACGTCGCTGAAGGTTGCGTACCAAGTATTTGTGTGGTGGCCCAGAGGTGATGCGATTTCGTGGATGCCTTCCCAAGATACAGTGCGAGACAAGTGGTGCTTAGTCGACGGCCTTATTCCAACACTTTTAGTTGATTGTGGCGGGGAATGAGGAAACTGTTGTAAAGGAGATTATATAAGCTTAGGACTTGTGTACGAATGGCAATTTTTTTTGTAAAGCCCACCTATTGTTATCTTCCAGTGAGTTGCACGCTGATGCGAATAGTGTAGCTACGTATTGCTAATGTAGTGGTTGCGTTGTGTGCTGATTGCAAGTTCCCTGGTTGGATAAGAGCGTCATTGGATCTGTAGACATTGTTCCAACTAGGAGGATTCCTAGTGGGGCGGTGACATGACATCAGTGAGTGTTCGTTTGTATCCACACCCATGGGCGACTTTGGCAATCAGTTATCGCTTCAGTGTCAGCAGGTGTGACGTTATTTAAAGGACAAAGGAAGGATGCGGAACCTATGTATCCATAGGATAGTTAGGCTTCACTTCCGTATGGCCGCCCGTAGCTGTGAAGCTTTGACCGCGATGGAATTTGTTGAAAGTCATGATTGCATTATGAAAGTACAGCGATTGAAGCACCGGAGTTCTCGATAAACCATATAGCCCTTCAAAGGCAAGTTTGGCAGAGCGAAGCCTAGTTGTTCCCGAATGCGATACACTCTTCAATGGGTCCTTCAGGCATAGGTATTCTACTGGCGCTCCGCACCAGCACGGAAGTCACAATTGACTCTCCAAATGGCACCACTGCAAGCGCAGGAAATGCAGATGTAAGCTAACCTCGCGGAAGTGAGACCCAGCGATAATTCTTTCTCGGCACTTGAGTTGTCACATGGTGTTAGTGTCCTTAGGAAAACTTTGTTAGTACCAGTGTGGTTTTGTGCGGTAGCTGCCGCAGTGTACTGACGAAAGTGTCGCGAGTGAAGCTCAGTTAATTCACGGTGGATAGGCAACAAAGTCCTGAGGACGAATCGGTTGTTAATTACGCAGTCTAAGTCTCCGTATGGTGCTAGTATTTCTGACGTGAGCGCGGCGAAATCTGCACAAGTTTGGCGGGGCTCCACCAGCTCCGCAACGAAAAGTTTGCCCAGTCTGTATTCATCCTCTTGTAAACAACGCGCGCTGGCTAGCCGAACAACCACCTTGTGGTGCCAGCTGGGTGGCTCGGGTGTAACCCGTTCCAGCAAATAGTTTGGCGGCAGTGTCCCAGGACATGGTGGGTATTCGCCTGGCAAGCGTCCTCCCTACAAAAAGTCACAAATGTCCGTTTATCAACAATGTGACGTGGCGAATGTGACTCGCCACAAATTAGAGTCACTGTCCCGTGGATATCTGGACAATTACATCCAATTCACGGACATTATTTGTCTATTCTTACATAGCCGACGCCGTCACAGTCACAAATTCAACGGCACAGTTACAAACACAAGCTACAACACTACACCTATGCACAGTTACACACACATCAATGCACACATTTACTGTTATTACAAGTAGGTTGTATTCTTGTACATTTTTGTTCACAATTTGTTATCATAACATGCTCATGCCTGTAAAGGCGCGCCTCGCGCTGCCAAAAATAAAAAGTTTGTTTTATTTTGATAAGTCTATTTTCCTGACCGGTAGTGACCAGGGGAGATCAGCGAGCGGAGAGAAACTCAAAAAATTTTTACATGAATTTTGTTACTCGTGTTATCGCAACCCACTTTTCAAAACATAGCCCCTGTGGCCCTTCTAAAAAACTTTTTAATCCAAGAGCTCCCTGGAATTCTCTACGGCTGGGTTAGACAACCGCAGAGCAGGCATTGATAAATCAGCCTAGCGTGTGCACTTTCTTGCCTAGGCTGAGTGCGCGCCGTCTATTTTATGGCATGCGCGATAGGCTAACCATGCATGCACGCGTTGTTAATTCCACCACAGCTTATGCGCTGTGTAATACTGTAGAGAGGCCGCTTCCAAGAATGGCTCTGGGGAGCTCTTCGGAGCTAGCTGAGAGCGGATCGCGAAAGACGGCTAGCGACGAGCCTGGGCCCGGAACTACGGAGCGGGAATATGTGGACAGCGCATTAAATCAGACAAATACGCCGCTAGCGCAGCCCACAGGACCGAGGCCGAGCCGATTGACACAGCCCAGAACAAGCAAGTCGAGAGCTCTCGAACGACTCTTGGCCGATCCAAATCGGATGCAGAGAAGCGGAGATCGAGGCGAAAACAGGAAGGCGGATCTTCCAAGTCAG
>OX104061.1:9954216-10101685 GCA_944474145.2 Dicrocoelium dendriticum
CATAGAGCCATCAGAAACAATGAAACACAAAAGAAGGTACGGAAATTGTAAAAGAAAACACAACACATTAAAGTCCATGGTTTCGTCAGAGGGCGAGATATTACCCGGTTGCCCAAGCCGAAGTAGGGTGTTGACTTAGGGGACACCACCCCGAGCCTTTGGCTGAATAGCCTGCCCGCAAGGCAGCGAAGCGAATTCAGGGAATCGCGCCCATTGGGAGCCGGTGACTGATTGCTCAGTTCATACGCTTTTCGTTTGTTCCTTTGTCAAACAGGGGCCCAATGCTCCCCAGAATTACAGCACAAAGTTGCTGGAATACAATGCTTCGCCAGGATGAAGCAAGGGGCAGTGACTTTATTTAGTGGCGAGTCACGTCCGCCACGTCACAGTGTTGTTAAACGGACATATGTGGCTTTTTAATGGGAGAAACCTTGCCAGCCGAAAACCCACCACGTCCTGGAAAGCTGCCGCCGAACCATTTTCTGGAACGGGAAAATCCCGAACAACTCAGCTGACACCACGAGGAGGTTGTTTGGCAATCCAGCCTGCGAGCGCTTTAAGCCTACCATGTAAATTTCATGGATTCAAACTTTACACCATTGCGTGACAAACGCATATGTGCGCATTTTTGTGAGCAGTCACATTGTGGTGGGATTTTCTACTGTTACCAAAGCTGTCCTATACTCCAGACATCATGCACAATCGTCATGTTGCTTCGTAGTATCATCTACTTCCATTCACCTTCCCCGGAATCACGGGCCAATTCATCAGACACCTATGCGCAGGATCTGGTAATAAATTGGGGGCAGCGTAGGGTTTAATCACAAAACGGAAGTTAAGTGACGATCCCGTAATCACCTCAATTCCTATTATTCACTTGCTCCAATACGACTATTTTCGCTTGGGGCCGAAACAGCTACGTTCCCCACACATCAGTGATACACTAAATCCGCCCACTAATTGCACCTCCTCAAACTTCCAATTTCCTTTACAAACGTCCCTGTCGCGGGATATTGTTCTAACGGTTGCCTCTTTCCTTCTGCTCTCTGCCACTGACAACTGTTGTACTGCTGCCCTGTGAGACTGCGACTGTCTGACTGCTCAGTCACGCGCCCAGCCAACCGAAGGAATACAAAAGACCAGAACTCGGTAGACAGAGAGAGAGAGCTAGTATATCTACAGGATGGGTTACTCTATTTGTTGATAACTGAAACATGCTGATTTAGGAGGTCAAGGTCACTCTTCTGCGTATGGTTTTCAGCCAGTATGAGCGAATTCCGCTCCACGGGTTTATCCTATTGTCGGAATCGTTCGTTTCCTTTGACCCGGACTGGTATTTGCTGGCCGACCAATTCTCACTCGATTCCCAAATTCGGCCGCAAGGTCGAAGGTCGCACCATATCTGTGCCGATGACCTTTGTATGTAGCAGACAGCCTACGTGCTCCGCTAATACCTCTGTTAGATGTATGGGTAAGGTGGACTAGTTGCTATTATCTACTAAATGGGAGGGGCGTTTAAATCAACCGTTGCCTTTACGCTGAACATGACTTTTACGTTATCTGCAGTAGATATGACAGTTCCGCAGGAATTTTCGACAATCTCTTTGTCCAAACTAATTTCAATGTCCCCGAGACCGTCTTACTGTTTTCTTCTTTTGAATACTAGGTCGAAAACCGCGCATGTTTCGTGATTTGTTTGTTTTTGGCACGAAATTTCAGACCAATTAAAACCAGTTGTGAATAGAGGTTTTCGTAAAACTTTACTGTGTAGACTGGATACAAATGCTAAGCAAACTGTTTAGCAATATTCGCTAGTCGCACAATTATAGGGGTCCGTTTACTCGAGTGTCACAGTGCACCATTTTACCTTTTGTTTATCCATTTACATAAATTCGTCTTTTCAATGTGGTCATTTTACTGGATAAGGTAAAATACTGAAAATGCAACCACCCGAGTACATAAAGATTGGTTTGACCTGATGGAATAGTACTCCTATGGAATATTACGTAACTCTTGATCGAACACAGGCAACTGGCTGCGTCACATTCCCCAGGGAAGCACACCACTTATTCACTTAATACACAGCTTTTAATATAGATAACGTATGATGTTTACGCATTTCATATTTTGTCGACAACAGAGAACTGAACGATCTATTGAACAAATTTGAAAATGGTTTGAACAAAATCCTCGAAACCAACGAGCTGGTGGCAAGTATGGAGGCAGAACTGACAGCGATGCGACCGAAACTTGAAGTGAAGCAACGAGACACAGAGAAACTGATGCACAAGCTGGGTGAAGATCAAGAACAGGTAATGGTTTATGTTGTGCGTTGACCTTATGCTCATGTGACATTCAACGTCGAAAGGCTTGGCTAAATGAACTAGCGAATGGATTGGTGTATTACCAAAGTGTAATTTTGTGATTGTGTTTAGACATAAGGTGCTCTAACAGTCTGTGGTATTCAAAAGGTCTACAAAATTTTCATGTTAGTAGTGACTACGGTGGCTGCCATCGCAAAATCAACTGGCTTGAACGCCGTTGTTAAACATTGTGCACGGGGGAAACCGGTGTTTATCGGTTGTACATCAACTCTGGTCGTTTTAGCCGACGGCAATCTTCGGACCCGTCTCCCGGACGATTCTGTTCTCAAATTGCGCACATCCTTCGTAAGACTAACTGGCGTGTTCTCTAGTCTATGTCAGACCAATCCCACTCTCAATGAGTGTGGTGTTATCAACTCAACAAATCTCACTCTTTTTACATCCGATGAGAATTTTTGACCAACGTCAACGCATGCATTGGTCTCTGTTAGGTGACTGCTGAATTGGACATCATCCAATAGTGTTTCCGAGTTGAGATTTGTATGTAAGTAGACGATATTTCGTAGGACTGTTCACAGTGTCTTTGGCAACAGCTCATTTGTCAAGAACGAAGTGCACCTGGTCAAGGGTGCGGTCATTGTTACCGTGTGGAGTGGACACTTCGAGAATCCAAGATGCGAATGTCCGCAACTTTTGGGCACATATCATCGGCCGTGTGCATTCGCTTCGACGACCAGCCGTCGCACTCATCATTCAACTCTCCCTTAGAGATTGCTCGGTGCGCGCTGCTTCTGTAGCTATTTTTAACGCACACGCATCTTCGGCTCCTAAGCGTTCTTTTTATCGCAGCACGTTGGTATAGGCAGCTGTTGATCTGTCACTATCTTCGTTTATTGTTTTCAAACAACTGATTCCTTGCGCAGTAGCACCTGCCATTGTCCCGCCACGGCATGACTGTTACCCGCAGTGTAAGTGGTCAGGGACTGACTTATCACTGTCCACCCGTAACTGTGAACTACCGTTCGTAAAGGTGTGAGTGACCTAGGCTCGGTCACGTATTCTGTTTGCCTGTGGAATATCCGCTTCACATGAATTGGCTGACCATACTGCAGATGGTTGAGTGTACTTCGGAGAGTAGTCAGCAGGTGGCACGATGAAATTGCATGACGGACTAGATAGAAGGTCTTGTGTGAGCCGTCACACTTCCACTTCTAGTATGCGAGTCACGGACCAAGCACATCAGTGATTTGATACTCTATGAGACGTGGGATCGTATCGAAGTCACTGGCGTGCTTACATTCTGCCGGATGATTACGATCATTGATACTTCCGTCCACTTACTTTTTTATTCCTGTTTCTTTCCATCTAGTTGCTTCATTTTGTTTCTTCTGTTAATTTAATCTGACGGCGCCAGTTCTAGCCTGCGTAGGGGCAGGGAGACCCTCACCTTTATATATATATATATATATATATATATATATATATATATATATATATATATATATATATATATATAATCGCACTGCCTTCTGGGTCAGGCTAATGAGCCAAAGGCTCCGGCAGGAGTCCCTGAAGCAAACATCCGAAGCATAGTCACCACCACTCCTGCGATTGCCCACCAATGCAATCGATGCCGGCATTCAAAACACTCAGCATCAGGTGCTGGAACCTGCGCACACTACTGGACCGGAACTCGAGTGAGCGCCCCGAGCGACGCACTGCACTGGGCACGATGAAACTGGCACGCTACCACATCGATATTCCGGTATTCAGTGAGACTCGACTCGCTGAACAAGCTAAGTTGCGTGAAGCAGGGCTGGTTACATATTCTACTGGGTGGGCAACCTCACCTCAGCATCACGTAAATATGGGGCCGGATTTGCAATATCCGATCGCCTCATAGGCCAGCTACTGAGTGAACCCACTGGCATCAGCGCTCGACTGATGACTGCTCGCCTACGAGTCGGAAGATGTAAGCTTGCCATTTTTATAAGCACGTACGGTCCGACCATGTGCTATCCTGATGACACGCGTGATCAATTCTACACTGAGCTATCCTCCGTGATGCGGTCTGTGTGGAGGAGCGACCGACTATTTCTGCCGGGTGATTTCAACGTGTGAGTTGCGCGTGATGTATGGGTGTGGACAGATGTCGGTCCGCATGGCTTTGGTTCAGCGAATGCGAACGGTGACAGGCTGCGCTCACTGTGTGCCACTCACGGCCTGACGATCAGGAACACTCGGTTTGCACTGAGTGCGAATGATGTAACAACCTGGACGCACCCACGGAGTGGTCACACTCACCTACTCGACTATGTCATCGCACGTCAGCGTGATATGCGTGAAGTGCGCATGACACGTGTACTGCGTGGTGCTGAGTATGGCACTGATCACAAATGGGTTTAGACCAAATTATACATACATCTTCGTTAATCTATATATTGCACGCCCACCGTGAACCGGCGTAATTTAACATTCTCTCCCTCGGTACTGTGACGAAACGTATTGAGCTGGAGAAGGCAGTGGCTACACGCCTGTGTGATGTGGAATGTATAGCTACAGTGGGCGACCTGTGGCACTACATTCGCGACCAGGTGACAGCTGTTGCCGAGGAGACCATCGGGCGCACAAACTCTAAACGGCCTGATTGGTTTGATGAGAACAATGCGACTATTGGTGCATTGGTGTTCGAGAAGAATGCAGCATTTGCTGCACCTGTGGCAGACGCCAGCGACTTTGTGAAGAAGAGTCAGTGTCGTAAACTTCGACGGCGACTGAATCGAGAACTCCGTCGCATTAAAAATGCATGTTGGACGGAGAAGGCGAAGCGGATGTAATTCTACGCCGAACACTGCCAACAAAATGCATTCCTTGGATACTTGAAGGCGGCGTATGGACCAAGCTTGGAGCCGGCGAGTACGCTGATCGATGGTAGCTCAGGCGCTACCTGCACACAGACTGCAGACATAATACAGATCTGTCAAAATCAATTTGTCTGTCTCTTGAACAACCGTTCATAGATCGACTGGTCTACTTTGAACGGCCTGAAGAAGCACGATGTGAAGGCGCGTCTGTCGGACATGCCGACACTGGATGAGACGCGGAGAGCACTTGCTCAGCTGCGAAACGGCAAGTGTGCCGGTGCCGACGTGATCCCGCCTAAAGTATTAAAACACGGTGGACCTGCGTCGGTAAATGCGCTACACTACTTGGTGCAACGCGTATGGATTGAGGAGAAGGTGCCTTCTGAGATGAAGGATGCCCTTTTACTACCACTGTACAAGGACAAAGGGAGCAAGCAAGGTTGCACGAATTACCGTGGCATCAACTTGCTGAGTCGTGTTGGCAAGATGATTGCCCAAATCCTGCGCAACCGCCAGGTCACAACGAAACTGGACCTTAACGTGGTGCGACGGTTTGCGTACCTTCTTGATCCATTGATCTATACTGGGTGATAACTCCGAGCACCTTGAGAGCCACTCCTACAAGGTTGGTCAGTGGTGAGATGTCAGACAAACTCAGTCTCCTGGTCCTCCAGGTTAGGGGTTTGAAATGGGATGGCGTCCATTTCTGTAAAACAAAATCATTGCCACCTCCCCGCTGCCTTGCGGACAGGCTTTTGAGCGAAAGGCTTTGGATGAGGACCCTAATCGTCCTCCTGTCTATGTCTGGGCGCCCTGGCAGTATCTCAGCCAACATACAACCATGACATTTTCTTCAAACATAAACTTCATCCTGCATCAGCCGCCGCGCAGATTATCAAGGGTCGCCTTATCTGCTGCATACGGCAGGTCGGATAAGCGAAAACATGCTGCTGCTGGCGCCTCCCTTCTTTCTTTTCCACCTTTTTATCTTACTCCTATCCCGATCCCCATTACTAACCTTCCTACTATAATTCCCAGCTTAATTGACAGCAACAGAAGTGCCACTGGAGTAGAACCATCTGTAGCCTCAATCCCTCCGCACCTATCGGACGCCTATCGGCAAAAGTCTCTTATAAGGCTACGCTATTCTGTTTCCATGGTTACATTCAACGTTCGCACTCTAAGACAAACAGGTCAATAGGCTGCACTCGCACGCACGTTGGACACACTGGATATTGATGTGTGTTGTGTGTCCGAAACTAGGCTCAATGACCCTCATGGGGTTATTGAATTAACTGCACTCGGCTTATCCTCTCGTTATTGGTTGCACGCATCCGGAGACGCCGATGCAGCATTCACGGGTCAAGCTGGTGTAGTTATCATTCTAAGCTCCAAGGCTTAGCCATCGTTGGTTGATTGGATTCCAGTGAACAGCCGTTTATGTGCAGCCCGTTTGACGACATCAGCTAACGTGAATTCACAAAGTAGTGCAAAACGCTGTTTGTTTGTGATTTCCGCTTATGCTCCCACCGACTGCACTTCTAATGCTGTCAAGGACACATTCTATCACGAACTGAACGCGCTACTATGCAGTGCAACTAGTTCAGATATTATAATACTTGCAAGGGATATGAACACACAAGTAGGGCGTCTGAGCTCTTCAGAAGCTCATCTGGGTGGTATGTATGGACTTAACGCCGAACGGACTGACAACGGCGAGCGTCTGCTGCAACTGTGTGCGGATCACCAGTTATTTCTTAGTAGCACTGCTTTTAGACACAGTGGGCGGCGAAGTTCCACTTGGCGTCCTCCTGTAGATGGGCAGCGATGAGCCCAAATTGACCACATAGCCATAAGTTACAGGTAGCTTGGTTCCATGCTGGATTGCCGCTCATACTGGAGTACCTGTGTCGATTCTGATCATGCCTTGGTACGCTGTTGTTTCTCCATGAACTTTACCGGAAGGCGCACCAAGTTTCCCCTGCGATTGGCAACGGAGAAATTGATTCAGTCCTCGGTCACGCAAGCCTATCAAGAAACACTGTATACCGAACTTCCGCTGTCCTGTCCTAATGACACTGAGCTTCAGTCGAATAGGAGCTCGGCCGCCATGCACGACGCAGGAGCATCTGCTTGTGGCACTATCCATCGTCACCGCACCAGTCACTGGATATCTGAGAGGTCAGTGAACCTGTTGGCTTCTAGAAGACACCTCCCGGCTGGCTCTGAACACAATGTGACTAGACGGTCTATTAAGCGTGAACTAAAGCAAAGCCTACGTGCTGACAAGTAAGCCTGGTGGACCAGTAGGGATCATGAAATGGAGGAGGCAGGAGCAGTAGGCAATTACCGCAGGCTCTTCCAGTTACTTCGCGACACTGATCCCAGAAAACCAGGCGTCAGTGACACAATCAGAGACAGCGCGGGTGCGCTGATACATAGTAAGGAGCGCCGTAGGGCTCGTTGGGCGGAACACTTTCAAGATCAGTTCAGCTGGCCCCCTGCTTCCGGACCTCTTCCTACTCAGGTGATGCAGGACGAGCCATGGACGATTAGTTTAGAGCCTCCGTCGGAGGCCTACGTCCGAAACGCGATCACAGCCCTCAATCGTTTTCGTGCCGCTGGCCCGGATTCCCTCCCACCTGCACTATTTAAGGATGGAGGTGAGGTCCTCTGCAAAGCACTGACCTCCTTATTCGAATGTATCTGGAAAGAAGAATGTCCCTGCTAATTGGAGCCAATCGATCATAGTGGCAATATACAAGAAGGGCAGTCGCGCAGACTGTTCTAACCACAGGGTATTAGCCTAACGCCAGTTGTGACAAAATTACTGGCCTCGACTCTTGTTCGTCGCCTAACTGTGGGACGGGAAGGTCGTATTGGAGAAGAGCAGGCCGGTTTCCGCTCAGGGCGTGGCTGTATAGACGATATATTCACTTTACGGCAGGTGCTAGAACAGCACCACGCATACCGCAGATCGACAATAGCTGTGTTCCTCGATTTCAAGTGTGCGTTTGATTCAGTCGATCGATCGATTCTGTTCTAAATACTTGCGCGAAAAGGTGTTCCCACGAATTATGTGAACATCCTTCGTGCTCTATTTTCGAACACTACAGGCCGCGTCAGGGTCTACGGTGTCCTATCGGATAGCTTTCCGACCACAAGTGGCGTTCGTCTGGGTTGTCCCATTTCCCTATTTTTGTTCAATTTCGTCGTGGATTCTATCATGGAGTTCTCCCTTACGGAATCTCACGATGTAGGCCTTGAGTCCTGTCTGGTGAAAGATTAGTTGATCTAGATTATGCGGACGATATCGTCTTGCTTTTCGACAATTTTGGGGTTGCATAATCAACCCTAAATAGCCTGTCCAGAGTGGTCCCATTATTTGGTATGTGCTTTGCACCTGCCAAGTGCAAAGTGTGGCTGTAAGACCACCAGCCACTTGATGACCCATTGACGCTTGCCAACGAGGAACTCGAGGTGGTTGATCATTTCACTTATCTTGGCAGCTGCATCAGCAATGATGGGCGCATAGAAACTGACGTCAGTCACGCATTGCAAAAGCCAGAACTACCTTGAACCTGCGGCATCTTTGGCGACAGAAGGGAGTTTCCCTCCGTCTGAAAGGCCGGGTATACAAGGCCACAGTGAGGGCCGTTCTGTTCTATGGTAGTGAGACTTAGCCCCTTCCGTCTGGAGATCTGAGGCGCTTTCAAGTCTTTGATCATCGTTGTTTGCGAAGCATTGCTGGTGTCGGATGGCACCAGCTTGTCCGCAACGATGATGTGCGTAGGCGAGTACTAGGTGGTGATAATCATGCTGCCTCTCTAGATCAACAGATAGCACTGAATAAGTTGCGTTGGCTCGGGCACGTGCTACGCATGCCTGATCACGCTTACCTAGGAGGGCCTTGTTCAATCTACCGGGTGAAGGGTGGCACAAGGCTCGAGATGGACAGAAGTTGACTTGGCAGCGGCAAATGAAGTCACTGACGACCAAACTGGGTGCCGTTGGTCCGTCTCGCCTTCCGGGCTGGAGTCCACGTGACTCGCCTTGTGCTTGGCTCGAGACTTTACAGGACATGGCTCGCAGTCGACACCAGTGGCGCGTTTGCTGCCGTCCCCTAATCGGATTGCCTGTTTAAAGTGTGTTTGGTGCTGAGTTATCTGCGGGATAATGGCTGATTATAACGCGAGGCAGTGAAAGCCGTAAGGAAGCTGTTTCGCCGATGGCGTCTTATCTTTGCACCATAGCCAGCTGTTTGTGACGCTATGTTGTCTACACAAGGTGTAGGCGCCTTGGCCCTGAATGTTTGCTCAGGACATTAAGGTTTTCAGGTAAGTCCCCTTCTCTCCCTCTTCTTATTCTTTATTTCATAGGTCCTCATGGTTGTATTGCAGTGAAGCATCAGTTCAAATGGCTGATGTTCTGCTGTTGATGATGATGCCTCGTCAGTCAGGTTGTGGAACCGAACTTGGCGAAGAGCAGTGTTGATTCTGCTCGACTCGCAGCACTATAGATATGATGTTCGCTTGTCGTCAGTTGCAGGAGAAGTGCAGAGAACGACACAAGCCATTGTGCTCGCTTTTTGTGGATTTCACCAAGGCATTTGTTGCAGTGAACCGAGAGGCGTTGTAGCTGATGTGGGGTAAGTTTGGTTGCCCGCGTAAGGTTGTAAGTTAAACTGAATGTCTGCACAGCGGCATGCGAGCGAGGGTGCAGCTGAGTGGAGAGACCTCGGATGACTTTACAGTTGTCTCTTGTGTGAAGCAAGGCTGCGTCTTTGCTCCTGCCCTGTCTAATATATATCTTCATGCAATGATGTCTTGTGCTTTTGATGCCGCTTGTGTTTACGGTGTTCGTGTGGAGCATCGTATTGATGGTGGGTTGCTGAACATCCGTCGTTTCGGTGCGAGAACTCTAGTTTGTGAGACAACTATCCGTATGTTGCTGTTTGCTGACGACTGTGCGTTGTTTTCACACAGCGCGGAAGAGTTGCAACACATGACTAGTGCTCTGATATTGACCGCGGCCAAATTCGGGCTCACCATCAGCACGAGCAAAACTGGCTGTCTCTTTCAGCCTTCATCGGAGATGCAAGCTTCAATATTGCAGTGAATCAGCGTTGGTGCTGTAGCATTGGAAACCACTTCCCGCTTCTGTTACCTTGGGAGTGTGATGTTGGCTGACCAGCAGCTACACAGTGAGCTGCTTATCCGCGTATCATATGAAGCGGCAGGAATCGGGAGGTTAGGTGCCTAGTGTTGAACAAGGTCCAGCTTACCGTCGGCAGGAAGCTGATGGTGTACAAATCCATGGTGCTTTCCGTTCTTCTATACGGCAGTGAAACTTGGACTATGTACCGGCGAGATTTGAGGTATTTCGAGAGGTTCCATCAACAATGTTTGCGCCGGATTCCGCGCATCGTTTGGGACGACAGTTTCGAACACGGAAGTGTTGTGACAAAGTGGAGTGTATGCCTCGTTACCAGGATGTGATCGAAGTGATCCTATAACGTTCTAATATTGAGCGCAGCTTGGGGGAATCGAAAGCGGTTGATCGGCATGCATGCCGCTATCTGATCACCAAGGCTGTTGTCGCGGTGCAAGATAAAGCCTTCGTGCATGCAGAGAAGAAGCGGCAAGTGCGGAAGCGGCAAGAGCGGAAGCGGCATTTGCCGATGGATTGTACTCCCTCAACATCGAGCGCATGGTGATATAGCATATGCGGTCGACAGTGCCTGAGTCAGGTAGGCCTAGTGAGCCACTCAGGACCAGCATCGAAACGACGACGTGTCCTGCTGAGAACCTAAGTAGAACCGGCGCATCGTTGGTAGGTACGCTGCATTCGATTTACTAACCGCGTGCTTGCTTGCCGAGTTTCTTTATTGCAAGCGGTGGGTTTCCTATCGTGTCTCAATGCATATCATTTTTCCCTCATCATAACGTTTACCTGAAATTGCACACGTTGTTTAATATGATTGAAGTTAACTTCGCTAACAATTCTCCGTTGGTGACCTTATCTTCTAAACTATATTTTCTGCCAATCGTGCACTTATCGCGGATTCGCTGGTAACCAATTTATTATTTGTTCATTTGGTGTAGATTTGTCAGCATTTTGCGTATACTTTATTCATTATTTAATTTTTTCTCATTTCAAGTGATTGGCCGTTGTTTGATATCCCCGTTGTGGCCGCACTTGATGTGCATGTTGACAAGGTGCCTACCTGTCTATTACCCACTATCTGGTCCATACTGTATCCAGGAGACAGTTGGTCGTTGCTGGAGGGGTCGGGGTGCACCGTCCTTGTGGCCGTGTTAGGATCAAAGAGTGGTTCCATGCAGTCAGTGTGGAGCGGACTACGGTCTAGCCACCGCCTTGTGTGCGCTTGATTTCCCCAAATACAGCGTGCTTGTGTTTGCTGTGAAAGAGTGGGCCGGCTCCGTTGATGAAACGTGGCTCCCATCCACATGCCTCCCGGTCTTATTCCTTCGGGTTTACACTGGATATGGGGTATGTGGTTGGAGCTGTGGGTGGTGCAGCGCAAGCCCCCCATAGTCGTTCTGTAGGCTCAGGTGTCCTGTGGCTGGACACAGTGACAGGCAATCCCCAAACAGGATGCCGTCGTCAACCCTGGATAAAGTTGACCCACGGACCGATGACGCACCTTTGCTGGACTGATAGCCATTCGCATGGCACTCGACCGGCTTGGCATCCACATTCTCATACTATTATGCTACTTGTTATTTGTAAGTAGGAAAGTGTTTTAGAGAATTGCAGTTTCGGATTCCTGTTGATTTGGCAGTTTTGTTGGTTTATCCCAGCTGCTCACAAGCCAGATTAGGCTAACCCCAGTCCAGCAAAGCACCACGCAATCGCTTCGTCATTTTCCGGATATTCCATGGTTTGCATTTTCTCGGTCCCGTTTGGGGGACCGAACTCATGGCACCAACTAACCAGCAGCTTATGCCGTGAGATATGTCGGACGAGGCAGACCGTCCGAACTTGCAGGCTAACTGGGATATAGCGCAACCTATCCTCCACTTCCATGCAGATTACTAAGATTAGGACACAAATAGAGCGAAACAACCGTCTGACACTTTCCCGGTTTTGGGGTTAGACTAGTCTAGCATGTGAACTGTTGGTACGAACCAGTAATATTTTACGTTTTCCAAACGTTCATTCCCGAAGTGAAGTCATCTATCACTGCTTAAGGCGTCAATCTAGCAATTCATAGAACACAGGTGACATCTTTTATTAGTCAAAATTCATTCGTTCAATGTGTTCCACTCGTTGTTAAACGCTGTGAATACAATTGTGCTCTGGTTCTCTATCACCAAGGCTGATATCGTCCGAACTCGCGTCAAAGAAGATGAAGCACTGGCTAAACAGAAAGCAGCCGAAACCCAGCTCATAGCGGACGACGCGCAGCGCGACTTGGAGGAAGCCATTCCTGCGTTGGAGGCTGCTAACAAAGCCTTGGACTCCTTGGACAAAAATGACATTTCGGAGATTCGAGTTTTCACAAAACCCCCACAACTTGTGCAAACAGTCATGGAGGCGGTTTGTCTTATGCTGGGTCAAAAGTATGTCAAATTCACCGATATACGCTTGACTACTGAGCTGTGGAGTAACTGACTTGTTTAGACCGCAACATTTTGTAGAAATAGTGTACCTTTACAAACTATTCACGCTTAACCCTTTTGAGTCTCTTAAGATAAAACCCACAAATCTCCGACGCAAGTTTCAATGTTTTTATGCAGGCATTGAATAAATGAACTTACCGATTACCATATTCGCTTGTAAATAGCTAATGCAGCGGTGAAAATGATAAAAGGGCGACTGGTGATTTGTTATAAGTATAGAACGCGGACAAAATGCTTGCTTATGAACATCCTGTTCTGTAGCCGTTTGATCGTTCATCTTACCGCTATACGGATATTCGCACGTTACTTCAACTATTCGTATAATTACGGATTACAGTCATATGAGATATTTGTTTAAGAAGCCTCTGATGCCGTTTCAGCAGTTGGGCGAGAATGCTTAGAGTCATGGTCAACATAATGGGAAAAGAGAAAGGGTGTCCGAATGGCCCCAAAATTTGGTGGCTAACTAAGAAAATAAACCAATAAACCAATCTTGTTTTACACTTCAAAGTTAATCTGCCAATGCTTTGTGAAAAGTAGCGAAACATTATCTTCGTTTGTATGCACCGAGGGTAATTAATAAAGGTGAGGCAATACCGGCATTATTTTGATAAAAGCACAGGCAGTTAATACAATGGTAACTGATCACCCCGTCTACAACCACATCTGCATCCATGACTTCTTTATGTAGCCAGATCTCCTATAACACAGTTGTTTCTACGTGGGAGTATTCAACCTAGCTGCTCGGTTTTTGTTGTTTGCCATTTACTTCTGAAGGCGAGCGGATATTAGCACTTAGTGAACTAAGTATGCTTTTCATTTCTTTCCTCCGTATGCATAAGTATCGGCAACACGCCGGCATGCCGCGTGCCAACGACTGGCCGTCACGCAACGGCCTTAAGTTGCTCGTGGCACATACGAGATCGCCTGCACACTCGTGGAGTCGAACCAGTGCTCCTCAGATTGCAGCAGGGTAGGACCTCTTATCCTTTTGGTCACCGGCCGTATAATAACACTGCGTGCAGTGCAACGTTTTCTTCGTGCAGCAGTTGCGCATCTATTGTATTTGTTGTCATTTGATTTTTACGGACCAATCAAGGGATTGTGAATAACTCACTTGAAGAAAAACACAGTGGTTTTAAAACATCGCGAGAGTAGCTAAACAAGATTCTAACTGCAGAATGAACAGATGAAGTATAAAACAAAATAGTAGCAAAATGCCTTTGAACGAGTGCGTTTTGGCGATTTCATAGAAAGAAATATTAAAGTCCGATCAAGCCTGAAGCCCCTTCAATGTGTTGGACTTAATTGGAGCATAATGCCTCTAATTCTTTGTCTTTTCAGGGCGGACTGGGTCACTGCGAAGACAGTGCTGGGGGACTCCAACTTTTTGCGTCGGTTGGTTGAGTATCCGAAGGAGGAGATAACCGATAACCAGTTGAAGCGATTGAAGAAGTACATTGACAATCCTGAGTTCACACCAGAAGCGGTAGAGAAAACCAGCAAAGCCTGTAAATCAATGTGTATGTGGGTCCGCGCGTTGGACTTGTATGCACGAGTGTTTCGAACAGTTGAACCGAAGCGAAAGAGGTGAGGATGGGATGTAGTTTTTTGTTCGAATGCCTTTGTCCTTCTCACTGGAACTGACTTTTACTGAAAGAGAACACATAAATAAATAGTTTTAGTCTCGATGAAACGAGACACACCAATACAGGCATGATCAAGTGGTTGTCAAAGCCACAGAAACATACTGGGCGTATATACACCATACGAGATAGATAAGTGTTCGCAAGTTACACGGTTAAATAAGTGGTAAGTAGTTGTCACAAAGGAAAGTGGCAAAGATAATGAGCATGCCCACTGGAGTCAGGTAGATGTGTGGAACGAAAACAACGTGAAATCTCTAAGTGTTTCCGTTAGAGAAATGCTGGGTTGCAGTTCGATTAGTTCAGGATATTGATCTCAATTATTCCGTGTGTGTATGTACCAACTAGAATGATTGATAAACACTGTTTGACGAATCGGTTAGGTTTGGTTCATATGCCATTGTGATCACAGATTGCAGTTATCGGGATCTTATTAGTGTTTAGCAGTAGGCAGTGACTATATTTTGGTGGCAGATCACATCCGCCACGTCACAGTGTTGCCAATCGGACATTCTTAGAGAAGTAAGAATGTTTAAACCAACTGGAAGAACGGGAGTAAATCCCTCCAACACACCAAAGCCCAGTGTTTAGCACGAACACAGCAGTACATCGATAAATTCCCGGTTGTACTCTACGGTGTTATTGTAGCTAGATGCTAATAATTTACTCGGCCCATAGAAGCAAAGCGACACATCTGCGGGATGGATTAAGCTTGTAAATCACCATAGCAGCCGTTGAATGTGAGCGTAGAAGCATTTGTTGTTCTGTGCTTTCTGACCATCTAATCACCAATTAGGTCTTCGGAACGAAGAAAACCACTGGCCTTTGTGGCGGTTGGTTGACAACACGTGGAGTTTACCGGTTGTCAGCGGTTCCGTCACCGCGAGGTAGTCACACAAGTCCCACGCATTTCTCTACGACTTCTTTAACGTCAATACCCGCAGGAGTAGTTTAGAACACCACATGATGGCTGGCAGTTTAATGGAGGAAGTATGTCGCTGCAAGTTAATTCTGTCCACTACATCAGTGGATGATGTACCGCGATATCACAGTTGGTAGACCTTTGTGGTTTCATCCCGTTGTTACCCACAAACTAATGGCATAAGTCGATTGTCCGTGGGTAGCTTCAGGAAGGCTGCGTGTCTCGTATGATTAGAGGGAGGTTACGGTGTTCGGGCGCGTCCTGATAGTGTGGCGCACTACTAGTGAGTAGTATGGGGAAACCTAAGCAGGCGTGCTGATTTAATAAGTCATGGATCGCTACGAGCTAAGGGCTCGTAGTGCATAAATCAAGCACCACTCAAATGTTGTGGATGAAGTCACTCAGTGGAAAGAAGAGCCAAAACGGCATCTTGAAGTAGTCCAAATGGACTCTACTGGTCTATGTCCAAAATAAGCCTGAATCGCACTGGGTGTCCGTCGGTGTAAAGCGTCGGTCACATAACACCTAAGTGATTGTAACCTGATTGCGTGGAAGCATTGTAACTGATTCACTTGAGAAGCAGAATTTTAACTCTAGGCTGATCGTTTATGGCGGATCAACCTTATTCGATATTGGAAAAATAGACACGTGAGTGTTTTCTTTGGTTAATGAATCACAGGATGATTTTCAATGCGTAGTGTGGCTTGTACATGGCGGAATATAACGCTACTATGTTAAATATGTTTGCAGTTCTTATGGGGTTGGCATTTGAGGTTTCGAGAACCACCCTAGAAATGTTCAAGTGGACGTTGAAGTGCATCAGATTCAGTCAACATGATTATCACAATCATATTATTAACCATGGATAAAATAGGGGACCTAAAAGAATACAGACAAGAACGATAAATGTAGTCCGTACAGCATTCTGAGAGGCGTAAGCTTGAGAGTGGGTCAACAATACAGTCGTGTATATTGTTGGCGAACTTACTTCTCCTTCCGATCCGCGGACCCTAGAAAGGTTTCTCGAACTCAGTTGTTTGTGCCCCCAGTTCATCCATTAAAATAGGATTAGGTATCTTACTGAGCAACCTAAACTTGGATACATAAATGGTTATTCTGGGACATATTCAGGCTAACTAGATTCTTTGGAATTTTACCTAAGATTGCCGTACGTAAATCTGTGCACTGATGAACAATCCAAATGATTTTTGCAATAAACGTTAGTCATAACAAATTGTTATTCTGTTTTGCGTGGTAGCATCTTACCCACACAACTTTATTGTTTTTTGTACAATTACTCGTTCTATTCATCGATGCCCCTTTTCTTTGATATTCAAATATGCAATTCCTTCCATCACCAACTTACGGAAAATGATAAACCTATGTGAGTTTTACCCGTCATAAACCATTGCTCCATTGAATGATTGCTGGAGAAAAATAGGATGCGTTGTGTTGGTAACTGAGCCACTGAAAACATGAGGGTGATCGATCTAACGTCCTTTTATTCATGGCTGCACCTTGCGTGATTAAAGTAGTAACACAGTTAAGACAGATCAATACCACAGTGACCTCTGTGACGGCCTTAGACGGGTCATTACCAGACTGCGTACTGAAAACCATGGAGGTGTCATACTGCGCCTAGAGACTTCGTTGGTGGTGCGAAAGCCTGAGGTGACACCGATGTCCAGATAATAAGTGAACCCATAGAGTGTTCCAAGTTGCCTTTTTACGCTCGGAAGAGTTAAAAACATGTTTGTTAGGCTGAGAGTGAGTCAGGTGCCGAAGTCTGTGATACTCTGGAATAGTCCATACAGTGGTGCATAGAAAAGGTGTTAGTTCAACTTCAAGCCAGCTTTATCCTAATCACTGTACGCGTATCCACTGGTCATCCGGTAAGATATGCACATCGCGTGAGGAAGGTAAATTAGAGTTATTGTTGACCATTTGGACCGGAGAATTACACAGAAGAGAGAAGTGGAGGTACTGGTGAAGCACCTGCGTGTTATGGGTGACTGTAGAGCACCATTGCCCACGGAGGAAATGGACACATCGTAAGCCCATCTCCAAAACATTGTTCACCAAAGCAGACGCAAATGGCGTAGCTTTTCCTTAGGTTTTCAGGCTTCGAGCACTCAGTAAACACCACAAAAACTGTGAGATAGCCATGGTTACTTGAGTTCTCCTCAATACAGCTAGGCGAACAGGGTAACGCATTCATCCTTCGTGAACTTAGCGAACGATACTTGATTTGGTGGGCTGGTCTTTGTCCATCATCCGCCTCAAACGAGTCTTGGGTAGTGTTGGATAAGAAAGATCGGCTCATGGAGTATAATGGGAACGGCTTCATCATTCCAACAAACCCGTACAGCAGACACGTACTGCACAATGGTTCTGTTTGTGTTTACAAATCAGCTGCAGATTGGCCACCCCTTTGTTGCTTATATTGGAAGATCAATGCTTTGAAACCACTCAGAGGTCAGAAGCTGGGAACACATTGGCACAGACCTCATTGTATCCATGATCACGGTATGGATGTTGCGGTCTGCATTGGCGCCTAGGGTTACTATAGACGCGAGAGAGACTTAGACGCACACGCAGCAGTCGGCTAAAGGACGCACCCGATCACGTGACCACGCGATGCCTAACCGCGCGCAACAGGAGACAAGAGAAGACGAAGCGCACTGTTTTTTTACGACCCACAAAGGCCGAATCGCAGTTCGGGAAATGCTTCATTTTGTGGGTGAAATAAATCACCACTTAGGACTGGTGGTTTTTTTGAACGAACATTGTCCACTTTAGCTCGGTTGTGCTCCGACTCCGAGTGGCTGGATCCTGCTACGGCGTGGGCAGGAATTGAACTGTGCGTCTCACAGCCCACGCGCTGGAGTTGGTGGCGCATTTTGCGGGGTTATTTGACGTGCGCGGTACAGAACCCCACAATGATTAAGGCCGGCACAATGAACAGTGGCAATTTCTGCGTTACTTGCTGTGTTGCGCTCATGACGATCCACTTCTTGACGTGCGTTTCAATCGGATTCATCAGACATCGCTGTGTTAGACTGAGGTAATTGCCTCAGTAGTTGAATACGGAATGCTAGACCCAGTGGGTTACGGCCGAAACAGCTTTAGTCTGTAAGTTATTAGATAAGACACTGGATTCCATGTTTCCGGTTTCGTCTTTGACACAGTTCCCGAAGTACGATGAAACCATTAGACCACTGGGCAGGCTACTTACGATACCATCTTCTCTTGGGTTTATAGAACGCGCGAGATTTAAATGATTGAAATAATCCTGTTACTGTTGACTGAATAATCACTTAACGAAGTCTAGAGTTAAGGTCAGCTTTAATGACTAAAGCACTAGTGCGCGGCACTGCAACTGAGAAGGCAATAAACTTGCTTCCATCGTTTGACAGGTGGCACACGATTGACGATATATCAATTACTCGTATGGATCAGATGTGTCTCCGCAGGATGCCCATATATCCTCTCGGCCATGTATCTGTAGCTGAGACCCCGGCTCGTGTACTATACATATTTAGCCGGTTACGGTTTGTCTTTCAACAGGCTATTTCTATCTTGGCCAGGAGATGAGTTTGTCAGCAACAAAATCTACAAATTTTCATTCCTACAGACATCGCCCGAAGATGTCAATTTGCAATTATCAGGGAGATTAGCAGTTTGATAAGCACAGCTTGGATCCTCAAAACCATTTTGTGGTGGACACAACTGCGCCAGTTGTCAGTAGTATAAGAGCTCGCAAAACAAAACGGCAACGAGCCAACAGCGGACCATAATAACCCCGCATGAAAAAGTGCGCTTCAGAACTGTAGTTGTATGCGCGCGAGTAATGGTCACATAAACAACGCACACCACGCAACTACTAGGCATAGAGACAGTGCGCACCACGCAACCCTAACGGATGAGCGCATGTTTCGTTGGTCAGAAATGATGTATCTTGTTCATGCAGTTTTTCGCAATGAGCAACTCCGCTTGCCAGCGAAAGTGGGTGGCCATCAGGTGCGACCCTTAGTCAAGTTCAGGACGTTTGTAACCTTACACCGACCTTTGGGCACGGCCAATCGTTTCGCCAATTGCCCCAACATTTTTCGCTTGTTGGGACAACCGTTGGGCTCGTTGTTCAGTGTGTAGGAGTGAGCAACTTCTATGCCCTGTGTTCAGGTTCCAGTTCAGTTATACGTACCTGAAAATTGTAAACAGATACATGATTGCAGTGTTAAAAGCTGTCCCGTTTGCGATTGTTTTGCAACGCACCCACGCGGCTTGTACTCCGACGAAACCAAACTATCAGTTGATACCATGCATGTCCATGTTCAAAGTTGATCGATGGACCGTAATCCAAGTGTGTCCTACATAATCTAGCCTTTTGTGGACATTCATATATTTTGCTTTACATGACAAAATGGTTGTGCACTCCACTTTAACTAAATGTACTATTTATAGATTATTTATGGTGAAGAGCGTTTATCTTCGTAACATTGTTTCATGTAATCGGTTCATACTTACTCAGGGGTATAGGGTGCCTGGCGCTGATATGTTTTGCGTTTTTCAGGCTGGAAGCAGCAAATGCGGAATTGGACGCAGTTGTACAGAAGCTAAGGGAGAAACAGGCTGAACTTATGGAGGTGGAGCAACAGATTGCCACCCTGCAGGGCGAATTCGATGTTTCCGTTGCGGAGAAAAAGAAGTTGGAACATCGACTCGCGCTGACTAGTGCAAGGCTTAAACGGGCCGCCAAGTTGACTACTGCGCTCGCAGATGAACAAGAACGTTGGAGCGTATCTGTACAGCAGTTTCACGGCCAGATTGCGAACGTTGTTGGGGATGTTATTATCGCCGCCGCCTGTGTCGCATACTACGGAGCTTTCACAGCAGAGTACAGGGAAAGTCTTGTTAGCAAATGGGTAGACCGTTGTAGAGAGCTAGAGATTCCAGTTAGTGAAAACCCAACTCTGTTCAACATCCTGGGAAGTGCATTTGAATTACGCCAGTGGAACAGTCAAGGCCTACCAAGAGATCAAGTGAGTACGGATAACGCCATTCTAGTGACGAAAACAAGAAGATGGCCCCTTATGATCGATCCGCAGGAACAAGCAAATCGATGGATCCGGGCTCTTGAGGCTGAGAATAACCTCCGTGTTCTAAAGATATCGGAGCCACATTTCCTGCGCACGTTTGAGAACTGCATCCGTCTTGGGTACCCCATCTTACTAGAAGATATCGGGGAAAGCTTAGATCCGGCATTGGAACCGATCTTGCTCAGACAGACTTTCGTCAGCGGTGGCCGACTTCTTATTCGTCTAGGAGACTCCGAAGTGGATTATGATCCAGGTTTCAAACTTTACATGACTACAAAGTTGGCGAACCCACATTATTTACCAGATGTATCCGTCAAAGTGACCCTGATAAACTTTACCGTCACGCCGGTTGGACTTGAAGATCAACTTCTAGGAGATGTCACGGGAATCGAACGACCTGAGCTGGAAGAGCAAAGAAATCAGCTGATAATTCGAATCAATACAGACAGAAATCAGCTTGTGGTAAGTAACTTTCAGCTAAAATGCAAACCGCAGAGCTTCCGAACGTTTATGGTGATTATTTTATAGTTGTCAACATGAGTGTAGTGTTTTAGTAGTAAATTCACATTTTCATTTGTTCTACACGCATGCTGATGTGCATATTCTTTGCGCGGCTTTAGGCAATGGAGGTCAAGACAACTGCAAACGAATCATTATTCATATTCTGGAATAAGTTTGGAACCGACTGGGATTTCATAATTTCCAAAGTGTTAGGATACAAATCGGTTTTCTATAGGCTTGTGTTGTGACAACGTTCCGCTCTTGTCACACGAACTTCTTTAGGTCAGGTGAACTAGTCCAGAGTTGGCTTGGCATTTTATGGCAATTAGAATAATGATATTGTGAGATAACCCGTCAGTGGAGAAAATGTAGTTACAGTTTTAAAGAGTCAGGAAGTCAAGCTGGTGAAACAATGGAGCATGGGACTATTCCAATCGATCCATGTAATGGGTCATTCACATGTGAGGCAGTGATGATGTTGCTGTTGGTTTAAGTGCTGATAGTTCGATGTTTCCGCTCCAACCTGAGTCCGTCCGCCAAAGCTGCTCAGATTGACCGAGTTAAGACAGTTCGCCACATGTTCGATAGTTCCACGCCGTCTATGCTGTTTACGGCTCGCAACGTCACGGATGAATGTTCAGCTTGTGCTGTTATCCGTGAAATACCAAAAGGTACGAGCTCAGCATATGAAGAATTGCCTAAAATGCTAACACCGACCGATCCGCTGTTTGCAGGATTTTAATGAAAAGCAATTTTCACAGACTTTGAGTACTACAAATTAAGGTTTTGAATCTTAACCATCCAGACAAACAGCATGTACGCTGTCACTGGTTTTTGGATCACATGAGCATGTACTCCCTATTTTTCAGTGATGAAGAAACTTTTGTTTGCATGGAACAGATAAACATCATTTTTGGGCAACATCGAACCCACACTGATACATAGGTTCACGTATTCAACCTAGCGCAAAGCTCATGGTTTATGCTGGATTAACAGGTCTGAAGATATATGAACCAGTTTTTCGTTTCCCAGAATGTAACTGGTAATTTGGGTTTTAGTACCCATCTACCACCTTTCCAATCACCGTCGTACAAGAAAATACTCCAAACCTTTGCACTTTCTTAGTTGGATGACGACGAGTTACGAAAGCAGATCGAATCCACTGAAAGATAACATCGTGATCGGATGTCGCGCTGTCACGACTGAGACATTAGCGAAAGTGTTTGCCAATTTTGGCAAGCGATTTCTTCACTGCTTGCAGAACGACGGTGGACACTTTGAACATCACCTTCGCTGATATACATGACTGTTTAAATACTTAGTTGATTCACGGGCGCCTGGTGCCAATAATGGTTGGGAGTGTACAGAATTCTAAAAGCACAGTGTGCCGCTGACGAGTCAAAAATATAGGTTTCTAATTAATTGTACTTAACACGTTCTTAACTTGCTAGTCATGGTATTGCTTACGAATACAAGGAGGATCGAATCAAATATGTGGCAGAATCCACGTTATGATCTCGAGAGGTGTCAATGCGTCTAGTCTATGCTAACTAGATGATGTCAAGAAGCGGTAGGCTCAGACAGACGTTCATGAACTAAGAAGAACCAGAGCGCTGCTGCTCTCAGTATATTTCTATTTCTCCCCGCCATACGCCAATACTGCAATTAATCATACCTACCATTGGTAGTCCAGCTTGTGCGCTTCTCGATGGGCGAAAGTTACGCGCTTGGTTGGATCTTATCCAACACGGCGTGTATTAAAAAGGCGCTATGATCCAGTTCTCGGTTAAATACGGTTGCGACATGATGACATGGCACATAGTCGCTGTGCGCTACATTGAGGCGAACAACAGGGCAACGTGGGAATAGGCAACACGATAGCCTGCAAACTTGAGGCATCATAGGTTTTCAAGGAACTAAAAATTCTTGGTAGTACCGGTTCATTCTTGCAACGAACTCCGCTGAGTTCAAATGAAAGCGGACAAATACCCTTTTATCAAGCCGCTATTATTCCTAACGTGTAAGGTATCATTGGATGTACAATCCTTGTTACTAAAATAGTGTGTTGGAAGCTAGTTTTCAGGCTACAAGAGTGTTGGCCACAACTGTGCTTTTTCATTAAGGTTGGGAAAATTAATCGCCCATCGAACATTCATCGCGCTGGTACAGGATGGTCTGTTTTTGATGTGGCTTAAACATTAAGGCAGTTACTGCACGGCTTTTTGCGTCTCACACCGCAAGACAATACGATAGCTATTGATCGTTCCAAATTTAGACAAGTTTTTATGTCCCTCTGCCCTCACTACCAAGTAAGCTTGCTGTGGGTTCTGGCTCACTTAGCCGAAATGTACGATAGACTACGCTCCAGCGCGACGAAGCTATCCATCATTAGACCGGCTAATCTCTGGTCTGTCTGTGCCTCATCTCTCAGCGACAAGGCAAGCCAAGAAATTGGAGTCGCATGACTGCTGCCTGGTTGTCCACACCATAAAGAGTGCAGGAAATCCGTGGTCCACACGCGAACTTTTGCGCACCAAAAGCAAGCGGCATGCGTGGTCGCGCGCGCATTTGCTGTCCAACACAAATTGCCAACTGAATAGCCGCACAAGGGTTAGAGACACACAGCTTTTGTGTACACGCACCAATTACGTCGTGGATGAATTATGGCAATCGGTTCAAACATCACAGATACATGACATAGTTTTACTCTCCCAATACTGGCAGACTACCATAACCTATTGCAGTACCACTCTATGCCATTCATCTCGCATGTATACCTCTTGCAGTGTCCTACGGAAAAGAGGTGGGTGCTCCCGTTGAAAACTAGACTGATGATGTACTTTTGCGGATTTACTTGATCTTTGTCATCTTGGAAGTACGCTATCACGCACGAAAATGGAGCTAGTGTGGCTCTCGGTGAAACGGAATACCGGGTGTGGAAGTACCACCAGCTAGTCATTGGCAATAAGGTGATATTATACATGCAGCTTTGCTAACGGTCCCTCTCTGTCACAGTAAAACGCAAGCCACGCAATTAAGTCCTTTTTTGCAGGGCGGTTTCGTCGTCAGTGTCAGTTGATGTGACAAAGGATTTCACAGCGGTGGCATGTACCGCCTGAGCAGTATGCTGCCACCACGACACAATCGTCGGTTTTATCAGGCGCAACAAAGGAACGCGACTAGAACAACGGTAGTATGTGCCACAAAGTTATTTTTGTGTAGAAAATTCAGATGTTGAGAAGGAACCACTATCCGTTGGTCAGAAATAACATGCCAAACTCAAGGAGGCCGTTGTCATGGTGCCTAACAAAAGAGTTCTAAACTGGAAGAAAAATCACAAATGACAAAAGCAGGCTAATACATCTGCGCTTCTATCGTGTCCATGGCGCTGTAGCGGATGCGACATCATCCGAGTCTGCCTGGTGCATTACCAGCGTAGTCACAGAGAAGGCATGAGAAGAAGCAATTCTCAACTAAGCCCACATGGGCTGACAAGTGAAATGTAGCATTTTGAAACAAAGCAACTCAATACTTGGACTGCGAACAGGGCATTCGATTTTGGTTGAGATTCGTCACGGCTACACTGAGGCAGACAGTCACCAGATATTCAGAAAAGCGCTTTACTTGGTAGGGGGTGACTGTCCGCCTGAGTCTAGTTGCGACGAATCTCCCAAAAAAAACTCAAGAAACCCTCCCACTACGCGCTAAGGACAGTCAATGTGAACTCAACCGGCTAGCCTTACACCTATCGCATCAGTCGAAATGTGAGAATCCCAAGAACACTGTAACACTATGTTTGCAGTCAATGACAACTACGCAAGAACAAATGGGTGAAACGGTGAATAGGCGACCAAAATAAGAGAAGGTTACTAGTGACGGATGCTTGCATAAAGGCCGCAACAGCACTTGCTGATATCCATCCTTGAATGCTTCCACAACCTGTCTCCGCAGCTAAGCCACCAAATCATCAGCATTGCTGATGTTATCCCAGAAGGTGAGAAAACGTTTGCGATCGAATTTAACACTGATTATAACAAAGACAAGAAAAATCATTCACTCAAAATTATTCCAGCTCAGATCTACCTATCCGTAGATTAAACTGCCAATCACACTCAAGGCGTGTGACAAAATAGCAAGTAGCAAGCAATAGTAAGACTTCTCAATTTAATTTGACCTGAATACCTTAATGACTCCATCCACGTAAAAATTTGCACACAACGAACTATCCCAATGAAGGGGTTCAATGACATCCAGACACCCATGTTTCAAAACCTTAGATTACGCCGCAACCAACCACTAAATATCATATAGCTGTCATGCTTTAATATTGCGCGTATGCGTAGCAAACATGCAAGACTATGATTACTCTTATACCTATTGATCTGCATCGTTAAGTACACAGTTTCTCGGCGATGCACGTATTATTCTTATTCTTAAGAAAATGTTCGATGCAGTGGATCTGAACATCAGCGGAAGATTGAGAAATTCGCGTTTAGTGAGTTGTACGGGGCATTATTGTGTTGTTGAGAAAATTCCTCGCAGCTAGACTTAGTCAGACAGCCACCACAATGCTTGAAAGCGCTAGGCGGCCGTTTCGTCCCATTAGGATTCGTCAGGAGTACCTCCGCCCGATCCGAATCCATAACCTCACTCTTGCGAGTCAACGACTTATGCCACTGAGCCATTGATGAAGGCGGCGGGCCGCCATGACTGATATCTAACTGCGATATAGCGCGTCTCAGCCTCCACTGTTATGTATGTTATGCATACGCAGAGAACAGGGCCGGCTCGCAGAGCTACGGCTACCTATGCAAGCCGCCACCAAGCGAGATGGCATGTAAGCTGCTAAAGCAAGTATTATTAGCGAGTAGTGGGGGATGTATTATATTCTTGAGAATGTTCATCTCAGCTAGACTATGCTAGGCATCTACTACACATCCAGAAAAGTGCTAGGTGGCCGTTTCGTATTTTTGGAACTAGTCAGTAGCGCGCACCTGCCGAATACTGTCAGATTCGATCCTACAATAGATTGGCTCCTTGTACAGTCCAGAATATAGCCTTAATACTTTTAGTTGAGGTGAGTGTTCAAGAGATAATAACCGTCTACGAATCAACCGTGCCTTTCCGCAGCATTCCTCCTTCTCCTCCTCTTCCCGCAGTTTCACATTGGATACGAAGCAAGTGGACAAGGCAGCCACGTGCCAACCGTGGTCTCTCAATCAATGAGGACGTCCTGTGACTGTTCGTAGTCGCAGTGACAGTCAATTCCAAAAACACGCAACGATGACCATTGATAGCAACAGTGGTGAACCACGTTTTGTTCACTGTTCCATAGAATAGTTAGAAGAGGCCATAGTGTTCTCTGCCTTTCAGTGGCATTGAGCGTAGTACTGGTTGATACAGCAGCATTGATGGTTGAGGATCGTGTCTCATTCAACTCTGGATGGAACTAAGATAGCAGCTGGCTACGGATGGGCCGTACGACTTTCTTCCATAATACGCTAGACTTACCTCGCCTACCTGGCTTACCGATTCGGAATTTCTAGTCGGAGCCACCACCACAACCGAGGTGATCTTCGCAGATGCAGTTATCGGAGTGAGTGCGATACCCATTACTTATCGCCATACTGTTACGACATTCATGTTCACAGAAAAACGATTAAAATAAAGGAAAATATGTGCCCGGATAGCGATTTGGAAAAATATATATGCAAGTTAACTACATGCTGTTGAATGTGCTTTAAGCTCACTTGGTCCGAGTGCGCAGCATTTCTGTGTACAAATGCAACAACTCCAAGTAGCTCGTCGGTGTGGTGTAATATCGGCGCTTCAGTTCCTGATAGAAACGATCCGCTGCCTCAGAAACACTCAGATGTACCTCAGTGGATAAACGAGAAATACTGGTCTGAAGTTGGAGAAACAGATGTACGAGTGCTTGCATTAATGTTGTCCGTGTATCGGATCAATGGGACGATGATACAATACAGGGAACAATGCTACCAGCTGATAAGTCCAGTAAGACAGCCTATGTGCAATATATAAGTTTAAATATAAAAAGTTGCCAGCTAAGTAAACCGCGCATTTGTGGACTCACCATAATATTTACGTTATCACACATATAAATCCGTCTACCCCGATTTCATGGGGGCTAGTGAGCTCAAAGTCTGTCTGCGTCTTGTTATCACTCAATAAGCGGAAATTTAATCACCCACTGCAGGTGGTGTAGTGTTTTGAGTTGTATTTTTATGGCTATCATGGGGGAAGAAATGACATAAGTTAGAAGAGCACTACACCGCTGACCGGTTCGAAAAGAAAAGCATTTTGGTGGCAACCCAGCCGACTGTATTGGGTAGCCAGTTTTAACTGAAAGCCCATCTTTTGGTTGCCTTTCACTGTGGGGGTCTCTAGGGAAGTCAGATCGTCTTTTAACCTGAGTTTGCAGGCCTGAATGGAATACTTCATATGGGACGTCACAAAGGCGTCGAGTATTTACGGGAAGATGAAAGAGTCGGACCGCCCGAATGCCTTCCGTAAGAGACCAACCTGTTGGTTCCCGGTTTAGGACACTTTCATGAATTGCTCTGAACAGCAGAGGTCATCTTGTATCACCAAACCAAGGTCGTGCCCCCGTGAGACGGTCTTCAAGATTTGGCTGCTTAGCTCATAAGTGTTACTGGGCTTGGGGCCTACACATCCTATTTCACAAGTATGCTCAGAGCAGATTATTCAATGATCCAACAAAAGCACGGTGCAGGTCGCGTTGCAGCGGTTCGTGACCTAACTGATTACCGATTACCTGCTATATCTTGCTGTCATAGGCAGAAAGCAAGAAAGCAAACTCGCTTCAAGTCGTTAATGAAGGCAAAGAATAAACGCGGTCTCAATAAAGATTTTTGTGGGACACCACCTTCTACCACAAATAGATAAGACTATGAATCCCAAAATCGAACCTGCGACCGGTGCTGAAGAATGAAATTTCCTATCCAACCAAGGAACTAGTCTTTAATTCCGTAGTTTTGCAGTCTGTAAAAAGGCTGCTATGTGCTGTGCGGTTGAAACCTTTGTAAGGTTTGGTATAGATGATATTGGTCCTGGTCCTACTATCCATCTTTTCGGTCCAACTGCCGCGGGCAATCAGTAAGCTGGTAGTACGTGACCAATCAATCAATCAAAAACAGCAGTACATCAGCCATTTGAAGTGATGCTTCGCTGCGATACAAACATAACGATCTACGGAACGTAGAAGAATGAGTGGGAAGCGGAACTTACAGAAAACCATAATGCCCTAAGCACTCATTCTGGCTCAAGGTGTCTACACATCAACAACATGTCATCACAAACAGCTGGCTATCGTGTAAAGATAAGGCGGCATCAGCGAGACAGCTTGCTTGCGGCTTTCACTGTCTCACGTCATAATCAAACATTACCCAGCAGATAACTGAGCACCAAACACGCTTTAAACAGGCACTCCCACTAGGATGTGGCAGCTGACGCGCTACTAGTGTCGGTTTTGAGCCATCCCCTGTACATTTTTGAGCCAAGCACAAGCAGGGTCAAGTGGACTCCAGCCCGATAGGCAAGACAGATCTATGGCACCAAGTTTGGTCTTCAGCGACCATTTTCCGCCGCCAAGTTAACTTTCCTCCACCTCGAGTTTTGCGCCACTCTATAGCTAGCAGACTAAACAAGGCCCCCTCAGTAGGCGATAACCAGACATATGTAGTACGTGTCCAAACTAACGTAACTTATTCAGTGCTATCTGTTGTTCTCAGGAACTAGCTTGCTTAACTCTTCCTAGTGCTCACCTATGCAAATCACCGCTGCGGACACGCTGGCGCCCCCCAACACCAGCTATACTCCGCAGACAACGATGATCAAAGGCTTGAAAGCGCCTCAGGTCATCAGACTGAAGTGGCCAAGTCTCACTACCATACAGAAGGACAGTCCTCAATGTGGCCTTGTAAACACGGCCTTTCAGACGGAGGGAAATTTCCTTCTGTCGCCAAAGATGCCGCAGGTTCAAGAAGGCAGCTCTGGCCTTTGCAATGCGTGAGCTGACGTCAGTTTCTATGCGCCCATCGTTGCTGATGCAGCTGCTGAGATAAGTGAATTGATCAACCACCTCGAGTTTCTCGTTATCAAGGGTAAAGGGACCATCAAGTGGCTAGTGATCCTTCAGCAGTACTTGCACGTTGAAGGTGCGTATCGCATACCAACTAATGGGACCATTCTAGTGTGGCTAATCAAGATTGATTGGGCAGCGCAACACCGTTAAAAAGAAAGGCGATAATGTCCATATAATCAAGATCAACTAACCTTCCACCAGACAGGACATCAAGGCCTGCATCCTGAGGCTCCGCAAGGAAACACTCTACGATGGAGTCCACGACGAAACTAAACAAACATGGGGAAGTCTGACAACCCTGATGAAGGCCAGTTGTGGTCGGCAAACGATCTGACAAGTCACCGTAGACACGGACGCGGTCTGCAGTGTTAGAGTACAGAGCACTTAAAATGTTTACATATTTCATGGGAACCTATTTCTGCGCAAGTATTTTGAACAGAATGCATCGATCGACTGAATCGAACGCACTCATAAAAATCGAGGAACACAGCTATTGTCGGTCTGCGGTATGCGTGACGCTGCTCCAGCACCTGCCACAGAGTGAATATATGCTTCATGCAACCACGTCCAGGGCGGAAACCTGCCTGCTCTTCACTAATCTGTGATTCCCGTTGCACAGTGTGGCGCCGATTGAGAATCTAGGCCAGTAACTTTGGCACAGATGGCGTTAAACTAATACTCCTGGGGTTAGAACACTGTGTGACTGCCCTTCTTGTAGCTTGCCACTAAAATTGATTCCTTCCAATCAGCCGGAACACCCTCTTTCTTCCAGATACGCGCGAATAGGGAGGTCACTGCTTTGCAGAGGTCCTCACCTCCATCCTTAAATAGTGCAGGTGGGAGGGAATCCGGGCCAGCGGCACGAAAACGATTGAGGGCTGTGATCGCGTTTCGGACATCGGCCTTCGACGAAGGCTCTAAACTAATCGTCCATGGCTCGTCCTGCATCACCTGAGTAGGAAGAGGTCCGGGAGCAAGTGACCAACTGAACTGATCGTTGTTGTGTATTCGTCCAGCATGCTTGACGGCTAATCTAGACAGACACGTGCACACAACCCAAGACATACAGATAAGTGCATATTCTCTGCTTCCCTATTGGTTCAGCCTTCTCCTTGCGACACCTTAATGTACTCACGTAGTTAGACACTTCTCAGATTACAGTAGTTAGTTTAACGGAGCGATCTTCTTACTTCAGCACATGCATTTAACTTTTCGTTTACAACACCCGCGTTGCGGCTTACGAACCTACGGCATGGAATTATATCCAACGGACACTGATGTCCCAGCAGGTGAAAGTCTGAGTGCTGAAGACCAGTGGAAAGAACAGAGGACGAAATTACGAAGGAACGTTGGGTGTTTACGTTCTGTAAGTCAACAGTTAGCCAAACCACGTGAGCCTGGTAGTATACTTCGCCCTGCAAGGCCAACCTCGTCCTACCAGAGGCGTTATAATCTCGTGATCTTTCACGCACCGGAGTCCAGTTATCCATCACCTCAAGTGCGCTACGATCACGATGTCGAGTTTTTACAGGGTCTAATTGATAGACTCCTCGACGCTGGTGAGGACTCGGTAAAAGTGAGGCAGATTACCCGTCTTGGAAAGCAAGGTGATCAACAAAATCGACCTATGAGAATCACTTTTGTGGACGAAGCCAGTCCAAGACTGATCATGTCTCGCCTAAGTAGGCTGAAAGGTTTGAAGATCCATGTTCGTCCCGACCTGGACCCAGTAGACAGGGAGCGACTCAAGTCTGCCATCATTGAGTTGAAAAGACGTACTGGTGAGGGGGAAACAAATCTTCGTATCGTAAATTTTCGTGTGGTTTCCAACAATCCGCGAATCAGGGTAAACAGGCTGCTCACACTTCAAGCACGCCCGGCGGCTCCTGCTGCAACCTGCGAGTAGCCTTCACAAACGTTTGCAGTATTATGAATAAGCGTGATGAGCTTTGTTATTTCGTTGCGTCTGAGCGGCCAGACGTAGTGGGACTCGCAGAGACATGGCTGCATGCAGAGTTATACACCCAAGAACTTGAACTCAACGGTTATTCGTGTTTCCGATGCGATAGACTAAAGAATGCCCGCGGTGGTGTCTTACTTTAAATCCGGTCTTCCCTGCGTGGGAGACTTGTGAGCACCTACCGAAGTAACGATGGCCTGTGTGAGCTACTGTGGTGCTCCATCCGCCTCAGGCACGGAGAACTGCTTGTGGGCGCAGTTTATCGCAGTCCCCTGAGTCGTTGTTTGGATTGGCTGCCCCATCTTCAAGCCCACATGAGTCGTCCACACTTTCTGCTTATGGGCGATGTTAACTGTCCTCGAATACTATGGCCTGATGTGCATTTGATGCCTGGACATAGTGAGGTTGAAGCAAAGCTCGTGGATTTGGTACTTGAAACTGGTGCATCGCAACACATATGCCAGCCAACACGCATATCAACACGTTCAACCTCGTCCTGTCTCGACCTGATGTTAACGAGCTACGAACAACGAGTGCGTGACGTTAGGATCCTGGAGCCCCTGGCTACGAGTGACCACTCAGTACTGATAGCTGATATGGAATTATCTTTGCCGTATTCACATCCGCTGCAACCAGCTCCCAACTACTGGAAAACGGACTTCGATGGTCTAGCTCGAGCAGCGAGCCAACTGGATTGGCCTCTGTCACAGGCTGCATCTGTGGAAGATTGTTGGATATTTATAAGAGATTGACATCATTGTGTTCCCAATTTGTGCCATTGAAATGTCGAAAGATTGGACCCATTAAGCCTCAATAGTTCGATAAAGAGTATGGAAACCTGGCTCGGAGGCGGCGCAGACTGTGGGACAAATTCCTTCTCTCTGGCTCTGCCAATGATTACGAAGGGTATAAATGTCAGCGGAACCTCTGCAACAGTGCGAAAAAGAATAAACGCCGACACTTTGAAGTGCAGCTCGCATTAGCCGCGAAAACCGCCCCAAAGAGAATCTTTGCATACGTGAAGCGGCGCCTGAAGCCGTCAGGTGATGTGCCAGTGCTGGATGGCACGGATGGACAGCCCCTAACCTCCAGCACTGAGTGTGCGTCCGCGTTGGCGGCGCACTTCTCTTCTGTATTTGCGAATAACCAGGTGTCTGTTCCGAGTTCGACGTGTACCGCTTTTACCGAACTCGATAGTCTGCATTGCGGCGTCGAAGAGGTAGCTCAACTACTAGCCAATCTTGACGGCACCAAACCTGCCGGACCTGATGGGCTTCACCCACTGGTTCTCAAGTCACTTTCAACCATCCTCTCTCCTGTCGTGACTGACCTTTTCAACAGGTCGCTGTCCGAAGGTTCGTTGCCGGTTGACTGGAAATGTGCGGTGGTGAAGCCTATTCCGAAAGGCGGCGACCCTAGCAAAGTAGACAATTACAGGCCAATTTGTCTGACACCTATTTTGGCAAAGGTTGCTGAGAAAATCGTGAAGAAGAGATTGCTGCAGTTGCTACAGTCAAACGAGGTCCTGACGCCCGCACAGCACGGTTTTATGCAAGGTCGCTCATGCATTACGAACCTGCTTGTGACGAGGCATGAGTGGTTGAAAGCAATAAACATGGGGAAATCCGTCGACGTGATATTCATCGATTTCAGTAAAGCCTTCGACAAGGTCAGTCATGAGGTTCTCCTTCACAAACTCAGCATGTGGGGCGTCGGTGGCTCTCTGCACCGGTGGATCAGCGACGTTCTTGTTGGACGAAAGTGGAGGGTACAGGTCGACGACCATCTAACTGACTGGTACCTCATTACAAGTGGCGTGCCTCAAGGCACTGTGCTGGGGTCCACTCTGTTCCTGATCCACATCAACTATCTACTGCAGCTTCTCCGGTCGCCGTGTGCCTTGTTTGCGGATGACATGAAGATTTGGAGAGAAATCGACACTCCCGATGACTGTGGCCTACTTCAGCAAGACCTCAACAGCCTATCCATATGGTCTGCAGCATTTTCTCTCCCGGTCAACCCAGCCAAGTCTGTATTTATGAGCCTGGGGAAGCGTGCTAACGGCCGAACCTACACTCTTGACGGCCAAACGCTATATCCCACACCCTCCGTGAAGGACCTAGGTGTACTCTCACGCTACGATTTGAAGTCCGTGGACAACACGAACAGGTTATATCGGAACGGACTGTGCATGCTTTGGGCGCTCAAACGTAGCTTCGGCACATGGTCTGAAGAGGTTGCCACTCGCCTGTTCTCTTCTATCGTTAGATCAATGCTAGAGTACGGTTCGCGCGCCTACTTGCCGATTACCCGAGGCGAGACACAAAATATCGAACGGGCCCAACACGTTGCTACCAGGCTCATCCCGAGTTTACATGGCTTGGGGTATGAAGACCGGTGCGAGAAACTAGGACTCTACACTTTGTCCTACCGTCGGGTGCGAATCGACCTCATCATGACCTACCGAATTCTACATCTTGGTGAGTTCCCCATGCTAAGGCCAATACTGCACTTACGAGGACCATGCAGCACACGCGGACACAGATACAAACTTGTCGTGCCGGATATGAAATGTGTTTCCCACCCACTGTGCTTCGAAAGGAGAGTGGTAAACATTTGGAACAGTTTGCCCGAACATGTGATTGAGACAACATCTGTGCAGCAGTCCAAAACGTTGTTAGATTTGTATTTTGCCTCTATTCGATTCAGAGAACGACTGCACACTTACGATGACATATCATATTTGTGAATCCTGAAATATCGTAAGTCGAATATTTTAAATATTACATGAGAACGACAATGATATTCACGGTTGACAACTTTTATAACGTTTTTCGCCATATTTCGAAAGAGTTGTACAGAATCCATTTCTACTTGCTTTATAATACAGTATTCAGTATTCAGTATAGTTTACTGGTCTGATCCGAGCTTACTTACTATCGAAAGTGCATGAGCCCAGTGGAAGACATCGTTTACAGACTATCTTGACCTACTATCTGCGGCTTCTACCTATAGGGAGGGCCAGAAACTGTAGTTTCTCAGACGCCTACTAGGTGCTGAGGGATAACGTCGATTTGATGCTTTGGAGCTGCAGTCTCAAGATCCTTTAATGAAAGCACCAGATGTCTGGACAAGTTGGGGCCAGCGTACAAACCTCTTCATCTCTCACCACAAGTTTGGCCGACTTACACAGAAACCATCGAAAACTCTAGACAGTTTTGTTGATCGCCTCATTCGCAGTGTACGACTCGTTGAGTAACTAACCATACCGAAAAATAGAATCCAGGGCGTCATGCTAGTTCAGCAATTGGTTAGTAGAATCGCCAATGACCGGATTCCGGAATGCCTAATTTCCGAAGCCGCTTCCAAATTTACTTGGGATAAGGCTCGCCTCAAAACATGTACGGCCGAACAGTTGCGATGTTCCGCTACCCACGTAGACATACAAGAGGTTGCCAAGATCCATCACTCGCCAAACGAATTCCAATCTTTCAAGAAATGCTTCCGCTGCGGCAGCCTACAGCATAAAACCAATTTTATCAAGTGCCCTGCCTTAGAAATGGATTGCAAAAGGTGCGGTAAGCGTGGACATTTTGCCCGTTGTTGTCGTTCAGTGCGCATTTCTCAGTTGCATCCTACAGATTCCGTTTCTACTCAGCAGTTACCGTCATCTGCAAATGCATTTCCCATTGATAACGGAGGTACTATGTCTATAGGAGCACTTATCTAGAGCCTAAACTCCCTATGCCTGACATTCGTACTGTTACAGTTATTGCACGCGATAGAACAACACATGTTGACATGGAACTTGATTCAGCCCCTCCTATTATTTTAGTGCCAAGTAGTGTTTATGACAGTCACCTACATGACATGCCAGCTTGTATGACAAATGATTGCAGATGATCTCATTGAACCAATTAACTGTTCTGTATGGGTCCACCCTATGGTTACAGTCCTCGATATGGAGGGTACAGTGAGAATATGCAATTACATGCCGACCCTAAATCGTCAAATCGTGGTATAAAAAAAGGTTTGTGCTTCCAACCGCGCATGAACTATTAGTCGAACTAGCCGGCGCTCGATTTTTTCCAAAATTGGACCTTCGGAAGACTTTCTTTCACACACCATTAATTCAGGAGTCAAGACAGCTGACCGCATTTCGTACTATGGACGGACTCATTCAGTACAAATTCTTGTCAATGGGCTTGGGTTCAGCCGTAGCAGGTTGGCAAAAGTTTATGGTTCACTCATTAGCCAATTTACCTGGTCAAATAGTATACATGGACGACAGTTGTGTATTCGGTAGGACTCCAGAAGAACATGATTCACGACTGCATACTGTGTTACGTCGACTACCTAATCTTAGCCACCAGGTAAATCTTGAGAGGTGCAAATTTAATGTTAGTGAAATCGAGTTCTTGAGCCACCTTGTAACATTTGACAGTATAAAGCGCTTTTGACAACACGCGTGCCATCACCGAGGCTGTTCGTCCACAGAACTCCACCGAAGTAAAGCATCTCCTAAGTATGTGTTCTTACAACCTACGTTCCCTGGTGGATTTCACGAAAATTACTGAGCCAATACGTGAACTGAGGAAGGAAGAACGTGTTTTTTGGGGCACCCCCAACAAAAGACATTTGAAGAGGTAAAACGCCGTATTGCTTCTACACCAGTCCTGGCGATTTTCGACGAGATGCGCCCAACTATTTTCTCTACTGATGCAACGCCCATTGTGTTGGGTGCTGAAATATCCCAAATTCAAAATGGGCATGAAAGAGTTATTGCATACGCTTCCAGAAAATTGTCGGCGGCAGAGCTTTCTTACTATGCCTGGGAAAAAGAAGCCCTTGCCTGAAGTTAGGCCTGTGAGAAGTGGAATTTGTTCTTGTTTGGAAGACCCTTCACTTTTCGTACACACCACGCAACGCTATCTAGCTTACTTACTCGGGGAACAAATGACATCAAGCCACTTAGGATACATCGCTGGTATGCACGATGGTCAACATACGATTTTCAAATTAAATTACATCCCGGACGCGAAAACCGTGTAACGGATGGGCTCTCTCGACTGCCACTCAACGAAACTGAAAATAATGAGAATGATAATTAGAGGTTACTGATGTCTTCCCTGAGCAATGAACCAACCTCGACCCTTACCATGGAAGAACTCCAGAAGGCGATTCAGGAAGACGAGACACTGTGCCGTGTTCAGTGGTTTCTGCTAAACGGTTTGCCACCAAATAAGAAGATCACAGGCGAGTTTCGTCCTTACTACGTGTTACGTCACCAACTTTCATTTATAGATGAATGTTTATTGCGCGGCGAAAAATTTGTGGCTCCTCGGACCTTGATACAAAAGATCATGCTATGTGCTCATGAGAGCCACCTTGGTATCGTTCGTATGGCACGCAGGGTTGTCACATGCTTCTGGTGGTCCAGAATGTCACACGAAATAGAAAAACTTGTTCACGACTGATCTTCATGTCAATGGGCAGACAAGAGTTCAAGGCCGGTTTCCTCCCCTATACAAGACATTGAACATCCTATGCGACCGTGGACCAAGGTAGCTCTTGACATCATGGGTCCATTTAGCTCAGCGCCTCAGCAACAAAGGAACTGTTTGGTGGCGACATGCTTTTACAGTAAATGGCTGGAAGTGCATTTGTGTGAAGAAGTGACTCCCTCCAACAATATTCGATGGCTGAAATACATGTTCTTCCGTTTCGGACTACCAGAGGAGATAGTGACGGACAACGGCCCGCAGTTTACAAGCCACGAGTTTCTTCCGTTCCTTCAACTTCACGCCATCCAACACTCACGTACAACTCCGTATAATCCAGCGGCAAACGGCATGGTAGAGCGTTTCAATCGATCATTGAAAGAGAGTGTCCAACCTATTCGCTTATCTGGTACAGGTTAGGAGGATGCAGTTCTACGAGCAGTAGTTTCTTACCGAACCGCACACCAGCGAGCCACAGACAAAATACCAGCTGAACTCATACGTGGGCGTGCCCTTCGACGTGGATATTGAATGTGCCGTTTTCCGCCCACACTTCTGCTCCCTTGCGTCGCAGCCTATCCAGACTGAATTCGTACCAATGCTCTCGACTTGCTTGCTCGGGGCTGTGTTGCTCTGGTCGGGCCGATTCCTGGGGTCGTAGATAAAGGCATATCTCTTGGGAAAATCGGGATCCCTTTCATGTCGCCTCATGTTCTTCTCTGCGTGGCCGCGGTATGGTTTGTCGCTGACGACCCATTCCCGGCTTGCGTCGTAGGCCACGAGCTGGGTTGACGATTCCCGTTCCCAGTCTCTGCGTTAGTCCCGATCTCCTGCTGCTTCCGGGACATTTCCGTGTGAACTGAGATCCGCGCCCCTACAAAATTACAGTAGTTTACCAAAGCGACCTTCTTACTTTGGCTCATGCATTTAACTTCGTATACAACAACCGTGACATTGTTCCACCCAAGGAGCCACACTGCGCTTCTTATTGAGTGTCGAGCACCCGCACTTTCTCTGTTCATTAATACTCAACAATGCCATACATCTTGACTGAAATTCATAAACCAAAAAACGATTAACGGCCGGCCACCTGACGGCGAACTTAAAACAAACACCAATTTGACATCCATCAACGCACTCCTAACAACGAAAACACTATCCTTTATGTACACAAACGCCCAAGGCTTTCTAAGTAAGTTGGCCGAACTTAGAGAACTCCATGCTTCACAACCACGGGACCTCGTCATGGTTACAGAGACCTGGTTAGACCTTGAGATAACTGAATCGGAGATCAATTTACCCGGTATGTCGCTGCTTCAGAACGATAGAATTAGAAGGGGTATTAGTGCGATTCTTTGCTATATTACAAAGCTTCGGTGTGAAGTTATCGATCAGCTGGAAATCCTCGCCGCTTATTCTATTTGGTGCAGCCTACGGTTGCGGAACAAGGACACATGCTTACTAGGCGTAATTTACCACCCACTAAACTCTAGGTCTGAAATGGACTCCAAACTGAACCACGTCTTTCAGTTTACACTGGACAATTCCTGAACCCACATTCTTATCGCTGGAGATTTTAATGAGCACGACATGGAAATGCCATCAACCGATGGTGCGAAATTTAAGGCCTGCTTGCAAAAGCTAATTACTATCCACCCTCTGTACAACCAGGTTAAAGATACATCTTGGACTTTCTTAACCGAATGCCCCCCAGATGTTGCGTGGAAAATTTTCACACGGACGTTTAGCACACTGCCAGCACATACATCGGAACAGAAATCCTTCTAACGTAAAAACAAATGTAAGCCATTTCTGAGGAATAGAACACGTAAATGTATGTCCCTGAGGGAATTGACATGACGAGCTCACAAGGACTGCCGGAATGCTGAAACCTGGATTGCCTACGTGACACCTCATAACTTCTGTATGAAATTGATCAGTGAGGACACGTTTACGCATTAGCAGGATTTAATAAGAGGATTCTGCGCGAACAGCAAACTTCTGTACAGGCAGGTTAATGTTCTTCTAAGGTGAAGCGCAGAATTTCAGCACTGGTCACGGCTGATGGATGCACGCGGCCAACAATGGAAGTAGCCGATCGCCTAGGGCTTCATTACTGCTAAACTTTTCGGCAGATAACTAGCTGGAATATCCTTTTCGTTTCTATTACTCCACCGTCGGGTTTGTACAACATCACCTTTACTGCGGAAGCTGTGTTGAAGAAGTTGTTATCCTTGGGTGTCCCCAGTTCTCTTGGGGTTGATAACATTTGTCCGAAGACTCTGAAAACAGTGACTAGTGATTTAGCAGAACCACTGGCCGTTTTTTATCAGCGATGTCTAGAGGAGAAGCATATTTCACCAGTATGGAAGAGAGTGTTTTCACTTCTATCCATAATGGAGGTAGCCGTACTGACCCTACCAAGTACAGTCCGATAACGCTACTTCCTGTATTATCCAAAGTTACGGAGGCAATTATCGCCGATGCGCCAATGAAGTATCTGAAAAGCCACAAGTTAACAGCCCCAGAGCAACATTGGTTCCGTCAAAATGGTTCATGTATTGCTAACCTATTAATTGCACGTAACAGCTGGACTGAAGCCGCTGATGATGGCGTCGATGTCATCTAGCTGGAATTCTCAAAAGCTTTTGATCGCTTAGACCATTAAAATCTCCTTCACAAACATCGGAACTACGGTATTGGTGACACCATCCTGAAATGGATAAGTAATTTTCTACACAAGAGTAGTAGGGAGAGTTGAATGTTATAGGAAGAAATTCATCACATCTAGGCTCACTCAGACAGCCGTCACACACCCAGAAAAGCACTGTACGCGCGTTTCATCCTTTCGGGAATCGTCAGCAGTGCGCATTCCATCGGGCCCTGGTTGGGCTCGAACCCGCAACTCGACTGTTGCCAGTCCGTGGTTGAGACCACTGAGCTACGGGGGACGGCAACGACCATCGTGAATAAGTTACTAGATGTGATATAGCGCTGCTCACTATCCACTGACTTACACGTTACTGCCGTGCAGAGGACAGGGTAGCTCCCTCACCAAGCGACGAGCTTACCAAACTTAAGCCGCCAATTAACTCATGGCATTATAAGCAGTTTGGTCTGTGTACTGATTACAGAAGAGTAGTAATCAGTACACAGACCAAACTGCTTATAATGCCATGAGTTAATTGGCGGCTTAAGTTTGGTAAGCTCGTCGCTTGGTGAGGGAGATACCCTGTCCTCTGCACGGCAGTAACGTGTAAGTCAGTGGATAGTGAGCAGCGCTATATCACATCTAGTAACTTATTCACGATGGTCGTTGCCGTCCCCCGTAGCTCAGTGGTCTCAACCATGGACTGCCAACAGTCGGGTTGCGGGTTCGAGCCCAACCAGGGCCCGATGGAATGCGCACTGCTGACGATTCCCGAAAGGATGAAACGCGCGTACAGTGCTTTACTGGGTGTGTGACGGCTGTCTGAGTGAGCCTAGATGTGATGAATTTCTTCCTATATTTTTCTACACGAACCTCAGTTAGAGGTGGGAGTCCGGGAATCTCTGTCCGATGCCATTGATGTGGAGTGTGATGTAGCACAAGGCTCGCTGCTTGTGCCCCGTGTACTCTTGGTGTTCATCAACAATTTGGCGAGATCAATTGCTTCCGATTTCTTATTTTTCGTTGGTGATATCAAAACATGGCGAAGGATTAGAGGACCGGAAGACCATGAACGAATCCAGAACAATCTTAACACAGGGCCGAAGTGGTCAGTTCAAAAGATCGTATCATCCGACGCAGACAAATGTCGCACTGTACACTTACGTCATAGACATGACTACACGTATTTGCTTGGGGCACACGGATTGTCGACTGGTTCCCAGGAAGGGGACCTTGGTGTGCTCGAATAGAATGACCTCAATTGTTCAAAACAGACTGAGGTGGCTGCGAAACACGGCAAACAGCGCGTCGACACGCTGCGTAGGGCATTCGGGAGATTTGACCTATCAAGCTTCCCAATGATGCACAATTGCTACGTTTTCATACACGTTGAATACGCTATCCAAGCTCGGCAACTCTGGTTGAAGCGCGACCTAGAAGCGATAGAGGCACCACAACGAACAGCAACAAAGCATGTAAAGGGCCTGCGCTATCACTCTTACCACCGAATGCTGAAGTTGGTGGGGAATTTTCAGCGGACGCTACCGAAGGCTGCGCGGCGATCCAATATTAGCGTACCAAATTTTAAGTGACCCTATCCACGTACGCCGACATTTGCTGAAACATAGTCACAACACGCAGCTCAGGGGTGACTGCTTGAAATCGAGGGAATAAGATAGCCATCTAGAGTGTCGACATAATCCCTTTTCCCTTCGGGTTTTGCCAACCCTAGAACGCATTCCCAGACCCAGTTATATCCTCCTCTACGTTGTAGATTTTGAAAAAAACGGTTAAATGGTGCTGTTAGTCTCCAACATCCTGTTATTTAAATTACGTCATTTAGCATGTTACACCGACCACGCCCTTCTACGGGGTATGTGTCACATGGACCCAAGAAGACGGCGCATAAGTGAGCAACCATATTTTACTTTTCTCACGCCTTACGACCACTGCATCCCGTGTATTTATGCATGCTTACACTTGATTTTTATTTGACACTGAAGTTATGTATTAACGAAGACATCTAGGCAGACGGTCGGCAGATGACTCATATTTTGAGTTCATCGTATTCACCACAACCATCCTACGGGACGTGTCAAGCACTTTCTTTTATTCCGTGCGAAATCATTGCTTATTGTCTCACTGACGTCTGGTTCCCTAGGACCAGTGGTGCGGATCACCTGGAAAAGCTTGAGGTAATTGCCTACTGCTCCTGTCTCATCCATGCATTGATCCCGACTGGTCCACGAGACTTCCTTGTCAGCTCGCAAGCTCCGCATTAGTTCGCGCCTAATAGTTCGTCTGGTCCCATTTTGCTCAGAGGCAACCGGGCGTTTTCTTCTGGATTCTGACAGGTTCACCGACCTCTCGGATATCCAGTGACTGGTGCGGTGACAACTGATAGTACCACAAGCAGATGCTCCCGCATCCTGCATGGCGGCCGAGATCCTATTCCACTGAAGCTCAGTGTGAAAAGAACAAAACAGTTCGGTATGCTGTGCGTCATGATAGGCGTGTCTGACCGATGGCTGAGACAATCTCTCAGTTGCCAGTCGGAGGAGACGCTTGGTGTGCCCCCCGGTAAAGTTAATGGAGAAACGACAGCGTACCAAGACATGATCAGAGTCGACGCAGGTATTCCAGAACGGACAGCAATCCAGGATGGAACCACGCCACCTGTAATTTATGGTAATATGCTCAATTTGGGCCCACCGCTGGCCAGCTACAGGAGGACGCCAAGTGGTACTTCGGCGCCCACTGTGTTTAAAAGCAGTGCTACTACGCAACAACTGGTGTTGCGCGCACATCTGCAAAAGACGCTCGCCGTTGGCAGTCCGTTAAGAGTTAAACCCGTAATTACCACCCAGCTGAGCCTATGAAGAGCTCAGACACCCTACTTGTGCGTTCATATCTCCTATAAGTACTATTGTAGCGAGAACGACAAGACAGGGGGGTAGACGTTTATTGCACACCGAAAATGGGCACATCAGGGTCTCGCGCGCGCCATCGAATATCGACTAGATTTCCGTCCCACAAAGCAACACAGGTACGGATGTTAGAGACGAGCCAGTCCTTTCGCCTCGGGAGCTCTGACTTGGAAGATCCGCCTTCCTGTTTTCGCCTCGATCCCCACTTCTCTGTACCCGATTTGGATCGGCCAGGAGTCGTTCGAGAGCTCTCGACTTGCTTGTTCTGGGCTGTGTCAATCGGCTCGGCCTCGGTCCTGTGGGCTGCGCTAGCGGCGTATTTGTCTGATTTATTGCGCTGTCCACATATTCCCGCTCCGTAGGTCCGGGCCCAGGCTCGTCGCTAGCCGTCTTTCGCGATCCGCTCTCAGCTAGCTCCGAAGAGCTCCCAAGAGCCATTCTTGGAAGCGGCATCTCTACACCCGCCCCTCCGCCAGGACCTTTCTTCCTCTCGTACCATGGTCGCAAGAGAGCAGCATTCACCCAACGTTTCATTCCTCCGCAGTCGATTAAGAAGTTGCCCGCTTTCTGGTCGATAATGGTGTAGGGGCCTTTCCAGCGTTCTCTGAACTTGCTTGCGCCCGGCCCGTCATGATCCGGCCGATCGTTGTTCCGTAACTTGACCCGTTCTCCAATCCTGAATGGCCTCCGCTTGTGAGCCTCATGCCTGGCGTCGTAATTTCGCTTATTCCGCGCTTGTCGAGCTTTGGTTTCCCTTCTAGCTTTCCATCGCAGTCGCACTTGATGCTCAGCTGGATGTTTCCATTCACCCTGGTTCGGTAGGCAAGTATCGAGCGCAATCCGTGGTTCTCTGCCGAACAGTAATTCGAATGGCGAGACCTTGGTGGTTGATTGCATGCTGGTCCGATACGCGATCAGAACTTGAGGCAAAGCATCTTCCCATGCCAACTTCGTGCAGTTTATCCACGTCTTCAATGTCCGGTTGAACCGCTCGGTCATCCCGTTGGTTTGTGGGTGGTACGGTGAAGTTCGCCGTCTCTGGACGCCCCACTTGTCCAACACTGACTTAAACGCTCTTGACTCGAAGCAGGGCCCTTGGTCCGTGATGATACACTGTGGGATCCCATACCTTGCAGGCACATTGAATTCGAATACTTGCGACACTGTCTCGCCTGTTTGGTCCTTGATTGGTATGGCTTCCACCCATCGAGTGAAGTGGTCAATCATCACTAGAATGTATCTGTTTCCTGTTCGACTCACTGGTAAGGGCCCAAAGACGTCCAGTCCCCAACACTGAAGTGGCTCACCAACTTCCATCGATCGCATCGGAGGTCTCGGGGACTCCATCTCCCGACTCGTTTGGCAGTTTGGGCACTCCCAAAGGTATGCCGCGACGTCCTTCCTCATGGTTGGCCAAAACACTCGCCTCCGCAGCAATTCAAAGACCCGCTCGAATCCCATATGGGCGCCATCATGAGTTATGCGCATCACACGTTCTCGCTGATTTGGTGGAACAAAAGGCACTTTCCGTCCGTCTATCGTCACCACCACGTTATCGTTTTCGACCTTCAACCTGTCCCAGATCTTGAGGAGTTCCTCCACCTCCTCCGATGTAGCCTCCGGTTTGGTGCCAGCTCGTAAGTGAGAGCACAACACATTCACGAATTCATCGGTCCTTTGATCTCCCAGCAGGTTCCTCTCCCCCATCGCGAACGCACGCACCGGTATGGCATTGTCGGGCATGATGTCGTCTAAACATGGGCGTGACAACATATCTGGCAATACATTTTGCGTTCCATCCACGTGCTCAATGGTGAAGTTGAATTCCTGCAGTCGGTAGGCCCATCGCGCAAGCCGTCCCCGCGGGTCTTTCGCCGTCATCAACCACGAGAGCGGTTTGTGGTCAGTGACGACCCGGAATTCATTCGCCAATAAGTAATTTCTCCACTTCTCTAACGCTCAGACGATGGCCAAGCATTCTTTCTCCGTTGTTGAATACTTCTGTTCCGCCCCCGTCAGCACCCTGCTCGCGTACTCCACCACCCCAGCCGGTTGAGACAAAACCGCACCGATTGCCACGTTGCTTGCGTCGACCGCCACAGTGAACCTCTCACCAGGATTGGGTAGCCGTAGACATGTCGGGGCTTCTGCTATGCCTGCCTTTAGATGGTCAAAGGCCTGATCCGCTTCAGCTGTCCACACGAAGGGCACGTCCTTGCGAAGCAGCTTTAACAACGGACTGACCTTCTCTGCGAACTGGGGCACAAACTTTGAATCATATGCCACCACTCCCAAGAACGAACGGAGCTGACGCTTGGATTTTGGTTTTGCGAAGCACTTGATCGTCTCGCGTTTCTCCGGAAGTGGATGGACTTGACCATTGCCCACGATGTGACCCAAGCATACAATTGACTTTTGGCCAATCTGCGACTTTTTACGACTGAGTTTCAGACCAGCTTCATCTAGCCTCTGCAGTACTGCTCCAAGTCTGGTCACATGTTCCTGTTCCGTCTCAGAGAAGACGATGATGTCATCACCATAAACAACCACGCCTTGCAGGTTCGCCAGGACCATCAGCAACAAACGCCTGAATGTAGCTGGGGCGTTGCACAATCCAAACGGCATTCTCAAAAACTCATACTGCTGGCCATTGACACTGAAAGCCGTCTTGTGGCGATCTTCTTCTGCGATCGGCAGTTGCCAATATCCCGAGCGGAGATCAATCAGAGATATCTGCTTCGCACTGTGAGGGCTTGAGAAAATTTCTTCCATCTGAGGCATCGGGAATGCATCCTTCACCGTCACCCTGTTTAGTTCTCTGAAATCGATGCAAAATCGATAGGTTCCGTCGGCCTTCTTCGTCAATAGCACGGGTGATGAATACGGGCTGTGCGTTCGCCTGATGATTCCTTTCGATTCCATCTCGGTCACCTGCTTCTGTATCTCCACCAGGGTGTTCTGTGGAATTCGTCTGAAGATTGGCTTGCATTGTCCTCCTGGGATCAACGGTATTCGGTGTTCAACCCAATTGCAAAATCCGTAATCATCTTCCGCGTCTGTGAATAAATGGGCATACCTGCTCAGTACGTTGCGTATTGCACGGTTCTGACAATCAGGCACGGCTTTGAGGGCACCAACCCGGTCGGTTCTCCCCTTGTTTATCTCGATCGTCTCGTTAGCCACGATCACCACATCGTTTTTCAGGTCAATGGTGACACCGAGCCGTTTCAGGATGTCGGTTCCGATGATGGTTTCGGTCGTCTCCTCCACGATGAACATATCATGGCTGATGAGCGTTTCTCCTATCCTGATTCGTAACCGCTGCGTGCCCGTCACTTTCAAAGAATGCCCGCCGACCGTCTGCATCGTGATTGAAGATGGGTTTACTGGAACCCCATTGAACCTCTTCGTAATTGACACTGCCGCTCCTGTGTCTACTATGGCTCGGACAGACACACCTTCGATAGTTATCTGGAGGACTGGTACTCGCCACCGACTCGGCATGGATAGAGAGAAACAATGGGGCACATTGACGTTGGTGCAGAATCTCGCCACATGACCATTCTGGTTGCAACGGAAACAGCGGCGACCGTTCCGGATTACCCGTACATTGCGTTGTGAAGTGGTGCTTGAAGACTCTATCGACAACAGCTGCTCCACCATTTCGGATAGGCGATTTACTTTCTGTTCCAACTCAGCATGCTGGATGCTTCTCACTGTCACTCGTTCCGACAAATTCTGGGCGACCGTCACCAGATCCAACGCTTTGCTGTCTCCCACCAGCGACGCCAATTTCACCTGATCATGGAGTGGACCGGGCAGACTTCGGATAAACTGCTGTTTCAGTAGGCGCTCTCTTGCGTTACCCTCTAACTCGGGGAGCCCAATCGTTAGATGTCTGTCCAGCTGCTGGAAAAACACCATCAAATCCTCCTGTTCGTCCCACCTGGCTGAGTGAAATCGTTGCAGTGCTCGTTCTCTCTCCAGATCCTTCCCAAATTCTGCACACAAGGCAGCCCTCATCTCAGCGAACGAACAACCGGGTTTGGCCTTTCGAGTGAGCAGATACACCGCCTTGGCTCGTCCACTCAACCGTGTGCCCAAAGCAATTAGCAAATTTGCATCCCCCTCACACCCGTGCAAGCCGCAATTCCGTCGAACTCATCGAGCCACGCCTCCACGTCACCGGCCGCAAATTGCTCTAACTGGGTCAACTCCATCGCGATTGGTCACGGCACCAGTGTAGCGAGAACGACAAGACAGGGGGGTAGACGTTTATTGCACACCGAAAATGGGCACATCAGGGTCTCGCGCGCGCCATCGAATATCGACTAGATCTCCGTCCCACAAAGCAACACAGGTACGGATGTTAGAGACGAGCCAGTCCTTTCGCCTCGGGAGCTCTGACTTGGAAGATCCGCCTTCCTGTTTTCGCCTCGATCCCCACTTCTCTGTACCCGATTTGGATCGGCCAGGAGTCGTTCGAGAGCTCTCGACTTGCTTGTTCTGGGCTGTGTCAATCGGCTCGGCCTCGGTCCTGTGGGCTGCGCTAGCGGCGTATTTGTCTGATTTATTGCGCTGTCCACATATTCCCGCTCCGTAGTTCCGGGCCCAGGCTCGTCGCTAGCCGTCTTTCGCGATCCGCTCTCAGCTAGCTCCGAAGAGCTCCCCAGAGCCATTCTTGGAAGCAGCCTCTCTACACTATAATATCAGAACTAGTAGCATTGCGTAGTAGCGCGTTCACTTCAGGATAGAATGTGTCCTTGACAGGATTAGAACTGCAGACGGTGAGAGCATACGCGGAAACCACAAACAAACAGAATTTGTTACCAATTTGTGAATCAACCTTCATTGATGTCGTCAAGCGGGCTGCACACAAACGACTGTTCACCGGAATCCAATCAACCAACGATGGCTCAGTCTTGGAATTATGAATGATGCCTACCCTACCTTGACCGTTGAGTGCTGTATCAGTGTCTCCGGTTGCGTGCAACTAATAGCGAGAGGACAAGCCGGGTGCAGTTACTTCAACAACTCCATTAGGATCATTGATCCTAGTTTCGGACACAAAACACACCTCAATACGCAGTGTGTCCAACATGCGTGTGAGTGCAGCCTGTGGACCTATTGGCCTTAGAGTGCGAAGGTTGGACTCCACCAGAGAAACGGGACAGCGTGGACTTATAAGGAACTGTTGCCGATAGATCTCCGGTGGGTTTTGATGGAAGATGGCTGCAGGTGGTTCTACTCCAGTGGCATTTGCTTGTTGTCAATTAAGCTGGAAAGTATGGTAGGAAGGTTAGTAATAAGGGTCGGGATGAGAGTAGGAGAAACAGGCGGAAAAGAAAGGAGGCGCCAGTGGTAGCATGTTTTCGCTTATCCGTCTTGCTGTATGCAGCAGATAAGGCGACCCTTGATAATCTGCGAGACGTCCGATGCAGGAGGAAGTTTATGTTTGAAGAAAATTTCATGGTTGTATGTGGACTGGGATCCTGCCAGGGTGCCCAGACCTAGACAGGAGGACGATTACGGTCCTCAATCTAAGTCTGTGGCTCAAAAGCCTGTCCACAAGGCAGCTGGGAGGTGTCAAGGATTTAGTTTAACAGAAATGGACGCGATCCCACTTCAAATTCCTAACCTGAAGGACCAGAAGACTGCGTTTGTCTGACCTCTAACCATTGACCGACCTGGCAGGATTAGCTCTCAAGGGGCCTGGTGGTCCAATAAGGATAGCTCAGCGGGTAAAGGAGGTAAGCAGACCGTCGCACCACGTTACGGTCCAGTCTTCTTACAACGGTAGTACATGACCGATGCTGACGGAATTTGTGTTGCTCCGGCGCTATGATGCTAGAACTTTCTAAACAGCCCGTAAATGCCTCAGCTATGATCGACTCCACTACTGTTGAGGGTACTGCGAAGTGAGATAGTTAGCCGGTTCCAACCGGATACCCTCTTAAAATCGGGGTAAGGATACTCTGTTTCCACAGGTTGACTAACTACTGTTCTTCCAGACATCCTTAGCAAAATCTCTTCAATGGCTCAGCTATTCTTGTAGCTGCTACCTGGTGCTTTCGAGGGTATGTAGTCAACACCGGAGGAACAATGGGTACGTAATGATAGAAGCCTGCTCATAACAGTTGCTAAACTAAATGTGAGGTGTGTAAATACTGGCGTCTGGGAGGATGAAAAAGGTATGTAGCACATGCTGGTGGCTCCCCGGAATGTTGGAGCATATGGGAGCCGTAGAACGTCGGCAGCATCCTCGGCAATTTGAGCACATACGCTGGCTGAGTTGGATTGGGGAACGCCCCGCTCCGCGTTCCGGAAGCTGCTCACATGTTAGTTCAAATGCGTTATTTGTATAAAATCTTACCGTCAGGCACTGCTGGCGTATTAATTTGTCCACACGGACAGATGTGTGGTACAGTGATTACTTTGCACTGAATAGCTGTTCCACTTGTCAGGACTAGGGTCAGCTGTGTTCACACGCCCCGTTGAGTCTCTTACCGCCATGCGTTTTCGGGTTCTGCATCGAATGAATGAGGGAGCTGTCGCAGAAGGGAGAGTCTGTTTTCTAACGCAAATATGAGCAGGTCACTGAACTTGCTAATCAAATGATGCCTTACTAAATCCTCTCAGATATTTAGGCGAGAAATCGTGCACAATGGCGAACTTGTTAATACTCACTATTCCCATGAACATCAGATATTTTTCTGCTACGTTCGTATAGTTACTGTATTTTTCATATGTTGCGGCACTATGCCAATTGTACTATTGGCCGTGATGATATATATATATATATATATATATATATATAATGAGGAAATTTGAGACATATTGGAGTACACGTTGTGTGATTGGATTACGACACGCAATCTCAATGTAGACCGGGATTCGCAATGAACTGACCCTTGCATACTTCTACCACTAGGATCGTAGTTGATGAGGCAGAAGAAAACCTGGTGTTGCCCACCCGAGAATAGGGTCGAAACGAGTCGCGGAGCGCATTCTATTCGGTCGGACCACTCCTACATTCCGAATGAGTCTCAGGTAACTTCCCAAACCACTTCTGTTGATATGTCATTATGTGTGGATTCGCTGAATAACACGGATAATATTAAAGTAGCACAACCTGAGCACTTTCCGCTAGAAAGCTATCGTTGGCTTATCGAGCGTGAGATCCATGTTCGTAAGCACTAAAGCAAGCACTGAGGGTTCATTTCCCGCTATGAAACTTTTAGACGAATTAACAATAACTGAAGAGCGAATGCTTGTAAGTAACTCCTGCAGGTATTCCTTAAAATGCTCACTGGAGATGTTGGAACTTCCAGATGGTGAATCTGAGATGAGATGGCTGTGATGAGAACATGGCTGTATCTTTTCACATGACCTTTCCCAAGACTAATGTCAATCTGGAGTCCATCTCTAAGGTGAACATTGGGGGACGATAAGCAAGTACCATAGAACAGGCTTCAATGCGTCTCGGTTGCAAACGGCACCAGAGTTGGCATACGATCAGTGTTCTCGGAGCATCCACCGACTCGCACCGCAGGTTACTGCGGTAGTATAGAAATACCCCGCCTCCCTTGCTAAGGCTAGCTTTTCGGACAAAGGATATACCCAGTTTTGCAACTTCAAAGTCCATAGTTTGCCAGCCCAACCACGTTTTAGTTACAATGCTAGATCTGGCCGTAGTTTGGCAAACTTCCTGGTGAAGTTTGGATATACATGAAGGAAAATGGCATCAGTAGTACCCCGGTATACTGAGTATCGACGCTTCGCTGCCATGCACTTACCACCGGCCACGCGTAGGCTGCGTTTGCCGCGAGATCGTCCGCACCTAAGAGGATTAGAACCAGTGACCTCCGGAGTACAAGGCAGGTGCGTAATTCTTACGGCCCCCAGGTCGTGGCAACGGGACCAAGCCAATACGAAGCGCAGGAAAGTTCCTCTGCTCACAGTAATGAGTCAGAGCGCTGTGATTTGGGTGTGCTGTTGCACTGACCGATAAACGATCGGCCACTAATTGCTTCTTTTAGTTGGGCGGTAACGAAGTAAGTTGTGTCAGATCCAAAGATTCTACCGTTTCCTCCTTGCTTATCTCTGCCTTCAACGTATGGTGTGTGACCACCAGTTTCAATGACCAGATAAGCAGAGTTATCTGAACCGTTGTGGTGAGGTGCTTCGATCAAAGTGCTTACGTCGTGTGTTTGTTTGAAGTACACCGCATTGATCTGGTAGCTCAGGAGGTAGTCTGCTGTGATATGTGTACCAATCTAACTGGGCAACGAAAGTCTGCAACTAAAACACCTAGCTTGGAGTACAAAACAACCCTCGCCTCCACACCCCGAGTTACAGCTGTTCGCAAAAATTTCCAAAATTATCTATTGTCAGCCGCACATGCCTTTAACATCTTTCCCATGTTTTACAGAACAGAAAACTAACCCACATTGGAGTTAATCGGTCAATGTATTTCCAGGTCATGTTCCGCTTTAAACACCGTAGCTTTACCCCGTTAAATGAGCCAGTATAAACTCTAGGTGGAATTCTACAACTTACTGGAGCGATAATCACCCACCGTCACTAAGGTCACTGGTCGAGACGTCCCCCTAATTGGTTCAGTCAATGTGGGGGAGTCCAGGAATTTCGCCGAGTGTTGTAATGGAATCTGATAATAAACTCAAACCATAATCTCTGCGCTGGTCCGGAATGCATTCACAAGCTGCTAACCTCATCAATCTCCGACGTTGCCTTGCGTACCACAACGGACATCTCCCAAGTTACGTCAATGATTTCGTCCAGCTTCCGAATTCCATATCGTGCGTGGCTGCTGTACGAGAAGCCGTAGCTATCATGGTCAGTCCGGACCCCTGCAACATTCGTAATTGGCATGGTATTGCAGCGTTAGCCGCGCAATATTTCATTTGGCTTATAAGTCATGACCGTGTGCCATCATCACCTATGGTCCGGTGGAATAACCGCTGATTTTGAGAGCTTATGTGTACACTTCCTGGCGGAACCGGGACATGGGCACTACTGATTAGTTCTACAGGAACGAATTAGCCGTCTGGTGCTTGTTCGGAAGGGTGGATGGATACCTGACTACGAGTTTAAATGCAATGTATCAGTCATGATAAATAATCCATCGTTATGTATCCTCTCCAGTTGGTATATGCAAGCTAAACACATCGACAGTATCCATTCGTCCAGTTGTACCTATCAGACACTAGCCGAATGAAAAAGCATCCCTCCCGTGAACGCATCAGCCGCTGCTGAGTCATGTCACAGCCCACCAAGTACACACACTCTCGCATGACACTATCGCGCCGTTGACTGCCCCCGATCAATAGCTGGACGCCGGCCTCGTTTTATGATTGGTTCGTTTGTTCTGCTTGTTTTTCACTTGGTTCGGTGTAAGCATCCGAATACATATACGTGCGTGTCATCGTCGTCTGTTTTTCGTAACTGTAACAGACTGCCGGCCCATGCACTGAATAGGAATACACGATCGCTACTTAACAAGCCCATCAATCTGGCCAGGTCGGAGAGTCAGCCCTTTGACCCAAAGGTCCTACAGATAAGTGATAGCTGAGAATGTCAAAATTGAAGCCGCGTGCGTTTCAAGTAGACAGACCGATTGATATTACACAAGCGTGAACGTTAGAGTTCTGTCAGCAAGTGGCAAATGGGGGAGCAATCGAGGCACCACCTACCTTCATTTCTTGTAATCTTGGGTCGACTTGCTCGAAGATAGACATAGCGACGCCGAACAACGCATCGTCCGGCCATTCGACAAACCAGTCGATAGTACAGCAATTCACAAGTGAGGGGAACATCCGGCAACGAACTCTGAAGTTTGAACCGACTGGGGACATGCACAACACCACGTGCAGGTTGTTCCGCACACGGTTGATGCAAAACTCAAAAATAGCCTCGCGGTTACCCTCGGGTATGCCAGCTTCTTTGGCGGCTGGTCGACAGCCAATAATTAATCGCTCGTATTCCTCGCTCTCGAATAAGTTTGGCACTTCGCCGGAATTGAGGATATTATTGATATCTTCCAAAAACTCTTCGACCACGATCTGATTGTCAGTGAAGAGAAAGACCGTAGGTTTATTGTCGACGCCGGTCCAGAAGTACAACTTTTTCAAGTCCTCGTGAAAAGCCGCGTAGTCATATCCGCTGCTCACTTCAATTTGGAAGCATTTGTAATCGTTGAGGTGTGCGGCGAGCCTGCAAATATGAAAAAGGTGGAAGTCTATAAACAAGAGTGGAGTTAGTGGATGATTGACAATGAACCAGGTTGAGGAAGATTAACTGGTTGGACAGGACTCTGCATGGTTGATGAGAGTCAGTAAGTGATTTTCGTCTAGGCAAATCACAAGAGTCTGACTTAGACACCAGCCAAGTGTCATGCCAAATGAAGTGTTGACATCCCAATAAATCACACCTCTGCTGCTTCCAAAGCCCTAGAGCGAATAGTCAAGGAGAACATCGTCCAATATCTTACAAGATTGGATCTGATCAACCCTTCACAGCACGGCTTTCTCTCACAACGCTCCTGCGTTACATGCTAGCTACAATTTCTCGAGCACATCACGACTATGATTGACTGAGGAATGGCAATTATTATAATTCTGTTGGACATGCAAAAGGCGTTCGACCGCGTGCCACACCAGCCACTGCTGTCTGCTCTAGAGTCATATGGAATTGGAAATCCGCTGCTTAACTGGTTCGACTCATACCTAAACGGTCGGACTCAAGTCGTTAAAATCGGTCAGCAACATCCTACACCGAAGCCAACAGCCAGCAGTGTCTTCCAGGGAAGTGTACTCGGACCGCTACTTTTCTTAATCTACGTAAACAATATATGTGACCCGATCAAACATGGACATCCATTTATGTTTGCAGATGATGTCAAACTGGTCTACTCATTTCATCCAGACCAACTACATATGTGTTTGGGGAACATCTGTACAGACCTATCCGCACTAAATATAGCTAGTGAGCGTTTATTGATGAAGTTCTCCGCAGTGAAATCCCAAGTACTTGGGTACAGATGCCGCATCCCAGAAGGCTCCATTATACTTGCCGGAAACGTGATCCCAACATCTGATTCAGTTCGGGACTTAGGAGTTAGGTGCTCCAACTCTTTCAATTTCTCCGAACATGTTCTTTATCAGGTTGCGAAAGCAAGGCAGCTATGCGGATATATCACCAGAACTTTCTCCCTACCTGAAGTACGACTTGAATCATTCAAGACAACTGTACGACCGACACTGGAATATTGTACTATCGTTCATAACCAATTGAGAAAGAAAGACAGAACAGCACTAGAAAATGTCCAACGATCATTTACCAAGCTGGTCATGGGGCGCTGCTCAAACCTGACTTATTACGATCGCTGTCGAAAACTCCAGATGGATCCACTTTGGCCGAGACGCTACAACATTATAAACCAACGAATTTACGCAGACAGCACCGCACTTGAACTACGGAAGATTGCAGTCCACCCCACACGTAATGGCGGCTACTTGATACATACAAACCTTTCAAGTCATAAAATTCGGTCAAATTTCTTCTTAGTGAGATACACTGATCTGTGGAACAAACTACCCCTACAGATACGCATGTGTACAAGCCATGTCACTTTTCGAAATCTCCTTCAGACCTTCCTCACTATACCAAATGCTTTGAAGATATTTGACTCACAGCAAACACTAGAAACATTGACAGAATTTGGTACAAAAAACATTTGATAATAGCTTACAGCTAGCTTACCCACTACATGTCATTACATACCATACCAAATCCTGTGTCTTTGCAGCCTAATAGTCTCTTCCTTTATTATCTACTCCTGACGATACAAACATGCGTAAATGTTACATATGAGTTGCGCGGGTCTAGGACTCAACGAAAAGTAATCATGATCCGAAATGCCATTAATAAACTTTTCTTTAATGTTAGGAAACGCATGCACTATACAAAGAATCGCTCCCACTTATGGAGCAGTGTACCGTCCATCGGTAAATATACAAATTTATCTTTATTTTCTTTATTTTATCCGGACCCACCGGCCCTAACTATTGCAATGTCATTGTAAAAGGAGCAATAAAGATTTAGATATGCTTGTGCAACGGTTCATGACTGCAGACTTTCGTTTTGATACGGTGTTTCACTGATGTTTGTTTTAACCTATCATTTAGCCAACCCTACTGATCATTTGGAGTCGTTATTTTTACCTTCAGATCGCAGCCCTACTCGGACGCTAAAAAGCTCACTTTGCGTTTGTCGTGTGCACCTGATTGGTTCCTTATCTGGTCAGTCGTTATTGACTTTACATATCCGCACGCTTTCCGTACTCTAATTGGCTTTCAAGCTTATGTGGCAAGCTATTTAACGTAGTGGTGTCCTTAGGTGACAGAACCCTTGTATCTTTGTCACTGGTCGTTGGTGTTTTCACTACCATTGGTGGGTGGAAGCAGTCGCTGGGTTCCGAAACAACATAAGTGGCGACGAAAGTGGTGAATGATCATGGCTATTTCATTCGATCAGTTGCAGTCCCTCCTTCAGGAGCAGCAGGTTTAGTGTGAAAAGTCGCAGCAGCAGCTAATTGAGTTGCTGTCACAAAAACTAAACATCCAAGTGGAATGGGAACATGAACCAAGGCTGACATCACAGGAAATTGCATCTGAATGCCACAGGCTGCTTAGTTTGAACAATGATCCAAAAATTGTTGAAGTTTCAGATCCCAGAAGTGAACCCCAGTTCTGTCACGCAGCTACTAATGGCCAAAATATGAATCCAGATCTGCCGGACCAGAAGTCCCCGACTACGTCTTGGAACGGTGGTGGAAGACATTCTGCGAGAAATTGCGCCCACAAAATTCATCATTGTCAAAAGGTACACCAATTCAGATGCGTGTGTACTCCAACATTACAAGCGAGTTCCAAATTCAAAAGGAACAGGTATCGCAGCGCAGTGAGAGAGGCGGTTTTTGCAGTATTTCATGCAGACTTTTCAGGGAAGAGATAATATGCCACAGTGAAACGCAAGAATGTTCCTGTACCGCTGCGGCCAGAAACTGAGTGCGAATGATATAGCAACCTGGACGCACCCATGGAGTGGTCACGCTCACCTGCTCGACTATGTCATTGTACGTCAGCGTGATATGCGTGAAGTGCGCATGACACGTGTACTGCGTGGAGCTGAGTGTGGCACTGATCACAAGTTGGTGCGGACCAAACTGTACATATATTTTCGTAAATCTATGTATTGCACTCCCGCCGTGAATCGGCGTAAATTTAACATTCTCTCCCTCGGTACTGTGACGAAGCGGACTGAGCTGGAGAAGGCGATGGCTACACGCCTGTGTGGTGATGTGGACTGCATAGCCACAGTGGGCAACCTGTGGCACCACATTCGCGACCAGGTGACAGCTGCTGCCGAGGAGACCATCGGGCGCGCAAACTGCAAGCGGCGTGATTGGTTTGATGAGAACAGTGCGACGATCGGCCCATTGGTGTGTGAGAAGAATGCAGCATTTGCTGCACATGTTGCAGATCCCAGCGACTTAGGGAAGAGGTGTCAGTTTCGCAAACTTCGACGGCGACTGACCCGAGAGCTCCGTCGCATTAAAAATGCATGGTGGACGGAGAAGGCGAAGCGGATGGAATGCTACGCCGAACGCCGCCAACGTCAGGAATTCTTTGACTCCTTGAAGGCGGTGTATAGACCGAGATTGGGGACTCTGAGGACACTGATCGATGGTAGTTCAGGCGCTACCTGCACAGAGACTGCAGACATAATTCAGATGTGGCGAACGCACTTTGACTGTTTCTTGAACAACCGTTCAGAGATCGACTGGCCTACATTGAACGGCCTGAAGCAGCACGATGTGAAGACGAATCTGGCGGATACGCCGATACTGGATGAGACACAGAGAGCACTTGCTCAGCTGCGAAACGGCAAATGTGCCGGAGCCGACGGGATCCCACCTGAAGTATTGAAACACGGCGAACCCGCGTTGTTGACTGCTCTGCACCACTTGGTGCAACGCGTGTGGATTGAGGAGGAGGTGCCTCCTGAGCTGAAGGATGCCCTTGTGCTACCACTGTACAAGGGCCAAGGGAGCAAGCAATGTTGCACGAATTATCGTGGCATCAACTTGCTGAGTTGTGTGGGCAAGGTGATTGCCTGAATCCTGCTCAACCGGCTCGTCAGTCAGGTTGTGGAACCTAACGTGGCCGAAGAGCAATGCGGATTCCGTTCGGGTCGCAGCACTATAGATATGGTGTTTGCGGCTCGTCCGTTGCAAGAGAAATGCAGAGAACGACACCAGCCATTGTACTCGCTTTTTGTTGATTTCACCAAGGCATTTGATACAGTGAACCGCGAGGCATTGTGGCTGGTGTTGGGTAAGTTTGGTTGCCCGCGTAAGTTTGTAAGTTTAATTGAATGTCTGCACAGCGGCATGCGAGCGAGGGTGCAGCTGAGTGGAGAGACCTCTGATGACTTTACAGTTGTCTCTGGTGTGAAGCAAGGCTGTGTCTTAGCTCCTGCCCTGTTTAATATATATCTTCATGCAATGTTGTCTTATGCTTTTGATGCGGCTTGTGCTTACGGTGTTCGTGTGGAGCACCGTATTGATGGTGGGTTGCTGAACATCCGTCGTTTCGGTGCGAGAACTCTAGTCTGTGAGACAACTATCCGTAAGTTGCTGTTTGCTGACGACTGTGCGTTGTTTGCACACAACGCGGATGAGTTGCAGCACATGACTAATGCTCTGGCTTTGACAGCGGCCAAATTCGGGCTCACCATCAACACAAGCAAAACTGTCTGTCTCTTTCAGCCTTCACCGGAGGTGCAATCTTCAATATTGCCGCGAATCAGCAGTGGTGATGAAGTATTGGAAACCACCTCCCGCTTCTGCTACCTTGGGAGTATGATGTCGACTGACCAGCAGCTACACGTTTAGTTGCGTATCCGCGTGTCGAAGGCAGCGTCGGCATTCGGGAAGCTTGAATACCGAGTGTGGAACAACCATCTGCTTACCGTTGGCGCGAAGCTGATGGTGTACAAGTCCATGGTACTGTCCGACCTTCTCTACGGCAGTGAAACGTGGACGATGTACCGTCGGGATGTGCGATATCTCGAGCGGTTCCATCAGCAGTGTCTGCGACGAATTTTGCGGATCGGTTGGGGCGACAGAGTTGCAGACACGGAAGTTTTGCGCCGAAGTGGGATGTATGCAGTGGACTGCATACTTTTATTGAGACACCTGAGATGGCTCGGTCATGTGAGCCGTATGGATTCAACGCGGATACCAAAAGAACTCCTATACCATCAACTGAGTATTGGAAAGCGGCATGCTGGGAAACCGGAGTTACGTTACCAGGACATGATTAAAGTGAGCCTCACACGTTCTAATCTTGATTGCAGATCATGGGAATCGAAGGCGGTTGATCTGCGTGCATGGCGCGATCCGATCACGAAGGCAGTTGCTGAGGTGCAGGAGAAAGCCCTCATGCATGCAGAGAAGAAGCGGCAAGTGCGGAAGCGGCAAGCACCGATGGGCTGTTCTCCATCTAAATCAAGCGCATGGTGCTGTAGAACATGTGGTCGCGAGTGTTTTAGTCAGGCAGGCTTAGTGAGCCATGAGCGAGGCCACTCGGGACTACTACCGAAGCGATGACGGGTGCTGCAGAGAACGTAGGCAGCACCGGCGCAGCGTTTGTAGGTACGCTGCACTCGACTTACTAACCACGTGCTTGCATGCTAAGTCTCTTTATTTCAGGTGGTGGGTTTTCAATTTTGCCTAAATGCTTTTCTTACTCATATAAATGTCTACCTGTACTCTATTCCATTAACTTGCCACTTCGCTTAAGCCAATAGTATTCGATTTCCATAGCATTTTTGTGTTCGTGGCATTCCGTAAAGTATACTTCTTGACCTCGTGCACTTATCTAGGATTCGTTTGTAAACAACTTATTTCATATGTTCATTAACTTAAGGTTTACGTCACCGTTTCCTTACGCATTAATCGAGCTAATTTCTTTGTCTCTCTCTCTCTCTCTCTCTCTCTCTCTCTCAAGTGATTGGCTGCTGTTTGATATCCCCGGTGTGGCTGCGCTTGATGTGAATGTTGACAAGGTGCATACCTGTCTATTACCCACTACCTCGTCCATACTGGCTCCAGGAGACAGTTGGTCGTTGCTGGAGGGGACGGGGTGCACGGTCACTGTGGCCGGGCTAGGCTCGAAGAGTGGTTCCATGCACTCAGTGTGGAGCGGACTACGGTCCAGCTACCGCCTTGTGTGCGCTTGATTCCCAAATACAGTGTGCTTGTCTTCGCCTGTGAAGGAGTGGAGCCGGCTCCGTTGATGAAACGTGGTTCCCATCCGCATGACTCCCGGTCTTATTCCCTCGGGTTTACACTGTATATGGGGTGTGTGGATGGAGCTGTGGAAGGTACAGCGCAAGCCATCCATGGTCCCTCTGTAGGCGCAGGCGTCCTGTGGCTTGCCACAAGGACAGGGAAATCCGAAACCGGATGCCGCCAACCAAGTGCCTGAGTGGTTCCTCCAACTGTTTTTCAGACATAAATAAATAAATAAATAAACGTTTTATTCCTCAGCAGTGCGAGGCAAAGACCAATTGGGTGGTCTTATCAACATGACTTGTATTGTTGCGAAACGGATCGAATGTGGTCTTTTACCAGGGGCGACACACACGAACAGAAAAAAGAATTCCGCAACACTCGGGGCGGTTATACTATTCTGCCAGTTTCAAGGAATGATCTCAGTTAGGTGTTATTGCTAAACTGCAGTAAATAGCGGCGCACATGATTTGCTTAACTCAGAACAATCTAAGCGTTAGCAGATTATCAGCTAATCAGTAATGCCCGTGTTTTCGCCTCTTATCATACGGTAAATTACGCGTTCCAATGACGCACTTGGAAACCCCGACGTTGAGTATGCTCCAGATCAGTGACATCGTGCTTCAGTTTTGGTTGCCTTGTTTGAATTACTTGTTCCACGTGGCAATGCCATTTTTGTTTGCTCAGAACAACCCGTCATCCCGAAACAGTGACGTAGGTCACGTTCGACTATAGAGAACTGTAGGGTCTACTTTTCGAACCTATAGATGTCGAAGATGTGGTTTCGTATGAAGAGTATCTTACACGCGTATAGTCACCCTACTTTTGAGAATTGAATCCTTCAGATGCGCAGCTGTCGAACAATTGAGAACTTGTGCGAAATAAGCGCTGTTATCCTCAATAACTTGTAGTATGTCAGAAAAGTGGAAACTGATCTCGTAAGCGTAAGCAAGTCTCAGACTGATACTACATAGTACAACAGCGACATGGCGGAGAAACGAAGCCCATGGCGACGCGTCTGCACTGTACTTTATTTTGATGCGATAGTTTGCCTATCTTCGTGACCTATTGAGCTTCGCTCGGTGACAACTTCTAGGTGCCATTAGGACTGCTCATACCAAAGGTGTCAATGATTAGAGCTCGGATTAACTCAGTCTCACAATCCTCTTCGAGGGTTGGTAGAGGTTCATGATCCTTTTTCCTTAGAACAGCCACGGGTGTTAGAGTATCTCACAGCTGGATTGGCGTAGAGCGCGAGTGCCACGCGTTGTCTCTGATCGTTGGAGTGCACCACGCGGTGCTTAATGGTTTGCTACCGCCCGCTTCAATCCAGGCAACTCCTGGTGAAATAGGTGTCAACACGCCAATCCCCACATGCGGTGGCCCGTGGCCACACATGATTTGCCCTAGATTCTCAAAGGCTGCATCTGACAGACCTCAAGCAGATCCCAATGAGACATTGCAATCACGCTCTCCAGTTGGACTACCTCCCCACTACATTGCGGGTCAAGCTGTTGGCCAAATGGTCTGGATGGAATCACTCAAGTGAACCTCCATATACGTGACCGCGTTGTTCGTCAGACTGTTGAGTGAACGGTTAATTGTAGGGCACCTCAATCAACAACCCTCTTCTGGAATGGGCAGCAGGAGAGTATAATCTGCCCTCTCGACCCAGTCGCCAACACTTCTTCTCCTCTATCCGTACCACTCGCTTCTCCCCCGTTTCTTGCGCAAGGGACTGTCACTGACCTCGTAACTAAAGCTATCGAACTGAGATTCCCATTTCTCAATGGTTCATTTGACGTACAGGCACTTTTTCAGAGCGGCCAACAGCAGCACTAACTCTCACTATACACTCCCTCGATAGTGGTGTGTGCTGTCTCCGAAACACATATACAGGATAACCGCTTCGTGACGAATCTGCTGACAACGATAACAATCTAAGTGCCTCTGTCGATACGAAGTAAATAGCTCAAGCTTATTACGATACCCGTATCGCCCTCAGCAATCATGCAATAGGCGAGCGAAAACTCGGTGAGGATGCCAATGTGCACTGCGCGCACACTCATCCTGATTCGATTCGCTACATCCATCAAACGCGGACCTTTCAATATTGCGCTCAGTGAGCATGCGACACCCCGAACCACATTGCGGTCCACACGCTCTCCACGTCCCTCCGGTGTCACTAGCCCAACTTCCATGCCAGCTGATCATCTACAGCGGTATTTGTGAGCTACTTCATGTCATTATTCCCAAGGGCCAAATTATTCGCACTCGGACAGCTTAGCGATGAAATGGGCGGACACACCGCACAATCATATTTCACGTATAAGTGGAAATACTTGAAAGGTTAAATGCCAAACACCATGATCACTCGTGACTGCTAAGCCCAGATGGCACGATGTGAGTTTTGCGAGTATACCCCCTAGCATGTGTGTAGTTTCAATGTAGCCAATCAAGCCTGAATACGAGTCTCGAGCGCGACTGGGCACCCACCAAATCGCATGCGATCTGCGCCACCTCCAAACATCTCTGGTAACTCATGTCGTAAACTAGTCTGATATGCCATTGGTTGAGTTGGGATTGGTCACCCAACGAGTGGGGCGTTTTGGTGCGTTCGCGCCAGGTGGATGATATTTGATTGCGTTCAGGCGAGTTCTGAAAGATGTATGGCCGAAACCTGTTTCCTTAACGCTAACTTGGAAAGCGTTATGGAGGCAATTAACTGAGAAAAGGTGTAGTCCACTGGCTGTCTGTTTTGAACAGTGGTTTCAAATGCAGATTTTCCTCCCCACCCGTTTAATTGCATCCCGCTGCTGACGAAGATACACCGGTAACCTGAACGATTGCGGACATTGCGATCCAAATTTGTTCTGATTTCGGGATAATTGGTTATGCGATACACAACATTCGACAGGCCAGCGTCACACCGGCTTGGTGATTATGCTATGATAGACGAAGTAGCCAACCGCAGATGTAGGAAAACGGCTTGCGTCTGTCTGATCCAGTTTTCTGACCAACTTTTTCATATATTTTTATCGTTCTAGCAGCTGACCTACTCGGAGCACCAATGAACTTGTTGAAGCTCGGCGCACAATACACATCGGAGCAATCAACTAACAGAAAGAAACGGAAGGGTTTTGTTTCTGGGACCCATTTGATGGATATTGCGACGACTCATCTAGTAATACGGCAACGTGTGGGAGTCTGGGCAATGCGTCAGTAGCCGAAGCTTGTTGATCACTTCACACCTTTGACCAGCAGTGTGTTATGGGGACGCAACATCCCCATAAGACCGCAAGCTTGAAGCTGCGTAAATCGCTGAGACACCCAGTAGACGAGGGCGCATGTTCGATCAGCTTTTGCGCCTGTTTCCGGCCAACCTCCACGACATGAAACATTGTCTTTGTACCTAAGAAAACATTCCTGTTTCCAGCCAACTTTCCGCGACACGAACATTTCAGCATTTTATCAAAGAAACATTCATTTCCCCCTTCATCCACCGTATCTACCAACATTCACTTTCGAGATGCTCCGTTGGCATATTTACATAGTGCCCATCCATTTGCTTTGATAGAAGGGTATGTTTGCCCAAATCATTCTACAATCACGGTATTTAGACAAAGCTGGACTGCGCTGTAATCGCCTTGGCCTGGCTGGTAAAAGTGCCCGGGGCGAAAGGTCTGCCTGTTTTCTTACTCTTTTCTGGGTTACTTAGTCGCTTGTGAAGTCTGTGTTTGGTTAGGAACCCGTCCAACTTGCTTGTAGAACCGTGTTGTGACTAAGTCTCTGGGTGTGTGAATTCGTATTCTGTCCGCTATCTTATCCGTGCAGTGTAACGTTCTGTCCTGGGTCCGTTCATTCAATCAGAAGTCGTGCCAATCCGTTATACACGTTGCGCGTCTAAGAAGCAACCATATCATAGTGATCAAGTCTCCGATCCATACGGCAACACTGGTCGAAACATGGCATTGTTCACCCTAACTGACAGTCGACCATCGCAATGGGGCTGGAACTTACCGTGGTGCGATGGCTCGCGTGCCTCAGAGATCCACTGAGCTATGCTGGATGGTACTTTTTGAACCTTCAGAGCCACTCATACCAGACTGGTCACTGGTTAGAGGCCAGACAAACTCAGCCTCCTGGTCCTCCAGGTTGGAGGTTGGAATGAATGTGGCTCCCTAATCCTTAAAACTGGCTGATTTTGACCCACCGCCAAACCCGCCGCTTTGCGGTCAGGTTTTTGAACCAAAGTCTTTGGTTGAGAACCCTAATCGTCCTCCTGTCCAGGCCTGGGCAACCTGACAGTATCCTGCCCACGTAATACAATGAATTTCACTTCAGTTTCCTGATGTTCTGGCCGTCGTAGAGGATAATCAACGGTGCCCTATCTGCTGCATTGAGCAGGGTGGATAGGGATTTAGATGCCACTGCTCAAGCCTTCCCGTTTTCTTCTTCACCCTCACGCTTTTTCAACCTTATAGTCCTGTTTCAACTTCACTTTTATCCCGTCAGTTTTTAGGTCCCCGATTAATGGCCCTCTCCCAACATGATTTGCTAAACGTTTATCTGCTAGTTTTAACTCACAAACGCAGAGCATCGCTCCTGTCCTGTCGACAAGCCTATGTCCAACCAAGCGACCAAGCCCAGTTCATCGGCCTCCATTTGGAGCCCCCGATCCTCCTTCAGATTGGCATGCCTCAACCAGTCAACAGGCAGCACTTGCCCGAACATTAGAGACCCACCCGATCGATCTCTGCTGTTTATCGGAGACACGCCTGCAAGACTCGAGCTCTGTGCTCACTCTGCAATCCCTTTCAGGTGACACCCGCGATATTTTCTCAGTTCGCCTATCCGGTGACCAGGCACCTTCGAGCACCGGCCAAGCTGTTGTTAGCATTGCCCTGAGTCGCTGGGCTGAAGCTGCTCTGGTTGATTGGATTTCAATCAGTAGCCGGATGTGTGCGGTCCGATTGGCTGGCGCGTTCAAAGATTCGAAGTCGCGCGGGATTAATAGGCGTCTATTCATCTTCGCTGCCTATGCGCGCACAAACTGCAGCGATGATTCGGTAAAAAAACGACTTCTGCCTCCAGCTGACCAAGCTCCTTCACCACAGAAGAAGCACGGACACTGTTGTGCTGGCGGGGGATCTTAAAGCACAAGTTGGAAAGTTGTCCATTGATGAAATGCATCTGGACGTCAAGACGGTGTAGGCTCCGGTAATGATAACGGTGGACGGTTACTTCATTTGTGTGAAGATGCCCGCTTATTTCTTGCGGGCACTAACTTCCGACATAGCACCCGCCGGGGGGGACATGGCGCCTACTAGCACCGAACTAGCCCTGGGAGCAAATCGATCACATGTCGATAAGTTACCGATGGAGAAGCTGAGTCCGGAATTGTTGTTCTATCTGGAGTACATTTGTGCACGCTGACCATGCACGTGTATGTGCTCACCTGCGGATGCGTTTTGGCGGACGGCAGCGACGACGCTGTGAGCGCATTGACACCAGTCAACTGGTGAAGTCAGCTGTTCTGAACGCCTATCAAAGTACGCTGAGATGCGAGTTGAGTAAGCGCTCACCGGATGAAGTTGAATCTCACTGGTCTCATATTTATCAGACCTTACTAGCAGCAGGCAAATCCTCATGTGGTATGTCTAATAACCAACATGGACATTGGGTCTCTTCGCAGTCTCTGGAACTTATCAACGCTCGCCGGCATATTCCTGATGGAACCGAACACAATGAAATTCTCAAAGAGCCCCGCACAAAATTCCGAGCTAGCCTGAAGAGAGACGGCGAATCCTGGTTGTCGCTTCGTGCGTCAGAGATGGAAGTGGCCACTGCCCTTGGTAACCATCGTAAGTTATTCCGTCTGATACGGGAAGCGGGCAGCAGGAGATCTGGTGTTAGTGAAACAATTGATGACGAGAATGGACAGACTATCTACAAGTTGTCAAAAGGTTTGGAGCTTTGGGCTAAGTATTTTGAAAAGCAATTTAATCGGCCGAAATTGGTCGATTCCTTATTTATCAATGGTCGACCTGCTTCCTGGGCTGTTCTTTTTGATCCACCCTCTCGCTCAGAAGTCGAAGGTGAGGTCAGACTGTTGAAGTTGAACAAGTCCGTGGGACCAGATGATCTTCATCCAGCTCTCCTTAACTTCGGAGGCCCTGCTCTTGTTGATGATTTACGCGAATTGTTAGTGAAATTGTAGGAGCAGGAAACTGTCCCAACCCACTGGAGCTGTACCGTTATTGTTCCCAACTTCAAAGCAGGCTGGCCTTCGCAATGTCTCAACCACAGAGGAATCAGTCTAATCTCCATCGCCTCTAAATCAGTTGCCTCTGTCATCTTTCACAGACTGAGTGGCACTCGTGAAAACCAGCTTCGTGAAGTACAAGCCGGGTTTGGTCGAGGTCGTGGCTACATTGACCATATATATCTGTCTAGTCAGGAAAGGTATGCCCGAGAAACTTGTACATATTATCCGAGCATTATACGCGCGTAGCTCGGGCAGAGTGAGGGCTTACGGCGAGCTGTCGTGGCACTTCAATATCTCCAGCGGTGTAAGGCAAGGATGCCCACTGTCACCTTTCCTCTCCAACTTCGCTATTGACGAAGTCATCGTCTGCGAATTCGAACGGTACTAGTGAGTCTGATGGCAGTACACCCTGTTTATACAGATGTGAAGCCGTAACAGAATTGGCCTGAATAATCTTTTCAAAAAAAGTTGAGGAGCAGTTGGAAGTGAAAACTATTGTAAGTAAGAACACAGAAACGCAAAGGACACAGCTATAACGTGTACACACGACAGTCACTGATTCGCTTGATAACATGGACTCTCACCGAGGCTCCTCTACGCTATTGCATGCCACTCAACTACGCACTGATGATGTCACCTCGATTGGTGACGAAACGTTTGCAACCAAATTGCCAAGCTCAGCGAACAGTTCAACAGCCATCTGAACAACCTGAGCTACCAGTCTTCATTGCTATAGCCAACATGGACATTTGTTCACACACATGAGTCACGTGCGTGACCAGACAGATCGTCGCTCGTGATATAACCAATCACAACAGTCCTCCACTGTTAGATGAAGAGTATCCAGCTTGATAGTTTTCTACACTGTGCTTCTCACAAAGTGATCGCCATGGCTGTATAGGTTGTTCAGTGTGATCTTCATTTGGCAATGCTTCTGGCGGTATTCCCAGGAGTGCAGGTGATGGGCGATTTGCTTGTTCCTCTGCAGAACTCACAGGTTATCGTTGCACTTAGTCCGAGTCACGTTGAAGTATTCACCCACCCTCCAATTCTGCTTCCACTGCACTACCTCATGTAGATCTCGTAATAACCTCGGAGCCAAGTCCTATCCGTGGGCCTCAGGTTAACATACATTCTGTCGCCTGCCTCAACCACACGATCCTTCGTTTTCATGTTGCAGCGTTGACTCATCACAGACTGGCGTTTACCGACCGTTCGATGCAGATTGGGTGTAATCAGATCCAACCGAGTGCGTAGACGTCGTCCCATCAGAAGTTCACAAGACGGATGATCCGTGGTGGTGTGTGGCGTAATACGGTATTATAAAAGGAATTTGTCCAGGCGGGTTTGTAAAGTTCCGGATTGCTGGTTGTCGCAAACGCTGTCTCTGCCAGACCAGTGAACTAAGAGTGATATGGTGCAGAGAGAACATGCTAGATTCCATTTTGACGTAAGAATTGTCCAAACTCGTCGCTGGTCAGTATCTGGTAGTTATCTAAAGCAACCCTAGATAATGCACCATGTGCAGCAAATATATTCCTTAAGATGTGCACAGTGGTCCATGCAGTTATGGATGTGGTTGTCCAAGCTGCGATCTATTTGGAATGGGCGTCCACTACAGCCAGAACCATGAAGCCGTTGATGGGTCCACAGAAGTCAGTGTGTATTCTGTCCCACGGAGGCCAGGGCCGTTGCCATGGAGACATTGGTACAGGTTGCGGAGATGATTTATTTTCTTGACAGCTAGCCCACAATTGTACAAATTGTTCTACCTCTTGATCGATTCCCGGCCATCAGATGTAGTTACGTGCTAGTGCAGTCCCCTTTGAAATTTATTGGTGACCTATATGAATTTCCGCAGGATTGTTTGAAGAAACCGTTTGGAGACGAGGACTCGAGAGCCCCAAAGTATGCAATCGTCCTCGAGGCTTAATCCATCTCTTTGAGTGTGAAATGCTCTTAGACTTTCATCTACCCGGCCCGGCCAACCAGTTAGGAGACAATCGCGTACCTTCGACACTTCCGGATCAATCCTTGTTTCTGATTTTATTTCCGTTGCTGTCACCGGAGAATCATCCAAGCAAGGTATTTATTGTACCAACTCTCTCAAAGCTGGCGTGTGGCTCGGAGCCTACCGTAATGGAAGTCGGCTGAGAGCATCGGCACAATGATTCTCCTTCTCAAGAAGACATTCTAGTTGATACTGCTCTCCTGCTAGTAGTCGAGCCCAGGGTAGCATCCGAGGCGATGCCATTTGGGTATGGCATTTGATTGACCCAGAATTCCCAGTAATGGCTTGTGGTCTGCATACATTTCAAATCTCAGCCCGAATAGGTATTGGTGAAATCGCACAACCCAAAAATGCTCACCAAAGCCTCCTTGTCAATTTGGGCGTAATTTCGTTCGGTCTGCGATAGGGTCCGAGAGGAAAATGTAACTGGTTTGTTTACTCCGTTCACGTCAGGTTGTAACAGGACATTTCCGACTCCGTAGGGTGATGCATTAGGTGTCAGCTTCTCAGACCACACCCACTGAGTATGCTTGCAAAAAAACGACGCAACGGGTGTAACACTGTGGCTGATTGCCCCAACAAACCTTGAGTAGTGATTGTGCATTCCGAAGAAGGACCTCAACTCGTTTTGATTTCCTGGTTGTGGTGCCTCAAGTACAGGCAGGAATTTCGCCACAATCGTCTTCAGCACTTCAGCGCTTACACGGAAACCCAAATAACCAACCTGAGGAGCCAAGAAGACGTATTTCTCACGTTTCTGCCTCAAACTATTCACCTTCGGAAGGTCCAGAACAGCTCGTAGTTTGTAGATGTTTGTCAGTTGTGGCCCCGTAACCAAGATATCGTCTAGGTATAGGAAAGCTGTAGGCAAATCTGTTATGATATTCTCTATTGTTCAGTGGAAAATGGCCGGAGCCGAATATGTGCTAAATGGTAGTCCGTTGAATCCGAACAAACGGCGATGGATACTGGTCGTCAATATTGTCTCGGCATCTTCGAATAGTTCAGGCTGCTGATAAGCGTGCGCGAGGTCCAAGGTTGACAAATACCTGCTGGTACCCAGCTGTGTGTAAACGTCCTCAATTTTTGGGATCGGGTATTTTTCAGCCGTAATACGGCAAATGACAGTAATTTTATAGTGCCCACATATATGTATCGATCCATTAGGCTTGAGTACCGGAACAATTGGTGTAGCCCAATCCGAAAACGTTGCTGGTTATATAACACCGTCCTTCTGCAGGCGATCATGTTCCTCTTCTATCTTCATATGCGGCAGCTATCGAGCTTTGATGGATCGGGGTTATGTGCCAGGTAGAATGTAGATATTAACTTGGCCCCCGGTGAATTTTCCCTCCTCCAGCGTCTCAAATACTGGTACATATTGCTGGAACAGTGTGTGTATCTCCGATGGTAGGGAAAGATGGTCTATCTGCAGAACTGGAAGCTAATTGCTCCAGTCGAGTTCCAGTAGGTTGGGATTATCCCCGAGCGCGATGTAAATTGTTCCTAGGGTTGACGATCCTCCATAGGGCACCTCAACGTCCTGCACTCTCAGCAATTTCATTACATCAGCTGTGTATGTACGCAGTCGCAGGGGCACCTGACATATGTTGATGTGGCTTATTGGAGCCAAACTTTGGAACCAAGTTCGTTCGTTTCACAGCGTTACTGCATTGCCCGTGTCAATTTCGAAATGCACTGGAATCTGGTTAACACAAAGCTGCACGCAAAATGGCGGTTGTGTACTTGAGGTAGCTGAGTTAAATATATATTCCTGTGGTTCAGTAGCAACAAGTTGGTTGTTTACTACCGTGGAACATGGGTTTGTACTGGACCGGCACATACGGGCCAATTGTCCACGTTTCCGACATTTGTTACTAACTGTCTGTGTATGTTTGCATTCTCTGGGATGACCGTGCCGCAAGTCGCAGCGATAACAGTTGAACTTTGTTGAGTTCGGCCGTGATATGTTCAACACATGGCTTTGAACTGAGCAGTAAATGCTGTAGTAGTTGGGCATAACTTTCAGCAGCATCCATGCCCGCCGCAACACCATAGGCAATTTCCAACCTTAATGCGTTATCAGCCAACAGGCAGCGCTGAATGCGAACGTTTTTGATGCAGACCACCAGACGATCCCGGATCATATCGTTTCGCTAGTTACTGAAATCACAATATTCCATCAACTTCCGAAACTCGGCAAGGAAGGAAGCAACTGACCCCTCTAACCTGAATTCGGGTATTGATTTTAAATCGCTGCACAATAAATAATAGTTTTGCATTATAATGATTGGAAACCAGTGTGACCAGTCCAGTAATTTGTTTGATTCATGGCAAATCGGGAGTCTCCAAGCTGCGCAGTAACTAGTAAGTCTTGAACCACAGATACACAGTAAGATATTCACTTTACAGTTGTCACTGACGATTTCATTAGCAGCGAAAAAACATTTGATACACTGGATTTAATGGTTTCACGAACCGGATGCCTAAGTGTAGTCTTCCACTTTTCTGATAGAGGCTATGGGTTCGATAACCCGTCGTCAGTATTGTAAGTAAGAAGACGGAAACGCAAAGGACATAGCTGTAATGTGTACATACGAGCAAGTCAGCAGTTCGTTATATATATATATATATATATATATATATATATATATATATATATATATATATATATATATATATATATATATATATATTGTGACGGCGTCTGATTTCTGGTTAGCCTGTCACAGGACGCCTGCGCCTACAGAGGGACCATCAGTGGCTTGCGCTGCATCACTCACAGCTCCATCCAAACACCCCATATCCAGTGTAAACCCGAAGGAATAAGACCGGGAGGCATGTGGATGGGAGCCACGTTTCATCAACGGAGCCGGCCCACACTTATTCACAAACAAACACAAGCACGCTATATTTGGGGGATCAAGCGTACATAAAGCGGTGGCTGGACCGTAGTCCGCTCCACACTGAGCGCATGGAACCACTCTTTGATCCTAACACGGCCACAAGGACCGTGCACCCCGTCCCCTCCAGCAACGACCAACTGTCTCCTAGAGCCAGTATGGACGAGGTAATGGGTAATAGACAGGTAGGCACCTTGTCAACATGCACATCAAGCGCGGCCACACCAGGGATAACAAGCAACAGCCACGCACTTGAAACGACAAGCTGAAAGAAAATAAATCGAACAATGCATACAGATACGGAGACAAAGCTTTTCACTAAATGAGCGTATAAGTGATTAAAAACGAATCCGCGATAAGTTCAAGAGGTCAGAAAGCATATTTTAAGAAAATGCCACAAACATGAAAATGTTATCGATATTAACTATAATTGACTTAAGCTACTTGTACGAGTTTACAGAAGAGAGTACTGGTAGAAATTAATACGAGAAAGAAAATCACTAAAACAACATTGAAATCCTACCCCCTAAAATAAAGGGAATTTGCATGCAAGCACACGGTTAGTAAATCGAATGCAGCGTACTACAAACGCTACGCCGGCTCTATCTATGTTTATAACATGTACATGGATGAAACGTGGCTCCCATCCAAAAGTCTCCCGGTCTTATTCCTCCAGGTTTACACTGCGCATGGGGCTTGTGGATGGAGCTGTGGGTGGTGCATCGCAAGCTACCAGGTCTCGCTGTATGCGCAGGCGTCCTGTGTCTGTCCTATGGAGGCCGCAGTGACAGGCAAATGCGGAACCAGAGGCCGCCAACTCTGAGTAGATGGCCAAGTTGAACGAAATTGTTAATGTAACTCTTCAAGTGTGATTGCGTTTGGTCGGTTCGTCAATTCAAAGAGGAACTATTCGAGGGGATTATTGCCGTTCGTGGAGCGGATATGATCATCTTGATGGACAATAGGCGGCGAGTTTATTTACTGTCGATTACACTCCGTCACGTCGCAGTGTTGTGAAACGGATATTTGTCGCTTTATATATAGAGTACGCCTGACGGGCGGAAACCAACCACGTGCTAGAACACTGCCACGGAATCATTCTCTGGAAAGAGACTGACCCAAACCACTCAGCTGTCATCACGGAGAAGTTGTTGGTATCATCCTTCACAGGACCTGAAATAGGAGTTTCCTAAATGCAATCTTGGAAGATATCCATTCCGGTTTTAGTCAATCCAAGATCAGGAACATCTCCGCCACCTTGTGGACTATTCCGTATGGTCTATTCCGTGTGACTTTCTCTCCTACACAGTGTAAAATATTTTATCTTTTGGGTGCAAAGCTGAACTGATCATCACGTTACTTCTCGCAGATTCGCCCTGCTAGGGATCACCACTTACACATGTAAAGGCGCTCAGCCTCCGTTCCGCGCAATCGTTCCATGCATTGGTGTATTTGTCGCCAAATCATGGATCTACAATGATGTCTGTAAATGAGACGAACGTCACTGAAACATCTGGAGAGTGAGGCTGAACTTAAAACTTGCAACCGTAGGGGGAAGTGCTTTGCGATCAGTTCAAATATCAGTGGCCTTGTCAGATGTACATCCTGTCTAATAGTATATTGGATTATCGTTGAAAGCAATGGACGACGCATTCGACCTGCCTTGATCCTCCTGGCGTGTGTCCTAAACTGACCAGAGAGTACTTAGTTCCGAAGCGCTACGGAGGGTATAGCATTCACAGTGTTCGGGTTACTTGCACCTCAACCGTAAAATTGCCTGATGATGAAATATAGGGTGAAATAGATTCGGCGCTTTTGCCGTTAAAATAATATGTCGTTTTATTGTAAGAAACGACTCTAGTGGTTGACAAAAGCTTTGACTCACCGAGTAAGCGACTGTTTTCCAGTACCGCCCACGCCGACCAACAAAGCGTTGCCTCGGTCTTGCCTGAGCATCCTTGCAATTCTGCAAACGTGCTCGATGGCGTCCGTGAAAAACACCAGTTTGTTATCTTTCATTTGACTAATATTAAAATCGTCCATATACTGAAGTGTACAAAAGGTTGGATAATGAACATATTGTGGCATTTGTGCCGCAGTAAAAAGACGAATGCGATCATCCATCGATATTGTTTGCAGGTAAAGATTTGTAGGACATCCTCAGTTTATCATTAACAAGCGGAGCAGGTTAACAGTCGTTAAATCTGCTCGACTGTCGCAAGCATCATGTAAAGCTGTTTCACACAATCCAACTCGCTACTGCATCCGCATGTAAACGAGTACTGATTGGTTAAAAGAATGCGAAACTAACATTGTTTACTTTCCAATAATACGTGTCCGTAAACCAAAGCCAGATGACGCCGCAGAATATCGCAGAACTTTGTTACATTAAACAGAAGGTCAAACGAAACGCCTGGTCCAAGCTCAAGCGCGCAATCATTTGGCAAACGACCACCTGCGCGCATCGGAACTTAATTTCACAACCCGAGAGCTCTTTCTACCGCTTGTTCCACAGATGCTGTGAACATCTTTGGGTCATCACTCTCCTACAAAACGTTGTCTGCGCTTTCAAAATATTGCCGCGGGCTTCCTCTTGTATTTCTTCAAGTCAGAGGTGTAGCGTAGGGGCGGTGGTCCGCCCCACTTTACATGTAACATGGGGCATCATTTTTATTGCCATTGATTGCTCGATACCAATTATAAGGGGCGAAAATTCCAGATAAGCTGAGGGTCGAATATTTTAATGTCACTCCGTATGATATACAACACCTTTTCGCCATGTGCCACATCTTGCATAAGCGCTTCCCAAAGATTCTCTTAGTTGTCCCATTGTGATAACTTTCACCACCTTTACCTCTGTGTCCGAAACGATCATCCATTTCATTGAAAAAGAATGTGCACTTTACCCTCAGTCGATTGGATGGCCATCATGCGCCTATTCTGCCCTAAGTCAGAGCGAAAACTGTGCCAAAGTTCCTGGCGGCAGAACTAGTTGCTACACCACGGCTTCAAGCTCTAATGTCCGTGATGGAAGCATATAATCAGAGGGACAAGACAGAGTTACTTGACGACGCAACGGGGGAGATTACGACCGATCGAACGGTAGTCAAACAAGCCGAAGGGAACAGCCACTCAGAGGACTCGGGTCCGATGCTGTTGAAGATTCGCAACACGCCATCACTGAACATTGATCTCAGTCCAGTGCAATGTCTGCATATCCGAAGTTAAAAAACCCTAATACCTGCGTCGGCAAAGCTTTCGCGCTCGGTCTTTCCGTCACATGAGCAACTGTAAAGGAGTTTAGAAAGACCAATAGCAAATCAGAAACAGCGCTACCTGGGCTGTCAGTAAATGATGGAGTGTGGATTCAACCAATACTGGGTGTCAACGAGCAATGCAAACAAGACGTAGTGGCCGCGAGGGTCGAAAAAAGATCTTATGAGGTCAGTACCGGAAGGAAGGTAAGCAGAAGGAATCATGTGCAGCGGATGCGACATCGGGAACCAGAAGGTGAATCTGAAGCAAACCACATGCGGTTTACAGTGGGATCATAACGGCAGGGACAGTAAAGACCACGCGGGGCGTAAGAGCGCACGGAGTCTTCAACGACACCGATGCGGATGACCACGAAAAGCTGGAAGATGGGCGGAGAATATACAATCATAGGAACTCGATGAACTCACATGAGGAAGCAAGCGGATAGGTTTCCGCAAACGAACAGAGCCTATGACTGGAAGTCTACGCCTGATGGTTTAATATTTGACTGTGTTGGAGTGAGCTTGTTTGGCTGAGGCAAGAGGAGAATCTCACGAATGAAGATGCGTCTTTAGTTGTGAAGCTATCTGGCTTGATACACCGTGGCTTGTACAAGCTAGCCATGCTACCAATTTGTCAGAGATTGCGCTGCTGAGTAAATCAATTGCCGTACGAATGGCCGAGCTTTGCGACAATAGCTTGTTCGATCATGTACTTGACGACTTACGTCTTCATCCAAAGGAGCGTTATTAAAAGGAATGGAATGTTGTGAAGCTATCGACCCCTTCCTTAAGTGTAAATAAGCCTTAGGATTCAACATGCTAAGCAGCTGCGTGTATTGCTGCCTGACAAACGCCCGAAATTCTGGGTTATCGTCCGAGCTACGAGTGAGTCACGCTGACGCCCGCCGGTTTATGAGTGTGTGTGTTGGTGAGACAACACGTCATTTGATCCCGTAGTGAACTGTTGACTAGCTTCTGGCCGCATGTTTCTATGCCAGGTCATGGATTTCGCAAACATAGGTATTGCAAAACCAGGGTGAATGAATTGTGAAGACGGTGCACCTGTGTAGGTGAATCCAGGAGAGAGTAAATCGAGGACATGACAGAAGAAGTTGAAAAAACCCAAGGAAAGTTTCCGTCGGGTCGATCTGTGACGTCTCTCAGGATAGAGGCTTTGGCGCCCGTCACACCAACAGCTATAAACCCCAAGGAACATTTTTTAAACGTGAACATCAGAAGACACATGTCGTGAGTTAACTCAGATGTTGCGCACAAAACTCCGTGGCACCATTGCGTTCACCCTCTCCATGCAAGGACTACAGACTTCTGACTACGCGTTTAGGCTCCCGTTTGTCCGACTCCCATGGTTGTCCTAATTTTTAGTGATACAAAGTGTGTTTAAGTATTAAATTCTGGGGCACCTGTCACCAAAGCCTAGCCAAACTTCATTTTGACCCCGAGGAGAATCGCTCGGTGAATGAGGCTGCTTGATTTTTACTTAACTAGGAGCTTGCATCAGCTAACAGAAATTCATGGATTGTAGATCAACCCTTCCACTTGCGATATGATGCTAAATGGCCTGTCGGTGCTGTGAATGCAATTAGAGAAGCACTGAACCCTCGGCTTTGAAAGCCGATGAACCGAGCGACCGTGAGAACGTGTTGTTGTGGACTGAGCTTAACTAATTTAGTGCCCCAAGGATCCCGCTAATGATTCACTTCCCACCCTTATTAAACTGGATTCTACCCAACTAGAAAGACGATGAACAGCAAATTCGGAGGACCCAAAATGACTTTGAGCCTATTTAAAAACTGGTTCCGAACAAAAGCCCTCTGCTGGTACACAAACGGATATCGAACCCGGTTGGTTTACGTGACTACGTAGTGTAAGATGCAACTTTGGTCTACGTAACGCTTCAAACGCTTGAAATAACACAAGGTTGCGCGTGGAAAACTGGATTACAATCTGTCATGCATCTGCACGCTCTATGCTAAACACACTGGCTTACAAATGTGCCATCACCTCGAACACGAGAAAAGTGAAGCTATGTAATACGTTCGAATTGTACAGACGGATAGCCGGGTCAACATATACGCATCAGTACTGGGTGACAACCTAAATGTGTTAACAGCGGTGTCAACGCTGATCAGCTGGCCGACTGATTGACATGTCACGTAGCCCATTCGGTTGTATTGACACCTTTTAGCGCATAGTCTTCACATCCGTCTAGAAAAGTGCATCCAGCAACCATGCGTTTGATTACGAGTTTTTCCTGACGAGCAAAGCGTTCGTTTGAACTGTTGGGTGTCAGATAACTGGCTGCGTCACAGCTGCCGTAGGAGTCGTCGTCTTTTGCTACCGACGCCAAATGGCAGGACACAAGAGCAGAAAGCTAGAAACCTCACATTTACTGCCATAAATTCATTCATCTGGTACGTAATTCCAGATGGCAGCTCAAAAATCCCCGCTGATTTGTGACAACTGCTATTCACCGTAATCCGCGGATTATTCTTGTTGTGAGTGCTTATCACGCGCCACCGTCTGTCGGGCGATACACGTGACTCGTGTGTGAATAAAAGCGCCTGCAAGTAAACGAACCATAACTTGGTCGTGTGTACACATTACGGTCGGGTCCTTTTGGTGTCCGCGTTCTTACTTACAATAATGTGTCGTCACTTTTCAAAAATTTGGCTGAAAAACGAACCATTTGAATTGCGCTACCATATACATCCTACCAAGACGGTGGTCAGTGACGCACGACTATAGTCCGTGGATATAGATAAAAGGATCAGCCACTTTGGAGAAACACCACGAAACTGAGTGCCACCAAATCCAAAAAACCATGCCCGTACCACAATGACGATATCCTGGTCCTGAAGAAAGGAAAAAGCAGTGGTCGTAGTAACATACCAGGTACATGGTCTGGGAGCGCATGCACCCATATGGATCAGTAATTCCTGGTCAGTGACCAACGTCTAAATGCTCCAAGGAATGACATTCAACCTCGAGCAGAGCAGCTGCTGCATCCGACTCAGTAGTAACCCATCGCTTTCACTGTACACAACTATAGCGTATGGATGGGAATAAAGATTACACGAAACACGAGAAAGCCACGAAAACATGAGAGATTGGAAACAGGCAAACATCCAATGAACAAGATCAAACAGCGTAACGCAAGTCCCATGAGACGAGTTGAGAGCGGATCTCAAGCGACGAGTGTTGGCAGGCCTAGACCAAAGAGGATAGGGAAGATATTGGTCGAAAGTCCTATACATCAGGCAGAAACATCTTTGCTTGTGCCTCCAGGAATAACCCCAAACAACCACGGACAAGCAAGTCGGGAGCCTTGGAACAACTCTATACTGGTCAGAATGTAACCTACGGAACGGAAGATCCGGGGTCAAACAAGCAGAAAAAGTTTGCCAAGTTGAAGCAGAGGTGACAGCCCGTGAATTGTCACATTCGGTGCGTTGCGGGGCGGAAACGTTGCCAATATATACGTATGCCTTAGAGTTTGGCTATCTGGTGTCTTGTACAATAAAATTGTGCTGTTTGCTGCTCCGTACTTTGTACAAAAGCACATACGTGCCCCCCCACCAAGAGAAAACTCATAACCCCATCCACACACCGCATGTTCAATGTTAACCCGAAGGAATAGGGCTATGACGCTTGCGGATGGAGACACGATTGATTCGGAACCAATCCGCACTACTTCGACGTCCACAGACCCAGTATACAATTAGAGTACACGATGGTACATAGGGCACTGGCGGAATGGAAGCCCACAACACCATGGAATCACATTTGGAACCTTGCATTGTTGCAGGGAATGTGCTCCTCATCTCTCCCAACCACGGCCATCCTCCCGCTGGAGGCAGTAATCTGTGTGAAACTCTGAAGGAATAGGCAACTTGTCAGCATTCGCAGTGTGTGCAACCTAATACGACATATTATTCGGTGGGGGGAGGGGTTAGTAAGGACCACGCTAGCAACAGATCAAAGCACCATTCAACCGTGCCAATTTTGACAGTGTCGGTAAGTGATCGAAGGGATTGGCCTTGGGAGCCAAAACAACAGGTCTACCACATGGCACATGAATGGGAAGGATGAACTAATTTAGGGGCAGAAATCTCTTTGAATATCGGTATTGGTCCCACATCTGAGCGTATTTGCAGACCGGCCACTAACTTTTGGTGCTATAAGTAGTGACCCTCCGGCAGTCTGATGTTGGGTAACAAGTTTAGTGATAGAATTCTGACACGTAGGGAAGCATCATTTGATATCCTAGTACAACGCTTGTGATCTCATGGCGACACTTCCATGGTTTCCGTTGCTGTTTCGCCCATGCTTGATAAATCAGTTTTCCAGTTCTGATCCACGTTCGGTATATCAATCGGATCAAACTTATCCCCGCTGCGTATTTCAGTGTAACTCGTATTTGCGCATATACTACTTACGAAACATGAACTATTCGTGGTTGACAACTAAGAAGTGGCGACTAAGACATGAAGTTTGCTGTCTTGTTTGTTAATGTACTTCGGGTAGTGAACGTTGCCTGCTGTAACAGTACACTACAAAATTTGACCTCGTATTTTTGCAAAGAAAGTAAGACCTGTTTCAGGGCATATTTCTATGCTCAGATGTCAAATTTCCCTTGTGCCAGCTCCACTTTTTGAGATATCACATAAATCCTTCATTTCATTAATTTCACTGTAATATTGACGCTAAATGTTGTTTCAATAAAGCTATACTTTTTGTGTATATGTAAAGATATGTTACAAATGTTACAAATTTTATTATTTCACAAAGTAACTTAACAGCATAAAAAATCTAACGACCTACCCAGAAATCGTAAACATGAGGCTTAGACTGTAACTTTAAAAAGAATGCGGGTAAAGAAAAATGGATTTCAGCTTTCGAATCCGCACCAATGTAAACAATAAGCGTCCACCGGTGTAATGATAAATAAAATCCTGACGAAAAATAAGAAGTATCTCACCTCTTCCAACAGCGTTTTTAGTTTCTCCATGTTGGTAAACTCTTCATAGAGGCGTTCAGAGCGAGGAAGGCCTGGTTTGTGGAAATCCCCAAACAGTATTGGTGTTTTCGTTAACGTTTCCATGTCCACAGCCTGGAGTGAGCAAAAGGCAAAAGAATAACTGGGTGGAAATGGGACATCAACAAACGCAAACAAATGCGACCTCGGTGACTGTGTCTCACTAAATTTTGTAGTCCATTCATTCCGCTTCGTAACGGATATATATATATATATATATATATATATATATCCAGCACTTAGCTAATAAACCATTGGCACTGTGTCACAACACATGAGTTACGACAAAAGAAGAGAAGAGAAAATTCAGCCAGGAGAATAGAGTCTCAAAGCACGTTCGCTATGCAGTACGATTCGTGGGACATAACCAATAGCCTTTCCAAGCAGGTCTTCTCGCTTTCCTTGGACCCTGAACACGGGTGTCTGAAATGTCCCACGGTCGACAACGGCAACGTTCGTGACTCGGCACTCTGGATCCAGGTTGTTTGTTGGCCACCTTTCAGTTGCGTCAAAACAACCCCGAGGCATACAAACAAAACCGGCGCGGCAACTGTGGAGAAGATATACGGAGGACGTGCCCAAGCGACCGGAGACAAGCAAGGAAAGTATGCAGTTCAATGTTCAGCTAAACTTGTCTGATTTGATGATTCGACCTCGAACGTCGTCGTTACTAACGTGATGCCCTTAACTTGCAGCAGCGATGCGCCGGAAGTAGCGGTGATCAAAAACAGACAGGCTTTGGACATCACTCGCTTAAAAGGCCAGGTGTCGCAGCAAAACAGTAGCAGAGTTCATTCCGCAGTGTAGTGGACTCGATCACTTGGCAACACCGCAGAGAAACGGTATTTTTCAGATAAAGCCTGCATTTTAGACTAACGGAGGTCACCTGTGGTTTCGTTCGCTTTGCATGCCAATGACTACAATTTGTCAAGCTGCGTTGCATCGTGACCAGCAGGCTTGAGATCAAATCTGATATGACCATGAACTGGTCTCAGTTTGGAATTGTGTGAACGATGAGGAGGTGAGCACACATACCGATGGTAAGTTATCTACAACACGAAACACTACTCGTACAACTTGCAGTTTACTGAAAGAGTGGTAGTGTGCTCGAAAACGGGATGCCAGCATGAGCACTGAGTATGTGTGAGTTTAGAGACTGGTGGGAAACGCAGTCCTTGTACAAACTAGCAATTAGGGACCAGTTGTTCAAAAATCGAACTGAGACGGAAGGATGTGATGCGGAGATAATTATTCTCTGTGAAGTGGGGGAACCTGTGTTGATGTAAAAGGTGGTGAACTCTGTAATATCAAATCGATACCTGCAAGTATGTTCAAAAACCAGTCTTATGGACCATATACACCAAAATGGAGTTGAAAACAGGTAAGAGCTAAGGGATTTCAACAGACAGGTGCCACGTCTACATTAGCTGCCGGCTAACTTTCTGCTGTACTGTTGACAATAGTCAAGGTCAGGACGGAACGAGAGGTGAGTTAAACTGACACCATTATCTTGTTCCTACAAGCGTCGCAATACAACCGGCAAATAACTGTACAGAAAAAAACAAGTAAAACGACTACTTTTACATCACTTTTCTTATACATCGAGAATGGGAGTAACGGTGGAGGGAAAAGAAAGCAAAAAGGGTTACAACCTAAACGCCGGTGGAGTCTGCACTTCGCCACGTCAGCAAGTGTATCCAACCAAATTTGTTCACCTTCTTTCGGACCCCAGTCCGTAGGTCGAAGGCTCTAACCAAAGACAAATTTGAGGTCTGGGGCTTTATCCTTCTTCACCAAATGATCGATTGACCTTTCCTCATCCAGAATCTCATGAGAGTAAATTGGCTGGCATGCGCAACACGGGACCGGCCATCGAAACCGGGTGCGTGAACTCACGCTATTCCGTTGCATCATGAATAAGACAGCGAACTCGCTCAGTAAGCAGGCGGTGTTTCAAACAGATATGATCCAAACTGCAAGTGAACTGGTGGTCTAACGCAGACAATCTTTCTTATGTCTAACAACTTGATGAATCACGTCTTACAATCGCGCGTTATGGTTGAAGAAACAGCAGAGTTGTAGACTTAACCTTTCAGAGCGAAACTGATGTCGGGCCTGCGCCATAAGGCGTGCAGCTGAGCATAGGGACTTATGCTTTACATATACGCCTTGTGACTTCATCCTACGTGCAGACCCTAACATAGCTGCCTCGGTATTACTAGTTTTCAACGATTTCTAGCTAATCCTCAAAGAGAGTCAGCATAGGGAGCGGTAAGTGCCATTCTAGGAGGCAAGGTTGGTATTTTGGGGATGCAAAGCAAAGCACAAATCGATTGACATGCAAACCTAATTTTCCCATTTATGCTTAACAGACTGGTAAATTCATACGTACTGGGTCAATATCGTCGACACCCTCCACCAAATAGAGAAGCTGATCAAGTGACCTTAACTTCACACCATCTAAGTAGAGCCCGATGAACGCAGTTTCCGTAACTTCTTCGCTAGCGAAATTGGAAAAAAAGTGACAGCGGCCATTCCTTTTCACATCACTGGAGATATCGAAGAGAGCGAATGCTAGCCAAAACCTTTCACTCTGCTTGAATAAATGCGTAAAGCGCCGCAGTAATACTTACTTATTTTCGAAGCACACCTTTACTGTTCAAACAGTCCTAAAGGGTAGGTCGATGCATCGGACTGAAGGCATCTTGGAGGTCGAGGCACACAAATGCGATGGATCGCCAATACAAGTGGCGGAAAAGTTGTGGTCAATACAACATCGACCGAGACGAAAGATGCGCTGTTCTTCCTTACTCCGAAATCCAAGGGCACCAATCAGTCCACGAGGTACTGCAGATGCCAATAATTAACAAGCGATGGAGATCAGACTGATTCCTCATTGTGCTTGCCGTCTGTGGAATGTGAGCCCGCTTTGGCATGGGGATTAGAACAGCACAGTCCTACCGAATGAGATGAAACATGTGCTTTTGGACGGCGAGAAGCCACAGATCTATCCTACACTGTACTGTCTTTCTTCCTTACCTTGAAGAGACTTGGTTTGTTCCTTTCTCTCACCACAAATGTCGGCCGGTGACCGGTGCCTTGTAATCTGGAAGTCACAGGTTTGAATCCGTATAACTACGGGAAACCTCGAGGTATGCCCAACCCACGCGCGACTGGTAGTGATCGCATGGCAGCAGAGCGTTGGTAGTGTGTGCATACGTACCCTCAATGACTTCTTCTTTGCATCGCAAATCCTCATTCTCCCCTTGTAGAGGATGTGAGGACTTCACAATTACAAAGCCCTTCTAGGTTTATTATCCCTGTACAAACCTGTCATCCCTATTCTGTGGTTATAAACAGCAGACCTAATGTCAAAACCCTTTCATCCTTCGTCTTGTGTGCATTTTCCTATAAACCTCATGCACAGTTCCTTTCATCGTTCAAGGCTCCTCCCATTTACGTCTGCATCCTAGTTCTGCAACGATTAACATGAGCTGTCTACCCCATCCTCTGCGCCTGCACGTCTGTGACCCCATGTTACAGACTGATCCCATACCACGTCAGTGTCTTCCCAGCCCTCATTCTATTCGTTTGTCTCATCCGAACATTGTGCACAGTGGATCCATCACTTTGTACCGTGGTCACTTTGAAGCCTATCTCTCATATCGAAGCAATTGCTACTGCGGCTGCTTTGAATTTGAAGAGTTATTGTTAAAGTATCCTAATCCTGACTAATTCGTATGCAACTAGTACCGTTATCCACTTCCGCCTTCGTTGTCTAGATGTTCCCGTCGATCTTGTGCCAACACACTCAAGGTTACCGCAGGTCGTCGGCCATGGACTGCATTCACCCGCATGGTTAAGTTGTGATAAATATTGCTGCCTCCATTTTACCACCTTATGTTGTCTGATGTATCGAATTGTATTGACGTTTGATTGATACACTGCCTGGTGCGACGAAGTCTTCGTTCTGGCGGCACTTCGCCTCCTCAATTCTCAGGACATAATCCAGAGCCCATATCCTGTCAGGTGGTGTTATACAAGCGCTCATGTTAGTTCGCGCGTCGAATATGGCCTTTGTGTGCTATGCGTCCAGTTCTAGATGCCGGGATTTACAACTTGTCTGCGCTATTTGTCCCTGATGTCTTCTCATACTCTAACAGCTTCTGTTCTTTGAAAAGCACGGTAAGAAGACGAAAACTGGTAGATGCATGCATTTCGTATTGTCGCCTCAATACCATTAACAATAACCGGTATGCAACTACATACTTAAGTATGCGTGTGACCAAATAAGCATGAGGTGCAAAATGAAAGACGGAAGTTCCACCCCTATATCCACGGTAATCTTAAGCTAATAAATAATTGCTTTTGAACAGACAGGGCCGGCTTCACCCGGCTTATCAAAACGGCCTCGGCGAAACGGAGGAAGCGGGGATTAGGGTGACGTAATACACGTGTGAACGTTGATCTAACCTCTATCCGGTGACGCATAGTCAGTAGGTGTTTACCTATTGAGGAAGCTGGCGGCTTGCGCAAGCACGGAACTTCAGTGGGACAGGGATGCTGGTCAATTTCAAGTTGAACCCACCTTGGCACGTGTTCCTTTAACCGGGAAGTCAGAGACCGATTGGTTCTGCTTATGTAACTGTCTCCGCAGTAGCACACGAATTTGTATATGCAATGTGAGTTGGTCCCTATCGGTTGAGCTTCCTTTGTTGGAGCCACCGGCAAGTTACAGGTTCTATTGATGATCACAACCTGAGCGGCACAGTTGCATACCGGTTATTGTTAATGGTACTGAGAAGACAATACGAAATGCATGCATCTACCAGTTTTCGTCTTCTTACCGTGCTTTTCAAATTTCTGAAGGGAATTAACTGCTTTAAGCTTCTGTTCTTGTTGGGATTCACTAGTATTGAAAATATTACAACAAGCATTTCTAGTGCGTTCATGTGCGTCAGTACCCCCCCCCCCCACAGTAATAGAACAAATAATATGAATCATCATTCAAAATTCTCAACCAAACTGTCAGGCTGATGTGCCCGCGGATATGTCACCAGCCAATTAGAGTCCATTCACGTCACCGGCTGTGGGAATACCTGCTGGTTTGAGCAAAATGGACCGACAAATTGTAGACAGGTAGGAGGCCAATCAGCCACTGTCGACGAAAACTGGTCACACGTGGAATCGACAGTGGAAGGCATCCGGATCGGATCAGCCTAAAAGGAACAAAGCTGTGCTTTGTCCAGAACAATTACGAAACAGATTGGCTCGAACAGCCACCAGCAGATGAAACATGTGCTCTGGGATAGACAGACAAAGCAGTGCCGATGCGTCTAAGCATGGTTTGAAGAGAATAACACAAACAGAGCAGAAGTCGATTGAAGAGAGCAGAAAATTACGAACCAATAAAAAATATGCAAATGATGCTTTCCTTTACAAACGACGTATTGTTATCGTTGCTCAGACTTTGTTTCGATATAAGGATGGGTACGTCCACAACAACAAGAGGAAAGTTTGTACTTTTGGCAGCTGCCTCACTGTCATTGGACCATAAGACATGGGATGGTCCTATCACTGAAAGATAAGAGCAGTGTAGCCCTAAGCTGGGATCGTGAAGAATGAAGCCAACGTTCAGGAGCAATCTACAAACATCTGGCTATCATGGTACACAAACGGCTGCTTATTGTGTGTGAGAATAAGCCGGTTTTTCGTCAGAAGTTCAGATGGGCGGTAGCGTTCCACCAAACTGTTATGTGAAACTTCAAGTAAAAATGTTGCAGGAAAATAAAATAGATCCCTTTATACAGGCGCAGAACGCACCGGATCTTTTTATTATTGTTAGAGGAGCAGTAAAAATACAGGTATGTTTATCTAGCCGTTTAGGACTTCGGACTTTCGTTTTGCTCTGGTGGTTCACTGTGGTTTGTTTTAGTGTATCAGTTTGCTACCCCTATTGGCTATTTAGAGTCGTTATTTTTGCCTTCAGATCACAGCCCTAGTCCGACCCTAACACTTTCAGTTCCCGTTCTTTGTTTACACCTGATTGGCTCCATATTTGTTCAGTTTTTGTTGGCTTTACTTGTCCGCTCTCTCTGACTGGCTTCACGCTTGTGCGTCATGCTATATAACGATATATAGTACAATTTGTGTATAACTATAGTAATACTAGTGGGAGTAGTTTGTTGCTTCTCAGTATCATGTAGATCGTAAGAACGGAAAATTCTGAGGAGTGAACGGTTACTTGCGTGAAAACTTTGTGAGTGTATGGTGTTAGGTAACCTAACAAGCAAAGACACAGCGAGATGACTGCGAAGATTTAGAGATTACGGGCGCAGTCAGTAAGTTAGCTCTTGCATACGAAACACGAGAATTCGTCCATTAGAGCAAACACAATGGGCACTTGGTAAGGGGAGGCAAAATTAACATGTTACAATGCTGGTTGCATCATAAAAACAAGTTAACTATGTTCGCGCACCAGACATTCCCTTAGTGGGCTTTCAAATGGGAAATTGTTGGAATCTTACCCCCAACTGAGCAGGCGTATCAATATTAGTATTATATATTATTATTATTATTATTCAACACTTGACCAATGTATAGTTGGCGGCGCCACAACACATATTTAGCAACAAGAAAAGGATAGAAACGGGTAGTCAGTGATTTGGAAAGTTTAGAAGGTTAATGTGTTGTGTGGGCAGAGATCTTCCCGGTTGCGCAGGCCCAGGAAGAGGGTTGACGTAAGGGACCCCACCCCGAGCCTTTGGTCGTAAAGACCTAACCCGCAAAGCAGCGGGGCGATTAACGAACACCGATGACATCCAGGTGGCTCCTTCGCCTTCTTTGTGCTCAGTAGCAGTCCACAGAGAAACCGGTGGTCAGCAAGGTTGTTCATCCGCTCTCCGTTATATACTCCCCTCTGGTTACAGAAGTGAGTGGTCAGTGACCCTATAGCCGGTCACATTGGCTTTGACACAGCGCCCTACGAGCTCTTGTGGTATGTGATGGAGAATCAGGTGACCAGCCCAGAAATCCCCACGCTCTGAGACGCTGCCGCTGAGTATCCGCGACTGATTATTCATCTCGCCTGCAAGGCAAACGAGACTTATTCACAGTTACCTTCATAAGGAAGGCATTCCACAATCCGCAACCTGGGGACGGGCCGATAGCGTACAGCATACATATCGTTTGCAAAACAGAGTAAACTACTTAAATGAGAATTGGAGAAAATCGTGGTATGTACTCACTTCACCAAAGTGTTTCGAGGTCATCTCTACGAGGATCTCATTGAAAAACTGCTTATCTTCCCGGTTAATTAAGCGGTCGTGAAAAACTCTCTGAGCCTCATGAAGGAATAGACGCATCAAGGACTTCTTGTCTCGAACCGTGCTTGTATCGCACTGCAGGATGCCTGACAAAACGGTAAATTCAACGGTGTACTGATGAGATGGGGATAACAATATTGTGATGGCTTAAAAGCAGACACTACTGCACCAGTTATCAGTAGGATAGGAAGACAAAGAAGTTAAGCGGCACTGGGCCAACAGCAGACCATAGTGACTCCCCGAAAGAAAAGAAACACTTGGGAACCGCAGACGTATGTGCGGGAGGAATGGAAACAAGCAATGCGCGTCACGTAACCACTAGACACAGCAGCAAGGCACGCCATGCAACCTCCAACAAGGAGTGCGTAGATGGGTAGAGGTTTAGTTGGCCCGAACCGATGCATCTAGTACATGCTGCTTGGTACATTTAGTCACACCGTCCGCACCTCGTTTTCTTACAGTATGACCAATGACGCAGGGGTAAGTCTATTATAAGCGTATGAACTGACATACGGTCCGGCCAAGCAGGAGCTGTGCGGTGAAAGGGTACGGTATTACATACATGCACAAAGGCATCAGCAGTACGCCGGTACACAATGCCGACGCTTCATTGCCGCATAACCACCAACAGTCACCCACGTGGGTTAAGGGTGCTGTGAGAGTCTCCCGGTCCCTATGCAGGCTGGAACTCGCGCCCTCGGATTACAAGGCAAGCTTGCGATCTTTACGACTACCAGCCGGCAGGGACAGACGGTAAACAGTTTGGTTTTGTGTATTTCAAAGCGCCTTTGCACCAGACATATAGCCAGGTCTAAAGAAACATAGAAATACTGTCTGGTTAGTGCAGGATACTCGAGAAAAGCTAATTAGCCAAACCAGTTACTAGCAACATTACCAAGGATTGGTTGAAGTCAGCTAGACTTTGCCTTCCACTGAGATGTATATCTGTCTCGAGTGTGCCCTTCGTAACCCTGTTCAGGTGTTGCTGCGCGTGCACCGGTTTTGAGTGGAATCAACGGATGTCAAGGCGAAGACATAACATTTGATCGCAGCAGAGCGTTCCCAACTCCTGATTTGGGGACATAAGGACTGCGAGCACACCTAAATAGAAACGCTATCGGATATGGGCCAGACTCGTGCTCTACGGTAGACACGTTGAGACACTCCTCCCCTGAATGGATGCTTTTTGTATCGCTTAACCGCTTTCATTGCCCACGCTTTAATTTTAGACACTATTTACTAGCTCCCTTTTAGGTCGGTTCTACTTAAAATTTTACCTCGGTTTCCTTATCTTTGCAAAGCACGGAAGACGAAATCTGGTAGATGTATGCACTTCCTAATGTCTTCTTAGTACCATTGACAGTAGTCGATATGCAGCTGTATAACACTGTGGGTGTGACCAAACAAATTTGAGGTGCAAAATCAATGACAGTCTTTCTGCCGCTGTGTATAGGGCATTCTTAAGCGGACACTTAATTGATTTTACACACGCAGTGTCGGCTTCATACAATTTATTGCGGCAGCCTCGGTGAAACGGTGGAAACGGAGATAATGGTAATGTAACACAAATGTGAACGCTGATCCAATCTATATCCGGTGAAGCGTAACCAGTAAATGTTTACCTATTGCGGAAGTTGGCGGCCTGCGCGAGCAAGGAAATTCAGGGAGGGAGTGATGCTGATCAATTTCACGTTGAAGCCACCATAGTACTTTTTATTCGGAAAGTCAGACCTATCGGTTCTGCCCATGCAACTGGCTCCGCAATATGCTGTGTGATTTGAGCCCGATTGGCTGAACTTCCTTCGTGGGAAACACCGGCAAACTATGAGTTCGATTAATGACCACAACTTGAGCATCACTGTAACTGCGTGGCGGAGAAAAGACGCTTAGTCGTCCTTAGCACAACAAACTCACCCTTGAAGGACACTATATAAATGTTTCTCTTGGTCACCATACACACCAAGTCCTCCACTTACCTCCACAATAATTCAAAAGGGATCAGGTCGGCTTGGACATCGGTTTCAACATCTTGGCGTAAAGCGAAGCAACAGGGCGAAAATTTTGTGCCTTGCATCTAAGGGGTTAGATTTTCTGTTGCGACTGCTAGCAATTACGTCACATGTGCGCAGTGCAAACGGCAGTGAGTCAACCCACTCGAAACAAGTTGCGATTGCCACATTCTGTTACACACTCGCACCAACTATGTTCAAGTTGAATGGTGCAAAGCCCTCTAAGCGATTAGTGAACCAGAAATGCCAGAGAGAACAGTATATTTAACAGGTTGCCATGCAACGCCTGATCAAACGCTCATTACCGAAGGAGAAATGTCGCCGCTAATTGATGCTTAATATCGACGGGGTTTTCGAAGTTGAGTATTAGGCTTTTCGGCCAGGTATCGCATGATTAGGATGTTAACGTTTGTCTTGCGCCATACTGGTTGATGAACTAAAAAGGGAATCATGTTTTGCTACGTGAAATTCTCCCAGCTGTGCTCGATATCAATGGGCGGTTGCTTTTTAACGTCCCGAAGTGAACCACTATCGTACGGGAGTGACAGCAGTAGGTTCCCAATTCCTTAGAATACCTCCATCAAGTAATAGGCTACAAAGGCTTTGCAACCAAACGGATTGCCATCTGCATATCATATGAGCATCGTATCTAACATACCATCAGAGCCGTGATGAATAGAGAGTTCCAAAAGTTTGATCGGCTTATTGTCCTTGTAGACAATATCTATTATACTGAGTAAAACAGCAGGAAATCAATAACTCGTTCTGAAGACTTGCTGCCCCGTATCATCAAGTTGTCTCAACCGAGCCGGAACATTACAAAGGCACCCAAATCTATCCAAGAGCAGGAACGAAAAATCGGAGCGCAGCTGCAAATTAAGCCCTAGATACATTGTATCACGTCCTCTGCACTCCGGCATTGACTGAAAGGTATCCGGCGAACCACCAGTGGTAACCAATCGCTCGCCAACCACCAAACTTAAGTGAACATTACCAGCTTTTAAAATGATTGACAAATGCCCAGGCTATGCGTAACTGGACACTTGCTGCCTAATCAAAAATTCGGTCATCTGGCTAGGTTCATCAGCCACTAGCACACACGAAACGCTAGTAATTGCAACCAGAACGACGCGGGAGGGAGCAGGACGTGTACTGTCACAACAACGATGTGCAACTGACCACTCTCAATCCTGTACAGATATGGACCGCGTTTCCTTCCCATTACGGATTTGGGGGACGGACCATTACATTTTCTCATGCAATCGATGTGGCGTGTGGAGCACCACAAGGCTCCGTTCTTAGACCTCGTCTAACCTTGGTGTTCATTAACGATTTGGCGAGATCAATTACTTCCGATTTCCTATTTTCCGCTGATGATATCAAGATATGGCGAAGGATCCGAGGACCGGACGACCAGGAACGGCTAAAGTGCGATCTTAACACAGTGTCAAACTGGTCAGTTCAAAACGCCCTACCGTTCAACGTAGACAAATGTCGCGTTGTACAATTACGCCATAGATATAACTACACCTATTTACTCGGGACAAACAGATTGCAGAATAGCTCCTAGGAAAGTGACCTTGGTGTGATCGTACAGAGCGACCACAACTAATCAAAACAGGCTGAGGTAGCTGCGAAAAGAGGCAACCAGCACGTCGGCATGCTGCGAAGAGCATTCGGGATATTTGACCCATCAATCTTCCCAATGATGCACAATTCCTACGTGCGCCCGCATGTTGAATACGCTATCCAAGCTTGGCAACCTTGGTTGAAGCGTGACCTAGAAGCGATAGAGGCACCACAACGAAGAGCAACAAAGAACGTGATGGGCCTGCGCTATCACTCTTACCACCGAAGGCTGAAGTTGCTGGGAATTTTCAGCGGGCGCTATCGAAGGCTACGCGGCGATCTCATATTAGCCCATGAGATACTGAGTGACCCCAACCACGTATGCCGCCATTTGCTGAAACTCAGCCACAACACGCAGCTCAGGGGTAACTGCTTAAAATTGAAGGAACAATACAGCCGTCTAGAGTGTCGACGGAATTACTTTTCCCTTCGGGTTTGCAAACCCTGGAACGCACTCCCAGACTCAGTTGTATCCTCTCCTACCTTGGATGTTTTCAAAAAACGATTAGATGTCGCTCTTAGCTCCCAACATTTTGTTACCTAGCTCCTCTATTGTGGATTACGCCAAGCATGTTTTCAACAGGACTTATGTACCAAATGGACCTAAGTGAGCGACTATATTTTATTTCCTCACTCCTTATCTCAACTATCACTGCACCCCAGTGTCTTTCTGAACGTTCATGCTCGCTAATTTATTTTAATTTTACACTGATATTAATTATCAAACTATTCATCTCGGCAGACGTTCGATAGATGACCCAGACATATTTTGATTTCATCATATTCACCTCAACCATCCCACGGGACGTGTCAAGCACTTGCTTTTATCCCGTGATAAATCATTTTCCATTGTTCATTGTTCATGTGCCATACGAGCTTGAGCCTGGGAACAATCCGTCCAAGTTTTCATCCCCTATCTCAGCTTCGCTTGATCCGATTCTGCCCAGCTAGGAGCCGTTCGAAAGCTCGTGATTTGCTCTCCAGTGGCTGCATCACTCGACCCACGTTCAGTCCTCTGGACCTCTCTAGCGGTGTATTTGTGTCTGATTCCCTGCGTTCTCGACAAATTCCTCCTCGGTTGTTCTGGGCACAGGCTCGTTACCAGACGTCGCTTGTGACCTGCTGTCGGCTCGATCCACAAGGCTCGCATTGCCTTGTCTCGTCTCATCCATTGCGCCAGTTGGTAATTCCCTGCTACCCGTTTTCGTGGATATTTTCGGTTCTCGAGTACTTGTTGGCTTCCGCCTTTCTATATAGTGAGTTCCTCATAATCAAGTGCGTAACTTCTTCAGCACATGGTTAAGTTGTATTCGCCGTTCATCTATTGGTCAAGTGGTACCAGATGTACAAAACATCCAGTGTGGCTTAGGACGCTAGTAGCCAGTCGCTGTTTTTGATGGACATACTCTTCTTGCCAATTCTGCGTCACATGGTTTACTGGTACCAGAGATGAAAAACCTACACAAAATGCCGAAGCAGATGCCGGCTGTTATGTCTGCATAACATCCACAGGCTAGACTCGGTTCTCTGGAGCAAGAGGGCTTACCCTAGTACAAATAATCCACTTGGTCTTCTTGGTACCGAAATCACAGATGGCCAACTAAGTTAGGGAACAGCAGTTACTGAGTGACAGGTGATTTTACCTCTGATAAAAGAAGTCATAAAAGAAGTCATTGCGTATGTGGCATCAACGTCAGTACGGATACCATTTTGGCAACATTAAGGAGAAGCTGATGTATGTGTCCATGGTGCATAAGATATAAGGTAGCATGTAAGGTTCTTACCTTGAATACACTTCGACAAATCTCTGAGATTGAAAACATAGTGAGATTTTGTCGGAGTTGGCAGCAGATCACTAGCCATCCGTGTGTAAATTTCGACGGCAGCCGACACAACCGACTCCACTGCCCCTCGAACGGCTTGCGAGAAATCACGGAAGAAACCCTGATAAACGGTGATCGAAAGTGAACTACAATCAGCGCTGAATCAGTCCATGTTCATGAGTTTGCGAGCGGAAAATAATTGAGACGAACAAAGCACGCCTTTTTCCGGCTTCATAAACATCATCGGGTACAAAACGTCGGTACTAGTTGATTCCAACTCAAGTTGGTTAATGACGTTGTAAAGTTGCTCCCGTAAAACCGTTAACGTGTCATTCTTAATACTTTTTCTTCCTAAAAATTATACTGACTAATTAAGCGTATGCTTAAGAAAATTTGGAATTACACCTCACTCTTAAAACTACTTAATTCTTTTGCGCCCTAGAACATCAGGGTAGACAAGTTTACTGTTTCCTCGGGGAAGAAAATCCCAAGTATGATACATATTAGTCAATTGCTCAGCAGGTTTAATTAGTGCTAAAGAAGAATGGACTCAAGTGGCTCAGTCCAAATGCGTTTACGCGTTTGAGAATCTGTTTGCCATAAACTATGGTGGTAGCCAGTTTCAAACAATGCACAGTGAGCACGTGATGGAAGTAGCCAAATGGAATGAACTGCCCGGTTAATGGAATGTGGAGCAAATGTCCTGTGTAATTGGCTGCCCTAACTATAATCGTCAGCGATTAAGTTTCTCACAAGTAGTCTGCAATGTATAATTACATGGCACACAAGAACGAACAAGGTGTAATGTCATTACTGAAGCCAAGGCGATCAACAATCATTTGATTTTTATCGAAGCAGAGCGAGATTGGTTTTACCGAGATCCAATCAGTTCTACTACTTTGTTTGACTGAATCAGTGCCAAGAAAGCTGCTTGGTTTAAAGCACAACAACGGCGCTGTTGTGTATGAATACGACTCAGCAGCCAGAATGTATGTACTCTCATTGCAACGTGTCTGGTGTGCTTCGTTTAGTCACCTGTGCTGAATACCACATTTGCCCGTATTTCAGGTAACATCATTCCTGTTTAAAATCCCATTAACTGCATCTGTCATAGTTTGATGAATTTCATGTGGTCCGGAGAGAAAAAACCCTCAGAAAATTGTCCATTCACTCCGCAGGATATTGATGTGTAGCCCCAAATTTAGGCCCAGAAAACATTTACTGTGGATATTCCGCACACCAGGTGGAAGAGTAAGTGCAGTCTGACACGATAACCGCTGCCGCCGTAACATGTTAGTGTCATGGTAGGCTTGCTGTTGGACTAGATTCCGCGACCAGTAGGCAGACGGGGAGGTGATGGCATCAACAATTCAAAGTTGGACTGTGCATTAAAGTTCTACTATTCTTCACATCACATCTCTATCCAGACAACGTCGCCAGTGTCGTACCAAATCTTCATGTGGAAGCACTTCTAGGTGCATGTTGGTGATTGGTAAGAATGCACAGAAGAGCAACATCATCTCATAAACTACGCCTACTGCTTTTTCTGTTTGGAATTATAAAGGGAACTACTTGCTTAATACTTCCAGTTCTACTGCTGTCTCAGACAGGGGTCGGTTGGTTTCCTGTCTATTTGGTCATCTTACAATGGATTACATAAGGGCTGTTAAAGTGTAACACCATCAGTCGTATAGTAGGATTATTAAGCATCTGGACCACCAAATTCGCGTTGGATGTCATTCGATATGTGACGTAAGACCTAGTCCATTAGCAGCACAATCGAACCCGTAATTCTGTAGACGATGCCTGAAAAACACGTATCAACTCACAGACTTTTGAGGCAAGACTGTAGGCTTACGTATGTTAGTATTCTCTTACCGATGAGCATTTGTCAAACGGTAAGATTGATGCTATGGTCTGGGCGACTAGAGTAGTTTACTAACATGGTCGGTGACAGCTGATTCCAATGGTTGTAAGTATCCGAACGTCTGAAGCCACTTTTGAGGGTCATCGAGGATCACCGAGAGTTGCGTCCGTGTGCCCAAGTAAAGACAAGCAATCCGCTGCACGGTCTTGTGTAAAATGCTCATCCAAATCTCGCCTTACACAAGGTAGGCTAGGTGAACACCAAATAACGGCGCGTAGTGATTATGCAAGGAAACACTTGGTTTTGGAAGTTAAGTGGAAACAAAGTGAATATCACTAGATACTGCTGTAGACTCAGTTCTTACTATTCGCGTCCTCAAACACTATATTTTGTTAACCGAAGTGTCAGCGGACAGTTAGTTGCAACACATCTCGGCAACACTGCGGGAAAACGAGTATCTCGAGGGATTCCTAGCGAGCTATTCAAGCGTGCAAGCAATTGAGAAACGTATGGTTCATGTCCCTAAGAAGAATGCATTCCCGAAGCTCCCATTCAAAGAGGACCAAAATGACAGACGATTTCGATACCCTTTCCCCAGTCCCATAAGAAAGACTATCATGCGGCCGAGCTATTACTGCTGCACCAAGTCAAAAATTTCCTCTGCAAATCCGACGTGTACAGGCCAGACTCTATGGTACCGCCTCGTGCATCTACCTCTTTCATTGCACTTGTGGTAGGAGGCATGTAGGCCGAGCTGTGAGGAAGTTGACCACGGGGATTTCAAAACATGTTACCCGTAACCTGGCGGCAGTAAGTCCAAATCTATCCGATAGCTCCATCATCTGGTGTATATTGATTGCCCTACATGCCAACATCCGCGAGAGTAGTTCATGACTATTAACCTACAGAACACTTCTAGTCTACTGCAATTTGAAGCAATGCTTCAGTTAAACCCCAATGTACGTAAGCAGTCGGAGTTCGTGTCTACCCGCACTTTGCCCTAATGAGGCTATCGCTTACCTACATTTAAACCAAACGATTTTACGCTTTGTTCTACCATTATGTGCCACCGACTGATTCCACTGGTTATCGGTAAACAACTAATGAGAAGACGTAAAATACCTAAATTCGGATTATGATGTTGGATAGTTGCCGCTGCTTTCCAGTAACATCGTACATATGGTCGAAGAGTTGCCAATACATTTAGTACAAGGATTAGTGCTCGGTTTCTCGGTAGCACGAGAAATATACCTTATTATTATCAGTTCCATGAAAGATGAGCAGTTGCACTCAGTCAGGTAAGCCCTAACCGTCTGCAACAGCGTCATTAAACGGTCGCTTCGCACTTTATAACATCGGCAGTTATATTTTCGTTCAGTAGGAGGGGGGGGGGGAATTCACGACCTTCCTTTTCTGAGTCAGCGAGTAAGTGCACTGAGCAACGGAAGGCGGGCGAGTGCCACCGCTTTTAGCCAAGTGTGGTACAAGGCAAGTGGTGAAGCGTACAGGGCTGGGTCAAAGAGATGTGACCTTCTCTGGGCCACCATCGTTCATTGGTGTTATAACCTAGCTGGAGTGATAACTACTTTCTATGGAGTAGTATTAAGTGATACCACTTTACTGTCTAAAAAGGAGCTGGGATCTCTTATGTGGCAGTCAGGTTTGAATACAAATCGCACACCCCTTAGTGTATAAAGGTGAGTTGCTAAGCGAAGGAATTTCATGAACCACTGTTCAACGACCTCTGTGTTTTGAAACAAGCACCAGTTGCCAAAATCGTAGCCAAGAAAAGACGCTTCTATAGGGGATTCTCACAGGGGTAGGTCAGCATCGGCCTCCCCAAAGGTTGGGTTCTTCAATCCATAAATCATAAACCATAGTGAGTGGAGTAAGTCTAGTACACAAGGCAAAGTGTTCGACCTTATACCCTGTTCTTCACATTAGTTTATCCTGAGAGACAGCCTAAAATGGGTATAAAAATGCACTTGTGCTGGGTGAAGACATGTAAAAACTGGATGATCAGAATCGAATGTTTAAATGGATCCAAGTATGAAGCAACACAACTACCTACTGAAGAATACAGGCAGCTTCAAATCGGGGAATTTTGAGCAAAATTCACCATTCTATAAAAGACACCCATTGTAAATGCCGGCGAACGTGATGACCCATCATTCAAACTTGTACGTAGGTGTTCGAAGGGTGTAATAAACGGTTATAACCCACCTTCAGTATTGAGGTAAATATGTGCTTCATGCTGATTTCAGAGGACGGTGGAATCGAAAGCACGGAAAAGTGCCTGATCAAACGAGCCGATACCGGATTCCGACCTCCGCCTGGGGGTCCACAGGCTGCGGATAACGTCACGTCGGTAATTTCAATCCACTCCAATTTGTCTCGATCGTAGAATCCATGGTAATCTTGAAACTGCCGCAGAAGTTCTATCGGAGCTTGACTCCCGTAGTAATCCTGTTTGGGCATGTTCAAGTCATCGACGAAGAGAATGACACGTTTGCCTTTCGGAGCTCCGCGTACTCCTTTCCGCTTTTTCTCCAATTTGGCCTCAATCATTTCCTGGGTTCGATTGCTACTGGTTTGTGCGGAGAAGTTCAGAAAGACAGGAGCATAGTCTCTGGCTGCTGCGATATCGTTCAATGTGCTCCGAGCGACCACTGACTTTAAAACAGAATGATAATCCACATCACAGAATGTGCATGTAGGAAGTGGGTTTGTAAGTTGCTATAAACAATGAACTCTGAAGCCGATGAGAACAGGCATAAGCAGCGGGAAGGAAGTTCAGAGGAAAGCGACCTAGAACATGAGCTTTGCACCCTCCAATGGTAGTTTGTAAAATAGCATCGTTAACCATGAGGTCATTATTTGCTTCTGTTTTGTGACATTCATTTAAAAGGAAAAGCTTAGTGCAGTGTAATCACGGGTAAATAGAAAACCTTAAATTCCAGAACGTCGAAATGTCTTGTACATTAGATCATATCTACAGTTGGATAAAAAGTCAAGTGGGTTAGATAGGTGAAAAGTTTTCGACAAGAGCCCAGGAGCATGAACTAGCCATTGGAAGCCATTATAAACCATAGAAGGCGTGTTGATGAAGGAAGACACCAGTTTGAGTGAATTAAAACGGAGGTGCTCAGTAGAATAACTCAATAAATATAAGCACAGACCTCCGCTGCGTGCACTAACTATTCCTGAGGAAACAAATTACATTAGGCGGAAGTGCCACTTAAGGCAGCAAGATCCAGCGACTGGACAGCGAGCAGATCAGTTAGTGTAGCAAGTTCATGCCTTGCAATGATCTGCTCACCTACCAAACATCTCAGAGGAAGCCAGTATGAAAACAATGAAAGTACGAATGTTTGGTGGATCGATAATCATCAGTCTAATAGTCTCGGAATCTAGCTCAGGATTGTATGAAGACGGGCAGCGTTCTACAGTGACGCTATTTCTTATCACCTCGCTTAGTACTAAAGTGCATATGTCCGGATTACTCAGATTGTGTGGAACATTATACGAGGTCTATTGGAGTTACCGGTAATTTGGGTTTATGCACAGCTGGAGTGATAATTCGCAAAATCATTTGGGGGGGGGGGCAGACGTAGACAACCATCAGGTAATTTTCAAATTTGAGGGGCTATATCCAGCAACAGACGTGTTTTTTTTAATTTTGTGACAGGATGTTTCCTCAGAAATCATCAGAGCCAGAGCTTGTGTTTTCGGATCTAATTTGAAACCACGATGCAGCATTAGCAATGTCGCATGTTCCCGACAGAGTTGAGCTAGCATTGTCAGCTCTACTGACACTGCAACACAACGTAATAAAGAACCGATAACACCCCGGTTTTAAACTTCGTGCAATTTGCGCTTAATCTTTACATTTGCCAACACGTTCGTACTTTTTCATAGATTGGCATAGTTTCACTTTCGGGTCTCTTCGGAAGTGTTGCCCTTAGTTATCCTGTTCGTACTAGTTATGTCAACCCAAAGTATGACATTCCGGTAGTAAGCTTCAGCGTGCAATAACATACTGGTGTCGACTCGTTGGAGTTAATCGAATTATCCACCATAAGCATATGGTAGTCCCCAATTCTTTCTATGGAATGAGACGCAAGTATGATCAGTTAGTACCAAAACAGAGCGATTTCGAATAGCGGTTTCTAACCTGTTGCGCCAAGACGAAATTAGAAAACACAGCTGCGTAGTAAGATGCTTATTCGGGTGAACAATAAGAACAATTTTACCCTGCGCAAGATAAAGTTGTGCGAGTCGCACAGATGCGGAGCCGAAATCACCACTCAATCGCAGTGGCAGGCAGATCAATAGTAGGCAGTACACAAACACGCGTATCAAGCGCCTGGCACCGTGTATCATAAGCACTGGAGTTTGGATGTGTGAGTTACAGGGTTTGAAGAAAGGGCAACTCTTAGTACGCGTTTAAGATAGAGCTAGCGGAGTTCTGATTAACTTCAAGAGATGCTATCCCGCAGCGAACCCCACCAGGTTGAAGCAGATAGTCCTGGAAAAGAACAAGAGCGTTGTTTCACCCTGTTAGCGCACTTTCGAATCGCACAATCCCCTTAGCCATCTGAAAAGCACAAACCTGCAGCTCTCGTCTTGTGAGGCAATGACTGCCCTCAAGGTAGAGTGTGTGACAATTTCGGGAAGCAGTCAAGTCGGTTGGGACAAAACCTCCGCAGTATGCGAGTATCCGTTACGAAAACGGCGGTCTGTCGGCCGGTGATAACGCTACGTGCGTTGACAGAGAAAAGTCAAAGGGTCGCATCCCTCGCTTACGACGAGGGATGGATAAAAGCGCACTATGTCGTCATCATCGCCATTGGTAGTGGTGTAGCACTAATGTCAGCAGATGATTCGCTGTGGTACAACTAGAATGACAAATGTATAATAATAATAATAATAATAATCATAATAATCATAATAATAAAACCACGTTCCGTACTCGACATGACGAGATGTTTTAGGAACGGTGAGCAATCTTCTAAAAGATCTAAGCTATGCATCTTTGGCTTTTTGTAGATCCATTTCACCACTATGCGTAGTTGTAAATTAGAATCTCTGTAATAAAAGTTCAGAGACTTTTGGTGATGCATCAGTGCACTTTCATAGTGACTTACTTTTCCCACTCCTGTCGGTCCAGTGAACAGCACACTCTGATGAGCTGCCAGCAGCTTATCAAATAGGTAGCCAAATCTGACCGTATCCACTGTGGGCACAATCATATCGAAAAAAGGGACCTTCTTTTGATAAGTGAATGGGCTCAGCATCTTCTCCCAGCTATCCATGCGACGTGTTTCCGAATCCACATAACATGACCAAAGATCACCGTGCTGTGGTAACTGGAGTAGTATGGAAATTATGTACGGTGGAAGCTTTATAAAAACCCGATTTCGAAGCTTAGAAGCCTAGATGGTAATATATGAAATAAATTGCGAGTGGTAAATTTAGGTAAGACTAATGAAAGAATGCTTTAACCAATTTTAAGGGAATGTGGTTATGGTCTCACCTTATATTTGACGGATATTCTAATCAATCGTACAATTATCAGTACGCTAGAAAAGGTATGGAGACAAGACAGGATAACATCAGCACAGAAAGAAGAGCTCACAAAAGTACCGATGGATTTCATATACCTTTAGGCAACTGAAGGCGATTAGCAGCAGTTGGTCATTACTGGCACAAGAAAAGAGGATGTAAGTGGGCTGGTTTACAGACCTCAATAATCCAAAGTAAATGGTCATTGGTCAATGGTATATTACGGAGAACAAAACCCGAAACTTGACATGTCAGGCCCAGTGAGCAAAATAAAGGTAAAAATGGCAATAGGAAATAGTGAACCACTACAAAGTGCGAATTTGCCGATTACAGCGTTCCCGTCCGTTGTATGCACTAGCCAAGGTTATCGTCCGTGGTTTCCGGACAAAAATAGAGTTTGGTTGGTTTGTTTTTGATTATCTGATGTTTGTATGAGTCGTTTGGATTACCTGATATGGCGTAGTATAGCCAGACCACTGTCGAAACGTGATTTGAATACGCCTAACGTGTGGGCTGAAATAACAGCTTCTGAGAGGGTATTCCACGTGTGGCAAACACGAGCGAGAAGAAGTTTCTTCGACACTCCAACCGTCTGTATTGTTCTGCAAATCTGAGATGATGACCACTCAGTTGGCTGTTTTGATTCAGGTTCAATAGGTGATGGCAGAGGTGAGGAGTGTGGTTTACTATTTGGTAGAGCATGATTATATCCCTACGGAAACGGCGATAACGTCCACTGAGAATGCCAAGCCTTCTGAGGCGCTGTTCGTGTGACAAGTGGAGCAGCCAGTTGACATTTTTGGTCGCCCGATATTTTGGAAGCTCCAAGGCCGTAATATCAGGCTTTAGTCACAGTTGCCACGTTTGAATTGCATATTCAACATGAGAGCTTATATAAGCGGAAAGTATTTGACGGAAAATCGATGGTTCGAATTGCTAGAAAGCTTTCTGTAAAAGTTCCACGATTTGGATCCCCTTCTTCAATGCCTTTTTGGACTGCTGCAAGAAGGCGAGATCTTCCTGGACCAAAACACCGGGATCCTTCTCGAGAGAACAGCGATGCAGATCCTGGTCCTCCAGCTTATATGTGTGAACCATCGATGTCTTAAATGGAGCACTCGACACTTAGCCACATTGAAGGAAAGAAGATTTTGAACCGACCATCTATGGACCTTGTTAAGGTCAATTTTAAGCTGGACACCGTCACCTGGAGCTCTGCTCACACGTCAAACTGTGGTGTCATCGGCGTAGAGTAAACAATTTGACGCAATTTACCCACTAGATGGTTTATGAAGATCAAGAACAGACGGGGGGGGGCAGTACCGAACCCTGTGGTTCTCCGCGTTTGACATGAATTGGGTCTGACAGAGATTCACGGACTCTCACCTCCAGACGCACGTGCGAGAGAAAATTGTAAATCCACCTGAACAGAGGGTTCCCAATACTACATAATTGAAGTTTGGCTAGAAGGATACGATGGTCCAGCCAGTCGAAGAATGTCTTAGGGAAATCAATGTAAGCCACATCATCTCCTGCACTAGCATCCACAGGTTGGGTCCAGCTGTCTCGTGCTAACACTAACTTGATTGTGCACCACCGATGCCGGCGGAAGCCGTGTTGCTGCTGAGCAATGGAACCACAACCGTTTAGATAGGACATGAGTGCGTCGGCAACGATAGTCTCCATAACCTTTGAAGAACCTGGCAGTAGAGTCACTGGCGGATAATTAGCTGGGTCGGAAGGACTACAACCTTTGTAAATGGGTTATTATTCCGTGTTTCCACATTGCAGGAACGTGCCGCTCGTCAAGGTAGTGCTGGAACAGCCACGCCAAAGGTACAGCCAAGATAGTAGCCGCCTCAGCAAGCGTCTTTGAGCGGGTGTCGTCAATTGCTGGACAGACGTGCAGGCGCATGGATGGCAGCTCTCTCATCACGATGTCTACTGTGAAATTTATATAATTGAGTCTTGGTGTGGGCACCATAGATTCCAAAGATTCAGAAGACCACGGGATGCAACTCAACATTGGTGTATATTGTTGTTGCAGAATATTCGACGCTTCATTAGCCGTCCGAGTTAGACCGTCCGCTGTTTGAAGCGGGGGAAATCCACTTTTCACCTTGAAAAGACTGTTCACATGCTTGTACAGAAGTTTAGAATTTGAAGTTAATCGTTCGGCTAAAGCATGTTGATAAGCTAATTTGTCCGCGCATACTAATTGGATACAGTGATTACGGTGGACAACAGATGCCTTCCAGGTACTTGCACTCGGATCGGTTTGGTGGGTATACCACACCGCGTTGGGCATCATCATGCGTTTGCAAGTTCTACTCCGTATAAACGACCTCAGCTTTCTTGAAATGCTAACCTTGGTTTGTGATGCACCATTAATTAGGGTGTAAAACTCACTGATGAAATGTTCCCAGGCAATATCGGGTGCATCCTCGGTTATGAAACTCCAGCCGCTCACTCCAACGAGTCGGGTTAAGGTGTCATAACTGGTTACGGTTGTGTTGTTTGAGTTCTGTACAGGAAATACAAAGCCGTATCATCACTACGGCCTAGAGGAGTGTCGATTATCAGTTTCTGAATCACCAGTTCTTCATTAGTGAATATTCGGTCCAGCATGGATGGCCTGTTATTTCCCCTGAATCCGGTGGGCGAAGTGACATGGCCATAAAGCAAAAAATCTAAGACAAAAACTTGCAAGTCTGCTTTGAATTGCTCTCCTGTTGTGGCCTGGGATTCTACAGCATGTAAGTTGAAATCGCCAATGACTAAAAGGTGATGGTATTTACTGTTTATCACCTGCCTCAATGCAGCCACCAATTTGAAGTCCGTCTCAGGTGTATACGATGGTGGTTGGTAAAGGCCAATATCCTTCTCTCTCAGCCGGAAGCTGCACCAAATGGAGTCAGGTACATCGGGTGCTGAACCGTTTATGGGTTCGCACTGCAGGTTGTTACGAAACTAGTGGGCTACCACACCACCTTTGCTGACTCGATCATTCCGGACTATTAGGAGAATAGCTACTAGACATTCATTTATTGTGAACAAACTTAATAGCCATTCTTTATTCTTCCTATTTTCCACTTCTTGACTGTTGTTCAAACACTACTGGGTTAGCCCGATTGGTACACCCACGTCATTGTTAATGGACACTTATCGTCGTGTCATTTTCAGCAGTGCCACTTGCAAGAACACATTCCATTGGTTTCTCCTCATCACTGTTCTATTTGGTTATGTTAAAGGAATATTTAATTGGCACATGATTATTGTACTAGATTTTAATTTTTGGGTCTGCATTTCTTATTCTCGTTTGTTTCGTGACATTTGTTTAAACGCTACATTTCGTTATTCTGATTGGCCAGTGCCCGTCACTGTAAATAGACATACGCTTTAGGCTTGGAGTCCCATGATGCCATTTTTAAGGACATATGCGATTCGCTCTTGAGTACACGGGTGCTTATTCGCCGTCGCATTTGACGTTTTTCCTTCTGTTGGTTGGCTCAAGTGTACTTTAGTAGTCTCCCTTCATTTTGGCTTCAAAACTATATAAGCAACTGTGATTTCATGCATGGAAGTCTCTTTCTGGCTCGTCTTTGGACTTCTTCTTGCGGTCGTGGGGTGAAGGCGTCAGCAGCGACACAACACGGACAACGGACATACCTGTTAGGGCCATTTCGGCAGCCGTTATCTCCCAGCGCAACCATGTTTCCGTGATAGTGATGAGGTCCCAAGCTGCTGACGCGTGTCGAAGTGTTAAGTTAGCTTATTTTCTGAGTAGACCTTGAGCATTTGTGTAAATGCATGGGAGCTTCTCGGAGACCAAAAGTGTGAAATGGATGAAGAAACTGAGTTTGCGTCGAGCGATGTAAGATCGGCGGCCGTATCTGGTATCTGGTGCACAGTATGGCATCAGTAGTGTTCACAACAAAGATGGTCATACAGACTCCGTTTCTTGTTTAATCAACTACTTCCGGGTGTCCTGCGGAGCAATACTGCTCACGTTCGTGATGCAAGAATAACGTACATTAAAATGTGAGCAAGTTAACCAGTGACTATTGGACACATTGTATTGTCAGCAATAAGTCGGAATACTTGTAGCTCGGGTGGTCTGTTCAGATTTTGTTCTGTTCTCCGAGCTGAACAGTTTCGTTGCAGACGTTTCATCACCAGTCGTGGTGACTTCCTCAGTGCGTTATGAGGAAGTCACCACGACTGGTGATGAAACGTCTGCAACGAAACTGTTCAGCTCGGAGAACAGAACAAAATCTGAACATTGTATTGTGTTCATTGAATAAAATATTAAAAATAGGTTCACTTCCGCACCTTCGGTGATGCTTTGCCACGCACAACTATAGAATATAAAATGTTATAGTGACTGTTCCTGGTGTGCATAGCTCCCACAGTAAAAGGATTTTCGATGCATTAGTGATAATGCAAAAGTCCCCATTACATTGCCTTCCTTTCAGCGATACCGACTGCTGTTCCCTCATCACGCCGATAAACAAGGCTTATACAAACATCTTTGCTTGTCCGACGGTGAGAGTCCGAATGATAACAAACTCAATCACTAGGAAGAACTTGGTCCAGCAGCTTGCTTTGTTTCAAGGATATTTTCGAAAAGCCCTCAGTTGCTTTTATGACCTCCCCAAATGGCTCATAACATGATTGCCTGGATAGAGTGACAAATTTCTAAACGCAGAGGGTTTTGCAGCGATAATCACATAAGTTTTATCGCATGAACGCAGTTTGGTGCGCTTGTATAGTTCATCTAAGAAATCAATTGACTCTAGCTACCCACTACATAAGGCGTTATAGAAAATGCTACGCACGCATAATGCAATTACATTTCCCCGCGTTTCACTGTACCACCGCTCCTCTTTACCCTGGATGCAAGGTGTATTTGTTAGCTCAGAGATCGTCATCAATTCGATGTGCAATCGTCTGCCCGACTGACATAGGTACACGTTCTGTTTCACCTATTATGGTAGCTTTTGTTGTTGCGGGATTGGCTTCACAATCCCTCACTGATATATAACAGTCAAGTGCTCATGTACCTTGATGTATAAAGCGTTTGACCTTGAGTTGGAAAACGACCAGCCATTATGGGGTATGAGAAGTGTTAAAGCTTACGCGTGCGGAACTAACCTAAGGTATTCTAACGTGGTACTGGCTAGTGCCAGAAGCGATGCGAAGGCTACGTGATGCGCCGCGCTGATAGGGCGCACATCGCATCTATCCTAAAGCTGAGAGCAATTCGCCAATGAGTGGGTGAGGGACAGGCAGACATGTGTGTGTATGTGTGTATGTGTGTGCGTGTGTGCGAGTGTGCGTGTGTGCGTATGTGCGTTTGAACTACCAATGCTAAGCGCGTGAACATCCGGTTAACGATGATGATTCACAAGCCACAGAAACACTTCGGCCGATGGGCACAAACGTTTCGCTCACGTTTAGTAGCAAAGCTTAGCGATAAACAGACTAAGATAACAAGTAATGGTCATAAGGATTTTGATCTAGCAGTTTAGAATCTATGTCGAATGACTACCGAACTACGAGTAATGACGCAAGGTAGGTCGAGGTGAATGGCAGCAAACTACCTGCGAACCTCTAACCAATCTAGTAATGGCCACGTTACCTATGGAGCAACTATAACAGGGCATCTAAACACGCATCGATATTACACGTTCATTGTAAAACAACTAGAATATAGTTACCAAATGGGTGGAAGCGTGCAAAAGCGCCGACACTAGACCAACAGTGCATTTTCTAATCGGCTACTGTAACAATGTCATTAAGACTGTTGGTTACCTGTCCTGTCCAAGCGGACAACCTACCCGGGCATCTCCCAAATCGTCAAACAAATTCCGGATGAACAAATCGATGGAATCCCAGTTGGGATAAATTAGACCACCAGCGAGGCCCCACAGCATTGCGAAGACAAAAGACATAGCCAAAATCGGATTGAGCTTGTTCCGATCCAAGTCCATCGGTGGACTTCCGGGGTGGGTCAGCAGTACCTCTAGCAGTTTGCACATGGTCTGTACTTGGGCAATAGGTACCTAAAATCAGAGGATGGAGAAGAGGGAGAGAAAATAAGTGCACACCGTCCACAATTCTGATGGATGTCAGTACCATGAACGAGTTCACGGAGACGCAATTCCAACGCTTGGTTGAGCAAATATGTATCTCGCACCGTTTCGACTGCTCATTGTAAGCGTACGCCATCGCTAAAAGTACTCAAGCATGTAGGAAGAGGAGTGAGTTCATTTCTATACCGAAGCGAAAGCCGACGACGCCCAACGTGACGCATCGCACATGTGAAGCAGTTACATGGTAAGTTTCCTTAACCAGACGCGGATTCCATGCCTTCGTTCGTCATCGTTTGCATTCTGCAGGTATTCAGACTAAAATCCTAGATAATGCGGTTACTGGCAGACATTTGTTGACAAACACACTGCTGAGCTTCAAGCGTGCCACCAGATACATCATCATTATACATGTTAGCTGTAGGTGGAAAAAACCTCAGCCATTGTGCAACAATACAGAAGACATGAAGAAAAAAACAACAGTGGTACGCCAGCTCAGTTCCCAGTAACAAATCGATATCGTTCCGGAGAGCTAACAGCTGGCTATTGTGCCGCCAAAAGAAAGTTATATAATGGCTAACGAATGAGGTCGTGATTGGAGAGGAGGCTAAGCAGGAGGGGGATGAACAAAGGAAGTCACAACACAAACGCCATTGGGGTCGGCTCCTAGCCATATCAGCAAGTGTGTCCAACCAAACGAGTTCATCGTCCTTAGGACCCAAGCCAGGCAGTCGGGATGTACCAACCGACGCTAACTTCGACTAAGTCATCGCTTGGCCTCCGCTCCTCCTCTTCCAACCGCACCCCCGGCGCGCAAACAATGCACGTCGCCGGAGTCGGTGGGCTGGCATGCGCAACACGTGGTCAAGCCATCTGAGCCTGGTGCATGATATAATGGCGCTAAGCGCTTCACTAGCTCTTCCTGAATCAAGTACGCGACGACGAACACGCTCACTGCTCACGTGGTGCTCTTACCAGACATGAGCTAAGTTGCGGAGGCAGCGATGGTCGAAAGTGACTAGCCTCTTTATGTCTGTCGACCTGATGGGCCAGGTTTCACAACCTATAAGAGGGTTGAACGGACAGCTACGTTATAAACTCTGCCTTTCTTGGCGAGAGTGATGTCGCGTCTGCGCTACAGGTGGCGGAGATTGGCAAAACACCTCGAGCTTTTGCTATACGGTCCGTAATCTCATCTTTGATCCCACGGACGCTAATATAGCTGCCCAGGTACTTGAATTCCTGAACGACTTCTAGCTAATCTCCACCAAGGGTCAGCGCAGAGTCCAATACAATATTGCTGCTGAATCACATAGTAATCAATTAGAAAGGAGTCTCATATATACCATTTGCTACCTTAAAGTGCCACCAGAGTACACCTGGGTATAACGTTGTATAAGTATGGTATGTTGCACAAAAGCTGTCCCTTTTTACGCCAATGCTTAGGTGACCAATTTTCAGGCCTTAGGGTGGCACGAGAGTGCCAAATGTTCATCTCTAAAAATGCCCCTCACCCGGTCATAGGGGTGTGAACGACTGCATTGATGGCCGAATGCCTGACCAGTGGGCCTCGGTACTGCTGTACTGACGTATAGACAAACAGACCTCGACCGGCCTCATTTGCACACCGATGTTGAAAGGCCACGCCAACATGTCAGTCTCGTCCATCGTTACAATGCTGCATGGGCAAACAGAAGAACTTGCAGGAAGTCACTGACCAAAACACGATCAATGGATACGATGCGGGTTAGTAACCTAACCACAGCCATCGCTGTCGTTTCGCTGTGTGTGTCGCTGGAATCAATAACAAGGAACGTCTCATGAAATTCTACGGCGCACCACGCTATGTCTGTGTGAACGAGAAGGCCGCGTTGATCATATGCAGACTAACATCCAAAGGTTAACGACCTTGCCGTGAGAAGTGCGAAATGACAGTGATAGTGGTCGCGGTACTGGGTTAGACGTTGAGTATCGTTCAAACTGTCGAAACTGCTAAGGGGCAAATGGTGACCAATTGTTCTTGGGATGTTTTGATGATATTTTATGCTAGTGATACAACAGATTGGGGTCATGCAACGAAATGATGGTGAGTGCATTCGCACGAGGTTAATGTTTATTCGCTAGTGCAGTGTGGAGCGAGATTGTGTACCAGTGAATAACATTTCACAGTTAGCACACTCACTGGGAGATGTTAATGCGGCACTATAGCGGGGTATACTGTGTTGGCAAACTTATGCTGATGGCCTCCCAGGTGGGTGTTATGAATGAATTGCATGAGCGACAAAGGTCGGTGAGATTCATCAGGATTTGGTATGACATCATGGTGTGACGGATGCGCCCGACCTTGAGTATCCCTCGGAAGCGCCGATACCCACAGAGTACATCCTAGGGATTTTAATATGAGCTCGTAGACAGATGACGTAGGCTCTTAACATGATTGGTTTCCTTTCGTTTCGGAGTTTAGGGAGCTGCGAGGCCTTATTTGCGCCGGAGATGCCACACCGGGATGGTATATTCCATGTGAGGTTGCAGAGTGGTGACGACTAGACCGAGTACAACAGAAGCGCAGACAAACCTGATCACACGCACACAGAGGAGGGCGGAAAGTTAATGTCATTCGCTGTGCAACGGAAGGCGGTCGATCGAGCGCAGTTTAACATGGCGCACTTATAATGGATGTATAAAGAACTTGAATTTGGAAGGGCGTTTCAGGGCTCGCTATACCGGAGGGAGAAGCAATATCGTGGACAGTCTAAACGACTGCAATATTGCCTTAATTTTAAGCTGTTTCGGATGAGCTTCCAAACGTGCTCAGCACCCGGGAGAAGATGCATGTATCTAAACTATCGAATGCCCTTGGCAAAAGGCCAACATACTGTTTGCCTAAAATGTTTCGGAATACTGGTACCTCGGGTTGATGATACAAGTGTTCATCTGTTCTCCTAGCTTGACGGTTTTGTCGCAAACGTTTCATTAAGATTGCACGCCCCATCTCACTGCACTGAGGATGCTACCTTGCATGGTGGTGAAACGTTTGAGACAAAAGCGCCAAGCTCGGAGAACGAATGAACAATTGCAAGTTGGTAAATCGGACTCCGACTGTCTGGAACTACAACGAATGGTTAAAACGAGATGACAGGTTTATTAATCTCGTACTATTGACTCGATGAGACATAACATGGTTTTCTACCAACTTAGTCAGGAGGTACTTTGCAAATGAACCTTCTTAAACACGAAACAAAGACTGATGATGATGAAAAGTTCGTTATAAGTATATATCACAGTCACGGTTTGTTGGCACCTTGTAGTTGGTTGTATGTACGGACCTCCCCGAGCAACACACCATGAAATTTGTAAGTAGTAGGGGGATTTATTGGGTTTTTGTATAATTTCGTCGCAGTTAGACACAGGCAGACAGCCACCACACATCCAGGAAAGCGCTAGACGGCCGTTTCGTCCTATTGGGACAGTGTAGGATGAGCCGCGCTATATCGCAGTTAGATATCAGTCATGGCGGTCCGCTGCCGTCGCCCATGGCTCAGTGACAAAATTCGCTGACTCGCAAGAGTAAGGTCGTGGGTTCGAATCCGGCAGGATTCGGCGGGTGCGCGCTACTGACGAGTCCCAATAGGACGAAACGGCCGTCTAGCGCTTTCCTGGATGTGTGGTGGCTGTCTGCCTGTGTCTAACTGCGACGAAATTATACAAAAACCCAATAAATCCCCCTACTACTTACAAATAATCAGTAGTCGCCTTAGCAGCTTACATGCCACCTCGATTGGTGGCGGCTTGCAAAGGAAGTCGTTGCTCTGGGGGCCAGCCCTGTCCTCTGCACATTCACAACATGCAAGACAGTGGAGGATGAGCCGCGCTATATCGCAGTTAGATATCAGTCATGGCGGTCCGCTGCCGTCGCCCATGGCTCAGTGACATAAGTCGCTGACTCGCAAGAGTAAGGTCGTGGGTTCGAATCCGGCAGGATTCGGCGGGTGCGCGCTACTGACGAGTCCCAATAGGACGAAATGGCCGTCTAGCGCTTTCCTGGATGTGTGGTGGCTGTCTGCCTGTGTCTAACTGCGACGAAATTATACAAAAACACCATGAAATCTTTCAGCTGATGGATGCTGTGAACACAGTTTCTAGCACTACCTAAAAAGTTGCAACCCACCCGTAACATTCAGCGAATTGAATGTAATGCCTTTAAGGAACTGATCTGTTTTATGAATTGGAAGCCATCATTCTGAACCAACAACTCGACAATGGCTGCCGGTGAATCTGTGAAAGACGTTGCTGTGTGTTCCGATATACTAGAACCTGCGGTAAGGTGCGACACCTGTAAGCAACGCGGCCAACATAAACAACTGAACAAGGCCGAAAGTAAACTGTACAAACATGTTTGCAACGTTGCCATGTAGACATTAAGCCATATTAAAGCTATAACGGCTGAAGCAAAATGCTGAAGTCGCCAATATTGTAGGTAAACATCTTCATAGCTAAAAAACAGCACCTACCCTATAAACAATAACTCTGCTGCTTACAAAGTCCTACAAAGAATACTCACTTTGATATGATTGTTGACTGCCTTCGACTAGATGGAGACTGCTGCGTTGTAAGTAGGATAATGGACCCCGCGTGGCGTAGCTCGCGTAGTAAAGTTCGCAGCGCAGTTGCGTAATTTTGCGGGATAAGTTGGCGTTCCTGCAACATTTAGTCTCCACACACAACCCTGCTAAACTAGGAACTGAAGACTTGCTATTAGATGCCCCAGTGACCGGTCCGATTTGCGAATCGCTGTCACACATTCAGATTATATGAGCATACTCTCAAAATCCCGGTGCTTGATAAAACGAGCTTTTGGCTTTCACAAGTCACAACAGAGGTCGCTTATCACATAGTTACGCGTGACCAGCTAACGAGTGCACGACCGAGACGATTCACCCCAGACAAGCTGCGTGCCGCGAAAGCCAAATGCGACCAGGTGCTTCAACTCGGTGTCATCAGGCTATCCAGCAGGCCATGGACGTCGCCCCTTCACTTAATCCCAAAGATGGCCATGAGGAAGTGGCGTCCCTGTGGCTAGTTTGGGGGATCGCTGTCCGATCCCACATATCGTGCATCTCACAGCCAGTTTGGTAAGTTGAACGGTTGGTGGTAAGATCGACTTGGTTCGCGAATACAGCCACATTCCGGTAATAGAGACGGACATCCTTACAATTGCCGTGACGAACCCGCTTTATTGGTGTGAGTTTATGCGCCTGCCACATGATCTTAAGATTGGCGCACAAACTTCTCAACTCTTCACTGACCAAATTTGTCGCGTTTAGACTTCGCCTAGGGTTATCTGGAAGATATCCTGACCGTCAGGCCCTCAAGCAGAAAACAACGTTGACTGTTTTTCGCATTATGGGGGAATGTCAACGCAGCAAAATGTCTCTTTAGTGCCGATTCGGTCACTAAATCAGTCGAGTCGTTCAAAGCCATTGAACAAACACTTGATGCTCGATCAAAGTACGTCTGCACGCGAATACCACAATCTGCCGAGTCCACTGCGATCCGCCAAGGTGAACCAGAATGGGACATTCAGGAAAAGTTCACTCAGATGAGAAGACTAGTTTGTCCCAGCGAATTGTGGCTTCTGACTCGTGGCACCACGCGGAAGCTGCAGTCACGACCTGGGTCTCGACGGTTATCAGCTTTCATGCAACACTGATTGAAAAACATTATCCCTACACATTTCAACCCACTGAGGAAGGAGTGTCGAAAACTTAGGTTCGTTCACACAGCGTCTACTCAACAGTTATCAAACACGACATGCGTTACTTGACGACCATTGTGCCCGTCTTCCTCGTGTCCGATGTGACCAAGCAGCAGGACTGAGGTAAGTTTGTGTTCAATGCACTGATTCTAACTAATCATCCTTACATGTTTTACATGTCTACTTGGACTACTTAAATGCGCTGCATCTCTTGGACCATTGTATTCGTCTTCACATGCTTCAGAACTATGCAATCGGTGAATCTGTGCTAGGTTGGATAAGCAGCCTACTCATGCAACATCAGCTGTATGAATGAGTACACAGTTACATTTCTGACCCAGTTAAACTCTCTAACCCTGACTCTATTGTGGTCTACCACGTTCATTCCTACTATTCATCAATAAGTTTGCTATGGTACTCCAGTCGAACTTCCTACTACGTGCATACGATGTCAAAAGCTTGCATGATATCAAAACAGTGGACGAGCACACGACACGGCAGAGCGATATCGAGAGGGCCTATACATGTTCATCTGAAAACCAGCTCCAGCTCGATGTGGCGAATAGCAAAGTTCTGAACATACGTCACCAGCATCCGCATAAATATCGACCGGGGCTAACAGTTGCAACGTATTGCCCAGGAAAGCGATCTCCGAGTAATCGTTCAGCACGACTTAGGCCGCTAGGAACACGCAGAAAAGGTAATGAAAAGAGTCAGTCAACACCTAGGAGGGCTTTCGCCACGTTTCAGTCATCTCTCTTTCGCAACTGCTGGATGCCTACATGAGGCCCGTAAGCGAATCAAGCCTGAAGTCGCTAACGCAAACTTGATGTCGATGTACTTAAAGCACCAGAACGACCAGAGCGACCAAACTTGTTATGGGCCTGTTTCACCTTTCTCACCAACATAGACCGCACACCCTGGGATTGTACAGTGACAAATATCGGTGTAATCGAGGAGACCTCTAGTTGTTTTACCTAATACTAGCAAATCCGATTCACAATCTGTTGAAACCGAGGCAGCCTGTTCAGACTGGCCAAGCACTACAGTCGAATTGATTGTTGATAGGAATTCTACTCCTTTCGGGTGTCCCGGAAAGTGTAACACAGTTCCAACTCGGCACATTTTGCCCCAACCTTAAAGTGTTTCAAAAAACACCTTAACGACACGACTTCCCAGTTACATTACTTGAGATAGTTCGTTTCAGTCGGAAGATGATATAACGCGAACCAAACTATATGCTCACCAGCCATCGCTGGAACGTAGCGGTGAGGAAACTTGGATCAGTGTTCCTATGAATAGCTTGGTAATTCACGTAATCCCCGAATTTCCCATTTCTTTTGCCATTTAGTTTACATTTGGTTTTATAATCCTTTGCCGTTCTACAGAGGTTGTCAAGCACTCACTTCTTGCCCGTTTTCGTTGTTAATCACAAGGTAAATAGATTTAGTTCGCATTCGCGATTGACACCTTACCTAATTGTCCTTTCATTGTTGATCCGTTGTCGGTACTTTTGGCCAGTATTGTGAATACTACTGAATACTGCATCCTATATTTTGCTGGAAAGTATAAATCTAAATGTATATAGCTGTCACGAAGTAGAAGAAATAACATTTAAAAAACAAACTCTCAAGGACCTGTCAAAACCTCGCACGATTTTCTATTTCTCACTTGATAGCATAAAAGAACATGTAGCTCACAGTAAATTGAGACTCACGAATGTCAGATGCGTGAGTTACCGTTCTCGGAATCGAACACCGGAGAAATGTATAGCCAACAACGTTAGGAGCTGCTGCACCGAGTTTGCTTTCCCTATATGCTCCGACAATCTGTTCCAAGCATTGATCACTCGCCGTTCCAAGCACAAGAGGTAAGTAACTCGCCTCAGATCTGTAACCGCAAGTTATAATGGTGGCCGTATGCGCTGCAAAGTGTTCTCAAGTGGAGCTGTGGACTTTGCACGGGGAAACCATTTAGAAGTAGTATGTGGTAGATAATGAGGTCGACTCGCACTCGAGGACAAGCCAGGGTGTACAGTCCCTGTCTGTCGCACCTGTTTTTATGTGGCAAACCGTGCAAAATGGGAATGAGCCTTGTAGCTACGTCGTGGACCCGTTTGATTTTCCGCGCCTTACTTCGAGTGATCGAGTAAAAAGACGTGCGAGCCATACTATAACGTTGGTCTGATGATGGAGAAGAGGCTAGGAGCAACCTCTTCAGACTACAGGCAGAAGCTTTGCTTGGGGGTTCAGGGCATGCGATATTGCCTGCTCGTGTGGTCCACGGACTTCCAATCGCAACGTGAGAGTGCGCCTAGGTCCTTCACAGAAGGTGAAAGATGCAGTCGTTGGCCGTCAAGAATGTAGCTTCGGCCGTCTCCAACCTTCCCCAGACTGAGGAATACCGACTCGGATGGGCTGACCGGAAGGCTGACCTCTGCAGACCGCCTGGAAAGGCGACTAAGATCTAGCTGCAGTAGGCCGCTGTCGTCGAAAGTTCTTGTCACTCTCCGCCTCTTCAGGTGGTCTCCAAACAAGGCATACGGAAACCGAAGAAGCTGGATTTGATGGCTGATACAAATCAAGAACAATGTAAGCCCAGCACCATGCCTTGGGGTGTGCCAATGCTTGAAGCATACCAATCGGTCAGGTGACCGTCGATTTGTATCCCATTTTAGTGCACATGCTATAGATCCACTGTACGTCGGAGATCAGGCCGAAAATTGGTAAAGCGCATCGAACTGAACTCACCTGTGGAATGAGGGCTGTGCATTGCTGATTCGTGAACTTGAGGCAAGGATCCACATAAGTAGAAAATAGATTTCTGAGGTAATCGGTCACTGGCTTTGTCAGGGCAGCTTCATGACTGGCTAGCCAAGTCTGGGAGAATAAATATGAAAGCAATGTACATTTTGTTTTGGTCAGATCAAACTTTAGTTATTTACTTTCATTGAGGAGGTAGCCAAACGAAGTAAACTGGAAAGAATCTATCTACGTGGTACACAGTCCTCCAGACTGAGAGAGTTGACAGCACAAACTTACTGACCTGAATCACTACCAATCAGTTCGCTTGTTTGCTATCTGTGTCTCATTTGAAAGGGGGAATGGCAAGAATACAGTTGGATGAATTCCATCTTGACTATGCTAACCCCAAAGCGACTTCGTTATCATCAGCATTCTACACAAATCTTTTCTCATGCCGTGTGTTGTATGGCGGCTCTAGTTTCGGAGTTCGTTTCTCGGTGGGCCACCGCTTTCTCCGTATCGCAGTAACATGCAAGCTAGTGGAGTGTAAGGTGCGATATAACACAACTAATAACATCGGTAGCTGCTGTCCTCAGTGAAGCAGCAGTACTAACAATTGACTCGTAAGTTTAGAGAGCTAATGGTACCGGAAAATAGGAAATATCCACCCTCCGCACTGCCAGCTACCGATGATCATGTGACTGAGTATAGCTGAGTATAGCTGTTAAATGCTTTCATCCAGACTTCGTGTCAAAAGTATGATCCATGGTTGCACAAACCGTGAGAAGCAGCCGCGTTATCACCTAACTTCAAACCGGAATAGTGGCTTTAATGAAGCAAGATATTTGCACTTAGTAGTGCGGCAAGGCATAGAACTTATATTTATGCGAATTATCAATAAAGACACCGTGTGGAAGAACGTGAATGCCAGCGTCGCCATATTCCGCAAAAAGAAAAAGGCAAACGAGGAGAGACAATGAAGAATAAAGGCGTGCTGTTTAACTTCATCTAAGATGGTTCCATGACCGAAGAGCTGAAAACAAAACGGAATACTTGTAACGTAATCGAAACTGTACTGTATCATTTAAACTAATCGTTAGAGTTGTGACGCTTCTTTTACTCTCGCAGGTATCGATGGGCCGAACGAAGATTGAATATCGAATTTATTGATTCCCTGTGAGACTTAATCGGACTTGTTACACTTTTGGTTATGTTAATTGTATTGTGGCTTCGGACTGCCCCTTGTTCCGATAAACCTTTTCGCGCACACTCGCTCGTTCTGCTTTCCGCTCATCGGAGCGTCGCTGTTGCGGTGACTGTGCCGTTGTGTCGGTAGCGCTGACATTTACTAACTCATTCGAGTTGCCGTTTGCGTGTTCACCGTGTGATTCATTTCAGTTCAGCTAGTCCGCCGGTGTCTCGAACCTGCTCTGACGGAATTATTACTTAAACATGCTAATCTAGAAGACTGCGAATAACTCTCCTCGGACGTGCTTTCTCAATCTATTTGACAGGCCGGTTTGCATCATTCATTGCTTTGTGCAGAGCAGATGTATTGTTTTTATTTTTGTCAGATTCAGTTTCTCCTGAAATGCTTGATTTGGTTATTGTGTATTAGTTTCATGTCCGTATATTTTACTCCGGTAGTTTTATCGTGTACTTATCGTTCACTTTACACCTTTACCGTCACACCGGTTAAGCTATCAGTAATGACAAAGCTGAATTCCTTTGGAACTTGTTGCAAACCAGTTGGGCATAGAGCCAGTGCTGTTACAAGCCACATGTGTGGTGTGAACTTTCACATTTCGTGTATTGGTTTATTTTTAGATCCTTCTCAAGTACTGCGTGAAATCCAGCATGACTTTGTCCAACTATTGTGATGGAAATGCTAAGCCACTGAGAAGTCACAAACAACCTAGAAGCCGTGTGAGCCTACAAGACGAGGGAAACGTTACATAGGGAGGAGCTCAGTGGGTTCATCCAAACAAGCGGAAATCCAACCACCTCTGTGTTTGAACGAGCCCACCTGTCCACGGACTGTAGGCTCTCCACAGAGATGTCCACCCGTTGCTGGAGACTCAGCTGGCGTGCCTGTGTTGCGTCCTACGGACACTAACCTACCGGTGTGCGGTAGCGCAGGCTGTGAGTGCCAATGAAGAATGCAGCGAAGCAAAAAAGAGAAGACGACTGCCAGCAATCAGCGGCGTTGTAACGTTATGGTATTTCACACGCCTGAGTCCATAGATGCTAGTCCTCGGGCTCGTTATGACCACGACGTGGATCTTCTGCAGAGCCTGATTGATAGGCTTCTTGACGTGAATGAACAGAGACTGCGAGTGAAACAAAGCACCTGACTTGGAAAAAGCTAGGAGGAGAAATACCGACCTCTGCGAGTCACGTTGGTTGATGCAACGTGTCCGACGCTCATACTATCCCGCTTCAGTAGACTGAGAGGTATAAAGATCTACGTTCGTCCCGATTTGGATCCGTCGGACAGATAGAAACTGAAGTCCGCTATCGTGGAACTGAAGCGGAGGATTAATGGTGGAGATACCAGTCTCCACATCGTGAATTTTCGGGTAGTTCCTGGGGTCCGCAGAACCCGGATCAATAGATCGATGAGGCTTCATGCACGTCTACCGGTTCCTCCCGCGGCCTGCGCATAGCCATCACCAATGTTTGTAGTTTAATGAACAAACGTGACGATGTAGTTCACTTCGTTGCCTCACCTCGTCCGGCCGTACTGGAACTCGCCTGAAGCTGGTTAAATCCTGATGTCACCACCCAGGAAGTCCAGATCAGTGGCTACACGGGCTTCCGGTGCGACAGAGTATCAAACGATTGAGGCGGCGTGCTGTTATACATTCGGTCCTCGCTGTGCGGGAGACTGGTACACACCTACCGTAGCAAAGGTGGCTTTTGTGAAAAGTTATGGTGCCCGATCCACCTGAGAGAGGATGAACTGTTTGCAGGTGCTGCTTATCGCAGCCAGCGAAGTTGATGCCTGGATTGGGTGCTGCATGCCAGAAACTACATGTGTCGGCCTCGCTTCCTGCTTATGGGTGATTTTAACTTACTTCGAATACGGCCGACTGAGGTACAACTTCTCCCCGGGCACTGTGAAGTCGAGCCGTAGTTTAAGGAGATGGTATTTTAAAATGTGGCAGCACAACATGTCTGCCAACTGACGCGCGTTACACCGCGTTCCGCTCCATCGTGCCTGGACCTACCACTAACGAGTTGCGAGCAACGTGTACATGGAATTTAGGCTCTAAAACCTCTGGCAAATAGTGACCACTCGATGGTGTTAGCCAGTCTAAAGGTGCCGCTGCCCTACTGGGGTCCGCCGGAGTCGTCCTACAATTATTGAAAGACCGACTTCAATGGTCTAAATCGAGCCGGCAGTGAAGTAGACTTTTCGTTGCCGCAGGATTCATCTATTTAAGCCATTTGTTCTGTTATAAAAGGGTGTGCAGTTGTTGTGCACTCGTTTCGTACCCATCAAGTATCGGAAAGCTGGACCAGTGAAACCACATTGGTTCGACAGAGAGCATAATCAACTGGCACTGCACCCGTGGATCAGTAACTTCCTTATTGGGAGGAAATGGCAGGTTCAGGTGGATGACCACCTAATGCAATGGTACACGTCCACTAGCGGAGTTCCCCAAGGCACAGTACTGGGGCAACTTTTATTATTGATCCATATCAACGAAATACTTTATCTTCTTCCGTCGTCCTGCGTATTATTTGCGGATGACCTTAAGATTTGGCGAATTATTAATTCTCCAGACGGCTGGGACGTCCTTCAGCAGGATCTCGACCACCTATGCTGGTGGACTGCAGAACATTACCTATTGGTCAACTTAATTAAATTTTTCGTTACGAGCCTGGAGATTGGTGGTAATGGACGTGCGTCCACCTGGACGACCACAAGCTGCCTCTCACTAGTTCCGTAAACGATCTAAGCGTACTCCCAGTCTGTGATTTTCTGGCTGTCCATAACATAAGCAGAATGTACGTACTGTACCTGCTTGGGACACTTAGATGCAGCTTTTGCATTTGGGCTGAAGAGATTTCCACCTGTCTATTCTCTTCAGTGATGAGACGGATGCTTGGATACGGCTCACCCACCTATTTCCTATACCAACAGATGAGGTGAAATAACCAGAACGGGTCCAACATGTAGCTACCCAGATCATCCCCAGTTTGCGGGGCATGTCGTACCAGGACCGATGTAAGAGACTAGGGCAGTAAATCCTGTCATTTCTTCGTCCTCGATTTGATCTCATTATGACGCACCACAGAGTACACCTGGCCCACTTCACTATGTTGAGGACGTTGCTGCACGTTCGCGCACGAAGCAGAACATGCGGACAACGGTACAAACTAGTGGTACGGGATTTAAAGCCCATCGCTCACTCTCTATGCTTCGAGCGTCGAGTGGTGCAATTTGGGAACAAATTGACGAAGACACTAGCCGAGGCGAAATCGGTGTCGGAATTCAAGCGATTCCTTGACAACCACTATGCGAAGCGTATCGCACCCGGATAAGATGTAGCGCAGCTGCAATATGCTGGCACCGCGGAGGAATCAGCGATGAGATTCCGCGCATGTGCCGGATGCACCTACGATGGAGCAACACAGATTGTTATCTTCTCGCTCTGTATTCTCAGTATTCAGTATTCTGTATGCACAAACGTTGATATCTGTGTAGCAGAAAATGAGATTGACAGTGTTGACGAGATGGAAAATATCTGCACTGCTGATGCATGTGTGCGTGAAATTGAAGGATTGGAAGAACAGCCACTAATTGGCGCGATAGTAGACACATCGACCGGTTTCACGCATGTCGGTCTATGGTCTCTCTAGCTTGACTATGAAGTTCACGTTACGCTTGTTCAATGTAATCTGCCGGTTACCAGCATCTCAATTATGTATTCAAAGAAATGGTGCGACCTGGAGTGTAAACAGAAGATGACTCGAAGAAGCCGACAAAAATGCTGTTTTTTCGGGGTTTTCGAAAAGAAAAATAAAGTTTGCGATCATGGATGGTGTATTCTCCTTCAAAAGAGGCCCTAGTTGGCTTCCGCCGCAGACTGTTTTCGACAGGACAGTCCAGTTCCTCAACGGATGAGGATTTCAGGAACTGGTGTAAATTAAATTCAAAAATACATTGACATGAATCTAGTAAATTGCATACTCACGCATTTCTCAACTGGAGGGGGTTTGTTGTAGGAAAGGTAATTGACAAAATACAGTGAGAAGCTGCTCGAAATGTAACTAAGAAGTGGTGTGAAATGCTAGCTAGACTACTGGATAAAGTCAGGATTCCCGCTAAGCAGAACCTGGCACTACTAGGTCGACAAGAAGTCGCCGAGTGCTGCGTTGCGTTACGTATAAATGGATGAAAATGAAGTGTATATGAAGAAATCGTCCCTCCGCTTCAATGAGAGCAACAGCAAAGATGCAGTGGGAATTTCTAGACTGCTTTTGTGGGAACTAGAGTGGGATGGGATTCAGATTGATGACTGCCGTGCCAAGGCATTTGACAATGCTGGTATTATGCTAGTTCACCTATTAAGTGTGCGGAGACACAGGTACAAAAGCAGCCCGAAAGGTATATTTGTGCTGTGCACAAAGCATTTCCTGAACCTGGCTTGTATACGTGCAGTTTCCAATACAACTCACTGTATTAAACTTTTGGTGCAATGGGCAGGTGGTTCACATTCTTTTCTACGTCAACATAATGCTGGGACGTCTTGATCCGGTCTAAGCATCAAGCACGCTGTGAAAACTTGACGGAGTAGTCCAGCTTAACTTGTAAACGTTGTGGTGAAGAAATACTTGGAAATCCTCACTCCTGGGTGGTAGCTCACAAAAGAAGATGCATCCACATGATCAGATGCATCTTTAATCCCCGTCTGGCTAGGGCCGTTTCCGTTTAGTTAGGTTCTGAGCCATTGGAAAACTCTAATCTCAGAAATCACTGATACACAGAAATATCTCCGAGCAAACTTCAATCAAGCTCAGAGAGTTAAGAGATCGCATCATTTCGAATAGAAAAGATGGTGGAGAGTGCAATGGATAAATCCAAGAGAACTATGCACCGAAATATGGATAAGCACGGAGGGTAGATTCCGCAATAAAAATGAATGGATAATGAAGAGTTGTTTAATGTAGCGCTGGGAGTTGGTGCTGAGTTAAAACATGAAATCCTGTCTGTCATAGACAAGATGATTGACGAAATGTGTCGTAGACTTCACCATACACATGATATTGTAACCATTGTTTTCCTTATGTCATCAAATCTGTTTGATAGTAATTACCATCATCAAGTTAGTGAAGTTAAGGAACATATAGAAATAGGGAAAATATTTTCCGAAAGCAAAGATCAATGTAATTTGTAGATGCTTAAGGAAATGACAACACTGAACTTCGAGGTCCAAACATAAGGGAATATGCCACGAATATCCTGATCTTTCTCCTCAGCTTCCTGACCCGATCTATCAGTATTTTCAGGTATAAGCGCTCTTTCTCAAAACGCAAGTATATAAAGAACTATCGTCGACCAGCTATGAGCTAAAAATGACTCACGCACTTGGTAGTTCTCTTCATAGAGGGAACTTGCCATTGGACTGAATTTTGCTACCGTTATCGAGAAATTTGTAGAAGTGAGAGCGAGGAACGCTTGTAAATTTTGTGGCAAAACGAAGTCTAGGACTTGTGGAAGCAATTCAATATTTGACCTGTTCTTGCTGTTGTAGGAAAAAAACATTCTAAAGGCTTTTTTGAAATTTTGAAGGCTAACGGATTTTCAGACATCTTTGGAGAGCACGGGCGGAAATCCTACCGCCGCCCCAGGCAGCAGAAGCGGTTGCTACGTCACTGTCTTCACTCAACGCAAAGTCCACACAATATTGAATAAAATCCTATCCGAAAACATCCTTACCATCTAATGGTAAGATGGGAAATCGATCGCTATCTATTCCCTTCTTATGTCTGAAAAGGAAACACGAAACTGCAAAATGTTTTGGCTGTGGTCGCCTACTTGGTCGATAACTAAAACACATGATCACATGTCTTCTAATTTTAGTGTATACTGGTATTACTGAAATGCTGAGCGGGATAGCCAACTTCTGCTTATGAGCTACCTAAAGAGCACCAAAGTGGTCTCTTCTTCAGTGCCGCCTAATGACAAGGTACAACAGTATACTAATGAATCAAATAATCCAGCAACGTACCTGTACATATGGCATCCATCCCAGATCGGCCGAATCGACAAACACCATTCCACAACGACTGACAGTGGCTGGTGAGGCGACAGCCAAATCCTGCACTTCGAAAATCATGTGTACGTAATTGGTCAGCTTGATACGCTCGGAATTGGCCAGACAGAGCATTTTGTTGTCGTCCAAGACAGTGTTCATGTTTTCGATCCACAAAGCATCCACTGGTCCATCACAAATAACCCATTGGTGATTCTCAGAGGTGTCCTTAATTTGGATGGAAAATGAGATTTACCACAGAACCATAAAGGGTGTTCGCATCTAATAACCCCGTTGCAAAGACAGTGTCGTGTTTCTACCCTGCGTTTCACGTAGCCAAGTTGACGCACCCACACCATTAATTTGTTACGCTACGGTTATCCTCTATTAAAGTTCATTGAAGAAGGTATGCCTTTAATTCTGATTGGCTACCTCGTCTGTATATTTAAGTGATATGGCTTTAAGTAGTGAAATCGCTGTTTTGTGTGATCGTTGTGCCCATGTACTTGTTTGGTTACAGCTTCGGTCTTGTGTCTCTTCGGACGCAACAAAGAGTAACGCCCAAGAACCCAAGACCTAATTATTACCGAGTAGATGATTTTTTCCATTCCACCTTATCCTTAGTTGCCATACAAAGGTGATAGGTTGTGTTCTCAGTGCGCCCGGAGGGTGTGCACTGCTGATTAGTCCCCATGGATCCAAAAAGCGCTATCCCGGATGTATGAGTGTCCGTCTGGTTGGGAGCTGACTGCGGTGAAGAATTTGCACACAAAGTATACTTCCTGGGATAACATTTGGCCGCACGTTGTGCCAATGATATAAAGCCACCGGCATAGAAAACTCAAGATTCCGATGCTTCAGGTTATTTTAAACTCAGCCACTTGTAGTTATACTAACTAGATTGCAGTGAGGATTTCAGTTACCAAGAGGCGTAGGTTCTGTTCAACTTGATCAACAACGCACACTTCTGGACCACAGATAATCGCTAAAAAGCTGACAGTATAAGCACAAAGTGTAACAAGGCTAACCTGAATTACAGAAGAAAGCTAGTGTTAACCTTTACTACATATCCTGGAAATTCCTCCAAACCATTCTCTGTAAGTGTGCAACACCAGCCGTTACATCAGACAGCTCGTCAAATCACAAGCCAATTAGCAATGTGATGATAATATGGCACACATATTTATTGGTAAGCCATGTTCTGCCCACCGGGTCGACTCGAAGGACAGGCGCTTGCTTCTAGACATCGACTGCGGTATCCGACTGGAAAGCAGGTTGAGAAGACTCCCGAAGGGAGAACAATGTGATCATCGAGATGCGACAGCCTACAGGCCAACTTCTCTAAAGAAGTGCAAGTGGACAATTCTCTCAGTATCCGCCCAAATACATAACACTGAATGGGCAGAGGGTTAACACAGGTCAACGTCTAAGCTAGTCAGACATAAAGACGGCGGTCCTAGTGAGCGTTTCTGATGGTGAAATCACGGATACACAAAACCACACCAACTTCACTCACCGCGCAGGTTTGGCGAACGATCAATGCCAACAGACCATCATGCCACTCCAAAGTCAGTCTATTGACTTCGCCGTACAGTTCACCCATAGTGATTGCTTTGGGATTAAGAACATACGTTTTCACCGGTTGGTATGAGGGATTCTCAATGGATAATGCTGCGTCGTGTAAATTCCCAAGCACCTTTGCAAGAATGCGATAGACAGTTGTCTTGCCTCCACCTGTTGGACCAACCAACATAACTCCGTGGCGAACCATTAGCGTCTCGTAGAACTGAATCACTTTCGTTATCTGTTCCGGTACGGGTTGGAGGCCAAATGTTTGAACCACGTTTTCGATTTCAGACAAAAATCGACCATAATCATTCTCCGGAAGCTCCACTCCAGGAAAGAGATCTTGTAGGATGGCCTGAAAAGGGGGCCGGGGATGTTTATTTAATGAATGATTGTTGATGGGCAGGAAGGCATGAGTGCAGTCTACCAATGAGAATGTGATATTGTTGTTTGCTGGTTACCAACACGCTATGCTGATTTGCTATAGCAGTTGCGGTTACAGTAATTTGATCACTGGGACCAAGGTTCACTTTAATGAGGATCGCGGTCCACATCGAGATTGCGCATCGCAGTACATTCACATAACGTGTGCTTTGAATTGACCCTCCAATCAGTCACTAATGGTTGTGATAAACCCGGCCGCCCGTAATACCAGTTAGAACAGGCAAAGATTCCGGGACTAATCGTGGAGTGCAGTGCCATCCAGGTTGTGAACCGAGAGGAAACCGTAAGGCGTCAATAAATAGTTACTTCCGGGGTATTTGTTCTCTCTGGAGCTGTTAACTCCGTACAACCGGTTATAAGAAACAAATTCACTGCTGCATCATAAGGATGAGGCAAAGTACTGGGATTACATAGTCCCTAACCCATTCACCGAATGTAATGGAACCTGGTTCGCTCAACTGCCCTCCCCATAAATTCAGGATGAGTGCGGTTACGGCTACCTTACAGTTAGTATCATGATGGGCTTACCGATTTATTTAGTTTATCTAATGATTTCTTATTACTACTCAGTAAGAGGATTTTTGATGAAATTTTACTGACTCCTCTAGCAGCTCACAAGCCAGATGGAGATTTTTGTTGTGACCTTCCTGTGGGAGTATTCAAGCATTAGCGTTCTAACGCACGGGAAATCATTGTTCCCTTGCTCAATTGTACTCTGTGCCTCCACAGGGTTTTTGCTTAAAGTTATGAGTAACTACACCTGACAGTCGGTGTCTCAAAACCCATCGAGATAAAACATGTCTGCTGAAGTAAACCTATTCCACCACCGTCAGTATGCAATACCGTCTTGAGTTTAATAATGAACAGATAGATTTAGGTATGATCTTATTTGTTTCATCGCATCAATTAGATAACAAACCGGAAATGTGAGCTATTCATCAGGAAAAGTGCTGGATGATCGCTTTGCTCTATTGGGACTCGTATTCCTTCGGTCCCCTAATTTGCATCGGACCCATGACTGCTAGTGGCTTGCACTGCTAGCCGGCAGCTTTTGCCACTGAGCCATTGGGGACGATAACCGACCATCACGGACTGTAATCTAACTGCGGACCATATAAGATATTGAGTTCGCCGACAAAAGACTTACACTTTATGCACAATGTTGTATTCATACACCCAAGTTAAGTGGGCTCTCGTTGTAAAGGGCGTGATATCGCGTCCCCACAGTCAAATATTGTTTTTACTGGAACTCCAGATAGATGGAAGTTCCTAACAGAGCTGCGCTAGTATATACGCCGGTGAATACGAGCAATTGTCGTTCGCTGTAAACTCACCCAGTTAAAAGTAAGCACACTTTAATGTTTCCAGTTCAGGTACAATCCTGGTAATCAAAGTGGCTTACGCTCACCTGACAAAATACCGCAATCCAAACTAGGTTCGTGTGAGGTAGTCTAGGACTGCATGGAATACCTAGAGGTCAAAATTGAGTTCCTAGCCTTTGGGACAAGCGTCCATCTTGAAGCCCAAGAACCCAGTGATAAAGATGTCTGCTGGCGACCAAGACATCTTGACTGGAATTCGTGGCTCTAGATATACCTCTGAGAATTTACATCAGGACAAAACCACTTGCGAGTTGGAATGTTTAGGCCATGCAATAGCGAAGAGTTTTCATCACTCCAAACTGCAGCTCCGATGACCAGTAAATTTAAGTTTCCGATTCGGACATGTAGACACATACATGTATGCGTTAGGTAGCCAAGGAACCGGATCCCTCCGAAACGACCAGCTGCTTGGGTGTCTTTTGTTTGAATTGGGTGGCGTAACTTATCAGGCAAATGATCGTGATTAACGGGATACGCTTATATAAAGTGACCTCAAGACATATGCGGGCTTATCGAACTTACCGCGAAGAGAACAGCATCCTCTTTCAAGAACTTTGGCAAATTACTGTCTCGTAGAGCTCGGATCAACACAACGTCCTCCGGTTTATCCGGGTTGAGACGTTTAAGCGAGCCGGCCATAACGAGAACCGACTTGAGGGCTCGCATGCCAAAATCGTAATGATCTTGCTGTGAAAGTTGTTCACTACACAATTTGTACATTTGGGTCATTTTCCGAGAAAGCATTTTGGATGACTCGAATCCCTCAGAGTACAAGATAACTTCCGCGATGAGACCTGTGAAGTGAAAACATGGTTAACTACACTTACTTCTTGATATCACACGTGATAAGTGAAACAGTTAGTTTCTACTGTGGTCACATTTGAGAGGCAGCGATACATGCTTGCGAGTCAGCAAGGACGGTAACGAGATACAAGAGATGCAGCGCAAGAATGACCTGATGACTACCGTTGGCATTTCAGAACATCAATCATTAAAACTGAACAAAGGATTGTGGAACGGTGCTAATTTTAACGCGTCCGAGGAGCATGATTGATTGCTCGATAGCTTCCGCAACCGTCCGCGAAAACATTTCCACCCATTTGTTCAAGCATTGTTACTAACCAGAGCAGGTCTGGTCATTGCATGTTCTGGTATGGTAGCAAGACAGACGATAATCACGGGATATTGCAGGGTGGAATTCACAGGACCCATACGTCATCAGTTCAACGTAGCCTTTTGCAAAGATTTTAACATTCGTCATCAGAGTACCTAAGAAGATCGATTTGTGTAACAACCGTTGCAGCGTGCAACATGGAAAAGCGATCGAGCAGTAACTATGCAGCATGAGCCTGACTACTCGAAACAGGCAGAAAAAGCATGTAGAATGGCTAGTCTGCACTATGATCTCACGTGGATACTATTCGGGAAATACCAATTTTTATATTCCCGCAAATGCTGAACAGTTAGTTGCTACCTAAAGTAAGATATGTCATCCGTGCCTGGTGTCCCTGGCGGAAACCAGATGTTGATGCACTTGAAGTTTCACAATGTAGACCGACCAAAACCGTTAGGGGCATGTTTTGTCTTCCGTATTGGCTCAGACTGGAAGTCTTTGTGTTACGTTTGTGGGAACGCCTGGATAAGATTGTCACTGGCACGATTGGAGCACGCCTACGAGAACGGCTTGGAAGGCTGACCAACCTAACGGATTTGCGCTGACGTGATGACGTTAGCTCAGCCCAGGGTACACGCTGATGAGACGTGAATGGAGCGAGCGTGAGAACGATCCTAGCCGCACCGTATTCGGATGGACGCTGAGCCCTCGTAACGGACGGGGTACGCACGCGAGAGGGGGTCAGGGTAGACGCGCGCTAGTGGTTTAGACGCGAACGCTGCCCGGCTAACGCCGCATACAAAATCACGTGACCGACCGACTCCCAACTAAGGCGAAGAGGAAGACAGGTGGTCCTCTGAAGGCTCTTTTACGACCAACAAGAAGCAAATCACAGCCAATGCTATGGGTCATTAAGTTAGGGAAAATAGCTACCACGATGGGGTGGTAGTTTGTAAATGACCATTGTCAACAGAAGCGCAGTTGTGCCGCGTCTCGGAGTGGCTGAAAACTGCCACGTTGTGGGGACGAATGGGACCCCGCTTTCCACAGCCATTACGCTGGAGTTTGTGGCGCGTTTTTGCGGGGATATTTGACGGGCCCGCAACACTTTGGCGTGTAAGGTAGTGAGCATCATCGTCTTCGGGATGCCAAACAAGCCAAACAAGCTTACCGTGATCTGTTGCAACTCAACCAAAGTACAAACAAGAAAGGACACCAGCTCAAATGGGCCACGCGCTAAAGCCGATTGGTGTGCCAGTGAAATATTATCTGTCTATGAATATTTCGCACTTGGAACCCTCCTCCATCTGTCGTTGCAGATGCACTTGTGGGATATTTAGAAGGCTGCCATATCAACGTGTAAGAGCAACATGGATTCCGCCAAAACCGTTATTGTACAAGGAACCTTTTGTTAGCCCGTGCTAGCTGGACTGGATCCGTCGATTCTGAAGGAGTCGATGCCGCTTATCTTGATTTCTCTAAGGAATTCGCTCGTCTTGATTACCGGATCCTTCTTCGCAAAATTTCGGAGCTACGGGATCGGTTACCTTATTCTGCACTGGCTTCATTCCTTCCTACCCCAAAGACGCTTGAATGTGCGAGTTCGTAGCACCTTGTCCGACCCGATAGAGGTCCGTTGTGGAGTCATTAAAGGCTCGTGTTCACAATCAACCTTGCGGAAGTTTTGATGTCAAGTATTCTACTCATTGAGGACGACACAAGATTTGAAGGCTAGTCAAACTAGCAGACAACCAAATAGCATCTCAAGGTGATCTTGATAGGGCTTACGAATGGTCGACCCAGAACATGCTTGAGTTTAACTCTGCCAACTACAAATTAACGTGCACACCTCACCAGAGCATCTAAAAATGTTGACTGAGAGAAGAAATTCTGCAGTACGCTTCTCATGAACATGATCTCGGGGTACGCATGAAGGACGAGCTCTGATGCTCAAAGCAGGCTGAGATGGCAGTGGAAAAGCTAACCAACACTTGTGCCTACTGCAGTGGGCGTTTGGCCGGTTTGGCTCCTACCTTCTTTACGAAAATGCTCGAAGCTTACGTGTTACTATACGTTGAGTACGTCATTCAGGTGTAGTATCCCTGCCAAAAGCATGACCTCACTGCCCATGAGAAGCCACAACGCAGGGTGACAAAATATTCTAAGGGATTGTTCAACCTCCCTTCCTTAGTAGTCAAGTCTAAAGATTCTGGGAGTTTTCGTGAACAATATCATCTTCTGCGTCGTGATCTCATACGTGTGTATCAGATCCACAAGGACTCTAACCACCCCTACCGGTCGTTATTGAGGTTCTGCCACAACACCTCACTGACAGGCCACCACTTGGATGTGGCGACACAGTCTATCCGGTTGCAATGCCGCGGGAACTTTTTCTCCCTTTTCGTGTATCCCAGCCGTGGAAGTTACTTCCGCATTTTGCCGCATCTACTCCCGCGTTGTCCGCATTCAAAACTCGAACACCTGTATTACATGTGTTAACCCAAGTTACTGGAACACGCAACAACGCAACCAAACAATGCGGCAGTGTTCCAGGATGTGGTGGGTTTTCGCCTGGCAAGCATTCTCCCTATAAAAAGCCACAAATGTCTGCTTAACAACACTGTGACATGGCGGTCGTGACTCGCCACAAAATAAAGTCACTGCCCCGTGGATATCTGGATAATCCTTTCCAACCCACAGACACCAATCTTCTACTCGCACAGTGCTGACGATAGCAAATATTCAAGAATGGAACAGCACAGTTACAAGCGAATTACACAGCTACATAAACACACACACAATTACATACTTACATACCCCTTGCACAAACAAGCACTGTTATGGTAAACATATCGGATTTTGGCAAATTCTTGATCACACATTGTTTTGTCAAAATGATCATGCCTGTAAAGGTGTGCCTCGCCTTGTCGAGAATAAAAACTTTATTTATTTATTTACACTTAAAATGTGCCATAAGTCCACTGCTAGGCGTTTTTTTATATTTTACTAATTCAATGTTTGATCTCACTCTTTATCAACGGAAAACTGTTAATCGTTTGATTTTATCGCCGTGCTAAGTCCATTGTTTCATCCCAGGTCATTCGTTCTCCTACAGTATGGCTTCGTAAAAGACAACTTGGAGATACGCTTTCTTATTTGTGTTACATTATGTGTTCAGTCCCAGTCTGCAGTCGGAACAACGCGAACTAAACAATCTGCTAACCAACCATCTCCGTAACGTAACGATAGGGAGAGCAACATTTGCGTTCATGTGGATCGATTGATGAGTCAATAATAACCCGATGTTGTTCATATTTTCTTTTCAGTTTGGCTGTGTACTATTGATTCCGTTCATCCTACGGGACGTGTCAAACAGCTGTCTATTTACTTGTAATATGCACTGTGCATTGCTAATTGTTTGACTTACAATAGTCCGGTATCATCATCGAGATGGGACGGAACAATGATTTTAAGTTATCGGGTAGTTCAGTACGTCCAGCGTAGCCAGGATTCATGGTGATGAATGTCGCGCATGTGGGTATCAGTTTGATTTCTCGACCCTCGAACATGAAGCGGGAAACCTGAAATAAAATGTTTAAATAAACTAGTTACATCAGAAACAGAGCACTGAGAATCAGCTGGTATGGAGCTCTTTCTAAAATCACTAAATTGATGCATCTTGAAGCAAGAAAGATTCGCCAAATGTGTACTGAGCCAGAAAGAGTATTGGCACAGTTCACAGCCGCAGTAATGTTTCCGGTGTTGTGATCTTGATTAGTTTCATACCCAATTTTATGCAACCAGACCGAAGACAGAGTATGTAAATTGGAACATCAGCACCCCACATCCTGTTCCCGTTTTGTAACTAACCGGATGACGTTCCAGAATTTCTTTTCCGCTGAGCTCCATGTTGCCGTGTTTACCTCACGCCTGTTTTAGTTTCCTGCTCACCTTGCTAACGCGCCGTCTTACATTTTACTTGTTAGGATCGTTCATTTCAGGAACGATTACCCTCTGTCGTTATCCACCCATTGCATTTTGCACGTCTTTCGTCTGATCTACAAGCTGTTACCAAGGCTTTTGCACATTGTGAAGATATCAATGCGTACCGGTCGACTATTTCTCCCTACTATCCCTGAGAGTCAAGATGTCTTCGCACCACTCGAAACTAAACGTCAACACACAGCAGGCTCTGAAAACAAGGGTCACTTAAACAAAAATATGTTAAAAGAAAGTTGATTAGGGAAAAGTGCAAAAGTGCAGATGGTCTCTCATACTCGAGAGCTTAGGCATAATCATGGAAACAATAAAAGATGACATTGCCCCAACGCTCGTAAACTGCCGTTATTCACAGTTTTACCAGCGACGCTTGGATGTAACTAGCTTGAGATAAGAATTGAACGCATTGCGGTTACTAATCACCTTACTACGGCCCAAACAACACATGTATAACGCTAACATGTCGTAGTATATTGATTATTCTTCATCAGCCAGTACAGTAAACCGACTACTAGTATCCTTTGGGCATCCTGAATTAAGCCCACATTTCACCCCTCTCTACATGTCATTGAGTGCCTTTGGCAGAGGAGTTAAAGATTCAATCACTTCAACAACATTGTCAACCTCCTATCTATTACGACCCCACTGGTGGCTAGCCAGTAATGTCAGTGTTCTTGAGTCGCTCCTAGAACCGGCCTTAGAAGCAGAAGAACTTTGTAAAATTACTGAGTTCCTTTACTCACTCAGTTCTTCATTGGCTGCTATTTAGAATAATTGACTCGGTCCAAGAGCCAACGATCACAGTTATCTAAAGATGATGATCATAATGTGCCCCTAAGGCTCTCGATATACGTAACATGTGCGAACGAACGGATAACACCACCGATAAAGTCCAGTCAACTATTTTACCCGCATCGTACTAAGGTCTTCGCGAAGACTGGTTGCAGCTAGGCTCAGGTACACAGCCACCACACATACAGGGCAACCCTAGATGGCCGTCTCACTATTTTGGGACTCGTCAGTTGCACGCATTTGCCGGGCGATGTTAGCGGGTTACATGCCATCTCGATTTGTGGCGGCTTGCAAGGATAGTCGTAGCTCTGGGGGCCAATCTTGTCCTCTGGATGTTCAGAACATGTACGACAGTGGAGGATGAGCCGCGCTATATCGCAGTTAGATATCTGTCATGGCGATCCGTTCCCGTCACTCAGTGGCATAGGTCGCTGACTCGTAAGTGTAAGGCCAATGGGTTCGGATCCGGGGGGCACGTGCTACTGACGAAGTTCAGTAGGACGAACCGGTTGTCTAGCGCCTTCCTGGTCGCAAGATATCTGTCCGGCTGAGACTAAATGCGATGAACGTTTGTTCTAAGGTCACTTATCACTGACCCGGTTTAAATACGCGGTCCCATTTGAGATTACTTGACAAAATACATATGCAACTGCTCTACAACTACCTCATCCGTTAGTTTGACCTGTTGATTGGTTTAGTTTATTCTGGTATTGTAACAACGTCAAGTATGTACAGTTCGCTTGGCCTGAAGGAATGTTTGACTCACAAGTGAAGTGTTGCTTCTATACACGAGTATAAAGAGCAAGCTTATGCGAAATTTTCCGAGCTTATTACTTTTCAATCGGTCCTAGGCCTAGTTCAGCGTATGGAACCCAACAAAGAATTCACATTCACTCTATATTTGGTGGCCCATCGCGAAGAGACTGGAGCTTAGGGTGGTGCGACGGTTTGCGCACCTCAGAGATTCATTGAGCTATGCTGGGTGGTGCGTTTTACACATTCAGAGCCACTCATACCAGATTGATCAATGGTTAGAGGCCAGACGAACTCCGTTCCCTGACTCTCCAGGTTGGGGGATGGAATGATGGTGGCTCCTTATTTCATAAAACGGGCTCTCTGTAGTCCACTTCCAAAACCCCGTTGCCTTGTGGTAAGGTTTTTGAAACAAACGCTTTGGTTGAGAACCCTAATCGTTCTCCTGTCTAGGTCTGGGCAACCTGACAGTATTCTGCCCACGCAATACAATGAACCCTCCATCAAAAACAATTTCTTGATGCTCTGGCCGTCGCAGAGGATAATAAACGACGCCCTATCTGCTGCATCGAGCAGGGTGGATAGGGGTTTGAATGCTACTGCTCAAGCCTTCCCGCCTTCTTATTTCACCGCTTGCGCTTTTTCATCCTTAGCGTCTCGTTCCAACTTCACTTTTATCCCCCGTTTTTAACCCCCCAATTCTTGGCCCTCCCCCACCTTGTTTGACTAGTCGCTTTTCTTCTAGTTTCAACTCACACACACTATCGCAGGGCGTCATTCCAATCCATTCGACAAGCCCATGTTCAGCCATGCGAACAACGTCAGTTCATCCGTTTTCCTATGGAGTCCTCGATCCTCGTTATGACTGGTATGTCTCAACATGCGCACTTTGCTCCAGCTTGGTGAAAAGGCAGCACTTTCCCGCACACTAGAGACCCTATCGATCGATATTTGCTGTTTATCAGAAACCAGCCTGTTAGATTCGAGCTCCGTGCATACTCTGCGATGCGCACATTCGACACTGGCGACACATTCTCATTGCGCCTGTCTGGTGATGATGCAGCTTCAAATGCCGGTCAAGCTGGCGTTGGCATTGTTTGAGCAGCCGGGTTGAAGCCACCCTGATCGACTGGATCCCTGTCAACAGCCGGATGTGCGCCGTTAGGTTGGCTGGCTCGTTCCAGGCTTCGAAGTCGCGCGGGAACAAACGGTGCCTGTTTGTCATAGAGGCTTACGCTCTCACAAACTGCAGTCCTGATTCGGTGAAAGATGATTTCTAGCACCAAGTTAACGAGCTTCTTCGTTACAGAAGAAGCACGGATATTGTGGTGCCTGCTGGCGATCTAAATGCGCAAGTCGGAAAATTGTCCTCTGATGAACTTCATCTGGGCGGCCAACATGGTGTAGGCTCCTGTAATGATAACGGTGAGCGGTTGCTACACCTGTGTGAAGGTACTCGTCACTTTATCGCGAGCACTAATTTTCGACATAGCACTCGCAGAAGAGTGACTTTGCACCCACCAGCCTCGGGCCAGCCATGGAGGCAAATCGATCACATCGCGATTAGTTAGCGCTGGAGAGGCTGTGTTCAAAACTGTCGCTCGATTTGGAGCACCAGGGTGGACACGGATAACGCTCTCGTGTGTGTTGATCTGCGGGTGCGTTTTGGCGACGTCCGCAGCGTCGCTCTGAACGCATTGATACCAGCCAGCTGGCGATGCCGGGTGTTCTGAATGCGTACCAAACTGCGCTGACATCTAGGCTGAGTAGGCGTCCACTAAACACCGTCGAAGATCACTGGTCGCATACCCATCAAACGTTACTATCAGCAGGCATGTCTGCATGTGGCAAAGCAAATTGCCAATCTAGATATTGGGTCCGTACAAGGTCTCTGGATCATATAGACGCTCGCCGACGTATTCCGGTTAGAAGCGGATACAATGAGACTCGCAAAAATCTCAGGCCAAAGCTGCGTGATAGCCTGAAGAGAGACTGCGAAGCCTGTTGGTCTCATCGTGCATCGGAAATGGAAACAGCCACTGCCGTTGGTAGTCATCGTAAGTTATTCCGTCTGATACGGGGAATAGGCAGCAGGATACCTGGTGTTAAGGAGGCAATACGTGGCGAGAGTGGACAGCCGAGCCACAGCTTGTCAAAATGCTTGGAGCATTGGGCCGAAGACTTTGCAAAACAGCTTAACCAATTTGAATTATTGCTCCGTATTTCGGACACTGAGTGCCCTTCTCCCTGGGCCGTCTCCTTAGATTCGTCCTCACGTGCAGAAGTCGAAAGTGAGATCAGACTGTTGAAATTACCTAAGGTCGCTCGTGCAGATGGAATTCCTCAAGCTCTCTACAAATTCGGGGACCTGCTCTTGTAGATGATTTACACAAGTCGCTAATGAAACTTTAGGAGCAGGAAACTGTTCCGACAGACTGGAGCAGCTCCGTCATAGTCCCAATTTTCAAGGGAGGCTCCCGTTCGGAATGCAGCAACCATAGAGGGATCAGTCTGATCTCAATTGCCTTTAAATTGTTTGCCTCTCTCGTTTTCCACAAATTGACTGGCGCTCGTGAAGGCCAGATCCGCGAAGAGCAAGCCGGGTTTCTCCGAAAACTAGGCTGCCTCGACCACATCCTCACTTTGCGTCAATTGTTGGAGCACCATCATGCTTATTAGTGACCCACCGTTGTCGTGTTTCTCGACATCAAAGGTGCTTTCCATGTAGTGGATCGATGTGCCTTTTGGGACAGTCTACTGAAGAAAGGTGTGCCCGATAAATGCGTAAATACTATCAAAGTGATGTACGCGCATTGTTCGGACAGAGTGAGGGTTTATGGTAATCTGTCGCCGCCCTTCAATATCTCCAGTGGTGTGAGACAAGGTTGCCCGCTGTCACCTTTCCTCTTTAACTTCGCTATTGATAGAATCATGAAAACAGCATTCGCTGGACACTACCTAGAAGGTGTGGAGCTACTTCCTGGTGAGCGACTTCTGGACTTGGAGTATGCGGACAATATTGCCCTCATATGTGACAGCCTCCAAACATGCCAAAGAGCACTGGACCGATTAGCACTGGCTGTCAATCATTTCGGGCTACGTTTTGCTTCATCGAAATGCAAAGTCATACTCCAAAATTGCCAAGGATCCACCCAAGCGCTGATAAGCGCTGGCGATAAGCCAGAAGTCGATCAGGTATTCAAGTACCTGGGCAGCTATATTAGCGTCCGTGGGCCCGAAGATGAGATTACGAACCATGTAGCAAAAGCTCGAGATGCTTTTGCTAATCTGCGCCACATGTGGTGCAGACGCGACATCACTCTCGCCCTGAAGCGCCGAGTTTATAACGCAGTCGTCTTATAAGGTTGTGAAGCCTGGCCCATCAGGTCGACAGACATAAAGAGGCTAATCACTTTCGACCATCGCTGCCTCCGCAACTTAGCTCATGTCTGGTAAGAGCACCACGTGAGCAGTGAGCATGTTCGGCGTCGCGTACTTGGTGCAGGAAGAGCTGGTGAACCGCTCAGCACCATTATATCACGCATCAGGCTCCGATGGTTGGGCCACGTGTCGCGCATGCCAGCACGCCGACTCCGGCGACGTGCATTGTTTGCGCGGCGTGGGTGCGGTTGGAAGAGGAGGAGGGGAGGCCAAGCAATGACTTGGTGGAGCGAAATGAAAACCCTGACTTCGAAGTTAGCGTCGGTTGGTGTATCCCGACTGCCCGGCTGGGGTCCTAAGGACGATGAACACGTTTGGATGGACACACTTGCTGGTATGGCCAGGAGCCGGCCCCAAAAGCGTTTAGGTTGTGAGTCCCTTTGTTCATCCTCTCCTGCTTAGCCTCCTCCTCCAATCATGATCTCATTCGGTAGGCATAATATAACTTTTTACGGCACGACAGCCGGCTGTTAGCTCTCCGGAACAATGTCCATCCGTTACTGGGGACTCAGCTGGCGTGCCACTGTTGTTTTTTCTTCATCTCTTTTGTACTGCGACACAATGGCTGTGGTTTTCTCCGCCTGCAACTAACGTGTATAATGATGATGTACCTGGTGGCACGCTTGAAGTTCAACAGTGTGTTGGTCAATAAATGTCTACCAGCAATCCCATTATCTAGGATTTTAGGCTGAATACTGCAGAATGCAAACGAGGACGAACGAAGGCATGGAATCCGCGTCTAGTTAACGAAAATTACCATGTCACCGTTTCACATGTGGCCCCAAGGACCTAACTGGGCAAGGTTTAATTCAGAGAAAAATGTGGTCTACACGGAGTTCACTTGGAGCAAACCAAGCACAGTGGATGTTCCAAGCGGTACAACAATGAATATGCATTACTTAACACGACACGCGCCAGACTGAGCGTAAACGACGCATCCAACAAGCTAGTTGCAGTGTCTGATCGTTATAGTATTACGTCAGCAAGGTGTCTGATCGCTGGACCGAGCGCTGGTGATGGACAATGGAGCCAGGTAATAACTGGGATGAAAAATTGCTGTGAACTCATCATGTAAAGAGGGTAGATAAGAAGGATGTACTTTAGCTGCTTTCGCGTTACGGATAGTGATCAGCTGTTGCGCGATGACGGATAATACTTCAATATCAATCCGGTTGAATTCATCAAAGCAGCACCAAGCTCCAGATTGGGCCAGACCAGAGAAAAAGCGTCCCATCATTTTGTAGTCGAGGCCATCGGAGCAGTTGAACACGACACATTGCTTTGCGACTGCTTTGGCCAGATCCTTTGTGGTCTCCGTTTTACCAGTTCCTGCTGGACCAGCTGGTGCTCCTCCCAGACCCAATTGCAGAGCACCCATGAGGCACAGGTAACATCTGTGGAGGATTGCAGCAGAATTTTTGACAACATGAGGAAATCAGATAGAACGGCTATATAGAGCGTACAGTGGTCAGTTACTAAACACCGATTAGACAAGAACCCTACCTTGAACTATCGGGAGCGGTGCCAGCAAATCCGTCTAGCTCCACTTTGGTTGCGAAGACTAAAACATAACTTGATCTTGCTGTACAATCTAATTCATGTTAGTGCTTACTGAAATCTACACACCTTAACATTGCGGCACTGTTCCACACGGGAACTGCGTAACAAAGATGTTACCCAAGTAATACAACGGTGCAGGACAAATGTGCGGCTCTACATCTTTCTAGTAAGATATGCTGCCCTGTGAAACCGGCTGCCAATTACAATCAGACCGTGTGAGACTGTGCAATCATTTCGTAATAAGCTCGAAAGCTAGACCTAGGTACGATTACGACCTCGTTTTCGTGGGAGAGATCACTGACGATCTATGTGCTGGGGGCCAAACTAACATCAGACGGGTGAAACAGTGGAATTTCATGAAATGTATGCAATTCTAACTGTCTACACTATCCTCAAAATGCAACAATGTGTTCCAAATTAACGTTAAACACAAATATGTGACTTTTACATTGCCAGTAACATGGACAAATATAAGAACACAACCATTTATTGCTCATGCAAGAACGTGGCATTACCTGTATATAAATGATCGGTGCCAAACATGGACGCGGAGTCTCACTTGATGCGAAATATATATGTTACTATTATTATTATTATTGTTATTATTATTATTGCTATTAACGTATTGTGTGTAAACCCAGCTTGAAACTTCCGCATTTGTTTTCAAAGTGCAAATGCTGGCTGTGCCCAACGGCACAGTTATCTGGCCGCTAGAACGCATACGAACCAACCCGAAAAAGTATCGCCTACCGTGGAGAGCTCCTTTGAGCAAGACACAACGACCGTACCATGCTTAATAAGCAGTAAGTGTGAATTTTGTCTGGGAGTTAACCTGGTAGCATACATACTCTTGAATCTGAGTAGGTTTACTTGTGGAAATAATTGCTGCCCCGATAAAGCCAACTGACTGTGGTTTGTTCACTTCGTCTATTACGATGCTGTTTCCTCTACATAAGAAGACCATTCGCAATTACAAACTTGGACGAATAAGCAGACACGCTGGTGAAGATGTCAGCTGTATTTTGGTCGTCTACGGGACTCATAAGCACGAAAAGGTATTGAGTCTACCGTTTCCCTTAGATCATAATCCAAGGGTTCATAATAATCGATCATCTCATTTATCCGATAGACCATATAACATCGATGAAATACGAGAACTCAACCTTTCTGCGCTTTCTGGCATACATCTTGGCTGGACAACATAAAACCCAATTGCCGTATCTTTAAACGTACTCCCGTTCAGTACAAGTATAGTGATTAGGCCTAATTAACTTCCTGTGTGACCGCCGAACTCATTCGTCGATGCGCATCCGGACCAATTCTACATATTACGGGATGGTGGTAGAGAAAAAGGCCCAGCCGGCTAGCCCCAAGCTCTTACTAAGCACGCTGCTTGTGCACATTATGCCAGTAAACAAGACTCAACAGCTGTGTAACGTGTCAGTATCAGGAGGGTCAGGAGTGACCATTAGGCCGATGCTCTCTAAATGGGAAACAGTTTAGAACTGCTTGCGGTCAAAGTGCAGATTGGACAAAACTTTCTGCAGATTAATCACCAACTTCAGGTCACAGAGAGTACTCACCAATTATAGACGGGCAGAAATGGGTTATGGAATAATGGAACAATGGTTTATTACGGGTAAAAAGCATTGCTTAACAAGTCCCGTGGGATGGAAATTATTCACTTTATCAATTGCATGATAAAGTGAAAAGCGTTTTGGTGGACTCACCATAGAGTTATGTAGAATAGCGGGGATGTTAGCGTATTAAACGTATAAATCCATAAATGCATTGTTTTGGGGTTTGGCAAGACACCGTTTGATTGCGTTTTGTAGCCCCTGGTTAACAAGTCATAAAATGAAATGCAAATGAGACAATGCATCGTCAACTCATTTTTTAAATATCGGCGGATTGGGAACAAAGACGACGTAATGAACGAGGGCGTTCCAAGGTTGGCACAGGCGAAGAGAAAAGAAATTTCTACGGCATTCAAGCCGGCTATACTGAATTGTCAGTTTCAGTGGGTGACCTCTTAGGTTAGTGTTGTGGTTCAATTCCAGCAGCGGACTGCAAATGTTGTTTGGATTCTTCAGAATCTGGCAAACCATTATGAGCTCACTCCGCGAAAGCCGATATCGACTGCTGTACATTCTTAGAGATTTCAGTCTAAGCTGATAGGGCAGATGAAAGAGGCCCCTGACTTTCTTGGTTGCCCGTCGTTGAGGAGTCTCGAGAGCAACGAGATCCTGTTTCCGCCACGCCTGGATAACATATTCCACGTGGAGTCACACGTAGGCGTTAAGCATTTGGGGAAAGATTGAGGGTTCAAACCGACCGAAGGCTCTGCGAAGAAGGCCGAAGTGTTGATTTCCGGTTCTCGTCGCCTTCTCTGCTTGTTTGGAACACCCGAGATCTTCCTGTACCAATACACCCGGGTCACGCTCCTGAGAGACCTTCTCCAAGGTGTGGTCTCCAAACTTGTAAGCGCTCACCGGCTGGTGACGCAGATGTATCACCTTGCAATTAGCTATGTTCAATTGAAGCATGTTCCTCTTTGACCATTCGTAAATGCAATCTAGGTCATGTTGGAGTATATCGTGATCTGGCTTGTTACTAATCGCCCTCCGTATCTTGACGTCATCGGCGAAAAGCAGGAAATCGGAGGAGATAACTCATGTCAGATCTTTGATAAACACCATGAATAAGACCGGTCCCAGCACTGAGCCTTGTGGAATAGCAAATTCCACCTCAATTGGATTAGGGATTGATCCCCTAACACGTACTTGAAGCTTCCGTTGGTGAAGGAAACTGCCAATCCAACCAAGTACATGATCACAGATTCCGTAGCTCTGTAGCCGTTGAGGTAGGATGCGGTGATCTTTGCTGTCGAAACCTTTGAAGAAGTCCAGATAGATGACGTCAAAACCGACCCCCATATCAGCCACTTCCGTCCAACCACCTCGTGCAATCAGTAGGTTGGTGGTGCATGACCGGTGTTGACGGAAGCCATGCTGCTCCGGTACCAAGATGTTGCATTTTTCCAGGTAGTCCATTAAAGCCTCAGCGACGACTGCTTCCATCACCTTCGCGAACACAGGGAGGAGAGTCACTGGGCGATAGTTTGCAGGATCTGAACGGCTACGGCCTTTAAAAATTGAGGTGATAATCCCACGCTTCCACACAGTGGGGACTCATTGTTTTCATCAAAGCACCTTTGGAAGAACTGTGACAGTGTATGCGTGCACCCGTAGTCGTATCACATAACAGTTAGTCGACTGAGTTGAAAAGCAGTACACCTCAAAAAGTAGTATACGGCATTCTAAAATTGTGTTTTGATGCAAAACAATCCTCAACTTAGTTCACTGTAAGCGAGCATAAAAAGGGCAACCGCAGTGGCTAGATTTTAAACTCAAGTCCAGTTCAGTTTGAGCGGGAACAATAGCCACCAGTCACTGCTCACATATGCTGCCCCAGTAGCCCGCCTGGGCCAGTTGTCCGAAGTAGGAAAGTTCATGGTAAACTTAGAAGGCAATGCAATTAAATAATGGTAAGTCCAACTCATGAGTGCAAACGAAAGGTGAGAAGTAGAGGAAGTTGAAGAAACACATCGGCTATGGATCCCCTATCTTATTGCTCTGAAAATATGTGTTCCAGCGTTCAACAGCTAGGCGCCAGAGCAGGTTTTGTACAGCTTCATTGTGTGACCGCAGAGACGGTAACATGGCGGGATTAAATGCCAATAAAAGTACGGGATGCTCTTTCCCATCGAAACACGTTAAGTGCGGATGAAGTACTCTCTAATTCTTCGGCAGTTCATTGACTACATTCCCAAACTAAGCAGACACTCGATATGCTTGTGCCCATAAAACCGTGCACTAATGTGGTACTCACTCGCAGAAACCTCTTCCAGTCTATTTAGTCCAATGCGGGAAATGGTGGACAAGTTTAGATGCCGAATTCTAAGTGCAGTTGTGCAAAAGCCGAGAATAACTCCCCAAACATGATAGCGATTAGTACTATGAGGAAACTCTCTCCAAGCTGCATGCTTCCCATCGTCCCCATAGTGAAGCGAGGACGAGTGGGCGATGGCTAGATCAACCTGTTGGATGGCAACAGAAATTACACTTTCGCCACCAACATATCTAGTGTGAGGGTAACAGCTCCGATTTAGAGAACAGAACACTACCTGGCTTATGGGCATCAAAAAAAGGTTGACCGATCCAAGAGACTATCCAAAACATTGTAAATTATTACAGAAAGCCCAGAGACATGAACAAGAATCCAAAGCTTAGGGTCCTTAGCAAACAGTGGCGGCCGTACCTCAAGCCCTTCAGGCAAACTATTGACATAGATTGCGAACATCAACGACTCCGATACAGAGCCCTACAAATGGTTACTAAGAATGGTTTACTTAGGCAAAAGGTGTACGTGCCACACGTACCCGCTGTTCTCTTCCCCACCAGGAATGCAGACAAACATTTAAGGGCGCCACTAGATATCCCGTTAGAGCGCAAGTTTAATTGGAGTCAGGATTGAGGGACAGTATCAAATGCTCTCGAGAAGTCAACGAAGAGCATGTCAATAGGGTGGCTGCTCTCCATTGCAGCGGCCCAATTTTCACGAGCTACAAGTAAATTCGCCAGATACGAATAGTCCTTGTGGAATCGGTTTTATGCAGCACTGAGAAGGTGAAATTTATTCAGCTAATGCATCATTGTGATTCTCAATCAGCAAGCTTAGGCTAGTCTGTAAATGCACCAAACGCAAAAGATGGTGATATCATACGGAGGGTTACTCGAATATATGAACTAGAGAATGTGTTCTCACTGCCAATCATGTGTAAAACAAATACGGTAACACCTCGAGAAGTGAGCAATTAGTAAGTCAACCGGTTAACCGTGTGGCACTTTTTTGCATTCGTGCACATAGTGTTCAAATTCCTCTGATTTATCTTTGTTAAGGATCAGCAAGTATGTGTCGCGTCCTGCTGTTTCAAGTGGGCCACACTGAGTGATAGATCAGATCTGACTGCGTTCAGTGAGGAGGTTGGCTCAGTGCTGACTCGTCCGATTTCCCTACTAGGATTACTAGCCTCCAGGAGATGTTAGCCTTTGTTGAGAATATTGACATGTAGAGAGAAAGACTCAGTGAGCTATAACTATGGAAAGAGATCCAGCCCACCTATTGGTCCAAATTCGGTATTTAGATATCACTGATGAGTAGGAGGATTTTTGATAACATTTGTTTTAGAGTGACGCAAACCGATTGCATACCATTGGTGGCCCTGATGATTTGAGCTCCTATTGGATATGGGTGTTGGAGTGGAGCTGTGGGAAACGAAGTTCAAGTCTCTCATGCCACTTATGAATGCAACTTCGTCGCGCCTCTTTCGCAGTCAAAGTGACAGGCAGTTCTGGAAACGGATGTCCTGACGATTACGTCTACTTGTCTGGATACACGGCCTGGACATGGCGGCGGCCGAGGAGGCTGTGCTTATGACCTTAAGTCGCAATGCAAACATCTGATGCACTCACAGTCAGAAAGCAAACTATTTGAAAATTAAGCTGTCCTCTCGAACTCATTAGACAGCATTGCTACAAAGAAATGCATATAAATTCCCACGGAGGCCTCCTCCTCAACTTCTGTACGAAGGAGTGGCTACAGCGATCGGCAGTTTTATGCTGTCCGGCGCTTTTATTATCGTTCACCATGGAGTACAGGTATTAAATCAAACAGCTGGTCCAGTTAATCGGTTGGTTGGTTCTCGAAAGTGACAAACAACTCATCCGGTAGCCACAAAAAGGCCAAGATGTTATCTGCTCACCTGTCTGTCAAAGGAGTGAAGACCAAGCGTGAGGAGGCTCCCAGATATTCGTATCCATATGTGTGACAAGCGTTTGCCATGCGGACTACACACGTGTCCAGATCTTGATCCCAATAGTACCGCAGTTGCCGCTGCCAGTCAAAATTGTTCAAGGAGTCCACCTTGTTAGTGACCAGTTCAGTGACAATGTCACGGGCATGCACATCGATGGTGATGAGAGAGCACATCAGGACTCGGAGCAATTTGGGCAGCTCACCACGAACCGCTGCGGCAAGCTGGTTCAGTTCCTATCGAATAAAACCAAAATCGGAATGAGGTGTTGAATAGGAAACTGTTAAAAAACGTCCTCTCCTTGTAAACATTGGTATAAACCGTGTACTCATCCATTGTGACTTTATCGTCAATCAAATTCGTGAGTAAGAAGGCTGCCGGTCCGGCTGTTTCGGCTGAACAAAGGCGTCAGCAATCGAATGGGGAGACTTTCAGTCAACAATGCCGTAATCCTGAAAAATCCACCAAATCGTGGGGAGGTTTGCTTTACGATTTATACTTGATTCCAACTCGGAACAAGCCCAGTTCCCATTAATTTCTAAAATCCGGAAAAAACCAGAGATAACTGACCTTAATAGACGAGTATACGCAAACGATTAGCTGCACAAACAGAGTGTATCCACGCCGCAGCTCAAGTTGTGTGCATATGGTATGGTAAGATCCTATATTTGTAAAAAGCACCCCAGAAACAACAGAACTAGGGACACTGCATTGGTTCAGTCAGTCTCGTAGCTGCAGAAATACAATGACAACGTGGAAGCATCTTAATCAAAGTGAAAGCTTTGTATGAGTGGGTTTTGACTCAGCTAATTATTTTGCCATCATAATGAGGTGTAAATAAGTAAACAACCGATTATTAGTTCGATTTAACTTTTGACTGCGCCCATGAAGGGTACTGGTCAGATCAATTACCTACCGTCAGCCTGACAGTATTAAATATTCTTTATTTTTGATAGCATTGACTTGATTCAACTTGTCCTACGCAGTATTTGACTGAGTGACCTACGAATGATGTCGACTCCTCAGTGAACATCTTCGTTAAAGTCTGGTGGAGTAGAATTTTTTGGGTTTTTGAACACCACATCTAATGAAAGTTTACGAATATTTCTGCCTGATTTGCATTTCTCGGAAAAGGTTGGAGGCTAAACTTGGTGCTCGCAGATGCGGAACAGTTGAAGTCAGGTTGGATCTCTAAGGAACACTAATATTTGCGAGGAAGAATCCCGTGAACGGGAAGGGTAATGACTTAGCACCAAGACGAATGCTTTTCTGTTTTGTCCCACGTTCCGCACAGAGCGGATTACTACATCTCAGTTCATAGAGGACAGATCAATGGATCGATAGATGGATTGACAGATGAGTCGATGGATGAAGGAAAGCTCATCAACAGTCCCACGGCAACCAGTTGTCCACCATAGTGGCTGCTGTGAATAACCTTGTCCAGGTGGCCCATTAAGTTGGCTTCGGATAATGTGAGTAATATCGAGGTGTCAGTGTTCTTTGTATGGACTCAGGATAGCCAAGGAACGGCATGCAACAATAGGCCCCAAGTGTCTTACTTAGTCCCAGCCGAGAATCCCACTGGATATCTCCAGTGTAAGCTTGTTAAGTGCTCACTGCAATCGTAAAAGGGAGTACAATTAGCCAACTCCAAGGGGAACGTCCAAAAAATGGACCAGAATATTTTAGGACTTATCTTACAAAACGGCTATCACTAGGTGATCGATGTCACCTGTACAACCAAGGCATACGGTCCGCTGCGTCAGACTGAGTCTTACCTGTTGAAACGAGGGCGTTTTGGATAGCAGGTGGGGGAAGCAGTTAAATTTCAGTCACAAGCGAAGTTTCCCCGATAGCAAAGGAGTTTGCCAAAGGATATTCAAGATTAGGGTTTGTTTGGCCACTTTTCTTCGTTTAGATGACAAAACGGTTGTGAACAAAAGGCAACGAATGTTTTCTTTGCCTGTGCCTAGGCTCCGCGCTATTACAACACGCACAAGGAATAGCAGACTAAATAAGACATGTCTTACATTCGGTGCGGACATAAAAACGGAGGGACTCGGTCCCTGGACGAGCGTCTATGTCTGCCAGGCCGAAGACTACCTGTTATGTGCTAGGAATAGCATACAAACGAAATGTTCAAGTATATGCATAAGCGCAACAGCCGTCAATTACCGTCACTAGCAGTTCGAATGTGTGCTTACGTGAACTACAATGATTATACGATTACCTTGCCGGATCACACCATGCTGCGAGCCAGGCTGGCGTCAGATGGCGCAGTTGCATCTCGGTGGCAGTGTTCCTGGACGTGGTGGGTTCTCACTTGGCAAGGGTTCCCCTATAAAAGCCACATGTGACCGTTTAACAACACCGTGACGTGGCGAATGTGACTCTTCACTATAGAAACTCACTATACCTTGCCTCTCTCTGAGCGGCATGGTAATTCAAGGGTGTGTTGGGCCCTTGGTCCTATGCGATCCTAAAGGCGTATGAACCACTTGTTTGGTCACCGGCCCCCAAACGGGTTGCGATAGCGGCATATCGCCCTGCTGCCTGTGTAGGTTTGATCTTAGATCAAAGGCTCAGGGTGGGGCCCCCCTAAGACAACCCTCTACTTCGGTCTGCGCAACCGGGTAGTATCACGCCCGCTGACGAACCATGGATGGATGGATTATACTGCAGCTTTCATTGCTATATCTACTGGCTTCGTTGTCTCTGCTGCTCAACATCCGATCACAAATCGCCCCACGTCCCGTTCCTCAACTGCACCTATGTCTGCCTAGGTCATCGTCAACAACAGCTCACCGGTCGCATCTGACAGAGTTCTGAGCCAAACGTTTGGTGTTTGTTTCCCGGTGGTCATAACATACACTCAACTGAAGCTCAAGCTTTCCTTCATACTGGTTCTCCATTCGACCTCTCAACGTTCAATGCGCGCACTCTGAGGCAGATCGGACGTCAAGCATGCCTAACCCCATCACCTTTGAGACAGTCTCGGTGGACATCTGTTGCCTTTCGGAAACCAGCTCGCAAGACGCCAGTACCGTCATCATAGCGACCTCTCCAGCAAACCCTGGCGTCAAATACCGCTTGCACCTTTCCGTAGACCCAGTGTCCGCCGCTTCTGACCAAGCTGAGATTGGGGTTGCACTGAGTGACAGGGCTGAGGCCACTTTGCTTGACTGGATCCTAGTCAACAGTCGACTGTGTGCGGTCAGACTACTGTGTTTATGTAAGTTAAGTAAGCATCGAGATGTTACGGGTGCCTTGTTTGTCGACTCCGCCTACGCTCCTACAGACTGCAGTCCGGATGCAGTCAAGGGTTGCTTTTACCAACAGCTACATAACCTTCAGTAGTCCTCAAGAAGTCTGATATTGTCACTCTTACCGGGGATTTTAACGCATGAGTGGGCCGCCTACCACCAAGCGAGCACCATCTTGGAAATAGTTTTGGCCTCGGTAGCAGTCGATCAGACAATGAACACAGGCTATTGATTCTTTGTTCTGATCATCGCTTGTTTCTTTCAAGCACCAGTTTCGTCATTTGAAAAGGCAGACTGTTACCTGGCGTCCGCCTTCTCAAACACAAGAATGGTCCCAGCTTGACCACATAGCAATAAGCTACTGATGGCGTGGAAGCGTAACAGACGGCTGATCGTGCTGGTCAACCTGTCTGGACTCCGATCACGCCCTGGTTAGCACCAAAATTTGCAGCCGTTTCGGAGGATCATCTAGGCTTACGCACTACCGACCGAACGTCGAAAATCTACAAAATACTGCGACGTTAGCCAAGTAACAGGCTTCCCTGTCAACACTACTTGCTTCATCATCTGATGATGGTCTCAATTCGCAATGGATACGCATCAAGGACGCCTTAATTTCTGTCAGTACTGTCAGTTGTGGATTTGCTTGTCACCCGCCGAAAAGCTGGATGACCACTGCCTTCTTGTCGCTGATGTACAGACGCCACTTGATCCCAGCCAGCACTAACTGTAGTGAGGAACGGCAATCCCTGGATCGAGCGTTGCGTAGTAGCTTACAGAAGGACCGTGAGACCTGGTGGCCCTAACATGCTAGAGAGCTTGAACTTGCTAATCTCTGGGAATACCAAAAAACTGTTCCACCTCATCCGAATCACCGAAGACTTCCAATCTGGAGTAAGCAAAAGAATCTGCGAAGATGATGGCTCCCTGATCACTAAGCTTCAGCGACGGTTGGAACGATGGGCCGAACATTTTTGTTCGCAATTTTCCTGGCCACCAGCTCCAGCGGTTTCCCCTTGGGCGCGCACTGGTGATGAGTGGGCTATCCCAACTGATCCTCCCTCTCACCAGGAAACCTGGCGGGAACTCTGCTGTCTAAAGTGTTATAAAGCACCCGGCCTTGATGGTCTACCTCCTGCTCTATTTAAAGATAGCGGCTATTCGCTGGTTCGAGAACTCGCCGCTTTGTTCTCAGAAGTTTGGGAAAAAGTGGAGGTTCCATCATCCTGGAGTGAGTCGATAGTCGTTCCCATCTTCAAAAAGAGCCTGCGCACAAATTGCTCCAATTACAGGGGCATAAGTTTGGTTACCTTCGTTTGCAAGATTCTGGTGTCCATCATTTTTCGCAGGCTATCCCCAACGCGTGCATCACTACAGCGAGAAGAACAGGATGGCTTGCTCCCTGGTCACGACTGCATCTATCAGATTTTCACACTCCGCCAGATTCTCGAGCTCCAACAGGTGTATCAAAAGCCAACGGTTGTTGTGTTCCTGCATATATGTGCTGCCTTCGATTCTGTCGACAGGGCTGCATTGTGGCACTGTCTGTTGAGGAATGGCATTCTCGGGAAGTTCGTTTCCGTACTGCGTGCTCTGTATAGTCTGACATCGGGTAAAGGCTTATGGCAAGCTTTCGCATTCCTTTGTTGTCACCAGTGGTGTTCGACAAGGATGCCCTATCTCTCCATTCCTCTTCCACTTTGTCATTGAAGATGTCCTCAAAAATGCTCTAGAAGACTTGTTGAACGCTGGCGTTGAGCTCCTCCCAGGTAGTCAGGTGGTTGATCAGGAGTAAGATGATGATATCGTCTTGTTGGGTGACGGTCCGAAGGCCGTCCAACTTGCACTTAATCGTCTGGCGATTGAAGCGTCGAAGTATGGCATGCACATTTCACCATCCAAGTGCAATGCGCTTTTTCAAGACTGGCATACGCCCCTACCTGCACTGAACATCGATGGTGAGACGCTGGAATTTGTACGGAGCTTTGTCTACCTGGGAAGCTGCATCACTGCTGGTAGGGCCGTTGGAAATGAGATTTCGATGCGCATCTCTAAAGCTCGTCTCGCTTTTTCCAGGTTGAGACATTTATGGCGCCACCATGACATCCGTCTCTCCACCAAAGAACGGGTTTACAGTGCCACTGTCCGCGCTGTACTGTTGTACGGTTGCGAGATTTGGCCTGTTCGTCCGATGACCTACGCCGACTGTCTGTCTTCGAGAACGGTTGCTTGAGGTCCATCGCCTGTGTGTGGTAGCTGAACCAAGTAACCAACGCTGAAGTCAAAAATCCTGTCTTGGGTGGAGACAGCCGCTTCCTCGAGGCGCTTGTCTTGCTACGCCAACTACGATGGCTCGGACACGTACTGCGTATGCTCGTTCAGCGACTTTCGCGTCGTGCGTTGCTCGCGGTCGCTGGACAGTGTTGGAGGAGGCGGTATGGTAGACAGCCTACAACTTGGAGAAGCAGGATGAAAATGTTGACAAAACAGCTGGCCACGGTTGGTTCCTCCCGACCCCCTTGATGGGGTCACAAGGATGCTGAGCGCAGTTGGTTGGAAATCTTGGAAATCATGGCTCGAAACCGAACTCAGTGACGGGCGTGTATCTCTGCTTGTTGCTGTGATTCTCCTTCCCTCCTCCAATAAAAACATCCAAAAATACTCAAAAACTGAGTGGAAAATGGACAAAAATTGTTTGTTTCCTTTTTTCTTTTAGCCTAATCCTCTTTTCCTATTCCATCATGGTCCTGGTAGCAAATTATCTGAACACAGATGTTGATATATATATATATATATATATATGTATATGTATATATAAACGGTCAGATTACCGGAGGGTTTGAACTACGCTCCTCACATGAAGTTTTGAAGCGGACGGAGAAAGGATGAGAAATGCGGGATTCGGAGTTTCAACGCACGAGAACAACACTCTACCGTTCTCCTGATATGGTGCTTTCGAATCGCCGAGCAGAAGTAGTAGGGGAGTATATACCAATCAGTTGTGCGCAAGACAGAGCAACAATAGGTCCTTATTTTCATATTTAAAGCACTAACTGTTTTACTATTATTATTCCTATTCTTATTATTGTTATTTTGATATCCCCACCAACTATTCAACGGGATTTGTAAAGCAACGCTTCTTAACCCGTATAAACTCATTGTTCATTA
>OX104061.1:10102174-10146641 GCA_944474145.2 Dicrocoelium dendriticum
TCTCTGGATGCGCTTACTTTGAAGCATTTTGTTTCATATGCTCTCAGACCGAGTATCGTTGATCCACTGTCCGGACGTTCTAAGATACCGGTGATATCTCTGGACCACATAAGGTGCTCAACCGTCAAGACGATTTGGTGGGGGTGTGACCTCAGCCAATCTTTTCTCCCGGCACTTTCAAAACTGTTAATGGCAATCTTCATCAATTTTCTAAGATTGGTAAACATCGCCTCTTCCACTTTACCAAGCCAATCTTCCACGTTTCCCCGAGCTTTCAAGCCCTACAAACAGTAATATAAGAAAAAAATCGTAAGCCTAGGTAAGGTATTACCAGGTAGTGTCTGTTAGGAGAACAATTTGTTAAGTACTCTGCACGACTGTTGTGTCGCTGCACACTGTTCGCACCCTACGACCACAGAGAGAACATGAAGTTGAGCCAGGACCGAGCTGTATGCATGAGAACATTGCTTCCTTATACAAGATACAATAGTGGTGGGTAAAGCAAGGCTACTAACGCACATCGGGGCCAACGAACAACACAGGCGGTGCTGAATGAGACAGGAGAATAAGAACCGAGAAAAGTAGAAGCCAATTAGATGTGTCCGTGAAAACGGTATTAGCGTAAATGGGAGCCGCGAAAACATCCATTGCGAATGAGGTATGCTGGTCAGTCTAGTTATAGAAATGATGCATTTAAACAAACGTTAAGAAACAGATGACAGTGAGGCAAAAGAAGGTAACTAAGAATTGTCACAAAAAATGTATATCCAACAGACAGTACTGTTTCATCAGAATTGCAGGCGACCTATCGCTGGCAGAATCGGTGAGCATAATGGTCGTTGCTCTGTGCCTATTTTAATGGTACAGAACAGAGCAAGTAATGGCATACTGCTGGTCGCCCGGAACATTGATGGCTATTGTAATCAGTACAAAACCGTGTGAAAATGAGTCATTAATTATACACAAATGGTATATTTTCTCCCGGAAGCCCAAATAATTTAGGTAATAAACAACATTTGATCCGAGCTTACGAGTTACTACACAACAATGCGAAGCACACATGGTAGTCAGGATTTGTAGTAGTGCATGAATTCGGTAGGAAGGAACGGAGCACTTTAAACAATCTACAAATGACAAGCACAAGTTTAGCTGCTTCTGTGACTGCAAAAATGAAAAGACCACTTAGATATCTAACTCTAGTAATGCTCTAAGTAGTGGAGAGTAGACTGAAACCTGTAGCATGGCGTTGGCAGAGCGGAGACAAAATAGTGGTAGACCTATAGGTAGCACACATTGTGATGCGCAATGAAAGTTCTTGGAGCCCATGCAGCACCTGTCGACAAGAAAGTCAAGTAAGAGGCTTTAAAGATCGCACCCCAAGTGATTAAGTGTTAAGCTGGGACGGTTTCCGCTCAACAACGTCCACTAGAGAAAAGAGGGAAGCGACTTTCAATGGGATTGGTACGTATTTTCTATTTGGCAGTTTCAGTCTTGGTACACACAATCGACAGCTAGACTGATCAGCTTTCAGTGGCATGTGCAATGCAGCGGCTGTTGAAATCGTGCTGCAGGTAGGGGAGAAAACCACTCATCCCCAAAAGTTAATTTACAGGCTCATTTCCATGGTTCTTTGTGCATCTTGGAACACGTTCACTGTTAGCCATTCCGAATTAAAATCAAAACGCCGGGTATGATGTCTTTGACTCCTGTTGGTCAACTGCACTTATGCTGAGTCAAACCGACTCTTATGCTTCAAGGCCATTCTGTGGCTAAAAACACTCAAATACTGAGTTACGTATTGCTCTTGACAGGGCGGCAACAATGGGGCACACTAGAGTCGCGGGCTTGAGTGCATGCATGCATGCGTGCTAGAACATAAAATTCACAGAATTTGTCTAGTTAGGACGTAGCGTGATTCATCCTTCACTATTGCGTAATTACTGTCACGCATGGGACAATGTCGGCCCTCATCACAGAGGCTTCCCTCGCTAAGCTGCCGATGATAGTAGAGCACTACAATTCTGTTCGAGTGTTTGTTGATCGAAAGAGAGTAGCTAAAGTATTCTTCCTCACCTAGAAAAGATCTGTTGCAGTCAAACCCAGTTGGACAAACATCGCAAATTTAGAAACGTGCTGGATGGCCAGTTCATCCTTTGAGAACGCACCAACAGAGCGCATCACCCCAGTGGAAACTAATGGCTGTCTCGCTTTTCGCATTTGTGGTGGCTATGTGACCGAGTGTCGTTGCCAAGACCCTTCTCGGAGTGGGTCCATGTGGCCGTTTGGTGATGATTGTCATGGGGTAGAACACTGGTGCGGACAACAATAATTCCAAATCCCCAACGAGGAGCATAATTTGTCAAAATTACATGCACATGGTGTACAATTCTACATATCTTCGCAAATAACTCACCTTTCCCAAAGACACGCGTTCTCCCTCAGGGGACAGCATAGCCAAAATGTCGTTTGTATAGACCGGCTCATCTGTTGTTGGTAGGGTAACCGAGGAAATAGAGGATGATAAATGTTTGAAATAACTAGCGCGTCGACAGTGTGAACGGCAAACCGAAACAAGTGAGCCAATAACGCACTTGTAAGTTACGAATCGATCGTGTCTGGTCATTGCTGCCCCCACCTCTCTTTGTGTGTACTCATCCGTACAGGCCGTGGCTTTCTGTTACACCCGCAACTTCCTGCGCGGCGACCTGGACCGACTGAACAAGTCGCAACAATAGCCTCACTTAAACTCACATCAGCCGCCAAGATATTTATCCCATCCTGCTTAGTGTCGCACATAAAATGTGTTGTTTTAAGTACTCAGAAGTATCGTGTTCTTAATCTGTTTATCACAGCGGCTACCCAGGCAACCGGAAAAGCACCAGACCACCGTTTCGTCCTACTGGGACTCGAGAGTGGTGTGTTGTGTTTAGCCTATTGATGAATTACCAAAACACCTTTGTTTACTGCGCTCACTTTTTATAAGTGGTCGAGGGTTTATTTTCAATTTAGTAGGAGGTCTACTATGTAGTTGAAAAGTTGTTATGTGGTATGAAGGATAAGCTTCTACCGTTTTACCTCCATACCACAGTGTTATCAAGAAGTAGATGTTTAAATCCTACCTGATAAACGCCGTGAGAAATAAGCTCACAAGTGGTCGGCGCCTACGTTGGTGCAGAATAAAATTATCGCAGTACGATTTTATGGTGTGCACTGACTCCATGTTACACACTTACGCTCTATTGTTTATAATCGAATTTAAAGTTGTTCCGCTTTTCCTAACCCATTGGCGATCTTCCCCATTTACGTGCCTCTTTTGTTTTGTGAACACTGACGTGTTCACTGTTAGGTTGGCTAACGAAAAGGTCACTAAAGGTTAGCTACAGTTTTCGGTCCCTCTGTTACCTTACAGACTGTGTCATTCACGTCCGTCCCCCGCCTGTAAGGGTTGGCATTCAGTCAACCGTACGACGCATCTGCCCACCCAGAAGGCATCCTAGCTTAGTTATTATACGACAGACGTGTATGAGGGTTGCGGTCATGTTATCATTCGAGTCTTTTCTCATTTGCTTCTCTTTACTTGCATCTATTACCCCCATTTTCACACAGGCAAAACAACAAAAGTGTAGATCTGAGCTCCGAACGGAATGTGGTAAGCTCCCAGAAACTGATGCATCAAGTCTAATTTGCATTACCATACTTTACTTGGCTCGGCCACGTGTTACGCATGCCAGCCCACCGACTCCCGCGACGTGCGTTGTTTGCCCGCCAGGGGGGGTGTGGATGGAAGAAGAGGAGGGGTGGCCAAGCGATGACTTGGTCCAGAGGAATGAAGGCCCTCGCATCAGAGCTGGCCTCGGTTGGAGCGTCTCAGCTCTCTGATTGGGGCCCGAAAGACGATGAACACGTTTGGTTGGGTACACTTGCTGATATGGCTAGGAGCCGACCTCAGTGGCGTTCGTGCTGTGAGTTTCTTTGACCCACCCCATCCCTCTTAGCCTCCCGCTCCAACCACGATCTCACTACTTAGCCTTATATAACTTTGCACAGTAATTTTTTTGATGCACAGTAGCCGGCTGGTAGCTTCCCGGAACGATGCGCCTCCGTTACCGGCAGCTCAGCCGGCTTGCACCAGTTGCATTCTTTTTCTCCTTTTTTCTATGTATTGCGGCACAGTAGCTGAGGTGTTTCCCACCTCTAGCTAACGTGTATGATGAGGATGCTGATGATGATGATGAGGATGAGGATGACGATGATGATGATGATGACGATGATGATGATGATGATGATGATGATGATGATGATGATGATGATGATGATGATGAGGTTGATGATGATGATGATGATGATGATGACGATGATGATGATGATGATGACGATGATGATGATGATGATGATGATGATGATGATGATGATGATGATGATGATGATGATGATGATGATGATGATGATGATGATGATGATGATGATGATGATGATGATGATGATGATGATGATGATGATGATGATGATGATGATGATGATGATGATGATGATGATGATGATGATGATGATGATGATGATGATGATGATGATGATGATGATGATGATGATGATGATGATGATGGATGATGATGATGATGATGATGATGGTGGTGGTGGTGATGATGATGATGATGATGATGATGAGGATGATGAGGATGATGATGATGATGATGATGATGATGATGATGATGATGATGATGATGATGATGATGATGATGATGATGATGATGATGATGATGATGATGATGATGATGATGATGATGATGATGATGATGATGATGATGATGATGATGATGATGATGATGATGATGATGATGATGATGATGATGATGATGATGATGATGATGATGATGATGATGATGATGATGATGATGATGATGATGATGATGATGATGATGATGATGATGATGATGATGATGATGATGATGATGATGATGATGATGATGATGATGATGATGATGATGATGATGATGATGATGATGATGATGATGATGATGATGAGGTGGATGATGGTGATGATGATGACTTGTCTCTACTCGGTTGTATCCTACTCAGTGAAAACTGAGGGGCAACAGCAAAGTGAACCGCCAACATCATTCCCCTTTTGTTTCTTAATTAGTTCGTAAATTACATGGGTGTATTTATGAGTATGGGAGTCTTAGTGGAATTTTACAGATGACTCAGCGACATTCGCTTACAGCCAGACAAACATACACCGAAAGAGAGTATAAAGGTTGTTTACCCAAATAGGACTGGTCAGTAATTTGTAACTCCAAACTCCATTTTTGAAAATTCGTTCTAAATATTATGTCGTAAACAGCTGCTGTAGGAAAATCAGTATCGCTAGGAGATAACGGTGCTTTCTGCAAGGTTTGTAAGTTACGTGAGAGCGGAGAAGGATGTGTACTGAACCACCGATGATTTATAAGTTGTCTCTGAGAAATCGCTGTCTAATGTTGTTACGGAAACGCCTAGCAAAACACACCGTCTGGGCGGTGGGCGGAACGGATTACAGTGAAGCAACCGGCTGCGCAATATGTGGCATGTTAAAACAAAGCGTCCGAAAATTTGTGCCATATAAATCGATGTCCATAGATAAATAAACAAGAATTATTCAAGAAAGACCAAGAGGAAAATGGAAAATAGGCAGTTCCTGAGTTAATACAGGTGCTAAATTCGATCCCTAGTGGAATCTGTCCGACCCTTGATGCTACAAACGTTAAATAAATCTATTCTACTTATAGACGTATAGTAGAAAAGTTACATCAGTAGACCAGAAACCCCAGTTATCAAAGTTATTTTGGTGGATTAGGAATTCACCTGAGCCATGACGGTATATGCCGTCACACGTGGCCCGATGGCATCAAGGATAGGCACTGCACTGAGTTTCAGGTGGAGCTGGGCAATGATCACTGAGGAAGAGCCCATTAGAACGAAATGACAGTTTGATGTTGTTGTGGAGGTTGGAAGACTATGTACCTGAACAATGAACAATGAGTTATAACGGGTAAAAAAGCAGGTGTTTGACATGTCCCGTAGGGTGTTTAGAGTGAAAAAAGATAGATCAAGGGATAATGGAATCGTCTTTTCGGCCGATTACAGATTTAACTGCACTGCCGTATAAAGGGATTTTGAAATGAGAATGTACTCACACAAAGCAATAAGGGGAGTGGTTACTGATCATGTAATAAGCGAGAAAAAAAATAAAAAATAGCAAGGACAACGCCCAATCGTGTGCACCTGTCTCAGGTCGACGGGATACAGAAATCCAGTTTCTATAGTAGTAGCGTTTATCAAAGTTCGTGTAGGGAGTTTGGAGTGACTCATTCTCGAGTAGGGTTATGGCACTATCCACTGTCTATTGTGCATTAGTGCCAGCATCTGGAGGTCATGGGCTATAGCACATAGTGTAAATGTGACAGAGTATCGTCAAGGCGTTTTTTGAAAAGGGATAGGGTGGGTGCATTAATTACATGTTCCGGGAAGGCATTCCAAGGCTGTGACACTCGAAGGGAGAAATAGTTTCGCCGACATTCCAGGCGGCTGTACCGCGTGACCAACTTAAACTGGTGACCTCTTGCGGGGTGTTTTGACTGTGTATTAGCAGGGAATGGCATGGGTTGTTGGGGTTTCTCAGGATCAGGTACACCATTATGCGATCGTTCTTTAGACGCCTATAACGTCCACTGTATATTTTGAGGGTCTTCAGCCTGAGTGGGTAGGGGAGGCTGGTCAAACCTCTGAAGCTCTTCGTTGCCCTACGTTGTGCAGTATCGAGCGCGGTGAGATGGTGCTTGAGCCAGGGTTGCCACGCTTGAATAGAGTATTCCGCGTGCGGCCCCACGTATGCACTAAGCATTTTTGAAAAGACTGAAGGGAAAGCTCTGCGACGAAGGCCGAGGTACTGGTTTGCTTTCTTAGCTGCCTTTTCCGTCCGCCTCAAACAACCGACGTCATCTTGAACTATCACGCCGAGATCGTACTCGTGAGAAGTCCGCTGTAGAATTTGTGGTCCTAGGCGGTACTTGTGCATACTCTTGTGGCGTATGCTGAGAATTTTGCACTTGGTGACGTTGAAATGCAGCATGTTCTCGATGGATCATGTGTACGCTTTATCCTGGTCCTCCTGTAACACTGTGTGATCCTCCACTGCAGCTATAGTACGCCATACCTTTAGATCATCAGCAAATAGCAAAGTTAGAAGATAGCACGCTCGCGAGATCATTTATGAAAACCAGGAACAGGTGGGGTCCAAGTACCGAGCCTTGAGGTACGCCGCACTGAACTTCGATGGATTCCGACAGGTTTCTTCTAACCCTCACGTTCAGGTGACGTTGCACGTGAAAGGCGCCTATCTGTCCAGAAAAATCGCCGATTCCATATTTCTGGAGTTTGTGGAGGAGAATGCGATGGTCTATACTATCGAATGCGTTTGAGATATCCAAGTAGGCCGCGTCTACTTCTACACCAGCGTCCACAGATTCCGTCCAGGTTGCACGGGCAATCAACAGATTAGTTGTACAGGAGCGATTTTGGCGAAATCCGTACTGCTCCGGAACGAGCATTTTGGTTGTTCTCCAGGTACCCCATCAAAGCCTCAGCTACAATGGACTCCATGACCTTGCGAGTCAACTGCGACGAACCAACATTATTGCACATGAATGTTTGCGGCTGACATAAAAAACTAAACTCGAAAACTAAAACAGCTTCCCTCCACATAACGGCATTATGTGGATGCGACTCTCCAGTTTATTCAAATATGCCACCCTGCCCATAATTGGTGGATAAACTGGTTATAACGTCGCCAGCTAATCTAGCCATTATGTGCAAATGACGACTGATCCGGTGTTGTAGTATTTATGAATTAAATTATACTCATTGGCACCGTTCCCGAGAACCATTAACCCGACTGCCCAGAATAATTCCCCTGCTTGTCCTCAAACGTTGATATACACGAGCATGTGTATTAGGTAAAAGCTCACCTGTATCCTGTAGTGGGTGTAAACCCCCGTTCATAAATATAGAAATATACTAGTAACATGGAAGTAATAGGAAATTTAAATCGCATGAGTAGAATTCATCACTCAACCAGCCATCATACGCCCGAAAAAGAACTTTGGGAAACCCTCAACAGTGCACATTCCACCCCTCTCCTGTGTGGGCTAGAACCCAGGCACTAATCCTACGGGTTCGTACTAAGGCAACTGGGCCACAAGGAGCAGTAGCAAAGGTGCAAGTCAGTAGAGAGTAAGCCACTACGCCAGGTTACTTCTAGTAACTTAGGTATATTGCTCGTCGTCGCCTCAACCCGTGCGTGGCCCATTGGTCGTAGACACCGGCTAAAAGTAAGAGGGTCACAGATTCTATCCTCAAGGACGAATAAAATATGTACATCTGAGGATTCCCGAAAGGATCAAGCAGCCGTCCAGAGGTAACTAATACTATTCAAATATACCGGTTGTCTAAGCACGAACGAACTGGTGCGACGTACCTAGGAAAGAAGTGTTCATAACGCCACCATTCAAATCGGATTAAAATGACAAAAGATTCTGGTATCATCTCCGCCAATCCATACACAAGTGTTGTTACGCTGCTGAGCTTGTGGTTTTGCACGAAGTTAGAAATTTGTTGTGTAAATCCAACCTAGACAAACATGACTCGAGTTGAAACCTCATTCATTTATCTGTTTCATTGTACTTCTGGAAGTGAGTACGTCGACCGAAGTGTTAGGAGACTATCCACAAGAATGTTAGACCGCATTTCACGAAACCTAGTCGCGAATGGCCCGAAGCTGCAATCCAGTTCATTGGCCCGACACATACTTGACAGCCTCATCTGTGCAAACCCATGGGAATCAGTTAACATAATCGACCGACAGAGCTTTTGCTTCAGTTCACTGAGGCTTGGGCAATTAGGCGACTGAAACGCACTTTGTGTAAAAAGACTGAATTGATCTCCAGTCCAGTCCTGTCTTGGTGGCCACATTCCTCTAAGCCAGGGGCGTCCAAAGTCCGGCCACGGGCCAATTGGGGCCCGTGTTAAGATTTCCACAGGCCCACAGCCACATCTTGAAGTAATAAATTCAGGCTTGGACTTTTATCGTACATATGTAAGTGTTGTTATTATCCCAATACCAAACTGAATATGGTCGTAGATATTGTTGCGTCACAAAATGTGGCCCTCCTTGCAAAAAGTTTGAATACCCCTGCTCAAAGCGAAATGCCGGCCAGTATATCAAGTGAACTTTGACCGTTTTCGATTATCCAATGAGGATGCACCTTGAAGGTCATTGTATGCAACCTAACCATTCCACTAATTGGATGTAAACAGCTGATGAGGATTTGCGAAATAGTTGCATTCAGATTAGCCTGTCGAAATGTTGTTCGATCTTACTACTTTGACATTTTATTGTCTGTTTGGTTACTCAGTAGAATAAAGTAGATGTCGAGCCATGCGCATTTACATGTAGCGATCTGGAGGAGGTTGTATGCCGCAGCGCGTTTTCACTAAATGCGACATAAGATTGATGGCGCAAGACGACCTTGGCTGTTTATGTCAGGCCCAGGAAGCACCCAAAATGTCAACCAACACCTTGGCATATTGTGGAGGGTCTTCATGCGATTTGACCCTTCCATCTTCTCTTAAGTTTTCGACAAACATTAGCCGCATTCGGAAAATGCAATCCACACGTAACAGCCCTGACACAAGCACAACAATGCCAAACTTGAAATGCCACAACGAAGGTCTACAAAGAATGTCTACAGACTGTTTCATCTCCCTTTTGAACTTAGAATGAAAACTCTCGCCGACTACAGTGGACAATATGGACACCTGCGTGGCGATTTGATGATGACATGTTTGATCCTGTGATATCCAAACCATGCTTGCAGTCATCTTCTGAAGCCGAATCATAATACCACTCTGACAGGTCATCGGTCAAAATTGGCCACATAGTACAGGCCGTTGGAATGCACAGGAATTCCTTTTCCCACCTTGTGTGCCAAACTTGAAAACTCTCTCACTTGCCTTGTTTCTTCCTACACACTAGGAGTCTTCAACAGACATATTGATGATACTCTCATACACTAACATTAGATTATACAGTATTTGTGGCGACAGAGCCTATGGTGCGCTGAGGCTTGTGGTGACTGGATCCTGACAAATGGTATACCCACTGCTGCTACTGTTGTCCCATGGGCTCATGTCCTGGACGCCTCCTCGTTGCGACCGCTGTGTAGAAGTTGGGTTACGCCCTTCTCCTAGCTAATAGCCAGGACATCCATCCGCATGAGTCAGTGAACTGACCATGTGTTAGACCCGCTGCCTTTCGGGTGTTCATTTAATCGAAGGCTTTGGCTGAGGACCCGAGTCGTTCTCCTGTCAGGAGTAGGCGCCCTTCCAGTATCCTAGTCCATCCTCTTCGGAGGTTAGGAAGTGGTCGATGGCCCACTTTCCGTAAAACCTAGCCATGGGAGACAACAGGTCCACGAGTTATAAGCTCACCGCTCGATGTGCGTAAAGCGCGAGTGCCACGCATTGTCTCTGACGGCGGGAGGACACCTCCGGGTGTTCAGTTGTTTGCTAGAACCAGCCTCAAGCCAGACAGACCCTGGTCAAATTTATGCAAACCCGCTAAAACCCTCCAACGTCTGGCCGTGGTAGCAGGTGCCTATCCTACTATGGTCACAAAACATACATGAATTGCTCCAGATCTCCAAAGCCTGCATGTGACAGACCTCAGGCAGATCCCAGTCTGTCTCTGCAACCACATTGCCGAGCCGGATCTGCTTTTCACTGCCTTGTGGTCCAGGCTATTGAGCCAAAGGCTCCTGATGGAGTCCCTCAAGCAAACGCCCGAAGCACGACCGCCACCTCCCGTGCGATTGCCCACCAATGCACTCGTATGAGTGCTCAAAGTACTCATCATCGGGTGCTAGAACGTGCGCATCTTACTGGAACGGAACTGCAGTGAGCGCCCCGAGCGACGCACTGCACTCGTCTCGACGGAACTGGTGCGCTACCACACCTATACCGCGGCGCTAAGTGAGACTCAGCTCGCTGAACAAGGTAAGTTGCACGAAGATGGTCCTGGTTACACATTCTGCTGGGTGGGCAACACTGGCTAAGCACCACGTAACCATGGGGTCGAAACTGCATTATCAGATCGCCTCCATAGCCAGCTGGTGAGTGAACCAATAGGCATCAGCGCGTGACTGATGACCGTTGGCCTACGACTCGGAAGAGGTAAGTTTGCCAATTTGTTAGCACGTACAGTCCTACCATGTGTTCTGATGACACGCGTGATGGATTCTACACTCAGTTCTCCTCTGTGATAAGGTATGTGCCGCGGAGCGACCGACTGTTTCTGCTGGGCCATTTCAAGGCGCGCGTTGGGTGTGGTGTATCGGTGTGGACGGATGGCATCGGTTCAGGGAATGCGAACGGTGACAGGCTGCTCTCACTGTGTGCCACTCACGGCCTGACGACCACAAACGCTCGGTTTGCACTGAGTGCGAGTGATATAGCAATTTGGACACACCCACGGAGTGGTCACGCTCACCTACCCGACTGTCATCTCAAGTCAGCGTGACATGAATGAAATGAGCATGACACGTGTACTGCGTGGAGCTGAGTATGGCACTGATCACAAATTGATGCAGACCAAACTGTACATATATTTTCGTAAATCTATGTATTGCACTCCAGCCGTGAATCGGCGTAAATTTAACATGCTCTCTCTCTCGGTGCTATGGAGAAACATAATGAGCTGGAGAAGGCGATGGCTGCATGCCTGTGTGATGTGGAATGTATAGCTACAGTGGGCGACTTGTGGCACCACATTCGCGACCAGGTGACAGCTGCTGCCGAGGAGATCATCAAGAGTGCAAACTGTGAGCGGTCTGATTGGTTTGATGACAACAATGCGACGAGTGGCGCATTGGTGTCGGGGAAGAAGTAGCGTCTGCTGCACATGTGGCAGACCTCAGTGACTTGGGGAAGAGTAGTCAGTTTCGCAAACTTCGACGACGACTGGCTCGAGAGCTCCGTGGCATTAAAAATGCACGGTGGACGGAGAAGGCGAAGCAGATGGAATGCTACGCCGAAGGCCGCCAACGCCAGGAATTCTTTGACTCCTTGAAGGCGGTGTATGTACCGAGATTGGAGCCAGTGAGGACACTGATCGATGGTAGTTCAGGCGCTACCTGCACACAGACAGCAGATATAATGCAGATCTGGCGAAAACACTTTGACTGCCTTTTGAACAATCGTTCATAGATCGACTGGCCTACTTTGAACGGCCTCACGCAATACGATGCGAAGGCGAGTCTGGCGGTTACGCCGACACTAGATGAGACGCAGAGAGCACTTGCTCAGCTGCGAAACGGCAAATGTGCCGGAGGTGACGGGATCCCACCTGAAGTATTGAAACACGGCGGACCCGCGTTGTTGACTGCGCTGCACCACTTGGCGCAACGTGTATGGATTGAGGAGGAGGTGCCTCCTGAGCTGAAGGATGCCCTTGTACTACCACTGTACAAGGGTAAAGGTAGCAAGCAATGTCGCACGAATTACCGTGGCATCAACTTGCTGAGTTGTGTGGGTAAGCTGGTTGCCGGAATCCTGCTCAACCGCCTCGTCAATCAGGTTGTGGAACCAAACGTGGCGGAAGAGCAGTGCGGATTTCGTTCGAGTTGCAGCACCATCGATAGGGTGTTTGCGGCTTGTCAGTTGCAGAAGTACAGAAAGCTCGCTTATTGTTGATTTCACGAAGGCACTTGACACGGAGAACCGCAACGCATTATGGCTGGTGTTGGGTAAGTTTGGTTGCCCGCGTAAGTTTGTAATTTTACTTGAATGTCTGCACAGTGGTATGCGAGCGAGGGTGCAGCTGAGTGGACAGACCTCGGATGACTTTGCAGTTGTCTCTGGTGTGAAGCAAGGCTGTGTCTTTGCTCCTACCCTGTTTAATATACATCTTCATGCAATGAAGTCCAGTGCTTTTTATGCCGCTTGTGCTTACGGTGTTCGTGTGGAGCACCGTATTGATGGTGGGTTGCTGAACATCCGTCGTTTCGGTGCGAGAACCCTAGTCTGTGAGACGACTGTCCGTATGTTGCTGTTTGCTGACGGCTGTGCGTTGTTTGCACGCAGCGTGGATGAGTTGCAGCACATGACTAATGCTCTGGCTTCGACAGCGGCAAAATTGGGCTCACCATCAACACAAGCAAAACTGTCTGCCTCTTTCAGCCTTCACCGGAGGTGCAATCTTCAATATTGCCGCGAATCAGCATTGGTGCTGAAGTATTGGAAACCACCTCTCGCTTTTGCTAACTTGGGAGTGTGATGCCGACTGATCAGCAGCTACACGTTGAGTTGCGTATTCGCGTGTCGAAGGCGGCAGCGGCATTCGGGAAGCTTGAGTATCGAGTGTGGAAAAACCATCAGCTTAGCATTGGCACAAAGCTGATGGTGTACAAATCCATGGTGCTGTCCGTTCTTCTGCACGACAGTGAGACATGGACGATATCTCGAGCGGTTTCTTCAACAGTGTGTGCGACGGATTCTTCGCATCGGTCGGTGCAACATAGTTGAATATACGGATGTGCTGCGCCGAAATGGAATGTATGTAGTGGACTGCATACTATTGCTGAGACACGAGTTGGCTGGGTTAAGTGTGGTGTATGCATTCGACACGGATACCGAAGCAGCATTTATGCGGTCAGTTGTGTGTGGGGAAGCGGCATGTGCGGAAACCGAAGCTTCGTTACCAGGATATGATAAATTTAACCTATCAGGTTCCAATGTTGATTGCAGGTTATGAGAATCGAAAGTGGTTGGTCGGCGTGCATGGCGCGATCTGATCACCAAGGCCGTTGTCGAGCTACAAAAGAAAGCCAGCGTGCACGAAGAGATGAAACAGCAATTGCGGAAGCGACAGTCACCGATGTGGTGTACTATATAGACGTCGGGCGCATGGTGCAGTAGCAAATGCGGTCGCAAGTGCCTGAGTCAGGCAGGTCTAGTGAGCCACAAGCAAGGCCATTTGGGACCAGCATTGAAACGACGACGTACCCTTCTGAGAAGGTATGCAGAACCGGCGCAGCGTTTGTAGGTACATTGTATTCGGTTAACTAACCGCGTGCTTGCATGCTGAGTTTCTTTACTTTAGGTGATGTGTTTGTTATCGTACCTCAATGTATATTATTTTTACGTCAGCTTAACTTTTACCTGAACTTGCACACGTTGTTTAAGCTAATTGTGGTCAAATTCGCTGACATTTCCCCGTTTGTGACATTATCTTTTAAAATGGATTTTCTGACCGTGCACTCATCTCGAATGCGTTGGTAACAAATTTATTATACATGCTCCTTTAACGTAGATTCATGTTAGCATTTTGCATACGCTTTATTCGATATATATTATTTTTTATTCTCTTTTCAATTGATTGGCTGTTCTTTGACATCCCTGGTGTGGCTGCGCTTGATGTGCATGTTGACAAGGTGCCTACCTGTCTAATACCCACCACCTCGTCCGTACTGGCTCTACGACACAGTTGGTCGTTCCTGGAGGGGACGTGGTGCGCGGTTCTCGTGATCGTGCTAGGCTCGAAGAATGGTTCTATGCACTCCGTTTGGAGCGAACTAGGATTCATCCAACGCTCTGGTGTGCTCGATTCCCCCATTAGAGTGTGCTTGTGTTAGCCTGTGTAGGAATGTCGGCCGGCTCCGTTGATGAAACGTGGCTCCCATCCGCATGCCTCCCGGTCTTCTACCTTTGAGTATACACCGGATATGCGGTGTGTGGGTGGAACTGTGGCTAGCGCAGTGCAAGTTACCCATGGTCCCTCTGCAGGCGTCCTATGGCTGCGTTGTGTAGGCAACATTGACAGGCAAGTCCGGAGTCAGATGCCGCCAAGCATAGAGTATTTGTGACCGGGTATCGAGGTAATACCACCAATCAATGTGCTCAGTTTCACGCCTTACACTTCGTTGCCTAAACGGTGCTACTGAGGAGTAAGTTTGTGACCTAATAATACTGGATTTACCTATCAGATGGATCCACATCATTTTTCACACGAATTGCGTCAACTATACCTCCCTTCCATATCGTTTTGTGTGCATGCATGCAAATCCCCTTTCACATTATCGTTATGTATCAGTGCATTTGAACCGGTAGACGCTTGAATAGTTAGAGCACGTATCATTTGATCATGTAATGTTCACTCCACCCACCACACGCGAGTTATCAAGCACTTACTTTTTACCCGTGATAAATTATGGTTCATTGTAATTGCTACTTACCCTTTTTGCTTTCGGCCGTTGTTGCGAACTCTAGCCTAGCGATGGCGTCGAAGCATTTGCGCAAGTGAGGCTGAATGGCTTGTGTGTCCCGAGTGTGTGCCAAAATCTCCAATAGTTCATCATTCGAAAGAAAGTAGAACCGCGGGAATATGGCGCGTTTCGACTCCAGATACGCTTCTAAGCATTTCTGGATTTGTTCCAATAGCTGGTTGTTATTTCTGAACGTGTCCAATAAACCCGGTTGCGTTGCAGCACGCATCGCCAACGGAACTTTTTGAACCTTGCGCATTACGTCTTTGTAGGATTTGTCTACAGCCATGAAACTTTTGGCCTCACTGGGAAGTTGTCTTTGTATGTCCGGAGCGGAGAAAATGCTTTCCAAGTACAACCAGCTTCGTTGACACATCATCCACTCGTTCTGCAAGGGGTAGAAATTAGAACTAGAATGGATGGAGGTGAATGAAATACTACATGAATGAAAAATTTACTACACAATGTCTCCGGCGGTTACTCAGCCGTAAGTAAACTATGGGTTGCTGGGTGCGACTGTGTTGCGGACCAGGGGAATAAATTCCTTGTGAAAACTACGAATAAGTCTTCTTGTGTCTTGGAGATGGATAAGTAAGTAGTCGTAGAAAATGCAGGGACAGTGCTAGACGGTGTGGTGGATTTTCGGTTCCCGGTCTTCCACCTATAAAACGACATAACTTCATAGGTGGTACACGAAAAGTTCATCGCCATCGGGGTTATTGTGACCAAGGTTTGATTTAATATCATCCGAAAGACGTATGAAATAATGATTGGGTCAACTGCTCAAAACCCTTCCGCATTGTGGACTAGATTTCTTGTCCAAAAGCTCGATATGGCAGTCCTCAGCGACAACCCTTTACTTCAACCTAGGCAATCGGATAGTTTCTGGCCTACTAATGAACCACGGAATTGAACCGCACCCTTTCGCTCTACTGGGAGCTTGCCATCTTGATAGGACGTTTACTTTTCAATCACAGGCTAAGCATCTGTCCACTTTCTCCCAGTATGATCGATTTACGTTAATACCTAGTTCCCCAAAAGTTTACAAAAAGTGGGCCTCTGGTGAACATGTGGTTTTACCGTCTTCCGGATCAATCACACAGTGTCCCAACGAGATATATCAGGCGCAAAACCTGACATCGCTTTTGCTGCAATCTGACGTAGGTCAAGTTAGAAACGTTTAACGTACGCACACTAGATCTGACTGGACACCAAGCCGGACTTGTGCACGCTCTGGAAACTCATACAATGTATAACAGCTTTCTGGCTGGAACATGGCTTCAAGACTTCAACAAAGTCGTCACCAAACCATTCGTACGCCCCATTTCTGTCGCCATCTCACCGGTAACACTGTGTTCTTATTGCATCTGAGCAAGTTGATGTTGGAATCGCTCTTAGTGCTGAAGCTGAAGCCGTGCTCTTTGTATGGATTCCAATTACCAGTCATCATTGATCCATAGGGTTTCATGGTTCTCGTAAGGTTGGCAGCTGTCAATATAAACTTACATGCTGTAGTGTCCAGGCATGCTCCAAACGACTGTAGTGCAGACACAATGACCAATTCCACTAACAGTTTTATGATCCACTCCCAGGGAGCCATAAAACTGATGTCATCATTTTGGCGACGGATTTCTACTCGGATTTCGGTCGGTTACTTTGAATTGAAGGTAGGGTAGGGTGACTTTCGCTGGGACAGTGGAGAAAGACTTACCTGTTGGTAAGCAAATGTAGTTGCAAAACAATCGCTTTTCAGCAACTCACATCAGGCAAATACGTTTGCAAGGATAACGGGGATAAATACAAGCTAATGAAAGCTGAAGAGAAAGTGGTAGATTGTATAAACTGGTTCAAGTTATTCTAAAGGAAGTTAACATTGATCGGCTCAGATGGTGGAGACTGCCTTGTGGATGAAAACTGACCTCATATGACTCCACTTGACAGAGCTTGCTGGCCTCTTCACGCAACAAATTAGGTTAGCCAAGAAGTGATGTCATCCATGGTCTCGTCAATGTTCCATGTGGATGCGTTCTCATCAAGGCCACAGCAACATGAGAGATTGCAAGAGCATGCACTGTTTGCGAGGCTCTGGATGCGTTACACTGATCGCTGTTGATTCGGCTATCTTAAGGAGGTGTCTCCTAATCCCTTTAGGATTTCTTTTTGACACTGTGTAGAAATGGTTGAAAGCATCATTGGTCAGAACTTCGCGTCCACTTTGAACAAGATATTCAAGCATGGAACTTCTGATACTTCCGGTAGTGCCTTTCCATAAAGACCCGACACAGTGCTCAGATATCAGTGTCGACAGTCACCTTGTCACATGACCGAGGTACTTAGCACCACAATTGCAAGTAAATCGATATACCATGTACGATGCAGAGTTGGCCGCTACTCTGTCTTTAAGACGCTGAGAATTAGATGGAGTGGTGTCCGCAAGTACGTGTGGATTTGCGTTGGTGTGCCGAGCACCAACTACACCTCCATAGCATGAACTTCTGAACCCACCCCGCTACCTTTTGAGCTTAGTTACATAGAACAATACTCCAAGCCGCTTCCATTTCTATCATGTGGTACTTGTCAAGCCTACACAGACTCTTGCGTCGAGGCGGAGATTGGAATAGAAACATGGCCTCTGAACCGCAACCATTCTCTAGCCCTGTTGGTCATTCTTCGGACATATTCAACCATGAAGTCCTGTGGTCAAAGCATTCCCACCCTTCACAGAGGCATAGATTGAGAATAATGTTTCTAGCTTAGTGAACTAACCAGTCGCTCTCTGTATTAACAGAAAAGGCTCCCTCAACACGTGCACCGAGGAACCTCACTGATTTATCATCATACTTTGTATGCCTTCAGCTACTCATTAGTGTATCGAGTGTGTTCTCACAACTTTTAGACGTTGTGTCATACTTAAATTACATGAGAGAATCCGTAGCACTAGCGGTCTGATTGCTGCTTGAATATCACGGCAATAACGGAGCAGCTTCAGTTGGTTGGGATAGCGTAATACTCCCACCGTTTTACTAATACACCGTGTAAATCTTCCATAAGAGCAGGTCACTCGATTTTGAGGAAGACTGGAGAAAACAGTATATGCTCCCGCAACATTATTCGACTTCAGCAATCTGATCAAACGTTCGACTTCTAGCGAGAGGGCGGATCCAAAAGGACGACCCATAAAGCAGGGTGGTCACTGGCCGATAGCGGATCCAGTAATTTCAGTAGATTACATAGCTTTTCAAAATGCACGGTCCAACCGTCCAAGCAATTTGGCAAGCTGTGGATTGGTTGTCCACTCTCGTAGCATATGATCTTTCTGACACCAGGTCTGGTGCTGCCGATTTCACATGTTAGACGGAATAAATTCCGATGGTTACCAAGGCCAATGGCTGTTTTCAACCTCGGACACACGATGGGGCCACTGAGTTTCGCGATCCCTCTTCAGGCTAGCATGCAGTTTTTGCCCTGAGATCTTTGCGAATCTCGTTTGTTCGCTTCCAGACGGAATGTGCCGGTGAGCACCAAAAATTACAAAGACTGTGTAGAGGTCCAATGTCCGGGTTTAAAACCAGATATACCACATGAAGACAAAACTGCTGTTAATAAAGTCTAGCGAATACGGGACCATTGGTCTCCAACTGCGTGCAGTGAGCGCGCACTCAATCCGCAAACCACCGCACTTCGACGCGCATCCCTAACATCTGGCTTCGCCAGTTGGCGAAAGTCAATGCGCTCACAGCGTCGTCGGGAGCGTCCACCAAACCGTACCCGGAGATCAGCACATACAAGTACGTGGTCGGAGTCCACACTAGTGCTCCGAATGGGTGGCGAAGTGATCGATTTGATTCCATAGCTCGTTCAACGCTGGTGGGTGAGATATCATCTTTCTGCGGGTGCTGTGCTGGAAGTTAGTGCTTGGGAGAAAGAAACGAGCATCTACACATTGGTGTGAAATAGAAACTGTGTGCTTTCGGTTAGAATGGAAGCCGGTCACATATATCCTCTTCGTCATGTATCCGAATAGCATCCAATGTACAAATGGTCCGCAGTTAATACTACTACTACTGCTGCTGCTGCTCTACTACTACTACTACTAATAATAATAATAATAACAATAACATGTCGGTTCTACGCCGTAACGGCGCTTCGCTACCGTGCGACCACCATCAGTCGCACGCGGGCTGAGTACACCGCGAGGACGCCCACCTCTACGAGGATTCGAACCAGCGCCGCAAGATTACGAGACAAGTTGGTTACCTCTAGCTTACGGACCGACACAAGTGGTGTGACATGGTAATCGTCCTTGAAACATACGTCCTATTGAGACAGATTATTATCGCAATAGCTGTAAGCACTTCCGAGTCTAAGAAGGGTGTGCTAGAAACCTCCAGTTCAGTTTCCAAAATCCTCTATATCCATGCCGATTGCTGATCGGACGGCCGAGTTGAAGGAATTTGGGCCGAGAGTCTGAAAGTTGATCGGTCGCCCCCAACCGAGCAACAACGCTTACACGCGTGAGTGTGAATCACCTTGAAAACCTGTACGATCAATTGACTCGATTGATGAATCTGCTAACTTCCCTGGAAGTAGCCCAACAAGGAAGATCAAGGCAAACACGCTCAACCGAGCGTAGGTTGCCTTTTAAATATGTTGATTTCTGATCAAAGTAGAGTTGGATGACAGAGCTCAGTCTTCGTTCTCGGAGGGCGTTGCGCGACAGTAGTGACTGCTCAAAAGGAGTAGTGATCAGTGAGAAGCTGTCTTACTTCATCCAGTAAACTGGATTTGCCACAAGTATCCCTGTACTTCCCTGTTCTTAATTTTGTGAAGATAATGACTGCATTTATTTTCCGTTTCCTTAAGGATAAAAGTCCTCCGTGGCTAGCAGCTAATAAAAGCTGAGTACACATCGAGAACGTAGCCCTCTCTTATTCTGGAGACCATCCTGACCATCCGATGGGACCACATATATACCATTGCTACATTGTTACAGTTATTCTACCGAATGGACGAGTCCCGGCACTGCGAGAGTTGAACTTGAAAGTACTACTGTGGAAGTTGGACCCTACACTTCCAGTTTTTCACCGAACTGCCGCTGTAGATGGTAAATGCACTTATCTGTCCAGTCAACTGTAACGTACGTTGGGTCAAATCGACTAAGGGATTACTGCACTTAACTCAGGTCCTGTAACATTCAAGAAGTTCAACGGTATATGTGGAACGCGGGTTAACGTGTTGTCTGGCTAGGGTGTGCAATGTTGCGAGAGTCAGAAACATGTCCGTTGGGTACGATGCTGGTCATATTGACAGGTCACATCTGGTGGCGGAACCGAGTGCGTAGTCCCCAAGTTTGGAGTTTGGGAATGAATCTTTTGATGCATCATTAACACATGTGTTAAACACAGAACGCCCACGCTGGTATGTCATGTCCCAGATGTGTTTGCTAACCGCTACCTCGATGTGTGTCGTTGGCCATACTGCACTTACGTGGATGATATCCCGAAGTAGTCAATCGATGACGTGGCTAAAGGTTAAGAACAAACCCACAGCGACACTGAATCTCATCATTTGTGTCATTCCCATGAGTAGGAAACTCCGTACTGCTCAGGGCAATGGTTAGCGACCCACTCTCCATGTTGTGTCGTAACCGACGCGTTCACCCCGCGACCGCAAGAAGAACTCCAAAGACGAGCCTGGAAAGGTTTGGATGCATTAAACGACACAGGTGTATGCAGTTTTGAAAGGTTTTGAAGGGAAACTGCTAAAACACATTCGAGCCGATCAAACGGAGGGAAGACGCTAAATACAACAAACGAATGGGCAGCCTTGGAATAGAAAACGAATCAGAGACGTCGCTGGAAATGGCATTATGGGACACAAACCGTAAAATGTACATCCATTCACATCGATGGGTGCTTTCCAATCAGATGAACGAAATGGAGTGTTTAAACAAGGGTAACGAAACAGGCCACAGGAGTAAATGCAAACCCCGAAGTAAGAACTGCCACGAAAATGTATGTCAACTAAACATTCCCTCAACAGAATTAAATGTAAATTTTTGAGATAACAACTAATCAAATATGCTCTTGGTAATGATGTTGCTGAAACTGACACGTAAGGTGATGGTGCATTAATAACGACGTGCGTTTACTAATCAGATTAAAGAAGTGCAGCGTTTAGACCACTGTAAAGAGGTGCTGATAGGAAGCATGAAAAAAGTCCACCAAGATCGTTCACAAAGTGAATATCAACTAGAGATTCTCATAACACTCACACAGTGAAACTATTGCGTCGATGGTTCCCAAACATCTGACTACTTGCATCTAGGTTCTGGTCTTCTGGTCCCTTTATTACTATTTGCTAATATGCTAGCACATAACCTGATGGATAACTTAGACGCACACCAAAATGCAAGCAACTCACCAATGTCTTGCCGAATAAGTCGAGTAGCGCGGACCACTCATCCACGCGGTTTTTGATGGGACCAACGTGTCTCGATGAGGCAATCGTGGTAATACTTATCACTGAATCATCATACAGTTGTTGGATCTCATCGGTTCCACCCACAATAAAAACGTCCTTGCTATCTTTGTAGGGCAAGACTGTGAATTCCATGGACTTCCACGAATCCTCAACCTGTAAATATAGAACGACCAAGAAGCTCACAGAGGAATTGATAAGGAGCAATGCTTGTAAGCATGCGACTTGCTTTTTATCCTGCTGTCTACGCTGTTATTCACGTTTTTCCCATCCAAGCGCCAGAGTGACGTGACTTTCATGAACGGCTGATCGTTTAAGGTTGGAGAGTTCGTGCTCATCTTTGTGCGGAACCAGTCGGCTTCCACACGCCTGGTTGCTTTGCGGGTACCTGCGAATAGGTTGCGTGCAACCCATCCCAATCTAAGTACAACGCTGCGTAAATATACAAGTTTACTGCATGTATTAGGGAATAGTTACATTCACATAGCGTAAGCACCATAGTTGTCGAGTTAGAAGTGTCTGGCCATTCAAAGATTTCCTTTAAACTGAGCGAGTTTGCCTGCAGACTAAACAAACGATGCTACGTCCGGAAGCTGTCGATTCGCTTGAGTAACACAGCCACCGCGGCTTCCGATTTGGTGCTATTCTTATTCTTATTCTTATTAGTTTGCATTATTTCTGTTATCCACATTTTGACCTTTCGGTGACCTAAAGCAAAGATGTAAAATGATGAGCATAATTGCTTAAAGAAACCAGGACGTCTACATCAAGTTTTCTTAGTCGTCCACGGCAAACGTCCTCGAGCAGGTTATGTAGATCAGCAAATTGGAACTGACTTATCCTGTTTTAATCGCTTCTAACAGCTGTGGGGCTGCGAATATGATGAAATTTATTCAGTGAAGTTTAGAGCGCCGGATACAATTGTCCTACCTTTTTAAGCAACTTTTCAAGACTGGCCTCTGAGCTGGCCTGACTGGAGATTTCCAAAATGGCGTCGCAACGTTCGAATGCTTTTAACTCCACTAGGTAGCCCAACGTCAAAGGCGTTTCTAATTGAGCTAAGCGAAAGCCGATCACATCCTCCAGCCTCTGCCAATGTCGTTGCTGAAGACAAGGGTTTCGCAAATCCATAATCGCGGGCAACTACAGGGAGAAAAGAAAATAAGCAAAATATATGAGGTCATCAAGGAATTTCATCGCACGATCAAAGTTAACATGACGAGGTCATCCATAATTTGTTTACACCACACACTAGGGACACACGAAATAAGCTGGAGGCAGAAAACTTTTGTGTATATATACATATATGCATATATATATATGAACATACAAAAGGAATGTTAATAACGTCTTTACACTACAGAACAACAATTAAAATCATACCAACCCAACTATTTACCCTGTTGTTTTACAATTCTCAAGTGGATTAGCATTTTTGACACAGAGCTCCTCTGGACGTACACTTGGAGTAATCCTGCAACTTTACACAAGTTGTAGTACCCTAACTTCGTATAATGTCGTCTCGAGGAAAAATACCCCACGTTAGAATCGGTGATAGTTGGTTCCAAAAGTCCAATTCGTCATTCGTACAATCCCCCTTAGTTTGTCGCCGATTTACCACCCCCCATTCAGTAGTACATTATCATGCGCCACTTGCATTTCATACCCTCTCATCTCAGCGGCCATTTTGTCACATTTAAAGTGCTTAATGTTAATCAGGTTTATAGCTACCAATACCTTTCTGCGGTCCACAAGCTCCGTTGCAGGTGGGGTGAGCATGTACTGGAAAGAGCAGGTGACTGATCGATTCGTAGCGTACATGCGCGTTAACTGATGATTTGCACATAAAACGTGCCCACGAGTGGGCGGGTCAATTTGGCTCACGAGGACAATTAACAGCCAAGTTACCGCATGTGTTTCGCTCTACTTTGCACAATCACGTTTACTTAAATCCCTTTCAGCACGTCGATGCTTCCTTCGCTGTGGAAGACCATGTCGCACTAGTTAGGAACGTGAAACGCCCGCTTACTTTTTCCTTCATACTGTCCACTTTGGCTTTAAGTAGCGGGACCACGTTGTTCGGGGGCAATCCCTTCTCTAACAACGCGACAGACTTGAGGTACTTTTGAGTGGTCGAATTGAGCATGTCTGTTTCCAGCTGAAGGAAGTCTGCAGTTAACCACTCGTTGTAGATGGTATCCCATTCATCCAAAGAGTTCCACATCAGTTGTTTTAGTTTCATTTCAGAGACGAGTAACTCCAACTCTTCGACTCTCGGTTGTTCTACCTGTGGAGAGGATGCGGTAAATAATATAACTCAGATTGCTGTTCACTACCGCAAAGACCACGTATAATCGGAACTCGTAACACAGCTTACTCGCAACACGTTGGGGAACCATTTTTGTAAGTATTCCTGTAAACATGTCGCACCGTAGTGGGAACAGGTTTAATCATCGGGAGATTGTGGAAACGAACAGAGAACATTCAACAAACGAGAAAGAACGAACTATGCGTACCAGGAAGGACGTTGCTCGTACACTTGCACGGGAAAGTATTTGATCCTACGAAAATAGTAGGATGTGAAATGTTACTAAGTTAGCTATCAAAGTACAGCGTTTATGTATTAACATGTAGTGTGGCCGCTTGCTTCTTACCTGAGTCAAAGATATAAAGTGTCCGCGTCGCAACCCTAACAAACCGCAGCAAACATCGACCAACTATCCTGACAACCATCACCGTCTCCCAAGAGTAGAACACAATGATACCGATACAAACATCAGGCGAGTACTCAAGAGCATGGATGGCAAGCTGACGGTTGATGGCCATGCGCCTTCATGTTGGCTGTCCGCAGAGACAAGGGGTACCCAGCTTGCATGAGATACGATCCCGAGGGCTATTTGTAGCATACAAGAAACTAGTGTGGGAGATGAATGGTATAGGTAGAAGTGCATCACATCTGGACCCAGTCAAACAGACATCACACTTCCGGAGCAGCACTGTACGTGCGTTTCATCCTTCCGGGAATCGTCATCAGTGTGGGGCTCAAACCCTCAACTTGACTGTCTCCACTCTGTGATTTATACCACTGAGCTACGGCGGACGGCAACAACCATGGTGACTGTTGCTAGATGTGGTATAGTGCCGCTCACTCGCCACTGACTTGCACCTTACAGTCGTGCAGAGGACAGAGTAGCCGCCTAACCAAGGGACGAACACACATCTAGTAACAATCACGGCAGTCATTGGCGTTCCCGTAGCTCAGTGGTCTCAAACACAGACTTGTAACATTTGAGTTGCGGGTTTGAGTCCTACTACGCTCAGATGGAGTGCGCAAAGTTGACGTTTCCCGAAAGGATGAAACGGCCGGGCGCTTGACTGTTGTCTGATTGTGTCTAGATGTGATGAATTTCTACCTATACCATTTGTGGAATAGCAGCCAGAATTCAACCGTTGTCTTTTGCTACTGCTACTGCTGGCCAAAAGTTAGGCGAAGTCTTGATTCTGTAAATTCATCCTAGTATGCCCATGCCGGGTGTCTTAATCCACAATCTCTTGGCACTGAGACATAGAGCCACACAAGTGTCACATTAAATAGTTATAAGCAGGACTCACCTCTAATGTAGTGCCCGACAGGATCTGGATGAATTCCTGTGAAGTGAAGGAAAGACAAATGAAACCAAGTTACTTCTTGCGGTGGGGGTATGCATGCACTAGAGCAAAGGGCATGAATTTCTCTTTGACATCACGTCAATCGAATGTTATGGTCTTTCCATGGCTTAGTTTTCTGTCTACAGAGACCTGAACCGCGTAGTAACGTGGTGTTCTAGTAACCAAGCGATGTATGTAGTAAATTACGTTGTTTTTCACGGAACCAAATGCTCAGGACACGCATGACTCTTTGGCCGTGGATCTGGAGATGGCAAGTCCGACGCCTAATGGAGTAGGTGGGCGAACTCATAAAATGACAATGCGATTGGTTCATCTATCCCAACGGGGAATAGAATGTGACGATATGGAAGGAAAATACTGCAGGAGAACTCTAAACAATCTGAATATGCAGTGGTCCGTAGCCTTAAGGGTCACAAGCCTGCCTTTTAATCTGAGAGCGCTGGTTCGGGCCTGCGTCGAGACCAGGAAACCCTCGCAACATCCTTAGCGCAGGGGCGACCGGTGGTGATTGCACGGCAGCGAAGCGTCGGTCCTTCGTACCGGCATACAGTTGATACCTGCAGCGGCCTACTCCGAAGAGTTTAACAGATACAACACATTCCAGCGGGACTGCTGAGGAAACAGCGGCGAGTAACTCAGTTGCTGCGATGAGCGTCTGCCAATCACTTGTTCGGGACGACGACTCAAGCTATCTTTGTATCAGTTACAGCACAATGTCTCATCTCACTCTCACTAAGAAATAATGTATGCTCAGGGATGTCATGATTATCGGGGTGTTGGACAATCCGCACCTTTTTGTCGGTCCACTTAGTGCCCTTTTGCTTTGAAGTATTCAGGAATGATTGAGCTAATATCTCAGAACTTACCTTGAAGGACTTGTAATACCCTTTATAAAGGGCTGCCCGTGTCTGCAGGTCCTCGATGGTTTCCTTAATCTTCTGCATTTCCTGTCTCACGTTTGTGCGCTCTGCGTTGACATCCAGTAGTATTGGATTCTGAAACAATCAACGTGCATAATGACTACGCGCGTTTAACCATCAGAATTAAGCAGTGTAAAAAATTGACGTTTTGTTTTATATTTGAAGCTTCTTGACACTACCACAGATCTCACAGCAACGAAGAAGGAAGAGAGATGTGCAGATGACAGCCTCCGCAGACCGCCGCAAATCCAAGGTACGGGTGCATTCCACACGTGCGCGACGCAATTTCGCCCACATGTCGGGCGCTTCACCTCCGTCGCTCGTGCTTAGCTCAGCCTATTGGGACAGGTGCCATTAAGATGTGCTCACGATGACTCACCGGTGTGATGGCAAGGTGTCACCGCCGCGCTGCGCTGAAGTTACGTCCTAGCGTAACTGCAACTGTCCAGTAGCCTGAAAAATCGCCCCCCTTCCTGTCGATGTACCCTTAAAGCCCCTGGGCTGCCTGATGCGCTCTCGAAGTAATGACGGAAGCAAGGGATACGCCAGCTATAACATTGCGGATACTAGGAAGGGGTTTGTATGTGTAAGCCTGTTTTGCATACTTATGTTGACGACCAGGACTTAGCGACAGTCCGTGTTCGAAGTTCTCCGATAAACCTGGAGGTCACATGAATTTGTCGTATACGATGGCGTTGACCGAAGTTCGGCGTCTGTCAGTGTGACCACAGCCTTGCCGACTAGGATCCCCCAGAATGCACAGGTCTCACTCGGCTAAAATGAGATTGAGAAATATACTCAGCCACTTTAACTAGTCCTAACACCAGGAAAACTCACGCTGAAAACGGGTACTGCTTTGGAATGGTTCCATAGTGTGTTTGACGGGGTCGGAGCTAGATTCTGTTGTGTCGCCGCTGACGCCTTCACCCCACGACCGCAAGAAGAAGTCCGAAGACAAGTCAGAAAGAGACTTGTATACATGAAATCACAATTGCTTATATAGTCTTGAAGTGAAAATGAAAGGAAGCTACTAAATTACACTTGAGCCAACCAACAGAAGGAAAATCATCAAATGCAACGGCGAATAAGCACCCGTGTGTTCAAGAGCGAATCGCATATGTCCTTAAAAATAGCATCATGGGACTCCAAGCGTAAAACGAACATCCATTTACAGTGACGGGTACTGGCCAATCAGAATAACGAAATGTAGCGTTTAAACAAATGTCACGAAACAAACGAGAGTAAGAAATGTAGACCCAAAAATTAAAAACTAGCAGGATAATCGTGTGACAACTAAATATTCATTTAACAAGTAGAACTAGTAGAACAGTGACGAGGAGAAAAATCAATGAAATATGTTCTTGCAAATGGCAGTGCTGAAAAGGACACGACGATGAGCGTCCATTAACAATGACGTGTGTGGACCAATCGGGTTAACCCAGTAGCGCGTTTAAACAACAGTCAGGAAGTAGAAAATAGGAAGAGTAAAGAATAGCTATTAAGCTCGTTCACACGAAATGGCTGTTTTCCTAATAGCTTCCAAAGGCGTGCTCTGTTATAGCGGTGGTAAAGAAACTCCACCACTCTCCGTTGTTTTGTGAGTTTGTCCCCCTGATCCTTATTCCTCCCGCCCTCTGTTACGGTTCCTCGCATACGTTTTCTATTGCTTCACATTTGTGATTGGCTTGTATTGATACTGAATTTTATACTTATTTGCTTTTCTCTTACGCTGTGCATTCCACTCGTTCGTGGAGCACCGTATCGATCCTTCTCCCCTGGATTGACTGGGCTTGATTGATCGAATGTTAGCCTTTTGCATGGCCTTGGTATTTGGTCTGCTTTGGCGGATTATTCCGTTGATTTGAACTCACGGGCGCTTGGCGTGTGGCGAGTAACGTTGCATCGTACACGGATTTCGGTGCATGTGCGCACTACCGTTAGCGGGCAGAATCAGTCGAGGGGCTCCGAAAAAAATATGCTCATTTATCTCTAACGGAAGCTGCTAAGGCGGTAGCTTCGCCGACCAAAAAATGCCTATTGCCTTGTGCGAGATGTTTTTATACCATCTAAAGCGTCTTGCCAATTTGGGTGTAATCGCCGAGGTTGAGGACCCGACCGCTTGGGTTAGTCAGGTGGCGATTCTCACTAAGAAACCTGGAGAAATGCGCGTGCACATTGTTTTGAAAACACTTAACACCACTCTCAGGAGGGAGAATTATACGCCACCGACACCAGACGACATACTTTCGGTCCTATCCAGAGCTAGAATGTTCACAGAAGTCGACCTCGCTTCGGCGTTTTGGCCCGTATCGCTTCACCAAGAGTCGAGCTACCTGACCACGTTTGGGAGACCATTCAAGCTTTTCCGCGGGTTTCGTCTGCTGTTTGGACAGAAAGTATGTTGTGAAATATTTCAGAAACGACTGATGCAGGAACGTCCTGTGCAGTAGACGACGTTTTGGTTTTTGGCGCTACGCGAGAAGAGCACGTTCAGCACCTAGACAAATTTTTGCATCGCTGCTCTGAAAGGAGCTTCAGGCTAAAGCGAGAGAAGATCAAATTGCGTAGGACGGAAGTGTTATTTCATGGGCACCTGCTAATCTCCGAAGGGATGGAACCGGACCCGGAGAAGGTCAGGGCCATCAGAGTGATGCCAGCCCTCACTGGCGTAAAAGCTGCTAGCATGCTGAATGTTTACCTAAGTCGTTTCCTATCCGGATTAGCTGATGTAATGGTACCTATTGGGAAACGGGCTCCAAAGGGACGAAACTGGTACTGGAACGCGCAGCAGGAGACAGCATTTTAGAAAATGAAGGTGTCGTTCCCGAGCGCGCCATTCACGCTTACTATAATCCAGCACTCTCACGCGAGATCTATTGTTGCAGCAATCGGTATGGTATCGGAGCCGTACTCATACAGAACAGCAAGTCTAGAGACTTTCGAAGCCGGACCCTAACATAGGTGGAGCGCCGTTACACGCAAAAAGGGGAAAAGAAACGCTTGCATTGGTTTACATCGTGCAGCGTCTCGATGATTATACAATTGGCTGCAAATCCACCGCCTTTACCAACCAACCGCCATTGAGCCGCTCCATGTTGTTCCACGCCGTCTGCAAAGGATACTCATTCGTCTGCAGAAGTATGATCTACCGGCCAAAATCCCATCTGCACATTGCGGGCACGCTGTCAAGAGCGCACCTGTCAGACACCCGGAAAGGAAAAAGACCGTGAATTTGTTCATGCAACGCAGTTGATCGCTGTTACTGAGAAACGCTTGCAGCAACTCCAACGATGCACGGAGGAGGACGAACTGTGCAGGCTAGTGAATTACATGGTAAGTAAGGGATGGCCCGAAGACAAAAAAGGCTGTCTAAGGAGCTGACTCTATTCTTCCATTTTCGAGACGAACCCATTACCCAAAACGGATTAAAATTCAAAGGCAACAGGATATTAGTCCCAAGTGTACTGCAACATTCGATGCTGGAGCTGCTACGCTGTGCATACTTAGGAACCAACCATTGCGTGACAAGAGCAACAGAGCTGTCGTTCTGGCACGGAATGGCCAGTCATATACGTGACTACCTCCCCTGTTGTATGGAATGCAGGACACATGACGTACGCTAGCCAAAAGGAACGATTATACTTCGTGACATTCTTGACAGGCTCTTGCAGATAGTTGCACTGGATATTTTCGCTCACGACGGCAGGAGCTACTTGTTTGTGCTAGATTACTTCAGTTAGTACTTCGAGATCGATGCTCTTACGACGACTAGTGCACAGACTGGAGTGAATTAGTTGCGATGCCAGTTCGCTTGGAATGGAATGCGACAACAGGCCGCAATTTAATGGTGCAGAGTTTCGTGCCTTCAGCAAGAAGTGAGATTTTCTTCACCGGCTCACCAGCCGATACCAAATCCAATCAAATGGAAAGGCTGAGTCAACAGTGAAGAAGGCAAAGAAAATGCTTACGAAACCCAAGGATACCCGGGAGTATTCCTACGCAACGCTACTGGATCGAAGGAACAAGCCGTCTATCGATATCGGAACGAGTCCAGCGTAGCGCTTATTCAATCGCCGAACGAAAACGCTATTGCTGACCGCTACAACTCTACTATAGCAAAAATAAAACCGCCGATATTCTTCACGAATGACTACGGAACAGAATACTAAGGCAAAAGAAGTCCTATTCTCGTGGATCGAAAAACCTCCCATCACTATCTACAGGGGACAAAGTATGAGTTCAGGCAGTGCCGGAATCCGGAGGATGCTGGCAGAAGGGAATGATCAAAGGCCGTAAGGGAGAGTGGAACTATGAAGTGAAGTTTGGGAGCAACATCATTCGACGAAATCGGGTGCAACAGAGAAGAGTGCATCATGAGTGGACCCCGCAAAGCGAGGAACAACAACAACAACAACAACAATCAGAGAGGTGTGCTGCTACTCAAGCCCAAGACATTAAACGCCCACGTGGTGTAAGACAGCACGGAAAGCATTGCAAGGCCGTTCTAAAAAGCGAAACAGTAAAGGATGTGATGGTGGCTGAAACCGATGGTGAGCGGAAACGCTATGATACCGATAGGCAGCTGGCCAAGCGAACGCCACGCAGCATTTCGCGGCGTACCGAACAGATGTAACTTAACCCGAAGGAATGTGAGCATGTCATCTGAAGCGGAATGGTCAGCCGAGCAGCGAGTGGCTGCGCACGCCGAAGTTAAGCTCTCCGAGCGTAGCCAGCTAACTGAACGTGGATTGAGTGTGTAGGTGACCACTCAGACGCCAGCAGGTCCCAAATGCACAGGACCTATTCAGTCTTGCGAAAGAGCGTGTAACCGTGCGAAGCGGAGAATCAGATTGGTTTGCCAGCCAACGAATAGACTGTACGCGCTTGAGTCAAGGTTTTCTGTGGCACCGGAACAAGGGAAGTGGCGTGTAACCAGAAGGATGACTGACCAAGCTAGCCAATCGTGCAATCCACTCAGAAAATCAGTAACGCGGCTCGAAGTACTTTCAGACAGGATGAGCGTTACGAACAAGTGTAAACCAGCGGAAATGGAACAAGCGATATGATTCAAATAACAAGGGTGAGTCAGTGGGGCGGACTCTCGCAAACAGTGTATATTCTCTATAAATATCGAGCGTAATCTTAAGAAAAACTTCCTGATCTCGGCCAGTGTTTGTGATTTACGGAGGACTATTCGAGAGCGCAAAAGATGAGCAGAAGAGAGCGACGTATTTGAAAAATCCACGGTCAATGAGCGTGATACTACCCGTTTGTCCTAGCCGAAATAGGGAGTTGACTTAGAGGATACCACCCCGAGCCTTTGACTAAATAGTTTACTCTCAAGCCAGCGGAGCGAATTCCGGGAATCGCAGTCATTGAGAGTCGGTGTTGATTGCTCAATTCATACAGCTTTCTTTTGGTCTATTACTAAACAGGAGCCCAATCCTCCCCACGATTTCAGCAAGAGGATATTGAATTACAATGCTCCACCGGACTGGAGCAAGGGGCAGTGACTTTATTTCGTGGCGAGTCACTGTGTTGTTACGCCGACATTTGTGGCTTTTGGTAGGGAGAACGCTTGCCAGTTGAAACTCACCCCACCCTTAAGCAATGCTGCCGAATCATTTGCTGGAATGATAAAACCCGAACCACCCAGATGACACCACGCGGAGGTTTTCCAACGATCCAACGCAGGTTGTCCGGAGAGCCAGTTCCGAAGGTCTGCATGTACACAGGGACCATGGGTTCTTTCTACTTACCCCACAGCCTAATTCATACACTGCACCAGCAGTGTAAACCCAAAGGAGTGAAATTGGGCGAAGGATGATGCAAATGCGGGCGCCGATGGAGTTGGGGCTGGCGTACATCTCTCGACGTAAACAAGTCGGTTATGATGCTTGGGTAGGTATGCGTGTCAGGTTACCTACGCGGAACGGTGGTGGGTTCCTACTTCGTTTTTTGATATAACGAGTCTGGGCTCCAAATGTAAAAAGGATTGTGTAACCCATTTCCGTCAGCCTCGATTAACACTCTACTAGGCGGAATAGCGGACAAGCTATCGACGTTCGCATCCAGCGCACCTAGACCTGATTTGGTACACCGGGCTAGGTATCCACCCAACCACTGAAATATAGCCCCACCGAAGCAAACAGGGACAATCAGCACTGCATTAGTCCAGAAACCAGCACCTGAGCAAGGAGAGCACGAAGCTCAGGTTAGTAAAAAAGGACTAGACTCATATAATTTACATTAAATGTATAGGGGCGCAAATTATTTGTGTCAATCTTGCGGATGGACATGTATGTAGCATGGTTGGCGCCATCCGGTTTCGGATTTGCCTCACTGTGGTCAGCCACAGACGCCTGCGCCTACAAGGGACCATGGGTGGCTTGGACTGCACCACTCACAGCTCCATCCACACACCCCGTATCCAGTGCAAACCCGCAGGAATAAGACCAGGAAGCATGTGGATGGGAGCCACGTTTCATCAACCGAGCCGGCCCACACCCCTTCAAAGCAACCACAAGTAGGCTGTATTTGGAGAATCAATCGCACACAAAGCGTTAGCTGGACCGTGGTCCGCTCCACACTGAGTGCATGGAACCACCTTTCGAGTCTAGCACCGCCACAAGGACCATGCACCCCGTCCCCTTCAGCAACGACCAACTGTCTCCTGGAACCAGTGTAGACGAGGTAGTGGGTACTAGACAGGTAAGCACCTAATCAACATGCACATCAAGCGTAGCCACACCGGGCATGTCAAATAACAGCCAATCATTTGGAATGACATTATCAAATAAAATATATCTGTTAAAGCATACGGCTATGCAGACATAACTTTTCGCTGAATCACCTTATGAAATAAGTTGGTTATCCACGAATAAGCGACAAGTACACATTGTCCACAAGTTATTCAAAAATGCTAAAAACGCAATAAAATTAACGAGACTAAGCACACTTAGTGTAAGAAACGTGTGCAAGTTAATACATTATTCAGGTAGGCAGCACAAACCAAATAAACTGGTATGAAATGTATCCAGCTTCAAAGGACCTAGTTTAAGTGTAAGTTAGTTTAGCCCAACTGCCGTGAAGAAGCATTATGAATGGAACATCAGCCTCAGCATATGACCATTTAAAATGCAACTTCCAGTAATTCACACAGAGACTTGAAGAGGATCAGGTGAAAAGTTTTCGCAGTGCGAGACATCTTTTTGCAAACTGATCTACAGTTCTAGGGGTTGTACAGTACTCCGAGATTCGAGACGAATTCCGGACAGCGGTCACGAGGCTGTCGTCTGTGAAGATGCGGCTCAGTGGTACGCTGCAGACTTTTGAAACCTTATTTTATCAAACAACATTTCCGGGTTCCGTGAATATGCGGATGACCAGGCTAAGTCGTACGACTGACAATCAGTGGCAGCGCACAACTTCATCCAAACGGATTGTGCCGCAAGTCAACCAATCACCGAGGAGTCACATGCTTATAGGCCACACAACAACCAGTATTATCTACTGTTGTATCACCGCCGATTGTTCGCATCCCTCGACCGCAAAAGTGGACATGAAGACGAGCCAGCCCTGAGTTGCATAGGTGAGAACGTTGCTTCCTTATATAGAGTACAATAGTGGGTGAAGCAAAGCTACTAAAACACATCGGAGCCAATGAACAACACAGGAGACGCTGAATGAGGTAAGCGAATAAGAAAAGAGAGCAGTAACAGCCAATTAGTGGTGTCAGTGCAAACGGTATTGGATGAAATGGGACCCCGCGAATAATCCATTTTTGATCGACGCATGCTGGCCAATCAATTAAAAGAAATGATGCGTTTAAGCAAATGGCGAGAAACAGGTGATGGCAACGCGAAAGCAAATAGCAAAGAATTGTCACAAAATTATGTCAAGTACACTTCCTTCTAGCATCTACTTGGCAGGTTTGTGCATTTACTGTACTAAATGCTGTAGGCTCCACACATGTTAATTTAGCCACCTACCGTGATTAGCTTAAAGCAAAACAGAGTGAAACAAAAGTTCGCACACCTGAAGTAATTTTACTAACCGCCAATTCATGCGCAGCTATCGGGTGGGGGTTGTTAAAGAACATAAGTCGTGAAAGGCAGATAGCAACGCATTGAAGAAGCGAGAGGGCCCAAAGATAAAACCAATGTATCCAGCTTGGAATTAGTGGTGGATCTGATGGTTGCGAGTTCTGATTGGTTTTATGACCCCGCTTGATCGACGGAGTGTAAGCTGTTTGAATGACTTGTTTTACTTAGTGCTACGATTTGTTGCGTCGCGATAAGTATTTGCTCATAAGTACAGCAAAAACAACACAGGTTATCATTAATCGATGGAAATAGCTTGAATCGACTCGGCATGATCAAAGTGCAAAAGCAGGACGCAGGGACAAAACAATCCAACAGCGGGGCCGTTAGATTGACCGTTATCGTTTTCCCCAACACATCGTTTTCTTGCACTATTTACTTTGAACACATCAATTTTGTATGAATGGTTTGACCAGTTCTTTGGCTGAACTACTTCCAAGGTCACTGAGACCGTTTAATTCCGCCGATCCTTTGGAAAGCTTATCATACACACTGTGATAGACTGGTAGTTTATTACTTTCATCAAAATGAAAGCAGATGTCAGGAACAGTTTAAACAACTGCATGTCAACCAGTTAGAAATCCCTATACTTTTCCCCATCAATATGCTATCTTTGGTTGAAGGTGCGGAACAGTTTACTCGAGTGACATATGGGCATATTTTTCCATCTTGTTCTTCCACTAGTAAAATTTCCCATATTTTATGACCCTGTCTTACTGTAATCGATAGTGTGAAATGTTTAAAATACGTCTATCCGGTACCTAAAACCTGATTTGACTGGGGTGATATACACAACTAGCAGCTTCAGTGACCCAGATGAAACACACACACACACACACACACACACACACACACACAAGGCACTGGTGGTGCCACATAGCTGTTGGGCGCGATTACGGTGGTTGAATAGGCATCGACCACACACACAGACAAGCGCATATGGTCCACTCACGTTGATAGCCTGTTTGGCTTCCTTCATGTCGTGCAGTAAGTCACCGACGTCCTTATCCAGCGAGGCGAAGAACAAATCCACTATAACGTCGCGCTCCGACAGTGACCTGTCAATTGCATTTTTGGCTCTTTCAATGGAAGGCAGGAGAGTCTTGCGGGGCGGGGGATTTGAACAGAAGGTTGGAATGCAGAACGGGTTAGGACAACATTGTTCGGGTATTAGCAATCAAGCACGGAATGGAACCAACCAATAACAATGCAACAAAGTAGTGTAGTTTAACGTGCACGAACCACCGCTAGTACGGAGGATAAAGAATGTATCAGGCAGTTGACCCTACTCGGAATCAGTTCATAACCCTGTTAGTAGATTTTGAAATGCAATACAAGCAGTTATGCTAGCATTAATTAAATGCGATATAAGATGGTCAGTCTGACGGGTGATTTGATTTGAAATTTATGATAACAGAGTGGAGTTCTAAGTACTTATTGTACATTAAGATGTGTGCAATTTTATTCCGGGGAGCAGCGACATCTTTGTATGGTGAGAAGGCTAAGACTCCTTGTCACTGGGCACTGGTGCTTGCGGAGGAATACGAAAAGCGCGTAAAGATGGAGCCAGCCAGTCGGTGAGTGGCGACCAGCTTCCGGGCGTTTTTTATACCGTATACTGCAACTAAAAGTGATGTTGCCAAGGCCTATGATGCGATGCGTATTTCTCCCTTGTACGTAGGCAATGACCACTTTGGGGAAACTGGAATATTTGGTGTTAAATTCCCCTAGTTCGGGTTGGACGTACTTTGTAGGGGATATCCCCGGAATCCGTGCGAGATTGCTCAGGAATGGATTCGATGAGTCTATAGTCGTCTTCACAGCATTATCGCTACAGTACAGACCTAATACAGCCCACACTTGCTTTCCAGGTATACAGAATTAGCAAACCGGACGTCATTACCGAGGACTTGCAGAGGATCAGTGACGCCCTAAAAGTAAATAGGCATCCACAAAATTCATCCACGAATCCCTGAAACAACGCCAGGGAAAACCACCTAGTATGAGTGTACTCAAGAAAAAAAGCTTATGGTGTATTTGCCACTCAAAGGTGTCACTGCGGCTGCTGCCCTGACCAAACGCCTGTAGAACGCTGTTGAGAAGGGATATTTCGTGACTCATCTGCGCATGGCATACTAAAACTAACATTTACTCGCAAAACCTTTGTGGGACAGACTATCTACGTTGACTCGGTCCATGCCAGTACATCAATACGCGTGCTAATGTGGTGCACTATACGTGGGTAACACTACAAGGTGCCCGTCCCATAGAATCCGATTGACGCATCAATCGGATTGGGATCATGTGCTGCAAGCCACTCTAACACACACACACACACACACACACACACACAACTAGCGCTTCAAAATGACCGCGAGAAACTAAGTAATTTGTTGGATGTTTCACATATATATGCTTCTTGTAACTTGAAAACAAAGGTGTGATGTCTGTTTCTTATCAGGGTGAACAGATGCATCAAAGGAGCCACCCAGGTAGCCAAATGGGAGACGGACATGACAATGCCATCATTGAACCCTGATTGGCCAATATGTGGGTTACGCTGGGTTCCCCATAGTTTGTTTAATGATAGCGAGCTAACCGGAAATCGACATAAAGATGCATATTCCGTAAGCACCCTCCTAACATACACCTAATTGGTTTGCGTAGCAGGGTAACAATTTCATGAACAGTCAAGAAGTTATGTGAAAGTTGAGCGCAAAAGTTGGTCAGGCTTGGTGAAGACCTCAGAATGGCTCATATCAATGTCTTGAAGCACCCACATAAAAATGGTTCAGTTACCCAGGCGGTGGTTCACTTGCCCACAACTTGGCACACCAATGTTTATTCTATTCAGCACTAGCATCCAATTTCACTATCGAATTTCTAGTTGCGAATGTTTCCGTTGCCAGGCTGTCTGTTATTTCAACTCCCATCAGTTTGGTGGTACCAGTTCTGGCTACCAGACGCAGAGCATATTGATATTCTGGCCGCATTTATTTAGCTGGACAGAGCTGAGCCAGTGTCTGGTGTCCGATCCGTGTCAGCTCTAAAGTAAGACAACTAGGTCCCCCACATATGAATAGCGTATCAAGTTGTGACATTGTGAGGCAGGATGGTATTATAGTTCAGAAACCTGGGCGCTTTCTATAATATTAGGCTGTTATGGATAGTGTTAGTAGGATGCGTACTGGACATATACGTTATATGACAATTTGCACTTGCCTGCTTTCCTTTGCTTTAATTGGCCAGCGCACGTCGTTCGTTAATGATGTTATCACAAAAACTCAATCCCGCTAATATGGTTTCCTTGAACTCGAGTGATTGGCTCTTTCTTCGACAACTTCTCATTCGCATGTATTAGTCAGTGTCTCCTATATTGATGGGTGGCTATAACGTGCCTTAGGTTGTGAAACCTGGCCCCTTAAAGCAGCGGACCTGAAGAGGCTAGTTACGTTCGACAGCCGGTGCCTTCGCAATTTAGCTCACATCTGGTGGGAACACCGCGTGAGCAACGAGCGTGTTGGACGCATTGTTTACGGCACAGAAAATGGAAATGAACCGCTCAGCGTTATTTCACGCACCAGGCTCCGATGACTCGGGCACGTGTTACGCATGCCAGCCCACCGACTCCCTCGACGTGCGTTGTTTGCTCACCGGGGATGTGGATAGAAGAAGAGGTGAGGTGGCCAAGCGATGACTTGGTCCAGGGAATGAAGTCCCTCACCTCGGAGCTGGCCTCGGTTGGAGCGTCTCGGATCCCTGGTTGGGGTCCGAAAGACGATGAACACGTTTGGCTGGATACAATTGCTGGTATGGCTAGGAGCCGACCTCATTGGCGTTGGTGTTGTGAGTTTCTTTGTCCCATCCCATCCCTCTTACACTCCCCCTCCAATCACGATCTCACTACTTAGCCTTATATAACTTTGCACAGTAATTTTTTTGATGCACAGTAGCCGGATGGTAGCTTACCGGAACGATGCGCATCGGTTACCGGTAGCTCAGCCGGCTTGCACCAGTTGCATTTTATTCCCTTTTTCTTTTAGGTATTGCGGCACAGTAGCTGAGGTGTTTCCTACCTCCAGCTAACTTGTATGATGCTGCTGCTGCTGATGATGATGATGCCTTAATTCAATTAATGTTATACCCTAGTTAAATGAAGCAGGTTTTGTTAGAGAGATCACGGATGTCAGCCACACAGGGTGCATGTGAAATCGAATGATTTTCAGCGCGTGTGTCTGTATGTTAGCTTGGAACTTTCAGCCAACCACATGGCAGGTGAGCATCGATTGGTTTCGACCAAGTGTGTAGCTAAGATGTTTCCCGCAAAGTTAGTTGTAACATCAGTTGTGCAAGTAACCATTTTCAAGCAGTGTTAATTCTGTCTTCTTACTATTAAGCAGAGTTATAACAGGTTTCTCATGTATACATTTCGGTGCTTGCTCGGTTTCTTGTTCTTTCTGCGGTCGTGGGATGCGAATGGTTGGTAGCGACACAGCAGCGACACAGCACTCCTTTTCTCAATGACTGCTGGAGTCGTGTTGGTCATTGAACAGTAACAATCAGCTGGGAAAACTCCCAGTTAGACCAGCGTAAAGCGGTACCCAACGGGGACACTGTTAAACGATTTATAATTTCGATGTACAACCAAGAGATATAGTCCACAGTATTCTCTTGCGCAAATCGGATGAAGGAATCATGACCACGGTGACGATTGAGGTGGGTTATACCCACTGTTGTGTCGACGACGACGACGACGACGACGTACGAATGTTCGGGCGCCCAGGACCGCAGGAACTGGATAAATGGTCCTATCCACCACACCGGGAGATTGCTGACCAATTTCTAGTTTCATTGAGGCATCAGCCCAGTCGCTCATCACTGGTAGCATTTAGATGTTCGAACTCACAATGATGCACGAGAAGCTGGGTGCAACCTCAATGAAGAAATGTTGTTCGTTGATCTGCGCCGGTAAATCGGACAACTCACAGAATTACAATTCCAGTAGACAAAGAGGAAACCGAGTCATCGATTCTGTAGTGGAACACGAACTTGCGTTGGAAAAATCAGAACAGAAAACGATTTCGCAGCAGACTTCCAATAGGAGGGAGGGACGATCAGCCAACTCAAGTCAAGAGTGGCTACACCTTGCTAGGTCACCTGCGTGTGTCGCATTGTTCACACATCTGACAGGTCACCGACACTTTAATCGCTAGTCCTGGGGGACCAGTGCTTAAGACCCGCTTCAACGTGGGTTTTATTTAAGATGATGTAGCGAAGTACAGGAATGTGCGCTACTGGTGATCCCAGAAACGCCAAAGAAACCATCCAAATGTGATGACTACGCTTCATCCATGGCATTATTTGGCACTGATGGAGGGCGTTTCTCCACTGCGCGTCATGTGCGTTTAGTGCGCCGGTAGGTCGGTTAGATTGCAGGGATGAACGCACCGAACGCGCTGGTGCGCACGTGTGTGCAGGTCCTGTGCCCGGCGTTGGGAGGACAGTCCAATCAAGGTTGCGAATGCCTTAAGCGCGGACATGGCCGTTAGTCCTTAAGTATAGGTATGTAGGATGAGGGTACATACTCGTGAGGCCTGGTGACATCCGTCTCACAAGTGTGGTTATGATTGGATTGGTGAAACGCACGCGAATGGCTAGGACACGCGTGGAAAGGCACATCATCTGTGTCACTGTTCCCATGCCCCAAAGGCACCCCAATGGTTTTGAAATCACTCCCAACGAATCAAGTAAATTCGGGCACTTCGAACATTCTCGAGGCCACCCACATACTGTTGCATTCTCCATTGGGATCTGGCGGCAGGTGCACACAGGAGGGCAATCGGACACAAGGGAGTAATAAACAATGATTTGCTACGTGTAAAAAAGCATGTGTTTGCCTAATCTCGTAGGATGGCTTGGGTGAAACCACAAAATCCAGCTTTATGCCTATCAGGTTAAACGCCTACCGCTTTAAATGCGCAACCGCTTGACGATGAAGCGAAATGTGAGTTGAATTTTAGCAAATGAAACAATGTGGGCTGGGGGCAGTAATAGTTGACGTTTTCTACCGCTTCGTCGTATCCATTTCATATATGAATCCGGTATAAGTACACTAGAGAGCTATTTCACAGTATCACAGTTAAGTAACGAAGTGATGGGAGCTAAGCGTAGTACTCAATCGTTAATTGGATATTCAACTCGAGGAGGGGACAAGTGAGTTTGGCAGTTTCATGGTCGGCAATGCCGAGGGGAGAACTAATTCTGTCAACATTTCATACCGCTAGATAATCTACTCATTTGCAAGCGACCATCTCTGAGTTTGGTAAAATGCTGGACCGCATACCTGATGGGAGTAGCTCAGTACATGCTACACCGATATGAGATCTCCGCTAGCCGTCGGTAGCGTAGACTAAGAACTCACGGTATCTTCAGCATTTGCTGGTATGAAAGGTTGCGTTGACATTTGACCTTCTCCGTTGTTCTGCGCTATGGTGCCTCTAGCACCTATAGGTCGCACTTCGACCAAGGTTGTCAAGCCTGGACAGTATATTCGACGTCAGGTCACATGTAGGAGAAGATTTGTTGGATAAAAAATTTCGAATGCACTCTACAGCAGACCAACATTCTGGCTGCCTCATTTTGCAGCTGCTTCTGACTGTTTTGAACAGTTGAGGTCAATCTGTACGGGCACGCCAAGGTCGCGTTCCTGGGAACTGGTCTGTAGCCTAGGTACCCAAAGCGTATAAACGCAGGCATGTCCATAATATATTTAAATAACCCGACTTTTTCATGCAATAAATAACAGGATATTTTGGGATGGACAATTATAAATCGCGGAAAGATCATGCTGGAGGGCTCCCCATATCTTGATAAGATCTGCAAAGAGTAGGAAATCGGTGGCAATCGCCTTCGCCAGACCGTTTTGAGAAGCCAAGAGTAGGCGGGACCCTAGTACAAAGCTTTCGAGTACGCCGCGATCCACATCAGTTGCCACAGACGGGGATTTCCGGACTCACACCTCGAAGCGAGGTTCATGAATTGGCTATCTAACCCAGCATTGGGTCGAAGACACCGTAGTTCTGAAACCTGTGGAGAAGAATTCGGTGGTCTAAGCAATCAAACCCTTTTGACAAGTCCAGGTAGATGAGATCTCCTGCTCCACCATCAACTACTTCAGTCCAGCCATTGACTGTAATTAATAGGTTAATAGAACATGAGTGCTGCTGACGGAATTCATGTTCTTTTGAGGCTAATAAGTCGTGCTTTTCAAGGTAGGGCATCAGTGCATCTGCGATGATTGAGTTCATAACTTTGAAAAACACGGGAAGCAGCGTTATCGGGTGGTAATTGGTAGGGTCAGTGCGACTACCTCCCTTATGAATATAAGTGATAACCCCTCGCTTCCATATTGTTGGAATATGGTTCTCCTCTAGACTGCACTGATAGAAAACGGACAGTGTTTCCGCTAGATCCCCAGCTGCTGCCTGCAGAGCTTTCGGTCGAATGTTATCGACTCCAGGAGAGTTGCGGTTACGCAGAGATAGCTTCTTCAACATAGCTTCAGTAATGAAGGTGATGTTGCATAAACCTGACGGCAAGAATATTTGGGATCGTCGCTCTTTGAAAACATATGTGAGTAACGAAACCGTAAGAGATTGGCTGGTTCCAACGTCGTGTGCGTGCACCCATCATTCGTAAGCAGCAATGGGATTTCGCGCCACAGCCTATGTACGTGTCTGCATTACAGTTTGCGAGACGTGCAGAAGCGCTTCATTAACTTCCGCCTAAGCGTACCTTTGTCCTCGTGGATTAATTTCACACAGAGGTTACGATCTGACAGGCATGGAGTCCAGATTTCGGCATGTGGGCAGTCCTTGTAAACTCTCCACGCCATATACTTACGTGTTCTGCGCCTTAGAAACGACTTGCTTCCGATTTGACGATGCAAGCACTTCTGTTCCGATGCATGTGCTACCAGTGCGCTAAACGTACTTGTAAACGTTTAGCGGGCGATTTCTGGGGTGTAGTCATTTAAAAAGGTCCAAGAAGTTTTCTGAGCAGGTGTGGTTAATTCGTCGTAGGGCGTGGCAGTGTAACTTCATCATACTCTGGATAGCATTTATATGATCAAACAATAGAGTTACATGTTCACTGTGACCCAGTGGGGTGCTTGTAACTATCCCGTCAACCTCAAGCGCTTGTTTGGTGAGCACGAGATCATGTATTGACGGTCTGTTAGCAGTTCGAAATCTGGCAGGAGATGTTACGTGGTTGTAGAGAGGGTAGATGAAAACTGGCCTTTGCAAACAATCTTTAAGCTGTGCACCATCGGTCACTGCAGTTTTCCTGTCGTGGTGAAAATGTAGTTCTATAACTGGTTCAACGTAAATCTGAAAAGCTAGTGCCGTTTGTGATTCATTTCCGACGCGGAGTGGGCTGGACAATAAATTATGATCGTCAGACATGTGTCCTTGTTTCGCAACCGCAGCAGCTTTCAAGCTGAGTCAGAGGCGCGGATTTATAGGTGATCAATGAGTTCACATCGGAGATTAGTTTTGTGCCATCACTCCACCTTCTCTTACAGCTCTGTCGTTCCGAAAAAGAGGCTTGTCGCATAAAATGGGCTCAAACCAAGCTATCTAAAGGCTTCACCATGTCTCAGTAATCATGATTACTTCTTGCAGCTATGGGGCCTGACCCATAATAAGTTCGACCAACTTACTAAGGAGGCTTTAGGCGTTAGTATTTAGGCAGGATAGTGTTTTAGATGTTAGGTATGCACTTGTGCTACCACGGTAGAAGGGCAAAGGGAGCAAGCAATGTTGCACGAATTATCGTGGCATCAACTTGCTGAGTTTTGTTGGCAAGATGATTGCCCGAATTCTGCTCAACCGCCTCGTTAGTCAGGTTGTGGAACCTAACGTGGCGGAAGAACAGTATAGAATCCGTTCGGGTCGCAGCACTATAGATATGGTGTTTGCGGCTCGTCAGTTGCAGGAGAAGTGCAGAGAACGACACCAGCCATTGTGATCGCTTTTTGTTGATTTCACCAAAGCATTTGATACGGTGAACTGCGAGGCATTATGACTGGTGTTGGAAAAGTTTGGTTGTCCGAGTAATTTTGTAATTTGAATTGAATTTATGCACAGTGGTGTGCGGGCGAGGGTGCAGCTGAGTGGACAGACCTCGGATGGCTTTGCAGTTGTTTCTGGAGTGAAGCAAGGCTGTGTCTTAGCTCCTGCCCTGTTTAATATTTATCTTCATGTCATTAAGTCGGGTGCGTTTGTTGCGGCTTGTGCTTACGGTGTTCGTGTGGAGCACCGTATTGATGGTGAGTTGCTGAACATCAGTCATTTCGGTGCGAGAACCCTAGTCTGTGAGACAACTATCCGTATGTCGCTGTTTGCTGACGACTGTACGTTGTTTTCACACAGCGCGGATGAGTTGCAGCACATGACTAGTGCTCTGGCTTCGACAGCGGCCAAATTCGGGCTCACCATCAACACAAGCAAAACTGCCTGCCTCTTTCAGCCTTCACCGGAGGTGCGATCTTCAATATTGTTGCAAATCAGCCTTGGTGCTGAAGTATTGGAAACCACCTACCGCTTCTGCTACCTTAGGAGTGTGATGCCGACTGATCAGCAGATACACAGTGAGCTGCGTATCCGCGTCTCGAAGGCAGCGGTAACATTCGGGAAACTGGAGTACCGAGTGTGGAGCAACCACCAGTCTACCACTGTCACGAAGCAGATGGTGTACAAATCCATGGTGCTGTCCGTTCTTCTATACGGCAGTGAAACGTGGACGATGTACCGTCGGTATGTGCGATATCTCGAGCGGTTTACTCAACAGTGCGTGCGACGGATTCTGCGCTTCGGATGGGGCGACAGAGTTGCGGACACGGAAGTGTTGCGTCGAAGTGGAATGTGTGCAGTGGACTGCA
>OX104061.1:10147141-10178793 GCA_944474145.2 Dicrocoelium dendriticum
TTTATATTTTTCCCGTTGGACGGTGTGGTACTTCGAGTTTACCTGTTCCTGCTCAAATGTTCGGCTTTAACAAACTGATAAAACCCTGCAATTTTTCTGCATTTATTATTCTTTTTTTCTTTGCTTAATTGTTGTGAACTTACGGTTTGCGTCTCATCGGTTGTAATTTGTTTTACTGTGCCAATTTACGGACTATTCGCCATTTGCGCAGACTTAACTGCTGACGTGGAATAATTGCTGCCCGAATTAGCGAGTCGCATTACCTATTCGTGAGTAAATTGTATTCTATTTGTTTATTACTGCTATTGTAGAACCACGGTTATTCAGTATACTCATTCCGCCTACTGCCTGCATTTTAACTGCCCAGACCGTGTGTTAGTTAGGTGATACGATTAGCCTCATACTCTCTGCCGTAACGCAATTTGAATAGTGAACTCGCGCTCCGATGAACGAATCAAGGAGGCATTCTTTGTCAGAGCATACATAGCACAGCCAGGTTAACGTTGCTATGACAACGGCTGGTCAGCCCTCTTTTGCAATGCGTAGAATTGCGGAACTAGAAAGTCGTCTGGAAGCTTTAATGCTTTTAATGATGCAAATAAGGTTACGTGCTGAAGCAGTTATGCTGGACGGTAAATCGACACTTGTTCTGCTGAGTTGTTTCTGGCAGTTTCCGTTGATCTAATAATTATGCTGATGCCCTCACGGAAATGAGATGGGGGAAGTGGACGGGTGGCTTGTTGTTGTCGGCTACAGCGTGGACTGGGATTTCGCATCATGTTTCTCACTGGTGTCGACTATGCCGCCGCCGCCTGAGTTCAACCGTAATGGGTTCCATCTGGCGCATGCACGCATCGCAGGTTCTACCACCTAGGGAAATATCCAAAATAATATATATATATATCCACCAGATTATATCTCTAACCATCCGTCTCCCCACCGTTTATGTAGCGGGGACACTCGATGAAATTTATGGTAGTTTATACGAAGTTTTCAAGGCCCATGTTTATGGACTAGTATTAATTTAACCAATCGCTGTGTGTGAGCCTTTCATATCTGCTTAATACTGTGAGGAAGGGCAGGACGCGTGGCTATTGGAGAATTGTGTTTATATTGGATCCGACAGAGGGTTTCTTGATAGCCATGGAGACGCTAACTTGAGGTTCGGTCACATACTTGAATGCCGTCAGTACTTCGAAAGTCTTAGTCAAAGGACTTCGATAACGGCGAACTGATTCGGGAAGCTCGCGTTACAATTTAGCGGGTCAGATGAAATAGACTTAAATGGCGTGCAACACCTAACTTATTGGGCGATCGCTGAACGCCTGATTGGTGACAGTGTTCGGCGGTGATTAAGGCAGATTGCCTTATATTCAGCTGCTTGGTAAGAAAGCTACCAGTATCCTGAGACATTTGTTAGAGAGACGCCTTATAAAGACCTGTTCCATGTTTAGTTTGTGGGACTTGGCTGAGGGATGACTTTATACTAAGGCTATGTATCGAATGGAAATCTTCTGGAGATGGACTGAAGGACTCCGCTCACGAGTAAAAGCAAAGACCTGATCGCAAAGCCGTGGCAATCGGCATAACTACTTGGAAAACGAGGAACAGTGCCGCAGATCGAGACGGCGCCGTCATGTGGTCGCGTGCTACAGCTCACATTACATGTCAGTGCATCTTCACAGCCTTTGATCATTCCGACACGCTTGCTGTCGTTTCTGGAAAGAGTCTATGTGAACTGATGCTAAGCATAACCAGACGTTCGAGTGTGCGAATCCGAGTCACGTGCGATTTCAACGGTTGCCGGGGAAATCCTATCTTTTACTACGAAGACCAAGACGAACCTAAAGTAATTCACCAGACCAGTGGTCAAAGAACGAATGTGTCGTGGCGGTCGAAAGTTAGGGATTATTCCAAATTGCTGCGTGAAAAACAACCTCAAGTACGTGTGCCCAAAGCATTATTGGACCAGGATCTTGATTGTCACTTGTCGATGAATCAGCCTGTTGCAAGTTTGACTTCCTCAGCAGTGTAGTGCGCTACAAATAGCAACGGTTAAACGCGGTGTTTCAAACGTTGTTACTGCAGTTGTACGCCTGGAGTGGCAACCGATGGAAGTGAGGTCATTTGCATGTGGACTCATGCGTGGGCGTTCAATACGGTATGCTAGGTAAGAGGAAAGAATAACTCGGTGCCGAGAGTGCGTCAGATGGTGAAAACTTCTAAGGATTACCGCTAGTTAATTATAGATGGTTTGTTTGATGAGAGGATCGTCGGACGCTTCGCTTATGGATGAATGTTCCGGGTTCTCCCAATGGGTGCTTGCCGCATCGGTATGATAAAACGTCAGAGACCTTTGCATCTCGAACACCGTTTAGGTTGGAACTGCTGGTAGGTGGCGGCGAAGGAGTAACGAACATTTACATCCACCCATCAGTGTCAGAAGATCTACTTCGAGTTTTAGAAGAAGATTGTATGAGTGGAATTCACTGAGCATACTAAGCTCATGACGGGGAATGGTTGTTCGAGGCAAGAAAGGACATTAGAGAGATGGCGTCATCTATCGTTAATTGGGGGTTTCACATTATCAAACTCTAGTTTACATGGAAGCGCATGCCCAATTTAGCAAAAACTATCTGTCGTTTCGAAGACTTTGATGTCATTGCGTCCAAAAATGGTCGTTGCCCAACCAGGAGTTACTCATAATGTACAAGTGCCGTTGACGAGTACGCGTCGAGTGGGTTTGTGGACATTAAGATAGGAGTTGGTGATATAAAAGGGAGTATGGTATATGCACATCCGTTTGCTCCCAACAAGCCGTGTCAAGTCGTGTGTTTTCGGACTGTGCCAGAACACCAGGGGTACCTATTTTACACCCAATTGTGCACAAAGGGCTTGATAAGTGAACATTCTGGTGTGCTTTTTACTGAGATTTCAGACATGGACATGGGAACACTGGATATCGAAGCTATGTTTACAGGTACTGGTTGACACCGGAAACAAGTTGAGATATTTGCGTTCTTGTGGTGGCAAAGGGTTCGATTGCACGAGATAGAAAGGTTTCGCAGTGACGGTCATCTTTTCAGTTCACATCCTCTCGCTTGCTGCGGTTATTTGCTAGAGGACATAGAAGATTGAGAACTGGAATGGAGTCGACGTCTGAAACTGAGTGAGCGATGTTTTCTATGTCGGTGATTTAGCTGTTTAAGCTTGTGTTAGCGGGGATAAGAAAGCTATCTACTCAGTACACATTTGAAGCGATTTGCATCAAAGGGTGGGTTTTATTACGGAATGGAAGTGAAACGATAATCAAATTGAAGACAAAGCTGACGAGATTCGTAGGGCCAACTGAATTAGTACCAGTTTGCATTTACAGTCGAGCATGTACAAATCCGTAGGACTAAGCTGTACTTGTCAGAGATTGCATAAATTTAGCCTGAGAAGTTCGAGGGGATATGACTCGACAGAAGCTTTGATCTTTTCATCGCGCGATTTATGACCATAGGTTCTGATAGCACCGGAGGTATGTGTGGTGAAGAGTTGTTGTGCAGACATCCTTGTACCGAACGGGATTTGGTTGGGGATATACAGGTTGGGACGGAAAGGGAGGCTATGGGTATTGCTTCCTGCGGGAACCAGTTCTGACGAGGATTGAGGGATTCACGGTGTGTTTGACCGCAAGCACTTCACCGCCGACAGACATTGATCTACCATAGTTATAAAGATGTTAGAACAGGATACGGAGGGCGAATACTGTAAGGATTGTTGGCTTCTCGGCTAGATTTAAACGATTTGGTCTACTTCATTATGGGAAAAGTCGGTGGTGTATGCGCCGTAAGAGACTTAAAAAGCGTAAGACTTTTAACGCCCCGGGTCTTGCCGTCTCGGTTCCGATTCCCGAGCGGTGAGCGTTGCAGTAGACAAACTTCGATATTTTGTACCTGAGCTCGAATGGGGTGTGCATTTGATCGGTGCGGAAGAGTGGTTCAACGTTTCATCGGTTAAAGAATGTCCGAGATACATCAGTCTCTCCGACCGAAGCCGAGTGGCGATACTTAGAAACTCCTTGCGACTCAGCGAATAGCTTGCGGATTCCGGATTTAGTGATGGAGTTAGATGGGGCAATATGTTGAAGGAGCTATTTTTTAAGGCTAAAGCAGTCATGGCCTCCAACCATTCCGGAAAGTTTACGCGAAAATCGACTGAGTGGCTGAAGAAGGAGATGTTAGTCAGAAAGAGCTAACCATTCCGATAACTTGGTTAGAAGGTTGCAGCTTGTAGTGTTGGGGTCAAGTTCAAACGAAGTTTAGCCCCATTTTACTAGATTTACACAGTAATGTGACATCATGCGGGGTGGAAGAGGTTGAATCAACGATGTTAGATCGTTTGACGTTATCTGAACCTAAAGAGGTCACGACGGTGAGATCGTGAGAACGTCGCATCAGTCTCGATTGCGGAAGGAGATTAAAGTAAACTTGGAGCGGAATGACCAGAAAGAAGCGTTAGATTTTGTCAAAAAAGGGTTCTGCCATACTGTTGTAGAAGGGACTCTGCAATTTTGATCGAATGGAATGTCGCGTTGGTGCAGATGAATAATGGCACCTTGCTGTATGACGCTGAGGCATCCGTGTCTCTGGCTCCTGCGCCACATAACGTGCCTCGAGACTAATATATAGATTGCCCACGAGAGAACTCGGTCATCGTCGAGTCGTGTTCACGTATCATTCTGATTGGTGAGCGCTGCTTGGATTTTGCTGGTGTTTTCAGCCAGACGCCTGGTCAGAAGGCTGTGCACGTGCTTGATTGGAAGGCTCAGCTTGTGACAAAGCAGTGCCTCTCAATATAGGTTGTTGGCTATGGATATCAACCGGCGATTCGCGTTGTTGGTGTTGATATTTTGAGAATTCTGTGAAGGAAAAAAGAACAACGGGGAAACCGGCTACGGTTGTCATTAATTTTTTATTTTTTTTTAATCCCCCTTGCTATCAGTAATAGCCCGGTACACGATAGGAATATTCGCAGTAGGGATACAGATTCTTTATTTGTGCGTTTCAAGATTTGTCTGCTGACGTGGCACGTCGCTTGAGAGTTGTTCAGTGCCCAATGGACAGAACTTCGTGGAGTGAGGGATTTAACTGATAGTTGTCATACGATACCATGGTAATCAAGATAACATTGAGCCGAATGTTGAAGACAGGAAACTGCGAATGGATAATTCACTCCGCCTATGGAGTCATCGTGGCGGGGAGCGTGGAGTCTGATCCGTTACATCGGGATCTAAGAGTGATACTCGGTAATCGGCTTCGTTAACGCTGAAATTTTAGAAAACCATGTAGGGGTGGAAGAATACTTAACAGCGATTGGTACCCAATCCTGTCACCGATGAGTTCGGTGTTATATGCCCAGCCTTATGTGACCTTCAAGCAGACAGGGCATGGACCAGAGCACGGCACGATATTCCCCAGGGTGAGAGACAATGGCGCCAATGTGCGCAGTGTCCGATGTATTTTGGAAAAAGGTGGTTCTTTGTTGTTCTGCCGATTTGTGCAGTTTCGTCAAATAGTGGCACACAAGAGGCGCAGTTTACGGAGAGCGTGATCTGTTTATCGCCGATGTACGCAGCCGCAGGGAGGTTGTGGCCCCCCCTTCCCCCCAAAGGGCATAATAGAAGAGCGAAGGTGGGGCGAGGACTGGTCGGGGAAGTTTCTGAACCTGTACAAACAACAGGAACTTTATGGGGACGTTCGACTAAAGTGTCTATTGAGAGGAGACTTTGGATCAGAATTAGCTGAGTAGGGCAAAGGACTCTGGGGGAGTGTGATTCCAAATTCTCGTATTCTGAATTATATGCACAATTTACAGTAGATTCAATTTATTATATTTTTCCCGTTGGCGTGTGGTATCGAGTTTCGAGTCATGCTCAAATGTTCGGCTCTATATTAACAAAGATTAAAACACTGAATATTTTCTACATTTATTAATCGTTTCTTTTTCTACTTAGCATCCTTGATGTTTCACTCACCTTACGGTTTGCGTTCAACGGTTGTAATTTTTTTTGGTTTTTACTGTGCAATTTTACGGCCTTATTAGCAAATTTGCGACAGATTTTAAAGCCATGCATGCCGTGATGCAACTCCCTAGATAAGTGGCTTAAGCTGCTGGCTAGTTGGCATCTGCCTCTAGCGGTCATGGGTTCGATCCTCCTTAGAGGACCGAGGGGATGCGCGCCACTGACGAGCCCCAATAGGGCGAAACGCGTCTGGCGCTTTTTCGGACTAGGCTCTGCTATGTAGCTTGTGAACTGTTGGGATGAAAGCCTTATCAGATTTACAACTAAAATCCTGCTACTAATGAGTACTATAAAATCAAAAAGCCTCTCCTAGTTTCAAATGCTATGGATTTAGCGTCTAGCGAGAGGACGTCATCACCTTGCAGGCTAACCACTGTCAGTGACAGTGGTAGATAGGTGGTGCTATATCCCAGCTAGTTTGCAAATTATGTAGCCCAGCCAACGTCCCCCATGGCTCAGTGGCTTAAGCTGCTGGCTAGTTGGCATCTGCCTCTAGCGGTCATGGGTTCGATCCTCCTTAGAGGACCGAGGGTATGCGCGCCACTGACGAGCCCCAATAGGGCGAAACGCGTCTGGCGCTTTTTCGGACTAGGCTCTGCTATGTAGCTTGTGAACTGTTGGGATGAAAGCCTTATCAGATTTACAACTAAAATCCTGCTACTAATGAGTACTATAAAATCAAAAAAGCCTCTCCTAGTTTCAAATGCTATGGATTTAGCGTCTAGCGAGAGGACGTCATCACCTTGCACGCTAACCACTGTCAGTGACAGTGGTAGATAGGTGGTGCTATATCCCAGCTAGTTTGCAAATTATGTAGCCCAGCCAACGTCCCCCATGGCTCAGTGGCTTAAGCTGCTGGCTAGTTGGCATCTGCCTCTAGCGGTCATGGGTTCGATCCTCCTTAGAGGACCGAGGGGATGCGCGCCACTGACGAGCCCCAATAGGGCGAAACGCGTCTGGCGCTTTTCCGGACTAGGCTCTGCTATGTAGCTTGTGAACTGTTGGGATGAAAGCCTTATCAGATTTACAACTAAAACTTTGCTACTAATGGGTACTATGAAGCAAGAGACCTGCTCCAGAACATGTCCAGCAATGGTGAGCGCGGGTTTAGGCACCTGCCAGTCCTGGAGCAGCGTTTTACATTTTCCCGGAGTGAAGCATAGGCCGTTACGGTGCTCACATAGTATCGCCAAAGTTGCCCAAAGCTCGTATAGGCCTGCGCCCCTAGCAGGCGGAGCAATTCTGTCAACACGGTGGACTCAAAATGGGCGCTTGAAAGCTGAAATCTCCTCATGGACACCGATGTTGGATGCTAACACAAACCGCACAGATTACAGCTAAGCTGGCTCACGGATGCTGCCGTATCATCTATCATTGCACACCGCATTGACCTGTTGAGCTTTCCTCAAGACAGAGTCATTATGTGGTAACTCATGTGTCGTACTGATGTTTACTTACTTCATAATTTATGTCCTACGATGCCGTCTTATTAAGTTATGAATACGGAGATGTAAGAGGTTTGTGGACCCTCGCATGTGTTGGTGTACGATCTCTGGCTCTCAGCCGGTACATTCTTTCGAAATCTCAAGTACATTTGTGTGAGGTTACGCGCTTCGTCTCCACTCTCAGCTCACGTGTAAACACTTCTGGCGCACAGTTCCGTTATACTGAACCAATCAGAATTCAATTGGCCACTCAGTGCGTAGGGTACTATCAGTGAAAATCGTCTCTAATGAAGTAGAAATTCAGAACAATTACGAAAGAGTAAAACTTTGTCTTACTAAAGCACTTGTAATCGGCGTAAAGCGATTTCTGATTCACGTGAGCTATTAATGTTTATCAGCTAGGGATCGATGGAGAGGCATCAGCGATACGTGGGCACATCGTACAGACATTTCACTGTCACGTGACCACCACTGGTGGCGCGTGTGTTAAACAGACCACGAAGTCTCCCGAAACGACATGGATGGAAACCGGTGATCTTTGGATTACAAGACTCGCATGCTATCCTTGTGGCTACCGGCCGACTTAGGACCATTAGTGAAGTCATATTTCCAAAATCTTGCCGAAACCGTTCAATATTGCTTATAGTTGCACCAGTGATTCGCTATGGAATAAGCGGCGAAACAACCAGATTAGCTTCACCTCATGACCATAAGATCCGCTGAACAATGTCAGTCAGTGGGAGTACGCGTGCTTCCACCAAAGGAGCACCAAGTTGACCCAGTGTATTTTGACCCACAGGTAGCTCGGTGTCATCGTCACCGACAATATTTCATTGCGCTGACGGGGGGATAACGAAAAAAAATGAACTTAAAAGCGAATTGATCTGACGGGATAAGCGGGAACTGAAAAGTCCGACAAGCAAAGGTAAGCTGATAAATGCATGTAGTTAATCTTGACTCCTCGGTACCATTATCAATAACCAGTATGTAAGTGTGTCGCTAAACGGACAAATTTGAGATGTAGAGTGAATAACGGGAGTTCAATCTCTATGTCTAAGGCAGCCTAATGTTGAGCTATAATGGTTTTTGAACACACAAAACTTACTTCATCTGGCTTAGTGTGATGGCCTCAACATACCGAAGAAAGCTAGGGTCAGGGTGACCATCCATCTTGAATGCTGAACCCAACAAAATCCGGGGACCCGATACCAGTACGTGTTTACCCATTGAAGGAGCTGGTGACCTACGCGAGCACGGATGTTGAGAGCAGTAGGGATGATGGACAACTTTACGCTGACCCCATTTCGACACGTGTTCCTTCTTTAGGAACCCAGATCCTTATCAGTTCTGCCTATGTAAGTGGCTACGTAGTCCCAAATGAATTGAAATACACCGTGAGAGGTGGCTCGATAGGCTAAGATCCCTTCGTTGGAGGGATTGACAAACTTCGGGCTCGGTTGATTGAACGAGTTGGGCAGCTTGATAACTTCCCTGTGTAGCGGTGATTATACGTTTAAATGTCTTCAGCGTGTTACAAACACATTTGAGAAGTGACTTGATATGAACCTTCTTTTTGACTGTTAGGTGAACTAAGTACTTCGGCCCTCGCAGTTGACTGTTTATCGATAAACCATCTGGAGTAGAAGTTATAATCAACCGAGCTGGAAGTTAGTCTTCTAAATGCTGCATGCAGCCACTATCGTAGACAAATTCTGAGCGTGCAAATATAGTGTGGCATTAACGAGGCGGATTCCTTGCTGATTCATTGTCCAGCGTCATAACTGGTCTTGCCACACCAAGGTCTTAGCGACCTACATCCTAAACAGGTACTAAGATTAGAAGATGGCAATGGAGCTTACCGAGGCCGGATGCGCGCAATGCCACCCGGTAGGATCTCGAGTTGCGCACAAGGTGGATCGCCTAAACCCCACAACCTTGAAGGTAGATAGCAAATGAAGATATTTGTCAGGATTCAATCGAACGGCTACATCCATTGCGTTGGGCGAGACCAGTTTTAGGGAGCATTATCATATCATAGTAGATATTGAGAAGCTGAGTTGTCCATAAAGGATAGACGGCAATTCTAGGCTGCATAAGCCACAAAAGGATTGAGCTGGGTTACTCGTTATATATCCAGGTGCTCAGTTACTTTGACAGCTCAAGACGAGCTGAAAAGTGTTTCTTTCACTCCCATCAGCAGCGGGTCGGTTGAGTATGTAAATTATCTTGACGGCAGGTGGCATCGTATTTGTTGCCTTCACCTACAAGCATTTTGGTAATCAGTAGAACGTAACCGAACCGGGTATTCTTGAGGAGAAGATTTGATCAGTGAGCCATAAAAATACTCAGTGCTTATCACCAGATGCAAAGCACTAGGCATTGTAAAAGGGACAAGTGGGAATGACAGGCTATAGCTGAGGTTAAGGTAGATTTGGAGATCAGAAGTATGGCAAATGTACAAGTTACCTAGAGCTGACTCATCCAGCCGGGTCAATTGCACCAGGTTGCATGGGTCAAAGTTAGTACACGAAAATGAGCCGATACTGTGGCAGATGGTAACATGAAGAGGCAGATGTGAGACGCCAACTAGGCTAGCTAGAGAGCCAGCCAGATGACCGATCAGCTGGACATACATATACCGTGTACGGTTGCAACACACAAAGGAGTTCAGGGCGAGCAGCGTTGTAGCGCAGTGCTCTGGAGTTCGGTATCACAATATCACAGATCGTTGAGTGTAGCGGAGTAGGTACCGTTGACGTACATGGAGCGAAATATGGACTTATTCAATACCTTTCGTGTTTCTCGCGACCGTGTCACCAAATGTAACTCTACTCTACGTCACGCAAATACAACGATGTATAGGAAGAAACTGTTGAACCGGATGTATTACCTGGTAAACTGCGTAGTCTTCCGGGGGCACGGGGACGTTGAAGATCTCAATCATGTCGTACATTTCCTTCACAATGTCAGCCTCCTTCTCGATTGGTTCTATCTAGAAGGAAACATCGGAGATATGATAGTTTATCAGTGGGGTGAGGAACAGAAACCCTGATTGCTCACTTTGGCCATTGGGTCATTAAGCTAAATCAATGTGCTATTTTTTCAACTAGGTGCTTTCAGAAACGGCTGAATGCCGGTTCTGATAGAAGACCGATAAACATCACAGCAAAATTCCGACTGTACACCAAGTGAAAACCAAAAATGTCTATCTACTTAGCCCCCCGAATGAAGCAAATTTAATCCGATCACATGATTTGCCTATATTTCCATTGCCCAACATAGAGATTGCCAAACTCATTTCACGGAGGGCCGGATTTCCAGAATAAGTGACTGGAACTGGCTGGATTATTGAAAATATGATTGTGGTGGATTAAACGTAGATACTACTGCGCCGGGTATAAGTCGTGTGGTGGTGCAAGATGGCACACCAACAGCGAGCCCTGCCGACTTCCCCAAAGTAGAAAATGACATCAGGATTACAGTTCCATGCGCAAGAGGAGTGAACACAGAGGCAAGCACCAGTTGGGGAACACTCCATGGAGATCACGCAGATGAGCGGACGCCTCCAAGGTATGAACGAACACACCTAGTGTAAGCCACTTTAGCTATAAGCAAATTACCGCCTGCCCTTTGGGTTCTAACATGATGAACGCGGGCCAGAGAACTAATCAAATGGTTAGCGTGGGCCGCACAAGCATTATGCGCAATACTAAGGAGCCAGAAAAGAAACCATGGAAAAAAGACAACCAAAACGCGACACTCGGTGTCCGCCTTTATTTCCTCAGTGGCTTTGGTACCTGCTGAAATAAGTGGGATCTGAACAAGAAGTAGATGTTGAATTACAAACGTAATCAAAAATCAGCCGAAACATGGGAAACACGGAGGAGCAGAGGTCATTGAGGAAACATACATCTGGTATTACCAAAGTGTGTGAACCTCAACAATTTATGCTTCCGGCGCAATTCCGTACTATCAACCTGCACGTCAGTCTAATTGTGGCTCCAAATGAACACAGGTATAAACTAGTGGCGATTTATACAATGCGGGAGAGCCTATGGTGCGCTGAGGCTGGTAATGGCTAGATCCTGACAGATGGTCTACCCACTGCTGCTACTGTTGTGCCATGGGCTCATGTCCTGGGCGCCTCCTCGTGGCGACCGCTGGGTGGGAGTTGGGTTCCGCCCTTCTCCCTGCTAAGATCCAGGACACCAATCCGCATGATTCAGTGAACTGACCATGTGCTAGACCCGCTGCCTTTCGGGTGTTCATTTAATCGAAGGCTTTGGCTGAGAACCCGAGTCGTTCTCCTGTCAGGAGTGGGCGCCCTGCCAGTATCCTAGTCCATCCTCTTCGGAGGTTAGGAAGTGGTCGATGGCCCTCTTCCCGTAAAACCTAGCCATGGAAGACAACAGGTCTACAGGTTATAAGCTCACAGCTCGATTGGCGCTACCTGCACACAGACTGCAGACATAACGCAGATCTGGCGAAAACACTTTGACTGTCTCTTGAACAACCGTTCAGAGATCGATTGGCCTACATTGAACTTCCTGAAGCAGCACAATGTGAAGACGAGTCTGGCGGACAGGCCGACACTGGATGAGACGCAGAGAGCGCTTGCTCAGCTGCGAAATGGCAAATGTGCCGGAGCCGACGGGATCCCACCTGAAGTATTGAAACACGGCGGACCCGCGTTGTAAACTGCGCTGCACTACTTGGTGCAACGCGTATGGATTGAGGAGGAGGTGCCTCCTGAGCTGAAACAAGTCCTTGTGCTACCACTGTACAAGGGTAAAGGGAGCAAGCAAGTTTGCACGAATTATCGTGGCATCAACTTGCTGAGTTGTGTGGGCATGGTGATTGCCCGAATCCTGCTCAACCGCCTCGTCAGTCAGGTTGTGGAACCTAACGTGGCGGAGGAGCAGTGTGGATTTCGTTCGAGTCGCAGCACTACAGATATGGTGTTTGCGGCTCGTCAGTTGCAAGAGAAGTGCAGGGAACGACACCAGCCATTGTACTCGCTTTTTGTTGATTTCAACAAGGCATTTGATACGGTGAACCGCGAGGCATTGTGGCTGGTGTTGGGTAAGTTTGGTTGCCCGCGTAAGCTTGTAAGTTTAATTGAATGTCTGCACAGTGGTATGCGAACGAGGGTGCAGCTGAGTGGAGAGACCTCGGAAGACTTTGCAGTTGTCTCTGGTGTGAAGCAAGGCTGTGTCTTTGCTCCTACCCTGTTTAATATACATCTTCATGCAATGAAGTCCAGTGCTTTTTATGCCGCTTGTGCTTACGGTGTTCGTGTGGAGCACCGTATTGATGGTGGGTTCCTGAACATTCGTCGTTTCGGTGCGAGAACCCTAGTCTGTGAGACAATTATCCGTATGTTGCTGTTCACTGACGACTGTGCATTGTTTGCACACAACGCGGATGAGTTGCAGCACTCTGGCATTGATAGCGGCCAAATTCGGACTCACCATCAACACAAGCAAAACTGCCTGCCTCTTTCAGCCTTCACCGGAGGTGCGATCTTCAATATTGCTGCAAATCAGCCTTGGTGCTGAAGTATTGGAAACCACCTACCGCTTCTGCTACCTTGGGACTGTGATGTCGGCTGACCAGCAGCTACACAGTGAGCTGCGTATACGCGTCTCGAAGGCAGCGGCGGCATTCGGGAAGCTAGAGTACCGAGTGTGGAACAACCATCAGCTTACTATTGGCACGAAGCTGATGGTGTACAAATCCATGGTGTTGTACGTTCTTCTATACGGCAGTGAAACGTGGACGATGTACCGTCGGTATGTGCGATATCTCGAGCGGTTCCATCAGCAGTGCTTGCGACGGATTTTGCGCTTCGGATGGGGCGACAGTGTTGCAGACCCGGAAGTTTTGTGCCGTAGTGAAATGTATACAGTGGACTGCATACTTTTGCTGAGACACCTGAGGTGGCTCGTTCATTTGAGCCGTATGGATTCAACGCGGATACCGAGGCAACTCTTATATGGTCAGCTGAGTACAGGGAAGCGGCATGCGTGGAAACCAAAGTTACATTACCAGGGCATCATCAAAGTAAGCCCTTCACGTTCTAATCTTGATTGCAGATCATGGGAATCGAAGAAGGTTGATCGGCGTGCATGGCGCAATCTGATCACGAAGGCAGTTGCCGAGGTGCAGGAGAAAGCCTTCATGCATGCAGAGAAGAAGCGCAAGTGCGGAAGCGGAAATCATCGATGGGTTGTTCTCCATGGACATCGAGCGCATGGTGCTGTATCACATGCGGTCGCGGTTGCCTGAGTCAGGCAGGCTTATTGAGCCATAAGCGAGACCACTCGGGACCACTACCGAAGCGACGACGGGTCCTGCAGTGAACGTAGGCAGAACCAACGCAGCGTTAGTAGGTACGCTGCATTCGATTTACTAACCGCGTGCTTGCATGCTGAGTCTCTTTATTTCAGGTGGTGGGTTCTCAATTTTGTTCTAATACTTTTCTTTCTCAAATAAATGTCCACCTGTACGATCTTCTATAATTCTGCACAACTCGCTTAAGCCACTTGTAGTTAATTTCGATAACATTTTCTCGTTTGTGTCATTTCAGTAAAATATACTTTCTGACCCCCTGAACTTATCTCGGATCCTTTGTTAACAACTTATTTCATATGCTCATTAATTTAAGATTTTTGTCACGTTTCCTTATGCATTACTCGATTTCTTTTCTTTGTTAGCTTTCTCTCAAATGATTGGCTGTTGCTTGATATCCCCGGTGTGGCTGCGCTTGATGTGCATGTTGACAAGGTGCCTACCTGTCTATTACCCATCACCTCGTCCATACTGGCTCTAGGAGACAGTTGGTCATTGCTGAATGGGACGGGGTGCACGGTCCTTGTGGTCGTGCTAGGCTGGAAAAGTGGTTCCATGCACTCAGTGTGTAGCGGACTACGGTCCAGCCACCGCCTTGTGTGCGCTTGTTTCCCAAATACAGCGTGCTTGTGTTTGCCTGTGAATGAGTGTGGGCGGGCTCCGTTGATGAAACGTGGCTTCCATCCACATGCCTCCCGGTCTTATTCCTTCGGGTTTACACTGGATATGGGGTGTGTGGTTGGAGCTGTGGGTGGTGCAGCGCGAGCCACCCATGATCCCTCTGTAGGCGCAGGCGTCCTGTGGCTGGCCACAGTGACAGGCAAATCCGAAACCTGATGCCACCAACATTTGAGTGAGCGGACAAATCCCAATAATGTGGCACAAATGTGTGAGGTGAAAAGAAAATCGGCAGCGTGCACGAATGAATGAGTTTCACGAGTGAGCACTCACATCAATGTTCCAACGATGTCGGGTAACTAATAAGGTGTCAAAAGGTGTCACACGTAACAACCATGAGATGGCTCACTCTAGGCCGCAAGTCACGTTAGATTACTGACAATACGACATGCAGTGTTCAAGATAAATTGTATCACAGTGTCTCGTGTTTTCCGACGATTTCTCAAGCACGGTTGGGTATAGTCGGCGGGCAGCATGCGGCCGTGTTTGATTGATCCCTGGTCCAGGCTGATGTCATATGTGGGCAGCTCAGGTTATTCTTTTGTTAGGCGAACTGTTTGCTAAGCTGGGCACTTTTGTTGTTGGAAGTTATGGGGCAAAAGCAAGGCGTTGTGACGTTACATTGGCGGGTCCGGAGAAAGAGCCAAGAATCAACACAAGTAAGAAACGGGGACCCAGAAACTCAAGCATAACTACCACTCACTCGGGTTTGCATGTGAACCAGAAATTCTAAATGCTTGACAAAATCCACAGTGGAGCTGGGACTGATGGATAGGGTGTACTCGGCGTCCTGCGTTTCGTGTACCAGCCTGTCAACCTCTGTACGAGCGTCTATGGGAATCAGGCTGTGTAGTAATTCCAAGCACCGCCTCGGGGATGGTAACAGAAGAGATCGCATTGTGGAAGTGTCGATCAAGAACATGCCAATAGGTCTTTGCACCGGAACCATCTGTGTCATGATAAATTGTCTGTGATGCTTTAATAAGCTGTCGCGGAAAAACTTCACATCTGAAAAGTAAGTGTTCATACAACGGTGCAAATTCATTAGCACAACGGGTCTGAACTAAATAGACCACAAGTAAAGACAACTCTACTATCTGTTAAACGGAAGTGGGGAGACTTTAGCAGAATGTTTGACCAATAGTGCAAACATCCATTCTCCTCTGTCCCATCACTACCGTTTTATGCCAGCCGTGAACAAATCATGTCACAACTTCCAGACGGGTACATATGCGAGGCAGTTATTGAACACCACAACTAGGTGTGATCCCAGTGCCAAACCTATTGGAATACCGCATTCGACCTGAATCGGGCAGGGAAGTGATGATAGAATGGTCACTTGAAGATGCCGGTGAAGATGGAAATAACCTGTGCAAGTAAACATGCCCTTTCCTACTCTTAACCGTGGGACTTTTGAAGAAAAATGTGGGGGTCTAGGCGGGAAAAGGACCCAAATGGCCTTATAAAAGAAACTATTCTCCTCACATTTTCCGCGGTTTTGGTTCAACTACCGCATGCGTGAATGGTTCTAACGGGAACCATGTTTCTCCAGGGCTAAGCGGTTAAGGTATATTCAGATAGTCTACTAATACCTCTGCAGTGCTGGGGGAGGATCATTTGGCGATTATCAATGGGTTCGGAGAAGCTACCAAATCTAAAAACAAAGGTGATAACTATATATTTCCACACGATGCGGACCTGCTGTTGGCACTAACTCCAGCGCCTTCCAGTGTACGCTACCAGCTTCAGGAGAACTGTGGTTACGCGCGGACAGCGCCTTTCTTAACCGTGTCGCTGAACTAAAGGTGATACAGACGAATCCTGACGCATTTAGATACCGATGGATACGTACCATTGGAATATTGGAGAATATTACAGCCGTAAAGCGCTGGCTGTTCCTTAGGTGCATTGCGAAGTCGATCTGTTGAGACGGTGTGGGCCTGCGAAGCTTCACTTTCCGAAGACTGTTGACATATCTACACAGCAGCCTGTTGTTGGCGCAGAATTTCAGTACAGAACGCTGCAGGTGTATAATTTTCCATTAAGGTCATGCGTGGTGCAGTGATTACGTTGAATCATTTAACTTCGCTAGATTTTGGGACTTGGGATAACGCTGCAAATACTCCCCTTAGATCCATGCCGTTTCAAGCCATGCGTACAATATACGATTTTTGGGCGAGATAGCTAGTTTTCTGACCTGAAGTGCTAACTCTGCCATCAAACAATATCGGAGAAACAGTGATCTGACAACTCGCATCTGATAGCATCAATGAATTTTGCTACTATATTGCAGTGTGATATCGTACGTTCAAATTCGTGCGTTTCGACATAGTCGTGAAGCATGGTGACATGATCACTGAGCTCCAGCTGAGTCTTGTTGATCGTGAGCTCCTCAGTTGTAACCATTAGATTAAACACTGACAGTTTGCTTTCCCCTCTGAATCTACTAGGTGAACTGACATGACTGCGCAGTGGAATGCTTTCATGCATGTCGACTTTGAACTGTTCGCTGGGGTGCCGAGACTTCCAGACCCTATACACAGAAATTACCCGAGACGAGACTGTGCTTCTACCTTGATAACAGGACCCTTCTCAAGGCGAATGATAAACGAGAATCTGTTACGGACGCACCCACTACTGTGAATCATGTCGCCGTCGGCTAACTACACGGAAACGTGCAGGTATCGCAGCCTTGACTGCATCGATCAATAGCTAGATACCAGCCTTGTTTTCTGATTGATTCGTTTGTCCCAGTTGTTTCTCTCTTGATACGACGTAAGTGTCGAAATACAGCTTCGCGCATTCAGTGATTGTCTACTTGTTCTTACGTATGGGTCCGTACTCGGATTAGAAATACACGATCGGTACGTAACAGAATCCTTCATTGCATAACACGAGGCGGTCTTTGCCGTTACGGTTGAGCAGTAGACGGTACCACAGTGAATGGGTGACTCGTGTCTTAAGATCATCTAATGGCTCGTATGGGAATTCGCTACGGTAGTAAAGTATTACCTCACCTCTCGCGCTAGATCAACCATTTCAGACGAGTGACATTCCCAGCATCGCCATTTTGGTGTTGCTACTCTCTGAGTGAAACCCAGTTTCAGCTATGAAAATAAGAACGTAAATGCCTGTGAACTAACGTGATCGAAATGTGGCAAACAAGTTGAGGAAGCCTTTGTATTTGTGTGCATAGAGGAAGATTTCTCGTATCACAGCTGTTAGGGAGACACGTCTTGCACATACATGTTTTGGAAAACAGTCTTAATCAACGATTTGTTTCCTTCAGCTAGCGATGTTAGTGACATTTGTTTAAACATATCATTCCGCTAATTCCACTGGCTGTTTGTGGTCACTGCTTTTGCTCTCGCATCGCAATGCCACTTGATTGCTAACACTCTATCGTTTCGTTCGTGCGTTTCTCTTATTGGTTCCTTTGTTGATCACTCTTGATTGACTTCATTTTGCTTGCAAGCTTTTATCAATATGTTTGGCTGAAATGTCTTTTAGTAGATTCCCTCCAGACGATACTTAAAACTAGTTAAACAGACATGATTCAATGCGCTGGATACTTTCCCGGCACGTTTATGGAGTTCTTCTTGCGGTAGTGGAGTGACGGAGCCAGCTGCGACACAACATTTTCTAGCGACGGCATTTTGAACAAACATGTCAATCTCGTTTGAGCAAATGCAGACTCTACTTCATCAGCAGCAGTTGCAGTTTGAGAAGTCTCAGCAGCAATTGATCGAGTTGTTTTCACCGAAAGTGAACATCCAAACCGAACCCACGGCAACAGTCGCACAGTCATCCGTTGACGCAATTGCAGCATCAATTACAGAATTTGTTTTCGATGGACTGAGTGGAGTAACATTCGAATGGCGGTTCCGAAACTAAGAAGATGTTTTTCGGGTGGTATTGGCCGACCAAGATGATGCTTGGAAAGTTCGGTTGCTGTCGAGAAAACTTGGTGTAGTTTAATATGAACGATACATAAAGTTCGTCTAATCAAAGAATGCAAGAGACTTTAGCTTGGATGAAGCAGAGAAAACGCCGACGAAAATTTTCGGTGAGCACTCATCGTTGTTCAGCATTCGATATAATTGCTCCAAACTTGTCAAAAGAGATACTCATGGTTTGGTCACACACGCCGGAATCGTGAACAGAGAATGTGAACGGTTCAACATGGGATCCATGACAGGCGATCAGTTCAAAATCCTAGTATTTGTTTGCAGTCTTCAATCGCATACCGATGATGATGTGAGAACAGGCATCCTTCACAAGTAAGAGCAGGAACCCCAGTTGACGTTACATGAGTTTGCATCTGAATGTCAGAGGTTGATCTACTTGAAACATGATACCAATATGATTGGAAACGCTGACCCAAGGATGGAGACACGAATTTACCGCATGGCTGTTCAAAGTCAAAATGGGAGTTGTAATGTGACAAAACACAAGCCCCTGACTGCTTGCCGGAACTGTGGCGAATGGGATTTTGCATGATTCTGTGGCTACAAAAAGCACCAGTGTCAGAAGTGCGAGCGTATGGGTCATAAAGAAACGCGCTGTCACGCGACGCATAATTCCAGGAGAGTGCACAACCCAAAGTGTTCCGCGAACACTAAGTGAAAAAGGACGCGGTTTGTCGGAGCGAGAACAAGGGTCGTTTTCGCTTCCTTTCGGACAGATTTTTCACTCAAGCGAAGGTATTTGACAGTAAGTCTCAATAAGGTTCCGGTATCTTTGCAGTTGGATACAGCGTCTGATATTACAATCATTTCGCGAACAAGGTGGATGAAAATCAGTAGACCTGCAGTTAAACCCACCAGGCTGACAGCGCCAAATGCATCCGGCGAACCACTGGAGCTGGATGGAGAGATTGTTTATGATGTGAAACCGAACGACGTGCGCATTTACGGAACGATCTAGCTGGTTTCCTATGTCGATATTAATATTCTTGGAATGAATTGGATTGACAAACTGAGCTTGCTCAACATACCACAAATCTTGTGTGTACAAAAGATACCGCGTCCGTCACACAGTTATATCGACACATCCAGATCAAACCTTTGCTGTCCAACTTTACGCAAAGTACGCTTGTGTTTTCCGATCCGAACTTGGACCCTGCATCATGATATAAGCAAAACTTACGCTGCGTCCTGAAACGAAACCAGTGTTTCGACCTAGGCGTCCGGTTCCATACGCGTCACAACAATTTGTCGAACCGAAACTTGATAGATTTGAACAAGCTGGTGTGATTGAAAGATTCGCTTTCCCTCAGTGGGCTGCCTCCATCATTGTGATCAAGAAAACAAATGACACTATTCCTCTGTGTACAGATTTCACGACCGGCTTGAATGCCGCACTGGAACCACATCAATATCTATTTCCGCAGCCTGAATACGTGTTTGTAAAACTGAATGGAGGCAGAGATTTTGCTAGACTTGATCTAACAGATGCTTACTTGCGGTTAGAGATCGGACGGGCAAGCAGATAGTTTCTTATAATTAACACGCATTGTGGGTTATATTAATACAACTGTCTGTCATTTGAGGTCAAGACAATACCCGCCATTTTTCAACAAGTGCTGGATACTATGCTGACTGGGGTACCGGGAGCAGCGACCAATCTGGAGGACATCACCGTAATAGGCGCAACAAAAGATGGATTGCTCAAACGTCTGGATGAAGTCATACTGAGAGTTAAGGTTATGAATCCCATTTGCGACAGGATATACATGTTATTCACGAAGTCAGTCAAGTTTCTGGGGTTTGTGATCGATCAGAACGGCTGAAGACCGGATCTAGAAAAGATCAAGGTGATAGACCGTCTGCTTGCGACAACAGATCTTGGATCACTGAGACCGTTCCTTAACATTGTGAGTCAGTACAGTACATATTTGCCCTAGGTCCATCGGCTAAGTCAAACCCTGAATCAGTTACTAGCAAAGGATGTTGAGTGGAAATGGTTCAGACAATGTCAGCAAACGTTGGAAAAGTTGAAAGCACTTCTGAAATCCGACCTCCTACTAACACATTACAACCCGATGCTTGAAATCGTCGTAGCAACACAAACCTCTAGTTATGGGATTGAAGCAGTCATTTCCCAGTGGTTCCCGAACGGTTCTGAAAAAGCGATAGCGCACGATTCAATAGCACTGACAGCATCCGAAAAGTACCACAACCAAATAAAAAAGAAGGATTTAACTATCGTGTTTGCTGTTCAGAAGTTTCATAAGATGTTAAACAGATGATACTTCACACTCGTGACAGTTCACAAAGCGCTACTTGCGAACTTTCGTTCCAAAAAGAGTATCCCAGCTTACACCGCCAGTCAACTTCAACGATGAGCAAGTTTACTCTTGCGATATGACTTCAACATGAAATGTGTGTCAAGCAACGCCATCGGGCAGGCAGACATTCTATAAAGTCTCATCGGTAACATCAAGCGGCAATCGTAAGATGCAGTCAATGCAGATTTTGCAGCCGAGGCAGACGTCAGTTACGTGTTACACGTTGCCGTCAGCAACTTGCCGGTAAATGCCAAGATGGTTCATCAGGTGACCAAAGAGGATGCGTTACTATGAAAAATTATGACTAACGTAAAAGGCGGCTGGCCAAAACGGTGTCCAAAGGCGGAACTCACACAACAGTTTGTGCGACGCGACCCCTTGTCGGAACTTGAGTCCTGTCTATTTTTGCAGGTCGCATCCTGGTCCCGGAGGTTTTTCGAAATCTCGTCCTAAGGCAACTCCATAGAGGCCATCCCGAAATTGCCCATATGACGGCTATCGCTCGGAGCTACACTTGTTGGCCGAGGATAAATACTCAGCTGGAGGACATTGGGCACATGTGTTTTAAATGTTCTTGTGTTTCCAGATTGCCGGTAAAAACGACATTACCCTCGTGGCCGAAACCGGGTTCTCCATGGTCATTTTTACACATGGATTTTGCCGGACCCGTTGAAGGAGTTACGTTGTTGATACTCGCGAACGCGTATAGCAAGTGGCCCGAAGTCAGCATGATGGGCAACAGTCGACAATCCGTAAAATTCACGCGTTGTGACATCTTTTCAGTAAACACGGACTGCCAGAAACAATTGTGTCAGACAACGGAACGCAGTTCATATCTTATCAGTTTGCCGAATTCTGTGCGCATAAAGGATTTCATCGTATCACCCACAATCCAACGGGCAAGCGGAAAGGTTTGTGGACGCTCTGAAATGAGTGCTATTGAAATCGAGGGGGATGAGACACTGAACGAAGGGCTGGAAGGATTTTTATTGAATTATCGGATTACCCCGAACCCCAACGCACCAGATAGGAAGTCACCTGCTGAGATACTGATGGGTCGGAGGCTGAGGACCACTCTGGATTTGTTAGCACCTAAACGCCCACCGATGCGCCGCACTAACTCTGTAATGGAAAACCAGTACAACAGACGATGTGGAGTCCGACGCAGAAATTTCGTAGTTGGAGCCCTGGTGTTGGTTACTTCTCCGCAAGGGTACAGGATCAAGTATATACTTGGAATTGTCAAGCGGCGCCGTGGTCAGGTGATGTACGTGATCCGCGTTGGTGAGCAGGCATGGATGCGCCATACCGATCAAAAGAAGCCACGCTACAGGGAGGAAACTGTGACATATGATACTAATGGACTAGTTCTTCCAGTACTGTTGGATAGTAGTGAGGTGAGCATTTTTGCCAGGCGACACAAGAAGCCATCAGAACGCTCAGAAAATGGAACATAAGTGAGGCCGAGAAGGAGAAGGCGATATGTTCAGCCATTCCAAGCAGACCCCCGAAGGAAAAGGTACCCTGTCCCTAGGTAAACGCATTTCTTTATGAAGAGGGAGGTGTTAGGGAGACACGTATTGCACATACATGTTTTGGAAAACAGTCTTAATTACCGATTTGTTTCCTTCAGCTAGCGATGTTAGTGACATTTGTTTGAACATATCATTCCGCTAATTCCACTGACTGCTTGTGGTTACTGTTTTTGCTCTCGCATCGCAATGCCACTTGATGGCTAACACTCTATCGTTTCGTTCGTGCGTTTCTCTTATTGGTGCCTTTGTTGATCACTCTTGATTGACTTCACTTTGCTTGCAAGCTCTTGTCAAGATGGTTGGCTGAAATGTCTTTTAGTAGATTCCCTCCAGACGATACTTAAAACTATTTAAACAGACATGATTCAATGCGCTGGATACTTTCCCGGCACGTTTATGGAGTTCTTCTTGTGGTAGTGGAGTGACGAAGCCAGCTGCGACACAACAATAGCAGTGAGTCGAATGTGAGACTGTCCGAATGTTGATCGGTTGTCATCTGATCATTTTGACTGAAGTTTGACGGCTCATGGTGTCACAGCTAGAGCTGTCGTAAAGTAGCCCCTCGAACAAATCCATTTGTTCAATGCTTGAAACCTTACTACAGGCTTCAAAGTCTGGATGTTTAATTTCACAAAACTTCCCAAAGCTTCGCGGCACGTTTTCCTTGGCATTTGCTTGCCGAGAGGACATATTTTCTTTGTAAGATTCCCCATTCACTACCATGAGTCTCATGCCAAGCGTACGCTATCGTGGTCAGTGGTACACTGCGGATAAAAAAAGCCGAAGCTTGACATGTCCCGCCGGATGATCGGTTAGAGGTGAGCAAAATAAAGGTAAAAATGGCAATAGGAAATAGTGAACAACTGCAAATTGCGAACTTGCCGATTACAGCGTTCCCGTCCTTTTCATGTAATATCTAAGGTTATCGTCCGTGGTTTCCGGGCAAAAATAGAGTTCGGTTGGTTTGATTGTGTTTTTCTGCTGTTTGTATGGGTCGTTTGGATTACGCGACTTGGTGTAGCATGGCCAATGCACTGTCGACACGTGCTTTGAACACGGCTAACGTGGGGGCTGAAATAACAGCTTCTGAGAGGGTATTCCACGTGTGGCAAACACACAGCGAGAAGAAGTTTCTTCGACACTCCAACCGACTGTATTGATCTACCAATTTGAGATGACTTTTCGGTTAGCTGTTGTGATTCAGGTTCAATAGATGATGGCATGGGTGATGAGGGTTGCTTAATATTTGGTAAACCATGATTAGGTCACCACGTAAACGGCGATTACGTCCGCTGAAAATGCCGAGCACTCTGATGCGCTGTTCGTATGACAACTGGTGCAGCCTCTTGACATTTTTGGTCGCCCGATATTGTGGAAGCTCCAAGGCCGTAATATCAGGCTTTAGTCACAATTGCCAAGTGTGGATTGCATATTCAACATGAGAGCGTATATAAGCGGGAACTAGTTGGCGGAAAATCGACGGTTCGAATTGACAGGAAGCTTTCTGTAAAAGTCCCACGATTTGGATCCCATTCTTCGATGCTTTGTGGACTGCTCCGATCAGCCGAGCTCTTCCTGGATCAAAACACCGGGATCCTTTTCGAGAGGACAGTGATGCAGATCCTGGTCCCCCAGCTTATATGTGTGAACCATTCGGTGTCTTATATGGAGCACTCGACATTTAGCCACATTGAAGAAAAGGGGATTTTGGACCGACCATCTATGAATCTTGTTAAGGTCAATTTTAAGCTGGACACGCTCACCTGGAGCCAAGCTCACTCGTCAAACTTTGATGTCATCGGCGTAGAGTGAACCGTTTGAGGTAATTTGACTCACTACATCGTTTATGAAGACCAAGAATAGACGGGGTCCCAGTACTGAACACTGTAGCGCTCCGCATTAGACGTAAATTGGGTCTGATATGGATTCACGGACTCTCACCTCCAGACGCCTGTACGAGAGAAAATTGTAAATCCAGCCAAGGAGAGGGTCCCCAATGCTACATACTGGAAGTTCGGCGAGAGGGATATGGTAGTCCAACCGGTAGGATGCCTTAGAGAAATCAAGGTAAACCGCATCAACTTCTTCACCAGCATCCACAGTTGCGGCCCAGCTATTCCGTGCTAACAATAAGTCGATTGTGCACGACCGATTCTGGCAGAAGCCGTGTCGCTGCTGAGCCATGTAACCAAAACCGTTTAGATAGGACATGAGTGCGTCGGCAATGATAGCCTACATAACCTTTGAAGAACGTGGCAGCAGAGTCACTGGACGATAATTAGCTGGGTCGGAACGACTACAGCCTTTGTAAATGGGTTATTATTCCGTGTTTCCACATTGCAGGAACGTGCCGCTCATCAAAACAGTGCTGGAACAGCCGCGCCAAAGGTTCAGCCAAGATAGTAGCCGCCTCAGAAAGCGTCTTTGAGCGGATGTCGTCAATTGGCTGGACAGACGTGCAGGCGCATGGATAGCAGCTCGCTCATCACGATGTCTGCTGTGAAATTTATATAATTGAGTCTTGGTGTGGGCACCATAGATTCCAAAGATTCAGAAGACCACGGGATGCAACGCCAAGTTGGTGCTTATTGTTGTTGCAGAATATTCGACGCTTCTTTAGCCGTCCGAGTTAGACCATCCGTTGTTTGAAGCGGGGGAAATCCACTTTTCACCTTGCGAAGGCTGTTCACGCGCTTGTACAGAAGTTTAGAATTTGAAGTTAATCGCTCGGCTGAAGCACATTGATAAGCTAATTTGTCCTCGCGCACTAATTGGGCACAGTGCTTACGGTGGACAACAGATACCTTCCAGGTACTTGCACTCGGATCGGTTTTGTGGTTATACCACACCGCGTTGCGCATCACCATGCATTTGTATGTTTTACTCCGTATACACGACGTCATGGTTCTCTCACTGAGAGTCTTGGTTTCCGATGCTCCACTAACCAGAGTATTAAACTTACTGAAGAAATGTTCGCAGACAATATCGGGTGCATCCTCAGTTATGAAACTCCAGTCGGTCACTTCAACGAGTCGGGTTAAGGTGTCGTAACTGGTTACGGTTTGTGTCGTTTAAGTTCTGTCCTCCGGATATTCAGCATGACAAGTGGATATGAAAAGCAAAGTCACATGATCACTGCGGCAGAGAGGAGTATCGATTATTACTTTCTCGATCATCAGTTCTTCATTAGTGAACATTCGGTCTAATATGGATGGCCTGTTATTTCCCTGAATCCGGTGGGCGAAGTGACGTGGCCATAAAGCGGAAAATCTGAGACAAGATCTTGCAGGTCTGCTTTGAATTGCTCTCCTGTTGTGGCCTGGGATTCTAGATCATGTAGATTGAAATAGCCGGCGACTAGAACGTGACTGTACTTCCTGTTTATCACCTGTCTCAATGCAGCCAAGACGTTGCAGTCCATCAGGTGTAGACAATGGTGCGCGGTAAACAGCAACAACTAGGTCAAGGTCGTTCGTTCCCTCACAGCCGGGAGCTGAACCAAATGGAGTTAGGATCATTGGTTGCCGAACCGTTTATGGGTTGGCACTGTAGGTTGCTACGGAAATAGAGGACTACCGCACCACCTTTGCTGCCTAGATCCTTCCGGACAACGGACATACCTGTTAGCGCGATTTCGGCATCCGTTATCTCACCGCGCAACCATGTTTCCCAAGCTGCTGACGCTTGTCGAAGTCTTAATTCAGCTAATTTTCTGAGTAGACCTTGGGCATTTGTGTAAATGCATGAAAACTTCTCGGAGAGCAAACGTGTGTTAGATTGGATGAATGAACCAAGTGAGTTTAGGCCGACGGATGTAAGGTCGGTGGCTAATCATTTTTTGGATGGGTAGCAGACTCTCGAAACGCATTTGATATATATTCAAATATCGGATGCCCTGGATCCCGGTTTTCGCTCATGCTCTGCTGTATCCCTCCGGCTGTTATGGCTATTGCTGAAACCGTCACCGCTTCAGGTCCTACAGTTGGTGTTTTCCTTGAGAGTTGCGCCTCCACTGAGTTGTCATTAGAAGGTGGCGGTGTTCCTGCTGCTTTCAAACGAATTGCTGTTTGCAAACTGCTACGGAATTTAGTCCAGTTCCCTAGAAGTGTTTGTGTCGTTAATTCTGATTGCAACACCAGTTTAAACAGGCTGGGACCTCAGCCTTTATAGATCGGTGATAAGGGGATCCTTATCAACGAGGTGGCCACGACATTTTCGAGAGAAGAACCTTAGGTATGTAGTGCTATCGCTCCTGGCCGTGTATCTGCGCATCGTCGGAAGAGGAATCAGTAAGATCAGGAACATTGTGAGCAATCACGATGCCTCCAATCTCCTTGGATGGCATCTTTTGTGACTTTTTGACTTAGGTAGCCGTTATATAGTTTGTGTTGCAACATCGTCTAAGGTGAGTGTCACGTGAATGCAATCCCGCCGAAGGTACAGGATATGGGCTGTTAGCGGTAAATTTACCGCACAATTCGCAAAATGGATGACGCGACATAACTCTGGAATCTCACCAACTATTAGTTTACACACTTTATATTCCATGGTTACTTGCCCTCCCGACGTAAGCGTTATGTATTTCATAAGATGAATAAGATGATTCAATTCTTAACTCCTAACACCTATCCGCTCACCGAGTTTACGTGCCATGGTTGCATGCCGGTCGACATCATTATTATGCAATTTAAAACTTAAAACAATAGTTTCCTTCAGTAGTTTGAACAAAGAAATGAGAAGAAGAACGCTGGTAGATGCTATCGTTCCGTAGTAGCTCGCCAGTACCAATACAATAACATGGAAATTTTCTTACAGCTCTTAAAGGGTACAGTCAAGTCAATGCAAATTATAGTTGTGGTCATTGTTGTTGGTGTTAGGACAACGGCAACCGCAAGTTGACAACTTATTGCTTTGGGACACCTAACGCTGGTCCAATTCGGCTTATCGTGACGACCTCGGCAAATCGCAAAAGGCGTGAATTTGTATGACTCAACAAGATCCGGAACGCCGATAAGGAATTGATCCGGTGACGAGTCACCAAAATGTGCTTGCCGTCGGCTTACGCGAGCACGTATCCTCGGAGGTGGATTGAGTAACTTCGTGCTGAACCCAGTTTGTTATGTGTTCCTTCACTCTGGAATCTAAAGCACGTTCGGTTCTGCCGATGTAACTGATGTCGCAATCCAACACGAATTGGTAAATACAATGTGATTTGACACGGACGAATTCATCTTCCTTTAATGAAGGTTACGGCAACTTTCGGGTTCGGTTGATAATTACCGCTTCCGCAGCACAGTACGTATGCTGAACGGTCGAGACTATGAATTTAGTTATCCTTCTTGCTGCGGTGTCACCCTTGAATGGTAGCCCAATGTATACCTTTTCTTAGGGGTTGTCAACATCATTCCTTTGGGCGGTCTAACTTGGCTGTTTGTCTATGAATCGTTTTGGGTAGCCATTCTCCATAAGCGTTTTAGTGATCAGCTCAAACTCCTCAGGCAGGCAGTCGTTGGACCAGATACGTCTGGCCCGAGTGAATAATGTTTTTACCAGCGCGCGTTTGTGTGCCATCGATGAGAAGCTGGTGAAGTGTAGGTTTTGGTCTGACCATGTTGGCTTCCGGTAAACTGATGGCTCAATCAGTCCATTATCCCCGTCACTCATGAGAATGTAGAGATACTGAAGACGCTCATTCGATTAGAATTCAAAAGTCACCTTCAGGTTGGTATGAACATTATTAAGTTGGTCTACTAATTGTTCGATTTGCATCTTCGTGGAACCGAAAACAAGGATATCATCTACCTACCGTTTGGAATACGGCAGCTGAGAAATCTCTTCACTTAGTTTCCTCTCAAGCATCAGCATGAAAAAAGCGGCCAGTACCGTGCCCAACGGACTACCCATAGCCATTCGATCAACTTGGCGATATGAAGTGTGCTGGAATCGGAAAGCGACATTCTCCGTGCAAAGTAACAGGGACTGTCTCAGGAGGTCTGCCGGTATTGGTAGACAGAAATTCTCCTCTTTTATCAGGTGGCAAAGGTGATCAACTGTCTTTAGCAAAAGGAACATTAGTAAATAACGACTGGACGTCCACTGAGCCCATAATCTTGTCGGCTAGGCTGGTTTGGTATAGGTCCTCGATTATTTCGAGGACGCATCGATCCGAACTAACCAGCGAATAGATTTGTGCTGCGGGGAATTCAATATCGACAAGATGGGTCTTAGTGGCAGGCCCTGCTTGTGAGTTTGTGGTAACCCGTACAGCTGTGGTGTCGATGAAACGCTCGGCTTCAGGTGTTTGTAGGTGGTTTCGTCAATTGCACGATGTAGGAGAGGCCTTTCAAGATGTCGGGTTATACGAGCCTCTGCCTCTGTCAGACATTTTATCCGGTCGATGCGTTGAAACTTGTTTTCGTCACTAAGAATGTTTAGCATTTTATTTTGTACGTAATCGCTCTTGTTCATGACAACTGCTCCTAAACATGTGTAGAGTTTTAGTACAACCAGGAGCAAAGTGGATTCGTCCGATCACCGAAAGATAACGCAGCTGATCAAAACCATTTGTCGTGCCTATATTCGTGGGTCGACTTGTACTACTACCATTTGTTGTCAACGATGCTGACAGAATCACTTGTCTTGTTGCAACCACTGGCGGAACCGACACGGTTGAGAGCTGAACCTCGAAAGATGATCGCTGAGCGAAATGTACAGAGTAAGGGAAAGGCCATTAAGCATAAGATTCAGTGTCAACCCAAGCTAGTCACAAATGCGAAGCAACAGGAAAGGTATGCGGGGAACCGTAAAAGAGGACGGTATGAATAAGAGTGAATGAAGCAAACTCACAAAAGAACGGGGAGTGGTGGAGGTTTCTTACCACCGCTATAACACACTCCCTTATTCTTATGAGGTAATTAGTAAGACGTATGTCGGGATCTCAGTCTGGATGACCAAAGCAGACACCTGCCCCAGTTGATGAACGCCGGCTTAACGAGTATCCCCCATGTGATCTCAAATCGACGTTCCCATGACTTCATTTCACCTCTCACTGTGGAAACCGTCCGCTCACACTGTGCAATACTTCCAGACCACCACCCACACACACAACTCAGACTTGAAGCATCCTTCTGGCCCAAGGCTACGGACTTCCATCTTCCTCCCACCCCACACTGTTTGATTGAGCCAAGCCACCCTAAGAGTCCAGCCCATCGCATTCCCCTTCATACGGTGTATAGCGAATCAATGAGCCGAAAGTTGACGGACCTAATATAAGCAGCATCATAGTCCGATCGTGGACTCGATATGGCGTGAATCTTTATGAACGGTGGCAAGTACTCATTGCATTCCTTTTGGACATTGTAAAGGCCGGTTGTTTCGGAACTGATCGGGCATTTTCGAGGTATACACCTATTGTAATTTGATTACTACTTGAATAGTAATGTCGTTAACCTCTCTGCTTACTTTCTTGGTTGGACCCGGGAGTTTTTAAGTGTCACCCAAGTCCCAAGCGAATTTGTCGCTTGAATGCCACGATATAATAAAAAGACCTATCGTGGCTACGGTTTCCATTTCATTGCTCTCCAAGCCACAATCTGTCTGTTAACGCTCGCTCCACGTAATGCGTGGAACAACACCGATAGAACCGTACCTGTTCAGGAGATAAGCTGGTGACAACTGGACTGTTACTTCTTCAGCAACGGAGTTCAGTACCACTCGGAGCAGTCTACGCTCACCGTAGTCTTAGTAGGTCGGGTGATGAGTTACACGCATCAGGTGATGGGCTTGGTCACAACACCAGGGTAAAACGTTTGGAGCACCATTCGCTTACGTCATGTCTTTCTTCTGATGTCAGAGACGCTGATGCAGGGATATTCATAGCACTTGGAACCTTAAAATTCCTAAGCCCGATTGTCAAATTCACACAACCACTGGCTTCTGCACAACTTAAACTGTCCCTCCATCAACGATGGCGAATTCAGTAGGAAAGGCTGAAAACCTTACTTTCCGGGTGTTTCTAACGGCAAACATGTTTCGACTTCCAAGCCTGTCAGCTTGTTCCCGGGGATGCGGTGCAGTCTGGAAACTGACTGAAGTCCAGGCGTATTTATTCCAACTGAGCTGGAGGCGTTCGGTTCAGGCGCATCTAAGCAACCCGCAGGTTATTAGAAGCGTAGACATATTGCCTAACTTTTGGGGCCAAACGTGTCACCATCCCAACGGTTGACTTGGCTTCCAGCGAAAGAAATGAAGCGAAAGCTGCTGGAAAGCCCTGCTTCATACCTCTCGACTTGCCCGTTGCCATTGAAGGGATGTTGCGTTCTCAATTTGTTCAACGGTTACAGCCAGTCCCTCGTAAGTTTGAGAAAATATCAGTAGGCTGTCACCCAAGGGACGGCCGTACATACTGGGTAGAAGTAGAGAGGCTGGTGTGTTGTAGATTTCCGCCATGTTTGATGAGATACCGGTACATGTAGGACGGAAATGCTTAGAGCGAACAGAATGTCCAAGTCCAGATCTGTAGATATGTGCCGCCGAGCTGGGGTCATACGCTTTTCCTCCGCGTTACTATGGCTGAAGCCCCTGTTAACCGATCGACAAGAACATTCTCAGAATGACTTGGTGTCTGCATTTTCAAACGTTAGGTTGAAGAAGACCGATGGTTTTAGCATCAAGTTAGCACTTATGTCCGGGACGCTAAAGCGCGCCCGCTACATGATGGCAGTCAGTGTCATATTGGAAGACGGTGGAAACCCACAACTAATCGTGAACCGGAAAGACGACAAAAACGGGCTAGTAGGAAGTACCAATCGGCGCAATGGGTGAGAAGAGACAAGCCTCTGCGAGCCTTATGAATCGAGCCGACAGCGGATCACGAGTGGCATCTGGTAACGAGCCTGAACCCAGAACAACGGAGGGGATATTTGTCGAGAAGATAATGAAATGGACAAATACGCCGCTAGCGAGGCCCACAGAACTGAACGCGGGCGGAGTTATGCAGCTAGGAGAGAACAAATCGCGAGCTTTTGAACGACTCCTGGCTGACCAGAATCGGATATAGCATAGTGGAGATACGGGATGGAAACTTGGAGAGATTATTTGGAAGCTCAATCTCGGAGCCACCTAGATTGGCCCGCCACACAAATGCTCATCTGCGTTGCGTCGTGGGAAGGAAATCCGGTCTATATCGGTACGGGTTTGTGAGTTGTCAGTTGCACGTTGTTGTGGCAATATACGGTCTGCCTCCTTCCGCGTCGGTCTCACTACGCTGGTGTTGTGACCAAGCA
>OX104061.1:10179290-10197676 GCA_944474145.2 Dicrocoelium dendriticum
ACATGAGAACAAAGTTGCGTCAAAGTGCCGACGGGGCTAATATCGCTCATATTCACACGGAAGGAGGTCAATTTTAATCTGCTGATTATCTCCCGTTAACGGCTCTTCCAGTGCACGCAAAAGTCGTGGAAGCGATCATCTCAGGTACTTTGATGGCCTACCCGGAAAAATTTAATAGTTTCCCGCTAAAGCAACGTGGATTTCGTTAGTCTCGATCATTTACCATGTTAATTGCAATTGGACTGAATCAGTTCTCGTTAGGACAGCAATCATCTTCACCTATTTGGGATTTTCGAAACCGCTCGATCGCAAGCAACATCGTATTCTGCTTCGCCGTCTTCAAAACTATGTTACTATTGATCCAATTTTGGAATGACCAGGTAACATTCTGTTAGGGAGACACGTTTTGCACATGCATATTTTGAAAAACATTCTTAGTTACCGATTTGTTTCCTTCAGCTATCGATGTTCGTGACATTTGTTTAAACACATCATTCCGCTAATTTTATTGGCTGTTTGTTGTCACTGTGTTTTGCTCTCGGATCGCAATGCCACTTGGCTGCTAACACTCTATCTTTACGTTCGTGCTTGTCTCTGATTGGTTCCTTTGTTGATCACTCTTCATTGGCTTCATTTTGCTTGCATGCTTTTAGCAATATGGTTGACTGAACTGTCTTTTAGTAGCTTCCCTTCAGACCATTCTTAAAACTATTTAAACGACATGATTCGATGCATACGATTCTTTCCTGGCACGTCCTTGGAGTTCTTCTTGTGGTCGTGTGGTGAAGGAGTCAACTGGCGACGGCCTTTTGAACAAACATGTCAATCTCGTTTAAGCAAATGCAGACTCTACTTCAGCAGCAGTAGTTGCAGTTTGAGAAGTCTCAGCGGCAGTTGATTGAATTGATTTCACATAAATTAAGTATCCAAACCGAATCCACGACGACAGTTGTACGGCCATCCGTGGACGCTCTTGCAGCCTCAATCACATATTTTGTCTTCGATGGACTGAGTGGAGTAACATTCGAATCGTGGTTCCAAAAATACGAAGATATTTTTCGTGTGGAATTGGCTGATCAAGATGATACTTTGAAAGTTCGGCTGTTGTTGCGAAAACTTGGTACAATTGAGAATGAACTATACACAAATTTCGTGTTGCCAAAGAATGCAAGAGATTTCAGTTTTGATGAAACTGTGAAAACGCTGACGAAAATTTTCGGTGAGCAGTCATCGCTGTTCAGCATCCGGTATAATTGTTTAAAACTGGTCAAACGGGATACTCATGATTTTGTCACACACGCCGGAATCGTGAAAAGTGAATGTGAACGGTTCAAACTGGGATCCATGACAGCCGATCAGTTCAAAAGCCTCGTATTTGTTTGCAGTCTTCAATCGCATACCGATGGTGATGTGAGAACACGCATCCTTCACAAGTTGGAGCAGGAACCCCAGTTGACATTACAAGAGATCGCGTCTGAATGTCAGAGATTGATCAACTTGAAACATGATACCAAAATGATTGAAAACGCTGACCCAAGGATGGAACCACAAATTTGCCGCACGGCTGTTTAAAGTCAAAATGGGAGTCGTGTCGTAATGTACCAAACCATAAGCTCCCGACTGTATGCTGGAACTGTGGCGGAAGGCATTTTGCACGATTCCGTAGCTACAAAAAGCATCAGTGTCAGAAATGCAAGCGTATGGGTCACAAGGAAACGCAATGTCACGCGACGCATAATTTCAGGAGAGTGCCCAACCAAAGGTTTTATGCGAACTCCAAATTCAAAAGGACGCAGTTTTTCGGAAAGAGAACAAAGGCCATTCTCGCAGCCTTTCGGACAGATATTCATGTAAGCGAAGGTATTTGACAGTAAATCTTAATGATGTTCCAGTTCATAACAGTTGGATACAGCGTCTGATATTACAATCATTTCGCGAACAACTTGGAGGAAAATCGGTAGACTTGCAGTTAAACCCACCAAACTGACAGCCCTAAATACATCCGGTGAACCACTGGAATTGGACGGAGAGACTCATTGCGATGTGAAATTCAACGACACGCGCATTCACGGAACGATCTATCTGGTTTCCTGTGTCGATAATAGCCTTCTTGGAATAGACTGGATTGACAAACGGAACTTACTCGACATACCGCTAAATCACGTGTGTATAAACGATAATGGGTTGGTCCGTCACTCAGTTGTATCGACACATCCAGATCAAAGCTTTGCTGACCAAGTTTACTCTAAGTATGCTTGTGTTTTCCGATCCGAACTTGGAATGCACAAAGGGGCATGCAAAACTTACTCTGCGTCCTGAAGCGAAACCAGTGTTTCGACCTGGACGTCTGGTTCCATACGCGTCACAACAACTTGTTGAACAGGAACTTGGTAGATTACAAACTGGTGTGATTGAAAGAATCGCTTTCTCTCAGTGGGCTGCCCCATCGTTGTGATCAGGGAACCAAATGGCCCTATTCGTCTGTGTGCAGATTTCTCAACCGGCTTGAATGCCGCGCTGGAACCTCATCAATATCCACTTCCGCTGCCTGAAGACGTGTTTGCAAAGCTGAATGGAGGCAGATATTTTGCTACGCTTGATCTAGCAGATGCTTACTTGCAGCTAGAGGTTGAACCGGCAAGCAGAAAGCTTCTCACAATAAACACGCATCGTGGGTTATATCAATACAACCGTCTGCCATTTGGGGTCAAGACAGCACCCGCCATTTTTCAACAAGTCATGGATACTATGCTGACTGGGGTACCGGGAGCAGCGGCCTATCTGGACGACATCATCATAATGGGCGCAACAAAAGATGAATTGCTCCACCGTCTGGATGAAGTCGTGCTTATAGTTAAGGATTATAGATTCCATCTGCGACGGGATAAATGTCAGTTGTTCACGAAGTCAATCAAGTTTTTGGAATTTGTGATCGATTAGGACGGACGAAGACCGGATCCAGAAAACATCAAGGTGATGGACCGTCTGTGTGCGCCCACAGATCTTGGAATACTGAGATCATTCCTGGGAATGGTGAGACATTACATCGAATTTTTTGCCCTACATGTATGGTCTATGTCAACCCTTGCATCAGTTACTAGCAAAGGATGTTGAATGGAAATGGTCTAGACAATGTCAGCAAGCTTTCGAGAAGTTGAAATCATTTCTGAAATCCGACTTATTAACACATTACCACCCGATGCTTGAACTCGTCGTGGAAAGATGCCTCTACAACTTTTCACGATTGATTGCATTCATAGTGCAATTGAATTGCTCCCTAAGGCTCTGATTTGCATCTGCAAGCCGATTGAACATAATCATACTGCAAGTGAATTGCATCCAGTATCATTCCCACGCAGCAAACGCGTGAAGTCAATTTGGTATTGAGCTAGTCCAAAGTGGTCAAGGATGGTAGTCTTAATAACCCTTGCATGAATGCATGAGCTGGTAACGTGCGGTGTTGATGCGTGGGCCGTCTAACCTACATTCAGAAACGGTGTCCAATCTAAAGCTAGTTCCATGCTGGGTAGGGGCACAAGATTGTCCAAACACCTGATGCGACTGTGTATCATTGGATTACCATGTACGTAAAAACATGCCTTACGAACGGCATCAGTGGAGAGGGTTGCGAATACGGAAATGTGACACCCATTAGCGATCTTATGGCAAGTTTTGCACTGGTGCAGCCCAAGGTTTTGGACGATTTACCAAAGCTAAAGCATACGAAGTTACTGTGTCCGGATAGCGAGGCAGTCAGAGAGGCAAGACTGCGAATGAACAGGGGAGGTGTGAGGGGCTTGGGAGCGGCGGTCTGCCGAGAGGACTAGTGGCGAAATTCAACTGCTCCCAAGATGTTACAAGGCGAGTAGACCCTGCTTTGTTATAGCAAGCGTCGCTTACAGTCATAGTGAATGCAGTACACCGAGTTGCTGGTCACTGAATAAATCGAGATACTGCGACAGAGCTGTCTGCAGTTTGCGTCGGCTGATCTATACCCACACACAAACACATGCATGGTCGAACAGGCGCAGACCCAACGTAAGAGCAACTGAGACGCATCAACCGAATTCGTACCCCGTACCCAATTGTGTAGTATGTTCGCACATAGGAATCACTGCATCGTTGCTTGGAAGGTTTATGTGGCCATTTCACCGGCTGTCCTCCAGCAAACGTACTTGGTCGACACAGTATATCCGCGAGCAACACTTCAATTCCTTCCTGCTGTAGTTTTACCTGCAAATCACAGAATTCCGCCAGGTCAATAACACTGAGTTCCCTGTCTAACGGCATGTGAACACGTAATTTACAATCGCAGATGGCAGTACAATGGCATATAACGGGTCAAATAGAAACGCTTCACATTTACCGTAGGATGGTCGTGATGAAAAGAGGAAGCTTAAGTAACGAACATACGAATGAAATGGAGTGTGCCTGGTTGATTTAGCAGGTACCTTTGCATGATAACTGCTATACGTTTATTTAGTTGCAACTAATCGCTCGCCATGATCTACATCTTCGGCACGAAGTGGGCAATTCGAGAACGTAATTTTATACATGAAATCCCCTTTATAATTCCAAAAAAGAACATCAGAAGGCGAAGATTACGGGATGACACTGTTAGGACGATCTACCAGCGCTCCGGCAGGTTCGGTGTGTCCGGATGTCAAGACAGTCACAGGTGTATGACTGCGAATGGTCGGGTCTGGGGTGCAAAATGTTATGGCGTGCTTGTGAGTAAAGCGACAGAAGTGGCCTGCGCAACTTGCCACTAAACTCTGGGTTGACAGGTGGCCACATGGGACCGAAAGAAACCTCATGGGCGGCACTCTGCTGAGAGGGCTAATGCCGTGGTACGACTGCGACATTATTGTTTTTGGGGTTGTATGTAGCGCAGTTGGGCTAAACCAACTTACACTTAAACTAGATCTTTTTAAGCTGGATAAATTTCATTCCACTTTATTTGGTTTGTTCTGCCTACCTGAATAATCTTCTGTTAACTGGCCACGTTGCTTACGCTGATTGCACTAATCTTCGGTAACTTTGTTGCGTTTGTAGCATTTTTAAGTAACGTGTGGAAATTTTTACTTATCGCGGATTGGTTGCTGACCAACTTACTTCATATGCTAATTTAGCGAAGAGTTATTCCACGGTATCTGTATGCATTATTGAATTTATTTTATTTCATCTTATTGTTTTAGGTGGTTGGCTGTTGCTTGATATCCCCGATGTGGCTGCGCTTGATGTGCATGTTGACAAGGTGCCTACTTGTCTATTACCCATTACCTCGTCCATACTGGTTCCAGGAGACAGTTGATCGTTGCTGGAGGGGACGGGGTGCACGGTCGTTGTGGCCGCCCAACGCTCGAAGAGCGGTTGTATGTACTCAATGTGGAGCGGACTACGGTCCAGCCACCGCCTTGTGTACGCTTGATTCCCCAAATACAGCGTGCTTGTGTTTGCCTGTGAAGGAGTGTGGGCCGGCTCCGTTGATGAAACGTGGTTCCCATCCACATGCCTCCTTGTCTTATTCCTTCGGGTTTACACTGGATATGGGGTGTGTGGTTGGATCTGTGGGTGGTGCAATGCAAGCCACCCATGGTCTCTCTGTATGCGCAGGCGTCCTGTGGCTGGCCACAGTGACAGGCAAATCCGAAACCGGATGCTGCCAACCATGTAGCGAAAAATCTGTTCACCATAAGGTAAACGTAGTACCCCATACCATCCAGCCCTAATTTAACGTGAGGCACTGCACTTGCCATCGGGTGCTTGCATTGGTGGAATAAGTGTGATGTCTTGGTGGTTAAGGTGTAGACGATCCAAATGACGAATACTTTGTTCGTCTGAGCGGTATCGTGTTCTCTGAACGCTGCACCACTAGCAATTAACGGACGACTCATGATATACCACATACATTGGCACAACTTAGTCGCTGTAGCGAACGCAGTCGACCGCATAGGCCACTGAAGTACTTCACAATACGTGACAAACATCAATCTCGCATCCTGAGATGGATCAGTGGCTTACATCCGACGCGTTGTCTTAGCGTATCTCACAGTGCCTATTCTCAAGCGGCGATATGTAACCAACGGCACTATGCAACTTCGACATTTCTGCAATAATGCTTAATCGAATGAGCAACGGAATGGCTCTTCCTTTTCTCCGCACGGTAGTCCTCTTCGGGATATCAACTACGTAACAGAAACTCGCGACCCATCAGTACGTAACAACACATGACCTCTCATCATTAACAGCGATGTAGTCCTGATTGTCAAGAATCATGCAGATACACTCTGGTTGTCTATGGCAACGCCTAACGCGGAAACAGATGGGAACTCTGTGCGAAAGCACTTAGCCTGAACACCATCGCTTATACCTGCATGTCGAATCAATGGCTTTGTGATGCATAGCAATGAAAACACCAGTTCCAATTATATACCTTTATATCAACAAAAGGGGAGCAATTTGCAAATCAGTGCAATGTATTGCGCGAGTCTCATTCCTCCTCACATGATCTGTCGTCTGCTGACAGTGCTAAGACTTCACGCAGACTTGTGCCTCTGACACAGTTCGCTCCGTGAAACACATTCTCCACTCGGTCTTGCAGAGTACGTCCTCCCTTGGGTACAAGAGAGACGTTTTGAGCTGCGCTCCACTGATAGCGCTAATACCGAAATACAACTGCGACATTTTTGTTGCCATGTGATTGGGCACTGCTTTGTTACAACTGGAGTCACTTACTGTTAGGCTAGTATTGAGCTGATATAAATAAAATGGGATAAGGCTGCTCAAGGTTTCCCTGAAGAACACTTGAGTTGGTGGTTAGTGGGTAGGAGCGTTCGTCACATTTTGTCACTCGTGAAATCTGAATGCGTACAGTCAGTGACGTAGCAACTACTTTAGCCGCCCGGGGCGGACGTGAAATTGCCACCCCCCTGGCGCTTGTAAATCTATAAACGCTCACAATGGAGGACAGCCCTTAAATGTTTCGTTTCATATAAAAACAAGCAAAGATCTACATTCAGAGTGCTGCCGTAAATTCAGGCATTTTTAGTGATATAGTAATCATGAGCAAGATTTACAGATATATATTTCGCACATTCCCCTGAGACAGTTGCATTGACAATACTATCCATCGTCAAATTCGCTCTCTATATTGAGAACTGCCATTCTGTGAGCTTTGTCTGCTCCAATGACGATGGTAGTTCGTTATAAGCTTAGGTTTTGAGAATGCGCCCTCCCAGCTGGTAATGCTAATATTTTAGGTAAGAAGTATGCACAGCAGATTCCCCAAAGTGATATTTCTGTATGTGGCTCAAAAGCTCAGAATTGTCATTACTTTTCTCGTGTCCCGAAGCTTTTACAAAATACTGCAATTTTCTACTTCCGGCAAGGAATTCCTCATTTTCTACATCTTCGACGAATTCACTAAGTGGACAAGCATAGTTACTATCAAGCGTATTTAACGGTGTAAAAAGGCAAATTTGTTCGTAAGATCATAAATTTGCTGAAATGTACAGCATTTCATCAGTCCAACTGTCTATGAGAGGCAGAATTTCCCGTTTGAACTCGGCATCAAATCCCATCGAGATATCAAACACCGGATACTAAGCCTCCAAATCCAAAACCAGTAGCCACGAGGCGCAACAATGGTGCCCTAAACCTCGTGTGCACAAATGTCCCCGAATCCAAATCCAATACAATTAAGGGTAGGTTGACGGACGATCGAAATCAGTGGAGTTCCATCTGTACGTCGATCGGTGTCCATGCTATTCCCACGACATTAAAAAGGAATCTCGCGTCACCCAAACGCGTTGCACTACGGCGAACCCCGGTTACTTCGGGTAACATTAAACTCGGCGGACGAATCGTCTCCGCACCGACTCAAGTGGAGTGCGCATACTACCTGAAATCCCGTGGAAAGAACGTTCAGTAGATCCCGGTAACAAAGAGAGGTACAGAAAAAATCGAGATAAGAAAACAGTGATTGCTCACGGTGTTCCTGAGATTACTGATCCCTCTTCCGACGATGCTCTGATGCATGACTGCGAGCAATGGCACTACATCCGGGAGGCTCTTTCTCTCGAAAATGTCGTGACTACCTCGTTGACAAGGATCCCCATATCACCAAACTATAAAGGGTGCGATCCCAGGCTGTTAAAACTTGTGTTACCGTCAGAACTAATGGCACAAACCCTACTAAAGAACTGGACGAAATTCCGTTGCAGTTTGCCAACAGAAATTCGTTTGAAAGCAGCGGGAACACTAACACCTTCTAATGACAATTCAGTGGAGGCACAACTCTTGATGAAAACGCCAACTGCAGGACCCGATTCGGGGACGGTTTCAAAAGTAGCAATAATATCCGGAGGGACAGCAGAGCACGAGCAAACAACGGGATCCGGGTCATCTGATACTTGTCTACATACCAAATTCGTCTCGAGAGTCTGCAACCCACCCAAAAGACGATTAGTCGCCGACCCTTTATTGGTCGGCGTAAACTCACTTGCTTCATCCATCCAATCTAACACGCGTTTGATCTCCGAGAAGCTCTCATGCATGTACACAAATGCCCAAGGTCTGCTCAGTAAATTAGCTGAATTAAGACTTCGACACGCGTTAGCAGCTTGGGACCTCATCGCTTTCACCGAAACTTGGTTGCGCTGTGAGATAACGGATGCTGAAATCGCGCTAACGGGTATGTCTGTTGTCCGGAAGGATCGAGCCAGCAAAGGTGGTGGGGTAGCCCTCTACTTTCGTAACAACATGCAATGCAAACCCATAAACGATTCGGAAACGAACGTACCTGACACCATTTGGTGTAATTTCCGGCTGAGAGGGAACGATCTTGGCCTATTGGTTGTTGTTTACCACCCACCATCGTCTACTCCCGAGATGGACTGCAACTTGATGGCTGCGTTGAGGCAAGTGATAAACAGGAGATACAGTCACATTCTAGTCACCGGCGACTTCAACTTAAATGCTCTAAAATCCCAGGCCACACCAGGAGAGCAATTCAAAGCAGACCTGCAGGATCTGGTTTCACACTTCCCGCCTTATGGCCACGTCACTACGCCCACCAGGTTCAGAGGAACTAACAGGCCATTCATATTGGACCGAATATTCACCAATGAAGAACTGATGATCGAGAGAGTTATAACCGATACTCCTTTTGGTCGCAGTGATCATGCGACGCTAGTGTTTCATTACATGTGCTACGCAGATTACCCTAAAGAACATGCCGAGGAACATCATGTCGTAACCAACTATGACGACCTGTCCGACCTCATTGATGCAACAAGCTGGTCGTTCTTAGCTGAATTAACCCCTGAGGTGGCCTGCGGAGAATTCGTCAACATATTTACCAATCTTGTGACAAGGACATCTGAAACTAAACTCTGCCGGCCTAAAAGGCTGAAGTCTTTCGTAAGGAGCAGGACACGTAAATGCATGGCATTAAGGGATTTGGCATGGCACACCTATATAGCCTCCCCGAACGACCATACCTGGGATGTCTACACAATACAAAGAAACCACTGTGTCAAACTCGTCCGGGAGGATAAACTGAAGAACCAACAAGGTCTAGTGGAAAAGTTTTGCTTCAATCCCAAACTGCTATACAGACACGTAAACAATTTGCGCGTTGATAAGCGCGGTATTCCTGCTCTGCACACAGCATGCGGGCTAGCCCAAACCACACAAGAGGCGGCCAACATTCTTGGACAACAATTTGGCCGTACCTTCCCGAGCGTGCAATCATCATACATCCTGCCTAAGCAGATAACGCCGCCATCAGAGCTTAATCACATATCATTCACCTCCGCAGCTGTACTGAAGAGGCTGATGTCTGCGCGCGTTCAGCTCCCCGGGTGCGGACGGCATTCGCCCGAAGGCGTTGAAAGTTGCTGCCATGAGTTTGTCAGGAACACTAGCAATTTTCTTTCAACGATGTCAACGAGATGCCCGTCCCCACGATGTGGAAGCACGGAATCATCACGCCTATCTACAAAAGTGGTAGTCGTGCTGAACTAGCAAATTATCATCCAATAACACTACTTCCTGTGATCTCCAAGGTTATGGAGTCCATTGTACCTGTGGCTTTGATGGGGTACCTGGAGAACAACAAAATTCTCGTTCTGGAGCAACACGGATTTCGCCAAAATCGCCCCTGTACCACTAATCTGTTGATTGCTCGTACAAGCTGGACGGAATCTGTGGACGCTGGTGTAGGAGTTGACGCGGCCTACTTGGATTTCTCAAAAGCATTCGACCGTATAGACCATCGCATTCTCCTCCACAAACTCCAGAAATATGGAATCGGCGATCCTGTTCTGGGCTGGATAGGAGGTTTTTCCCGTACAACGTCACCTGAATGTGATGGTTCGAAGCAACCTGTCGGAATCCATCGAAGTTCAGTGCGGCGTACCTCAAGGCTCGGTACTTGGACCCCGCCTGTTCCTGGTTTTCACAAATGATCTCGTGAGCGTGCTATCTTCTAACTGTTTGCTATGTGCTGACGATCTAAAGGTATGGCGTACTATAGCTGCAGTAGAGGATCACACAGTGTTACAGGAGGACCTGGACAAAGTGTACACATGGTCCATCGAGAACATGCTGCATTCCAACGTCACCAAGTGCGAAGTTCTCAGCATATGGCACAAGAGTATGCACAAGTACCGCCTAGGACCACAAATTCTACAGCGGGCTTCTCACGAGTGCGATCTCGGCGTGCTAGTTCAAGATGACCTCGGTTGTTTGAGGCAGACTGAAAAGGCAGCTAAGAAAGCAAACCAGTATCTCGGCCTGCTGCGCAGAGCTTTCGGGAAGTTTGAACCTTCATTCTTTCCAAAAATGCTTAGTGCTTACGTGAGGCCGCACGCATAATACGCTATTCAAGCGTGGCAACCCTGGCTCAAGCACCATCTCACCGCGCTCGATACTGCACAACGTAGGGCAAAGAAGAGCGTCAAAGGTTTGTCCAGCTTCCCCTACCCACTCAGGCTGATGACTCACAAAATATACAATGGACGTTATCGGCGTCTAAGGGGCGATCTCATAATGGTGTACGAGATCCTGAGAAATCCCGACCACTCATTTCTTACCCTTCTAATACTCAGTCAAAATACCCCGCTAAGAGGTCACCAGTTTAAGCTGGTCACGCAGTACAGCCGCCTGGAATGTCGGCGAAACTTTTTCTCCCTTCGAGTGTCACAGTCTTGGAACGCCCTCCCAGAACATGTAATTAATGCACCCACCCTATCCCTTTTCAAAAATCGCCTTGACGATACTCTGTCACATTTACACTACGTGCTGGCACTAATGCACAACAGACAGTGGACAGTGCCATAACCCTACTCGGGAATGAGTCACTCCAAACGCCTTGCACGAGATTTGATAAACGCTACTACTATAGAAACTGGATTTCTTATCCTGTGGACCCAAGATAGTTGCAGTAGTAAGCGTTGTCCTTGCTGCTTTTTATTTTTTCTCGCCTATTACGTGATCAATAACCACTCCCCTTATTGCTTTGTGTGCGCACATTCTAATTTCAAACTCCCTTTATACGGCAGTGCAGTAAAATGTGTAATCGCCCGAGCTGACGACTCCATTATCCCTTGATCTCTTTTCTCACTCTAAACATCCTACGGGACACGTCAAGCTCCTGCTTTTTTACCCGTTATAATTCATGGTTCATTGTTCTCCGTCCATTTTTTTCTTTTGGCGGATTGGATGCTTCATGCTTACCTCAATTTAGCGTAGTGTTTCTTTGATACATCCATTGTGCAATGTGCATCATTTTCTCTCTATTCTGAAGAAGCCCAAATCTTAACTGTGAGTCCGACAATTTCGCTGCAGGTCCAAGCCATTGGTTCAGACACATATATGCATCCTTGATTTCTATGAGAACTGATACCTAAATGCTCAGAAACAAAATAAACGGAAACAACAATACTGTGCTCAGAACAGTGGGTAATGAACAATGATTTATCACGAGTAAAAAGCGCATGTGCTTGACAAGTTCCGTAGGATGGTTGGAGTAAAAATAAAAATTTGAAAGATCACCGAATAAGTAAATGGTTGTTTCAAACGTTCACCGAGTTAAATGTACTACTGCATCATGATAGTTTGAAGTGGGAATGTAATGTGCACACTCAAAATAATATAGGGAGCTGTTAGAATTCAGTAAGTGCGTGAGACATAAAAGAGGAAACGACAACGCTCACTCCTTTGTTTCTTCAGTTGGCAGATGTTGTATTTTAATCCATTTTAGCTACATCCAAGCTAATCACAATGACTCTACTGCATGTATCCTCACTGCCACTTTACGGAGAGGGCCGTTAAGCACATGGTTAAGTTTGCGTTGTTTCCTCCTCCAAGTAGAACGGACTATATCAACAAATGCAGGTTTAAAAGTGTTTCATCAAGGCGTTTTTTGAAAAGGTGTTAATATAGGGGCATGGATAACGCGAGTCAAACGCGCACTCCAGGCACAAGACTTACGGAGGGAGAAAACGTTTCGTCGACAATCAAGTCGACTGTAGTGCGTAGCCAGTTTGGGCTGATGGCCTCTCAGGTTGGTATTTTGACTCAGCTGCAACAGATTGCGACATGGGTGAGTTGGGTTCGTCAATATTAAGTAAACCATGATTAGGTCTCCTCGCGGACTTCGAGATGGACCACTGCACAATCTCAGGGACTGCAGTCTGTATTGGTAGGAGAGATGTAACAATCCTCTAACGAATTCGGTCGCTCTACGTTGTGGAGCTTCAAGTGCATTGACGTCGCGATTGCGCCAGGGACACCAGGCCTGGATCGCAAATTCCACCTGAGGCCTCACGTAGGCGTTCAGCATTTGCGGATAGATTGATGGCTCAAAATTTTTGAACGCCCTCCGTAAGAGTCCAAGATGTTGACTGGCTCTTTTTGATGCCTTTTCAGTCTGTATCGAGCAACCAAGGTCGTCCTCCATGATCATCCCGATGTCGATTTTTTGGGAAGCACGTTGTAACTGCGGATCCCTAGATCGATATTCATAGATAAGCTGATGACGTATGCTTACGACTTTGCACCTAGTCACGTTGAACTGGAGCCGGTTGTCGGATGAGCATGCATAAACCCTGTCGCGATCGCTCTGCAATGCCATGTGATCATCCGATGTCCTGAATTCTAATATCCTCTGCAAATAGTACGAAATTCGACTGCGGTACACTGGCAAGATCTTAATGAATGTGAGGAATAAATGTGACCCTAGTACCGATCCTTGCGACACGCCACGCTGGACGTCAATTGGGTCGGAAATGGAGCTACCGGCTCTCGCATTCAACTGACGTTGAGTGAGGAAGTCGGCGATCCGACCGGGTATAGGGTCACCGATTCCATAGCTTCGAAGCTTGTGAAGGAAAATGCGGTGGTCTAAACGATCGAACGCTTTCGAGAAATCCAGCTAGACAACGTCGACCCCCCACTCTGGCATCGGCTGACTCTGTCCAGCTTGCTCGGACTAGCAGCAAGTTTGTAGTGCGGGATCGATTTCGGCGGAATCCGTGTTGCTGTGACACCGGGATATTGTTGCTCTCAAGGTATTCCATGAGCGCCTCTGCAATTACACGTTCCATTACTTTGGACAAAACTGGGAGGAGAGTGATTGGACGGTAGTTCGAGGGCTCCGAACGACTAACACTTTTGTAAATAGGAGTGATTAGTCCATGTTTCCACATTGTCGGAACTTTCATTTCGTCGAGACAATGTTGAAAGAACGGAGCGAATGGTTCGGCGAGGTTCATGGCCGCTGTCTTCAATGCCTTCGGTTTGATGTCGTCCACGCCAGGTGAGCTGTGCACGCGCAATGACATTAGCGTTTTCATCACATTGGCTGCCGTGAACAATATGTGGTTTAAACCTGGTGGCGATGGAAGCTGTGTAGAAAGCGGATGAAATGATGATTCACTCCGGAAAGTATGAATGAAGTGTTGGCAAAACACGTTGGCTACATCTTGTGCGGTTTTCGCAGAACCATCTGTTGCACGTAAAACTGGAACCCCGCGCTGCATTCTGCGGAGCTTTTTGACGTGTCTATACAGCAAGTTGGAATTTGTACATAATTTCGCCGCTAAGTTCTCTTGGTGTTGGAGTTTGTCTTCGCGGATCAATTTGACGAAGTGGTTTCTGTTATGATTGCGAGACGCCTGATAAGGCGATTGTCACTGGCACGGTTGTTGCGCGCCTACGCTACCGGCTTGGAACGCTGGCCAATCGAACGGATTTACACTGACGTGATGGCGTTAGCTTAGCCCTGGGTACGCGCTGGTGAGACGGAAAATTGAGCGAGCGTGTGAACGTTCCTAGCTGCAGGTATTCGGGTAGACGCTGAACCCTCGTATCGGACGAGGCTACGCACACGAGAGGTTTTATGGTAGACGCGCGCTGGTGGCTTAGACGCGAACGCCGCCCGGCTATCGACGCACACAAAATCGCGTTACCGAACCGACTACCAACTATGGCGAAGAAAAGGTAATACAAGTGGTCCTCTGAAGGCTCTTTTACGACCAACAAAGGGCAAATCACAGCCAATGCTACGGGTCATTAAGATAGGGAAAATAGCTACCACGACGAGGTGGTAGTGTGTAAACAAACGTCATCATGTGCGCAGTTGTGCCGCGTCTCGGAGTGGCTTAACTCTGGTACGTTGTGGGGAGGAATTAGACTCCGCTTTCCACAGTCATTACGCCGGAGTGTGTGGTGCAATTTTGCGGGGATATTTAACTTACCCCGCAGTATGTTTGCGTTGTGCAAGCGCCCCAGTTGTGGTTGCTTGGACAGACTTTGTAAGCGCGCCAAACGGAATCTTTTACGGCCACGCATGTTCTAGTACGGCTCCTCAGGAACGAATTAACTTTCTTCCGGCGAAGGACCTTGCTTTCTGACGCATTTGACACTAGCTGTTTGAATTGGGCGACGAGCAACATGCAGGCGACATCGGGCGGCTTCTCGGCAGGAAGGACCAGTCGATTTCTTGAACTATGTTGGACAGTATATCGTAATGTGCAACGACATAGTATCCACGTTGTTCTCGCTGTTGTACTCCAAGGAACAGATGTAACGAAAGAGCAACATCGCGTGATCGCTACTGCCAAGTGGTGCATCTATGGTCACGATGTTGACTATTATTTCCTCGTTGAAGAACACAAGATCCAAAACAGATGGTGTGTCACCCGTTCGGAATCGCGTTGAAGTGGTACCATGTTTGTACACATGTACATCGGCGATCACCTCTTGCAAATCCGCCTTGAATTGTTCGCAGTGTGATGCTGGAAATTTCATTGCGTGCAGGTTGAAGTCCCCCACCAGAAGGACATGACCGTATGGTCGTGCCAGGACTCATTTCATCGCAGAAGCTAGGCATTGATCCATTTCCAAGGTGGACTTGGGAGCGCGGTAAACTATTCCTAGTAAACACACCACTACGTCTTAGGTGCACACGACACCAAGAGCGTCAACAACTTGCGTTTCTAGTTCCACAATGACATCAACATGCAGGTCGGATCGATGATACAGGAGCACTCCCCATCCTCTGCTAGGTCGATCGTTTCGTATGGAAGTAAAGCCGGGTAGTGCAATCTCAGCATCCGTGATCTCCGTGTTCAGCCATGTTTCGGTGACCATAACTAGGTCCCTAGGCGGGGAGGCCTGACGAATACTTAGTTCAGTTCTCTTGCTGAGAAGACCTTGTGCATTGGCATACAAGCAGGTGAGGACAACAGTAGTCAGAAGCGTGTTTGTAAATGCTGGTTTCCGTTGAGGGTCTATTCCGACCCTTGCGGGGTCGGCTGCCGGTAGTTTTCTTGTGGGACTGGTGACGCAGGTCCTAGGGTCAGTTTAGGTTGTTGTTTAGAGCTCTCAGCGCCATCAAAGTAGTGACCATCTGTCCTCCTTCAGCTGTCGGTGTGTTTTGGCATTATTTCCGTTCTGAGCTACACGGTGACAGAATTGTATTGGTAAGTTTCTTGCTCAGTGTTACAGTGTCTATCTGTGGCCCGGTGCCTGTTGCCTTTATACGTATTTCGGATGGCAGCAATTTACGCTTTTTATGCCACATTTTGATCACATGTGCTGCCATCAGTTCGGAGTGCAATGATACTTTCGTCACTCGGCAGCGCACCCATTGTAGTTAGGTGATATCGGTAACCTTGATGTCGAATTAGCGATAACATTTTCGAGTGAGAGTACTTCACGAATAAAACCCCATTCATCCCAGTCATGCGCTTTGACCTCTAGCTCGCTTAGTGACTGGAGCTCGGGGACACCGTGAACAAGGATAGATTTTGCGTCTTGTTGTTTAAGGAAGTCATCCGGATTATGTTTGCGTTTCTGGCGTTCGCTCCAAGAAATATCTGGAAATATCCGAACAGTGCATGTGCTTGTACGGAGGCGAGTGGCTAACAGGAGAACCGCCTTTGCATCATTACCTGAGTGAAGTGTTACCTGGAGTAAACGCGGTTCACCGTAGTGTACGGAGTTTGGGTGACGGACGAGATGCATCATACTGACTGGTTCAGCTTGAACCCCTATTAGTTGACACAGGGAGTCCCACTACTTTTTGTCATCTATTATCTAATATTTTATGGAGTTCGCCCCGAAATCAGTCACATTAGAGCACCTAACATTCAGGGAATTATGGAGATGTTTTATGTTCTGCTTTTTGGAGGAACCAGTGGCTGCTTTTTTCGGTTGGACAAATGATAGGGTCTTGTGTCCCGATGTTTTATTGACAGTATTAACTCGTTTGGCAGCGGGCGGGAGTACAACGTGAGGTGCCCCCGTCATATGGGTAGCAACAACAGTGTTTTGTGTGGCGGGTGATTCTGTTGACGAATGTGTGGCGAACGCATATTTATGACCGGCCGCTAGTGTCCGGGTGGCTAACTCTGGATCGTTATTCTTACACTGTGCTGAATTGGAGCTTGATGTTGAGCATCTAATTCGAGGCACTGTTTTATCTGGTTTATGAGGGACAGTTTTCACGGCTGCTGCCTGCTCTACAATCTTTGTCAGCCTATCGTACTTCGGTGCCAACACATGCATCTGACGAGTGGAAGAGACTTACACTCAGTGCAGAACCAGAGAGAACCAGTTGTACTATTAAGCTTTCTTACCTGGCTAAGACTGAGGCATGCACATCGAGAATGGAAGTATTTTCGGCCGTTTCTGCATTCTATTTTAAATCGCACAACTTTTATACAGCTATCTACGCAGCAAATAATTTTTCTTTCGGAAGCTTTAAGCTCAACTTTCGGTGGGCAACCATTACGTGCCATTATGGTTGTCAGATCTGCGGAAGCCCTTCGTTGCAACGTCTTCACTGGTACGCTGAGTCCAAACGCCGTCGGTCAATGACAAATACTGTGCTCAGAAGTAAAGATGCAGCTGATCTTGTGGATGCTTGCTCTCCTTATTCTGTGAAATGTTTCACAGAAGTGACGAGTTCCGAGTATTTCTTCACCACAATGTTTTCAACAACCGATCGACTACTTCATATACATTCTACAGTCACTTGATACTTATACCGGTGACTTGAATCAAGACATTTAAGTAATATTTAGCTGCAAAGAGAATGTTATTTACTGGTCCATCGTAACAAAAGTGTAACCGAATGAACCGTCACAGAAGCTGAATGAACATAGAGACTGGTTTATGCATGACACAAAGGTAGACTTTGGGTTAATTTCATAGAGACGTCTCTGGACACCCATTCGCTAGCGCGCCATAACAACACCATTGTTAAATGCCTGGCCACGACATTCGTCAATCTGAATTCCATCCTTCTCCGATTCTCTCAAAGCCAGTCTAGAAATTTCCTCTGCTCTTTCGCTGCAGGTCTGAATGAAGCTCAGAAACGACTCCTCTACCGTCACTATATTTTCATTCATTTGATTTTTGTGAGACTCATCTTGAGTGCTATCGAAAAGTTAGCAAACATACTTGCTTGTTTGACCTGATCTATGATTTTCTTTCTCACCTGATTTATCAAAATCCTCACTAATTCATTTTAAACGTTTGGCGACAAACAAAAGATGCTGATTTTCCTTCTCAGCTGAGCTGTCACCAAATGTTCGGCAACTAATGTACAATTCTGAAAAGTTTCCTCTATGTTGTGACCACGTTTGTCATTCCTGTATGTCTTCTCAGTGACCACGGTGTCATGCATTGTTTGGTGAGAAACTTGACAACATCTAGTATTCTAGCTAAAATTTCACGCAACCACGTTACTACAACTACTTGCTCCATTTCGTTATTTACCTTTCTTTCAATTAGCCAGATCATTAGCTTCCTGCAGTTGAGGAATGACTGAGCACACGATTTGCTGGATTCGTGTTCACATACTTTTAGAT
>OX104061.1:10198173-10223866 GCA_944474145.2 Dicrocoelium dendriticum
CCTCGTTGAAGAACACAAGATCCAAAACAGATGGTGTGTCACCCGTTCGGAATCGCGTTGAAGTGGTACCGTGTTTGTACTTATGTACATCGGCGATCACCTCTTGCAAATCCGCCTTGAATTGTTCGCAGTGTGATGCTGGAAATTCGATTGCGTGCAGGTTGAAGTCCCCCACCAGAAGGACGTGACTGTATGGTCGTGCCAGGACTCATTTCATCGCAGAAGCTAGGCATTGATCCATTTCCAAGGTGGACTTGGGAGCGCGGTAAACTATTCCTAGTAAACACACCACTACGTCTTAGGTGCACACGACACCAAGAGCGTCGACAACTTACGTTTCTAGTTCCACAATGACATCAACATGCAGGTCGGATCGATGATACAGGAGCACTCCCCATCCTCTGCTAGGTCGATCGTTTCGTATGGAAGTAAAGCCGGGTAGTGCAATCTCAGCATCCGTGATCTCCGTGTTCAGCCATGTTTCGGTGACAATAACTAGGTCCCTAGGCGGGGAGGTCTGACGAATACGAAGTTCAGTTCTCTTGCTGAGAAGACCTTGTGCATTGGCATACAAGCAGGTGAGGACAACAGTAGTCAGAAGCGTGTTTGTGAATGCTGGTTTCCGGTGAGGGTCTATGCCGACCCTTGCGGGGTCGGCTGCCGGTCGTTTTCTTGTGGGACTGGTGACGCAGGTCCTAGGGTCAGTTTAGGTTGTTGTTTAGAGCTCTCAGCGCCAACAAAGTAGTGACCATCTGTCCTCCTTCAGCTGTCGGTGTGTTTTGGCATTGTTTCCGTTCTGAGCTACACGGTGACAGAATTGTATTGGTAAGTTTCTTGCTCAGTGTTACAGTGTCTATCTGTGGCCCGGTGCCTATTGCCTTTATACGTATTTCGGATGGCAGCAATTTACGCTTTTTATGCCACATTTTGATCACATGTTCCGCCATCAGTTCGGAGTGCAATGATACTTTCATCAGTCGGGACCACATCCTTTGTAGTTAGGTGATATCGGTAACCTTGATGTCGAATTAGCGATAACATTTTCGAGTGAGAGTACTTCGCGAATAAAACCCCATTCATCCCAGTCATGCGCTTTGACCTCTAGCTCGCTTAGTGACTTGAGCTCGGGGACACCGTGAACAAGGATAGATTTTGCGTCTTGTTGTTTAAGGAAGTCATCCGGATTATGTTTGCGTTTCTGGCGTTCGCTCCAAGAAATATCTGGAAATATCCGAACAGTGCATGTGCTTGTACGCAGACGAGTGGCTAACAGGAGAACCGCCTTTGCATCATTACCTGAGTGAAGTGTTACCTGGAGTAAACACGGTTCACCGTAGTGTACGGAGTTTGGGTGACCGACGAGACGCATCATACTGACTGGTTTAGCTTGAACCCCTATTAGTTAACACAGGGAGTCCCACTACTTTTTGTCATCTATTATCTAATATTTTATGGAGTTCGCCCCGAAATCAGTCACACTAGAGCATCTAGCATTCAGGGAATTATGGAGGTGTTTCATGTTCTGCTTTTTGGAGGAACCAGTACCTGCTTTTTCGGTTGGACAATTGATGGGGTCTTGTGTCCCGATGTTTTATTGACAGTATTAACTCGTTTGGCAGCGGGCGGGAGTACAACGTGAGGTGCCCCCGTCATATGGGTAGCAACGACGGACGCGCAGGTTGTCGGCCCTTTAACAGTGTTTAGTGTGGCGGGTGATTCTGTTGACGAATGTGTGGCGAACGCATATTTATGACCAGCCGCTAGTGTCAGGGTGGCTAATTCTGGGTTGTTACTCTTACACTGTGCTGAATTGGAGCTTGATGTTGAGCATCGAGTTCGAGGCACTGCTTTATCTGGTTTATGAGGGACAGTTTTCACGGCTGCTGCCTGCTCTACAATCTTTGTCAGCCTATCGTACTTCGGCGCCAACACAGTTATGCATCTGACGAGTGGAAGAGACGTACACTCAGTGCAGAACCAGAGAGAATCAGTTGTACTATTAAGCTTTCTTATCTGGCTAAGACTAAGGCGTGCACATCGAGAATGGAAGTATTTTCGGCAGTTTCTGCATTCTATTTTAAATCACACAACTTTTACACAGCTGTCTACGCAGCAAATAACGTTTCTTTCGGAAGCTTTAGGCTCAGCTTTCGGTGGGCAACCATTACGTGTCATTGTGGTTGTCAGATCTGCGGAAGCCCTTCGTTGCAACGTCTACACTGGTACGCTGAGTCCAAACGCTGTCGGTCAATGAAAAATACTGTGCTCAGAAGTAAAGATGCAGCTGATCTTGTGGATGCTTGCTCTCCTTATTCTGTGAAATGTTTCACAGAAGTGACGAGTTCCGAGTATTTCTCCACCACAATGTTTTCAACAACCGATCGACTACTTCATATACATTCTACAGTCACTTGATACTTATACCGGTGACTTGAATCAAGACATTTAAGTAATATTTAGCTGCAAAGAGAATGTTATTTACTGGTCCATCGTAACAAAAGTGTAACCGAATGAACCGTCACAGAAGCTGAATGAACATAGAGACTGGTTTATGCATGACACAAAGGTAGACTTTGGGTTAATTTCATAGAGACGTCTCTGGACACCCATTCGTTAGCGCGCCATAACAGCACCATTGTTAAATGCCTGGCCACGACATTCGTCAATCTGAATTCCATCCTTCTCCGATTCTCTCAAAGCCAGTCTAGAAATTTCCTCTGCCATTTCGCGGCAGGTCTGAATGAAGCTCAGAAACGACTCCTCTACTGTCACTATATTTTCATTCATTTGATTTTTGTGAGACTCATCCGGAGTGCTATCGAAAGGTTAGCAAACATACCTGCTTGTTTGACCTGATCTATGATTTTCTTTCTCACCTGATTTATCAAAATCCTCACTAATTCATTTTGAACGTTTGGCGACAAACAAAAGATGCTGATTTTCCTTCTCAGCTGAGCTGTCACCAAATGTTCGGCAACTAATGTACAATTCTGAAAAGTTTCCTCTATGTTGTGGCCATGTTTGTCATCCTGAATGTCTTCTCAGTGACCACGGTGTCATGCATTGTTTGGTGAGAAACTTGACAACATCTAGTATTCTAGCTAAAATTTCACGCAACCACGTTACTACAACTACTTGCTCCATTTCGTTATTTACCTTTCTTTCAATTAGCCAGATCACTAGCTCCCTGCAGTTGAGGAATGACTGAGCACACGATTTGCTGGATTCGTGTTCACATGCTTTTAGATTTGGTGTTCGCCATTCGGAAAACTAGATTATTCCATTGAAGACATCCTGCAGTCGCAACCAAACAGTGCCCCTTTTGAAGGAGAATACACCATGGGTGTTCGCAATCTCTGCTCGCAGTTTCGCAAATCCCGAAAAAAGCAGTTCGTGTTAACTTCTTAGCCTCAGATTTGAATTCGTTCCAGGTAGCACCACTTAAGGAATTCATCCTGGACATGCCGCAATACAGTGACTCCGAGCCGGACAAGCATAGTAAGAATTTCATGAACAATCTCAACAGCCCACTGGCAGAAACCCATGTAATCGGTTGGTGTGCGTGCAAAAGTGTGCTTGCATTTCCAATTCTTTAACTTCGCGCGTTTCTTCTGCATCCGCATTACAAACTTTCCCGCTGCTTCCATGCTGTCAATGCAGCTTACTTACCCAGATATCAACGTCTGTAGTACGCATTTCATCTTAGGTCACGAAAGGAGTATCATACTTTGTTTTTACCGCTTCAGTCATGGGATAAATTTTGATGAATTTGTACTAGGTATTAGGCAGCCATCCGTACTAAAAGCGTCTATTCTTGTCACCCGCCGCCCCTGCTATGCTGGGCCTCTGCGTGCAGTAAAATAATCACTCAACACATTGTTGATATAGAGATGTATTCCTTATATGAGTACATCATTCGGTAGCATTTAGTGGTTTATACTCAATAAAACACATACGAGTTGTTCTCTTTCTGTTGTTAAATGACGACAGTATATAGCGTATGAGGCGGGCCGCTGCGTCAACGGTAGATCTCGAACTACAATAAATGTTTTTAAGGGTGTCAGTCGAGCGGGTTTGGGACAACTTCATTTTATTTGAATGACAAACATCAATCTCGCATCCTGAGATGGATCAGTGGCTTACATCCGACGCGTTGTCTTAGCGTATCTCACAGTGCCTATCCTCAAGCGACGATATGTAACCAACGGCACTATGCAACTTCGACATTTCTGCAATAATGCTTAATCGAATGAGCAACGGAATGGCTCTTCCTTTTCTCCGCAAGGTAGTCCTCTTCGGGATATCAACTGCGTAATGGAAACTCGCGACCCATGAGTACCTAACAACACATGACCTCTCACCGTTAAGAGCAATGTTGTCCACATTGTCAAGAATCATCCAGATACCCTCTGGTTGTCTATGGCAATGCCTAACGCGGAAACAGATGGGAACTCTGTGCGAAAGCACTGAGCCGGATCGCATTCGTTTTTAACTGGATGTTGAAACCATTGCTTCGCCATGCATATCGGCAACAACACTAGTTTAAATATATACGTTTATGTCAAAGAAATGGAGATTTACATATCTGAATTTAGCACTGCCCAGACGTAATTCTTCTTCTTATGATCTATCATGTCCTCGAATTGCCGAGACGTCACGCGGGCTCGTGCCTCTGACACAATTCGCTCCGTGAAACACATTTTCCACTCGGTCTTTCAGAATTCACCCTTGGGTTCACCCTGAAGCATCTTGGAATACCTGTCTCATCGCTTTTTCCCTTTTGCTTTTGTGGTGCTCCAAATTCCCTTAACTGGGTTCAGTGATAGAGAATATGGAGCAAGGCGCAGGAGGCTGTCTTAACGGTACGACTTTTCTTTGATTACGTGTTCCAGTATCGTGTTGCATGGCACGTTATCGCAGATCAGGAGGCAGCTTGTGGGCTTACACACAGGCAGCCACATTACAATCCGCATTTTATTCTCCATTTGCACATTCCCCCCTCCCGTTTGTCACTTTACTCGCAAGAACCTGGGAACACTTTAGCACTACAAGCCCCATCAGTCATTTTTCTGTGAGCGTTAGTATCCGGATACACCTAACCTGTGAGGTGGTGTGCCCATTGCGGGCTGGTCCTAACTCTTAACCTGCACAATTTGCAAGCGTGCTGCGGTCGTACAATTCAGGTATAGCCTAATGTGTCTGTATCCACAGGGATAAGTGCGTCGTCTGGTTGCGTCCAATGTTCAGTGCCAACCGGAATCACTTGACGTCACACGGCCTAGTAATCTCAGTGTCATGGATGGATTGGCGGCATCCGTATCCGGATTTGCCTGTCACTGTTGCCTCCATGGGCACAGCCACAGGACGTCTGCACCTACAGAGGGACCATTCGTGGCTTGTGCTGCATCATCCACAGTTCCACCCACACACACCATATCCGGTGTAAACCCGAAGGAATAGGACCGAGAGGCATGTGGATTGGAGCCACGTTTCATCAATGGAGCCGGCCCACGGCCACAAGTACCGTGCACCCCGTCCCCTCCAGCAAAGATCAACTGTCTCCTGCAGCCAGTATAGACGAGGTACTGGGTAGTAGACATGTAGGCACCTTGTCACCATTCACGTCAGGCGCAGTCACACCGAGGAGCTCAAACAACATCTACTTCTGAAATGCAAGCTTACTGAGCACGCAGGCAAATGTGCCACATACGCCGCCTCGTTGACCTGGGTTAATAAATCGAATCGGAGCGTACTTATCGTGCTTCTATTCCGCGTACAATATTATCTTCTTCTGCACCTAAGCAACCGTCCTTTTGCGCAGTCCACGGAATTCCTATCATCGAATTTGCCTTGGATTCGCAACACCTGAGGTCAACATGAGATGGTCATAAACTCACCTTCTTCATGTTTTGATAATGTTATTTTCGGTTTGCCCGAGTGCGGCTTCCCTGCACTAAATTGGTCGTACCATAGGGGTATGAGTATCCTCGTCGAATTCATTCGGTATACATATATACATGGATTGGCGCCATCTGTGTCCACTGTCAGTTCGAATACAACATATGCACATGTATTTATCCAAACTTAAGTGTGATCTGTCAAAAATTGGATAGATGCACATTAGACCTCATGATCAATGGTCCTACAAACATGTATGGGTATCGTTTGGAGGTCCGGCTAACAGCCACTTTCGCCGACGTGACAGTAAGTACCCAATACGAACTGTTGATGTTTTCTTCAACATTTAGACGTGACAGCCTTAAATCTTGGGTATCCATATTTGAAGGAACCCGATATAGGAATAGTAAATCAACTGCTAGGTAGAAAGATAAATAAACTACTGGTACAGTAAAATAGTCCGCAGTTAGGTGTTGTTATCTACATGTACAGTCTGTTTTGCGTAACTGATGGGGAGATCGCACGGTATGCGATTGCGATAGAGTGTCCACTTCTGGCTCTCCGTGTCGCCCATCGGTCCGATCATCTGGTGCCCGAGACACGTACACATTCTCAAGGAACGATTGATGCGCAACCCTTGATATTGACAGTTGACATCAACTAAGTCCCGCTGCTCACTGCCAAACATGCGACTTTCCAAACAGTGCTCGCATTGTTTTGCAAATGTCCAAGTACTCAACCGTTTGTACATGCCGATGTATACTCTGCTGTGGCCATAAGCTATGTGATAACGATCTGCGTGGTAAGTCTCGGGTGCAGCCATTAGATGCTCGCCAAACGATTGCTGCTATACGCCGATTCCTTTCCGATGTAATAGACTAAAACACAATGACGTACCATTCTCGTTGGGTTTAACCTTTTACTTAGTCCATCCAAAAGACTGGTCATGTGCAATGCAACTTCTGGTAGGCGCCTCTGCGCTTCCGCCTTCCGTCCGTTTAGTACATGCGTTTACATAAGTCCCGTTAAATTCAGTAGGGCTGAGGAACAACTGGAACCATAACTATGCTCCCTCTCATCACTAACCTGCGGAGTGGAACATGAACTGTCGACATCGTGGTAACCGCTAGTCGGTTAATTGTGTGCACTGTTCACTTGCCGCAAAATTTCCAGGGAAATTTCTCTTCCAAAGTATCGTCCAATGTGGTCACACGAGGGACAATCGTTGAGCATTGTATTCCAAGTGTCAATCTTTACACTTTATGCGTACTGTAAGCGGTAAAGCGCTGGTAACCTTTCAATACAAGCGTATCCATCGAACCAGAAACATATTCAATACTTCGCCACCCTAACGTTTCTCCGTATAAAGCACATATTTCGCTAGGAAACACCCCTTACCATTCAAAAATGAATGAGCTCATGGATGGACTGAACCATTATTCTGCGATGCACTGGCTCTCTAATCATCTAGCTAGTTAGCATTGGGAGATAGTCAAGCTACGGTTATTTAATCTACAAAGCGATTTCAAGGAGCAGAAGGTAGACAGAGTAGTCTGGTAAGTTATGCCATACCTACATACATGGTTGGCAGCATCAGTTTTCGGAGTTGCCTGTCACTGGGGCCAGCCACAAGTCGCCTGCGCCTACAGAGGGATCATGCATGGTTTGCGCTGCACCAACCACAGCTCCTACCACGTACCCCATATCCAGTGTAAACCCGAAGGAATAAGACCGGGGTGCATGTGAATGGGAGCCAGGTTTCATCAACGGAGTCCGCCCACACTCCGTCGCAAGCAAGCACAAGTACGCTGTATTTGGGAAATCAAGCGCACACAAGGCGGTGGCTGGACCGTAGTCCGCTCCACACTGAGTACATAGAACAGCTCTTCGCGCGTTGGGCGGCCACAAGGACCGTGCACCCCGTCCCCTCCAGCAACGACCAACTGTCTCCTGGAGCCAGTATGGAGAAAGTGGTGACACCTTGTCAACATGGACATCAAGCGCAGCCACATCGGGAATAGCAAGCAACAGCCATTCACTTGAAACGACAATAGCACATAACATAAATCGAACGAGGCAAACAGATACGCCGACATTGCGCTTCAATAAATGGGCATTAGCATGTAGTTACTTGCCAGAATATCCGCTATAAGTTCAAGACGTCAGAAAATATATTTGAAGAAAATGCCACAAACGCGAAAATGTTGTCGAAGTTAACTACAATTAACTTGTGCGACATGTGCAAGTTACTAGACGATAGTTCAGGTAGACGTTATCGAGACAATGTAGAAAACCCGCATTTGAAAAACCCAGCATGCAAGCAAGCGGTTAGTAAATCGAGTCAGTGTACCTACAAATGCTGCGCCGGTTCTGCCTACGTTCTCTGCAGGACCCGTCGTCATTTCGGTGTTGGCCCCGAATGGCCTCGCTGATGGCTCACTAGGCCTGCCTGACTCAGGTACTCGCGACTACATGTGCTACAGCACCATGCGTTCGATGTCGGTGGATTACAACCTATCGGCGCCTGTTGCTTCCGCACTTGCCGCTTCTTCTCCGCATGCATGATGCCTTTCTCCTGCACCTCGGCAACTGCTTCCCTGATCAAATGGCGCCATACACACCGAGCGATCGCCTTGGATTCCCATAACCTGCAATCAAGTATAGAACGTGAAAGGCTCACGTTGAGCAAGTCCTGGTAACGTAGCTTCGGTTTTCCTGCGTGCCGCTTCCCAATGCTTAGCTGACCATATAATGGTTGTTTCGGTATTCGCGTTGAATCATTGCGGCTCACATCCTCGTGCGACCTCGAATGTCTCAGCAAAAGTTGCAGTCCACGGCATACATTCCACTATAGTGCAACACCCGTGTCCGCAACTCTGTCGCACCAACGGATGCGCAGAATCCGTCACAAACATTGTTGATGGAACCGCTCGAGATATCGCACATCCCGCCGGTAGATCGTCCACGTTTCACTGCCGTATAGAGGAACAGATAGCACCATGGATTTGTACACCATCAGCTTCTTGCCAATGGTATGCTGATGGTTGTTCCACACTCAGTACTCTAGCTTCTTGAATGCCGCCGCTGCTTTCGAGACGCGGATACGAAGCCCACCCACATGTCTAAACGCATAGATATGTTCTCAGTCTATCAAACCTGAGCCACACGTACACGTTCCGGAATCATACTGTCGCCGGAAATGACCCTTGCTTTAACGGATAGATGAATGGGGGTAGATAAGGTTGTGAAATGAATAACAAGATTGCATGTGTCGTAATGATGATTAATATGGGACGGGTTCAACAAGTGGGGGAAGGAACCATGGTTTAGATCAATGAAACACGGGGTTGAGATGAAAAGCTCCCAAAGGAGAGGGTCGCAATAGTTGTTACAGTAGATGTGGCGGAGATGATTGTCAGCCACCCATTCTGTTTCAATCCATTGGCTGGATTGATGAGGGACCAACCTCGTAAGCCGGAGCCTAGCGGTGCGGATGAATCCATAGATGATGCTGGGCCCTGGTTCATCCTCAGATCCACTCCGTTTTGTTGTTTCATCAGTTGTTCCAACCATCTCGGCACATGTTCAGCTACACTCTGAGCTAACTGACGGTCAGTCCTGTCTATGTAAATTTCACTGCAACCGCAGGTGAACCGGTACACGACGTAAGAGGCCGAAGTGACTGAGGAGGTGCTCCGACGGTCATGAAACACAAGGATTCGCGTTGAATGCATGGGTCGCAACTGGGCGGTCGCACAGGTGTGCGCAATGGCGGATCGCAGTTTATGTCCGATCTTATTTGATACATGGTCTCCTTTGAACAGCAAGAAAAAATAAACATCACTTTTTTCTGCATTTAACACCGGTATTTTCTCTTTGGAAGGCCTGCCATGGATCTGAATGAACACCTCAGGATACCTATTTGACACCAAGGTTCGGTACAAGGATTCTTTTTCAGCTTGCAAAACTTCGGGGCTATATAACCGTCTGGCTCAGTAGAATGATGACGGTTGACTTGGATTTATCGAGAATGTCACCGGATAAATCCATAGCATCGCCTTGCCTGAATAGCCATTCATCCATTGATCAAGGTCATGAAGGCACACAAGGTGCCCCAACATCTTTGCAGATTGAACGCGATTTATCTGTTTATCACCAAAATCCGGACTCATGTTTAAAAAACACGATGTATTCTGTTCGAGCTGCATGGATTGACACTAGTGTGCCTCCACCGATTATAGTGAAGCCTTGCGACTCCAGCGCACATAAGCAGGTTACATTCCACGACGAAAATGACGATTGCGTATTTACTCATTTCACCAATCTATACAATCAACAACCTATTAGTGCCACGACGCAGGCGACACAGCCTCGAAATTTAGCGTCTACTAGCGAGTTCCATGGAAGCCCGCTTTATAATCCTCCTGCCCTCATGAGATGCTATGCCGACCATGAACCCGCCCCGGTATCCCATTTTCTACAGGGCCATACTCAGTCACAACCCCCTCCTCTGTGGCTACCTCCCAATCCCTTTTCAACGAAGGTGTCAATCCACGCCTTGTTTCACCAATTTTTGGCATGGGCACAGACACAAAGGTATCAGACCCAATGTTCATAAAGCAGCATAAACAACATTCTTCACATCTCGCATCTATGTTAATATTTTTGATTAATATTCGTTCGCTTCATTCCAAGATCCACATACTACGCTCTTTTGTTTCTGTGACCGATCCTGACATAATATTTATAACTGAGTCGTGATGCCATGACGACATGTCTAACACCCAGCTAACCATTTTCGGATATGATATGTTTATGAGAAATCGGCAGTGTCGTCGAGGAGGAGGATGCGTACTTTACGCGAAACAATCGCTGGCAGCAACGACATTCGAGAATCCAGTGCTGAATAATGTGCAAGAGTCACTTTGGCTTACGATAACGATCAGACACCAGCAACTGCTTGTTGGTTGTATATACAGCACGCCAAACTGTAGCCAAGAGGATTTAGTAGTTTTGACGTCTGCATTTGAATGTGCCGCAAGCCTTCCGTTTAAACACAAGATTATCGGTGGTGATTTCAATCTGCCATCGGTTGCATGGTCTGCAGGAACTGCTCCTCTGAAATTTCATAATCTTATCTCTTGTATTCATATGAATGGTTGGCAACAACATGTCTCCAAATCTACCAGAAGAAACAGCATCCTTGATCTCATTTTCTCACTGGGCATACCTGCTATTAATGTAACGGTCCTTAATGAATTCCCTGGGAGCGACCATCGGGTGGTCAAATGCTGTTTAAGATTACGCATGGCCAATGAACCACACCCACTGCACTATCGTTTATTCAACTCCGTCAACTGGAACACGTTTAAGGATATGGTTCGTTCGATGAACTGGGATGATTTCTTCCTCTATCCATGCCCTCAAAAAGCAGCAGACGTGTTCTATGATATCATCGGTCTTTGCATTGATTCATTAGTGCCTATAAAGTGTGCCCGCCTAAGAAAACAAAAACCCGATCGCAAAGTGTTAGGTATCACACGCAAGCTTCATAAGATCCGGCGGAAATTTAGATTAACAGCAGACTTTGCGCTAATACTGCAGCAGGCAAAGATCATCGAGGAACTCGGGCATCTAAATGTTCGCAATCTCATATTAGAAGAATACAAAGCTTTGAATGGCCCGAATAAAACAACGGAACTGCCCAAACTGTTTAGTGCCAGAGGTTTGCGTCGCAGTAATTCCATCAATTTTATCATTATGCCGGATGGCACATACCTTGACGCTCCGAGTGAAATTTGTGAGGCTTCCAATGCCTATTTTGCCGAATCAATGGTTGATGAACCGCTAGCCACACCAGCGCTTGTCACACCACACATTGCTGAAAGTTTATGCACAGTGGAATTCACTATTGCAAAATCTCCGGTCAAGTCTCCCGCTTGTCTTCCTCGACTTACCCAGGACCTGATGGAATTCCCCCTTGTTTGTTAAAAAGCGGTGGGAGCGACTTGCCTCTTCTATTGCTCAACATTTTTACGCTCTCTTTTAACAGTGCAGTATATCCTAAGCACTGGAAGACTTCCGTTGTTATCCCGCGGCATAAGAATGGAAACGTTCACGAAATTAAAACTATCGCCCCATCAACCACACACCTGTAATATCTAGAATTATGGAAAGGATAGTGAAAGATGAATTACTTATTTTCTTGAATAAGAAAAACGTCATCAACAATTCACAATACGGTTTTTTGCAGGGCAGATATTGTGCGACATGCCAGACAGACTTCTTAAACCACACAACGGCTGCCATAGACAAAGGCAACAGTGTTATTGTCCTGTTCTTAGACATGCAAAAAGCATTCGACAGAGTGCCGCATCGAAGACTACTCCTCAAGCTGAAGGAAATAGGTATTGGAGAACCAATGTTTTCTTGTTTATCGTCATACCTAGCTGACAGACATCAGGTGGTGCGTAATTGGGACCGTGTCTCTAAACCGAAAGCAGTCACCAGTGGAGTAATTCAGGGAAGTGTACTTGGTCCACTTCTTTTTCTCCTCTACGTCAACGATGTATTTCATAGAATAAGACATGGTGCTACTTTTCTGTTTGCTGATGACATTAAAATCGTCTACTCACAAGAACGTGCAGATACCCGAGCAGCCTTGTGCCACATTCAGGAAGATCTATCGGCACTTGAATCCTGGAGCAAACTGTGGCAGATGTCCTTTTCCGTGGACAAGTGTAATATTCTGTCGTACAAATGCGAAGTTCCGCCAGACATTCTATTATTACAAGGCACGTTTATTTCACAGTGCAAAGTGATTCGCGACTTGGGTGTGCGGTATTCCACTACCTTCAACTTTTCGGAACATTGTGACTTCCAAGTTTCGAAAGCCATGAAGACTATTGGCTATATCTGTCATAAATTTCAACTCACAGAATCTCGTATCTGGCTTTACAAAACATATGTGTTACCTGGCATGGAATACTGCTCACTAATACAGTCGAATCTGCGGAAATCTGACCAGCATGCTCTTGAGAGGATACACCGACGCTTTACAAAGAAGCTGTGCGGATATTCCTCCAAGATGACCTACAGAGAGCGCAGTGAAAAACTTGGACTTGACCCAATTCGGCTACGGATAATGAAGATGAACTTGTGTTTCCTGTACAGAATAATTCACCATCACATGCACAATTATGCTAACTGTGTCCATATGGCCGTTAACACTAGATACGAGCTACGAAATAAGGAGACAACGGTCATGATTCCAAAGTTCAATACGCGAATTAGGGAGCGTTTCTTCTTACTACACTGCTCAAAGCTTTGGAACAAACTTCCAAGAGCTATCAGAACTTGTTGCACATTGCGTTTGTTTAAGCTTTCGGTAAAAGATTATTTAACCGTTCAAAATGTGATAATAATGTTTCGAACAGCACAGTCCTTAGATCACGCTTTTGAGAACGGAGTTAATGGTGCCTGAAAATGCATGCGGTCAAGTGCACAAGTGGTTATATTTTGTTGGCCAGCAGCACTTTATTATCTTTTTTTTCTCGTGTGCGATCAACTTTCATGTGACTGCTAAAAACTTGTCAGACGACAGAACAAGAGGAATGTAAATATTTTGGACCGCTTCGCGCTACACAAATTTTCATTTTGTGCTCACATTTTTTTAAAATTTATTATACCATGATATGAAACTGCTGTACCATTATTTGATCCGTCCCTTCTGGGAAAGGCTTCTCGCATCGTCGAGCCATATACAATTTATTTATTTAAGAGGGTTTCCAATATGCCACGTTTGTATGCAACCGGGGCAAAGCTGGAAAAGTAGAGATACTGCCCGCTCCAACTTGCTTTGCCATGAACCGTGCGCTGTAGTGCCATCGGTCCGCCGTTTAATGACTACATCCAAAAATTACAAAGCTATCTTGTTCCAACTCATGGGATAGCAATAGATTTTGATGAATTGAATTCAACATCCGCGCAGAATGTTCGCTGCTGGCGAAAACTAGGATGTCATCCACGTACAGCTTGTACAACAGCTTCACCAATGCTGACAGTAACTTGTCTTTCTATCAAACCGAGAGACCTGTCTGCTAATACTGGTCCTAGAGGGCTGTCCATGTCGACGCCGTTGATCTGTTTTTAAGCAGTCCCCTCAAACTTGAACCGTATATTTTTCGCACATAATTGGGATTATATCCCTCAAGTACTCCAGAGGCAGACAAACAGACATGTTTTGACTCGTGTTGAAATCATTCAAATTGTCAACCGTCTCACGTAAAGGCACGGTTGTGGATGGGGAGTTGACGTCTATGGAGTATCTGTGCTCGGCACCCAGTGATAAGTGTTCCAGCGTCCTGACTAATTCAAAGGAGTCCTTTAGGCAATACGTGGCCAGCAGTTTTCGTACTGGCTCCAACATTTTCGCTAACCACCGCGTAATGTTGTGATACGGTGAGTGGTTGATACACATAGTCTGGAGCAGGGGGTTACCTGCCTTGTGTAATTTGGGAGCGCCCCTCATTCTGGGTGTCTGGGTGTCAGTCGGTTTCAATCGCATGTATCCACTTTTCCAGCTTTGCGCCCGTTGCATACAAACGTGGCATATTAAAAACCCTCTTCTACTGAGCCAGACGGTTATATAGCCCCGAAGTTTTGCAAGCTGAAAAAGTATCCCTGTACAGAACCTTGGTATCAAATAGGTATCCTGAGGTGTTCATTCAGATCCATGGCAGGCCTTCCAAAGAGAAAATACCGGTGTTAAATGCAGAAAAAAGTGATGTTTATTTTTTCTTGCTGTTCAAAGGAGATCATGTATCAAATAAGATCGGACATAAACTGCGATCCGCCATTGCGCACACCTGTGCGACCGCCCAGTTGCGACCCATGCATTCAACGCGAATCCTTGTGTTTCATGACCGTCGGAGCACCTTCTCAGTCACTTCGGCCTCTTACGTCGTGTACCGGTTCACCTGCGGTTGCAGTGAAATTTACATAGACAGGACTGACCGTCAGTTAGCTCAGAGTGTAGCTGAACATGTGCCGAGATGGTTGGAACAACTGATGAAACAACAAAACGGAGTGGATCCGTGGATGAACTGGAGCCCAGCATCATCTATCACCAAGCAACTTTTGTCAACCAGACATTAGGGAAACATGGAGACTGCGTTCAATAGGTTAGTACGCAACAACATTCCGATAATTTTGGCACTTAGTGTGGCTCTGCTATTCTGGGCTTATTATCCTGTGTTGTGTGTATAGAAACTATTGGGACAAACAATTAGCATACCGTATTCTTGATTTTGACTTACTGATTGGTGTGTCAGTTTTCCCTGTATATAACTCGACATATTTCGCTTGTATTGTGTTTGCGACTGATGAAAACAAGAAGCTGTAAAGCAGCGATCCAGTGGTTCCTAAGTGCGAACGCACTGCGATATGAATTCAGTTAATGCTTTTCAGTTGCTCTTACCTTAGGTTTTCGCCCGTCCGCCCTTACATGTGTGTGTACAGCAAAGCAATGCAAAATGCCGACAGCCCGAACGCAGTAGCTCTTTTGATTCAAGGGCCATCAAGTCGATGTACTGCGTCCACTATGCCAGTAAGCGATGCGTGCTGTAACAAAGCAGGTTCTACTCGCCTTTTGATAAAATTGGAACAGTCGTATTTCGGCACTAGTCCTCTCAGCAGACCACTGCTCGCAAGCCTGCCACACCACCCCTGGTCATTCGCAGACATGCACCTCTGACTGCCTCGCTATCCTGCATACAATACGGTCGTATGCCTTAGCGTTGGTAGATCATCCAAAACATCGAGCTTCTCCAGTTCAAAACTTGCTATTAGATCGTTAATGTGGTGTCGCATTACCGTGTTCGCAGCCCCTTCCCCTACGGGGCCGTTCGCAAGGCATGCCTTTACGTACGTGGTAGTCCACCTATACCCAGTCGCGTCAGGTGTTTGGATAATGCTGTGCCCCTAAGCTGCGTGGAAGTAGCTTCAGATTAGGCACCGTTGCTGAATGCAGGCTAGGCAGCCCATGCGTCAACACCACATACCACCACCAACTCATACATTCATGCAAGGGTTATTAAGTCTACCGTCATTGGCTGGTTTGGGCCAGCTCAATACCAAGGTCACTGCGCGCGTTTGGTGCGTGGAAATAATACCGGATGCAATTCAATTGTACTAATGATTATGTTCAATCGGCTTGCAGATGCAAATCAGAGCTTTAGGGACCAATTTAATTGCACTATGGATGCAACCTACCGATATCAGCTTTAGTTGTGGGTTTGGAGCAGTCATCTTGTAGCGAGAACGACAAGACAGGGGGGTAGACGTTTATTGCACACCGAAAATGGGCACATGAGGGTCTCGCGCGCGCCATCGAATATTGACTAGATTTCCGTCCCACAAAGCAACACAGGTACGGATGTTAGAGACGAGCCAGTCCTTTCGCCTCGGGAGCTCTGACTTGGAAGATCCGCCTTCCTGTTTTCGCCTCGATCCCCACTTCTCTGTACCCGATTTGGATCGGCCAGGAGTCGTTCGAGAGCTCTCGACTTGCTTGTTCTGGGCTGTGTCAGTCGGCTCGGCGTCGGTCCTGTGGGCTGCGCTAGCGGCGTATTTGTCTGATTTATTGCGCTGTCCACATATTCCCGCTCCGTAGTTCCGGGCCCAGGCTCGTCGCTAGCCGTCTTTCGCGATCCGTTCTCAGCTCGCTCCGAAGAGCTCCCCAGAGCCATTCTTGGAAGCGGCCCCTCTACAATCTGACACCGGTTCCTTAACGGTTTCGAAAGGACGGTGACGCACGGTGCAAGTGCGCTGACAGCATCCGAAATGAACTACGGCTAAATTGGCGTTGGCTATCGTGCTTGCTGTTTGGAAGTTTATGGGATGCTATACGGACGATGCTTCACACTCGTGATGGATCACGTGCCGCTACTTGCAACCTTTTGTTCGAAAAAGGATTCCCAGGTTATCCAGCCTGTTTACTTCAATGATAGCAACTTTTCCTTTGGGAAATGAATTCAACATGAAATGTGTTAAGCAGCGCTATCGGGCAGGCAGTCGCTCCGTCAACACTCGTCGCTAATAACAAGCGGAACCATAATATGAAGTCAGTGCAGCGATTGCAACCGAGACAGACGTCAGTCACGTGTTACATGATGCCGACAGTAACTTACCGATAAATGCCAAGATGGTTCAGCAGGCGACCAAATGTGATACGTTGTTCCAGGAATTTATGTCTTACGCAAAAAGCGGTGAACAAAACGGTGCCCAAATCGGATCTTACTCAGTATTTTGTGGAGTGCGTCTCCTCGTGGGAAAGTGAGTTCTGTCTATTTTTCGCAGATCGCATCGTGGTCCCAGAGGTCATTCGAAAACGCGTCTTAAGGCAACTCCATATAGACCATCCAGGAATTGCCCGCATGAATGCTGTCGCTCGGAGCTACGTTTATTTTTAGTTGTAAATTTGATAAGGCTTTCACCACAACAGTTCACAAGCTACATAGCAGAGCCTAGTCCGGAAAAGCGCCAGACGCGTTTCGCCCTATTGGGTCTCGTCAGTGGCGCGCATTCCCTCGGTCCTCTAATGAGGATCGAACCCATGACCGCCAGAGGGTAGATAGGTGGTGCTATATCCCAGCTAGTTTGCAAATTATGTAGCTTAGCCGACGTCCCCCATGGCTCAGTGTCTTAAGCTGCTGGCTAGTTGGCATCTGCCTCTAGCGGTCATGGGTTCGATCCTCATTAGAGGACCGAGGGAATGCGCGCCACTGACGAGCCCCAATAGGGCGAAACGCGTCTGGCGCTTTTCCGGACTAGGCTCTGCTATGTAGCTTGTGAACTGTTGGGATGAAAGCCTTATCAAATTTACAACTAAAATCCTGCTACTCATGAGTACTATAAAATCAAATGCCTCTCCTAGTTTCAAAATGCTATAGGTATAGCGTCTAGTGAGAGGACGTCATCACCTTGCAGGCTAACCACTGTCCGTGACAGTGGTAGATAGGTGGTGCTATATCTCAGCTAGTTTGCAAATTATGTAGCTTAGCCGACGTCCCCCATGGCTCAGTGTCTTAAGCTGCTGGCTAGTTGGCATCTGCCTCTAGCGGTCATGGGTTCGATCCTCATTAGAGGACCGAGGGAATGCGCGCCACTGACGAGCCCCAATAGGGCGAAACGCGTCTGGCGCTTTTCCGGACTAGGCTCTGCTATGTAGCTTGTGAACTGTTGGGATGAAAGCCTTATCAAATTTACGTTTATTTTTGCCGCGGATGGCTACTCAACTGGAGGACATTAGGCACATGTGTTCTAAATGTTCCTGTGCTTCCACGTTGCCGGTTACAACGACATTACGCTCGTAGCCGAAACCGTATTCCCCATTGTCGCGTTTACACGTGGATTTTTCCGGATCCTTTGAAGGAGTCACGTTGTTAGTACTCGTGGGCGCCTATAGCAAGTGGCTCGAAGTCAATGTGATGCACAACACGTCAGCTGTCAGTACAATCCACGCGTTGAGGCATATTTTTAGTCAACAGGGACTGCCAGAAACAATTGTGCCAGACAAAGGAACCCAGTTCACATCTTATCAGTTGCCGAATTCTGTGCGCATAACAAAATTAAACACATGAGAATTGCACCGTGTCACCCAAATCCAACGGGCAAGCGGAAAGGTTTGTGGACATGTTGAAACAAACGCTGCTGAAATCTAGGGATGAACGAATATTGAATGAAAAGCTAGAAGGAGTTTTATTGAATTAGCGGATTACCACGAACCTGTTGCGCCCCAAAAGATAGCTATTATATTTTGTGTACACTTTCCCTGATGACCAATTCTGCACTATTCTTTCTTGCTTAAATCCCCCTTACATTACGTCCATGTTGACCTACCTCCGGCTCTACAATTGACTGTCTTGTAAGTTCCTGCGCTAACGTGTTGTTATTGTCGCGCTTCATCTGTCCGCGTCTTCTTGTAGCCCATCGAATACAGTCCACTATGTTCGACTCCAATTGGCTTCTGATATACGTGCTTAATTTCGCGCGGACTAGTATTTTATAATCCTACAAACCCCAACACACCAGATGGGAAGCCACCTGCTGAAATACTGATGGGTTAAACGCTGTGGACCACTTCGGATTTGTTAGTAGCTAAACACCAACAGATACGCCGCACTAACTCTTTAATGGAAAATCAGTACAACAGGCGACATGGAACATGACAAAGAAGTTTCGTAGTTTGAGTCCCTGTATTTTTTACTTCTCTACAAGAGTACCGGATCAAGTGTATACCTGGCGGCGTGGTCAGGTGGTGTACGAGATCCGCGTTGATGAGCAAATTTGGATCCGCCATGTCAATCAAATGCAACCGCGCTACGGAAAGGAAACTGTGACATGTGATATTAAAGGACTAGCTCTTAGAGAACTGAGGTAAGCACCTGTGCCAGACAACACACCTAGCCTTTAGAACGCCCAGAAAATGGAACACAGGGTAGGTCGAAAAGCTACACTCTCCCCAGGTAAACTCATTTCATTATGAAGAAGGAGGTGTTAGGGAGATGCGTAGTGCACATACGTATTTTGAAAATAATCCTTAGTTACCGATTTGTTTCCTTTACCTATCAATATTAGTGACATTTGTTTAAACACATCATTCCGCTAATTTTATTGGCTGCTTGTTGCCGCTGTTTTTGCTTTCGGATCGCAATGTCACTTGGCTGCTAATACTTTTCTTTCCTGCGTGCTACTTATTGGTTCCGTTGCCGATCACTCTTCATTGGTTTTACTTTGCTTGCATGCTCTTGACAATATGATTGGCTGAAATGTCTTTTAGTAGCTTCTATTCAGGCCATACTTAAAAGTATTTAAACGAACCTGGTACCTTGCATACGATTCTTTCCTGGCCCGTCTTTGGAGTTCTTCTTGCGGTCGGGGAGTGAAGGATCCAGCTGCGGCACAACACATTCTCCACCTAAAGTACTTAAGCGTTATAGTCTTGGCATTCCTGTAGTGTTCAAGTTCCATACCTCGGCCTAGACCGTTATTCTTCTCTGACGGTCTAATGCGACGTGCCACTTCAAATGTTTTGCTCTCATAGATGATACTAGCATTAGGCGATCGATCCATCGGTTCGAAGACCACGAGGTCCTCGAGCGCGTCTTTCGTCGTTGTGGAACCCACTTCCATTCATTGTGGACAAGGGCCGAGTCGTTCGCATCCTCCGCCGACGCGTCTTTCTCCACAAAATTAGATCGTATGGCCTGCAGATCACCTCCCACAAACGTGACCTTGGTGTGCTCGTACAGGATGAGGTCAGTTGGCCCAGACGATTTGAACCAGCCTCAAAAAGATGTAACCAGTATGCTGCGGTGGACACCCAGGATTTCGGATTCATCCATCTTCTTGCTGGTCACTGCCTATGTAAAAGCGTAATTCCAATCGCTGAAACCATTCTGCATTGGGTGTATATCGCCGAGTCTCTTTTGATCTAGCATGATCCAGTGCACCTTTTTACGTCACGTCACTCTTGCACAGTTGATAAAAGTTGTTTGGTTTGCGTTACACAATAGCCAGGCGCATTAAAAGTTTACCTACTTAAACTGCGCATCCATCCTTCAATCTCCGACTGCGTGTTTTATAATGCTGTACACTAGTGATGTGTAGTGTGAGCAGTATTCTTGTGAAGCTATTCCATCGCTTATCATTCCATCATTGAGTTCAACTGCCCGTTAACCACAGGATTGTGTTTGGTGTGAAGTTCATGCGAGCAGATGCTTCTTTCAGTCATAATGCAGTCAAAAAATTGCTTTGCAAATAGCTGTTTCAAACCTCCACACTAGTGTGTGGGCTCCTCAGGTGAAATGCGAAACCCTTTAGTTCATTGGACTAACGTCCAGATAATCTGTGAGCGAACGACAGCCTTCGACCTTTATTCATACTTCATTTAACGCTGTCCTATTCTACCCTGAGATGAGACTGTGGAGTTCTTGAAATCTCTCGAATATGAGATCATGTCAATGTGGTTGGTTCGCGGTTATTCTTGAATCCATAGATAAATCTCACCTCGATGGCTCTCAGTAATCCGCTATCTCATATTGGCTGCTCCTGCATTTGCTAGTTGAGGCGTTTTCACCTTAAATGTGACTATTCACGTTACAGCTGTTTTAAACCTGGGTCGATGGTGATCTCTCGTTGACTACTGATTGCTGATTGCTGATTGAAAGCAGCAACTATTGTTTGCTCTGTGTAGCTGGACCTAAGGTCACTCAGGGAAAAAACCCGTTAGGTTGTGTTGCGCTCAATATATTTGGTGTCGCCAAAATGTTTGTCCAGCAACTTCTTAAATTCCGACCCCGACTTTGGCTCAACTACGTGCTCCGGCAGGCCGTTCCATAGAATCACTGCGCTCGAAACAGAGTTGGTGAGCGACCCGCTTCAACTCCAGTACGACATGCTTGCACTGGTGTCATCGTGTACTGCTTCGTGTGCGTAGATGAAGCAGGGGTCTCAACATGTAGTGAAACACCTCGGGCCGACACATATAGACTCTCTTCAAAACGGGAGTTGCGTATATGGTATTTGCTAGCAATTTCTTCACGGGGCAGTGTATCTGTGCAATGGGAAATCGAGTTTTCACACACCAACCCAAAATGTGTCGATATTGATGGTGTAGCGCACCCACCGATCTCTCGCTATTGACGACTTTATGACAGATGGGTCTCCCTAGTTGAGCTCAGATGGTTCTGCTCCCTGTGTGGTGCTTTCTCAGTATCTCTGAAGAGTTATTTGTCAAACGGTGCCCCACTCTTATCTCTCAAATTCACAAACATTTTGGACACCGGTCCACCACATTGCCTTCTGGAAGAGTGGTCCACCTGAGTTACTACATGTTTTTGTTCAACCGCGCCTGGTGGAGCGGCGTTACCAATGATCATCTCAGCTATCAAGCAGTGCTCCAAACCCCGGCATCTGTAATATGTGCTCCCAGGCTGGCAGTGTTCAAAACCAGAGTTGACCGTGCACTCATTTCACTGCAACATCTTACATGACCCATAAAGTATGGATAAACAAAAGTGTCTAAAAGATTTCGCTGGTGGCCAAATCCCAGATTTCTTTCCACTTGTTCACCTCCTGTATGTGTACACCAGGAGGAGACACGATTTTTACCAACATCCCATTCGCCGTCACTACTTGCGGATTTCTCTTGTATTTACAACTTACACGACATGTGCCTCAGTAAGTTCACCGGTGCAAACTGAATTTCGTTAACAATATTTTATGTTTGGAAGTTTCATCCAAACCATCCTACGGGACCTGTTAATCATTAGTGTTATTACGCGTATTAAACCATTGTTCCATTGTAGTGAATCATTTCAACGACTGGTGTCTTCATGATAACGAGAGGAACAGTGATTCAAAGAAGGTGTCAAGAGAAACAATAAATACATTTTATTCTCGGCAGCGCGAAGCACGCCTGCACAGGCATGATCATTGTAAGAGTACAAGGAACGATCAACTAATGTACGAAGTATAACACGATTGTCCTATCTGTGGATCCATGAAAGTACATATGTACGTAGGTATGGGTGTAACTGTGTTGTTTGGGTTCGTAGATGTAGCGCTGAACTACTGACTGTGTTTGCTCGCCTCGTCAATGTCAGGTGGGATATTTGACGTCTTTGGATTGGATTCTATTGTCAAGATAAGCAAGGAGCAGTGCTTGTAGTTAATGACGAGTCATTACCACCATGTCGCAGGGTTGTTAAGCAGACATTTGTTACTCTTTATATGAAGAACGCTTGCCTAGAGAAAACTCAGCACCTCCTGGAACACTGCAGCCGAACCACCCACGTGGCACCACGAGCTTGTTCACTAGAACATCGGCTGCAAATAGGGTTTACTATTGGGCAATGTGAGAGACCATGTTTGAGGCCGGCTGAATTCGCGACTGTACGTTGTCGGCCAGAGTCTCTGGACAATGACGTGAACTTTCCCTGGAACGCGCCGAAAATACGACATGCAGCGACCTAACGAAGCTTCTTAGTGCAAGAAACAATAGTTTACGTTCATCGCTGCACCGCGGATTTCCAGTTATGCGCACTATGCGTACTCGTGCACGTGAGGTTCAATAAATATTTTCCCTGACCAACTTCTCGTGCACCGTAAATGAAAAAGCGTGGCACATACATTAATCTTGATCTGCATAAGTACCACCCTGGTTTACACATTTCTATCACCGTTTTATGCAGTTAAATAGACCAAAATGGAACAATGATATAATACGGATAAAAAAAGCCAAGGCTTGATAAGTCTCGAGGGATGGTTTGTGGAAATAAGGTTAGTTCAATGAAGTTACACAAAGTGTAAAACACATCTGTGGACTTACCATAGTATCCACGTTAATACATAGACGTATATCCGTCTAATCCGATTTTGTTTGGTTGGTGAGCACAATGTTTGCCTGCGTATTGTCATCACTCAACAAATAGAAATCCGATCAAGTAACGTAAGTGGTGTAAAGCATCGTCAAGTCGATTTTTAAAATTGGGTAGCTTGGGCACGTGAATGAAAAATATTGAAAGAGCGTTTCAAGGTTGACAAACTCCAACAGAAAAACAATCCCGGTGGTACTCAAGCCGACTGTATTGGGTGGCAAGCTTTTATGTTATAACCCCTCAATTTGGTGTTACAGCTAAGCTTCAGGAGGTGGCGGCAAGCGTGACCACTGTTTTTCAAAATCTGGAACGCCAGTATGATGTCATTCCATAGACGGCGATATCTTCCGCTGTACAGTCCCAGGGCTTTCAGTCGCCTAGGTATTGCAGGTGGGACAACCCCTCCACATTTTTGTTGTCCGTCGCTGTGCGGTCTCCAGTGCAAACAGCTCCCGTTCTAACCAGGGTTGCCAAGCCTGGATCGCGTACTCCATATGAGGCTTTACAAAAGCATTGAGCATTTGGGGCAAGGTAGAGGGATCGAACCTCCCGAACGGCATCCGTAACAGATAACATGCTGGTTCGCGGTTTTAGACACCTTCAAGGACTCCGCCGAACGGCCGACGTCGTCTTGGACCACCACCTCATTGTCTCGCTCTTGCAAGGCGGTTTTCAGACTGTCTTCTCCAAGTTTATATGAGTAAGTGGACTTGTAGCGGACACGCACGGTTTTGCACTTGTTCGTGATAAACAGAAGTAGATTTACCATTGACCATTCAAAAGCATAGTCTAAGTCTCCTTGAAGCATATCGTAATCTCCCTGACAGTCGATTGCCCGCCACATCTTGATGTCATCGGCAAAAAGCAAGGAATTTGACTTGACGACACTTGCAAGGTCCTTAATAAAGAACAAGAATAACCGCTACCCCAACACCGACCCTTGTGGAACACCGTAGTCCACACCAATTGTATCAGAAAATGAACTTGGAACACGAACCCGAAGGCGCCGCTGAAAGAGAAGATTGCAAACCATCCAAGGACAATGTTTCAAACTCCGTGTGCTAGCAACTTTTGGAGAAGTATGTGATGATCTATGCAGTCGAATGTTTTGAAAAAGTCTAGGTAGATGACATAAATGCCGGTTCCACTGTGTACTATCTCCGTCCAACTGCCACGGGCAAGCAGTTGATTGGTAGTATATAACTGATGCTGATGTAATCCGTGTTGCTCCGGGATATGATGTTATATCTTTCGAAGTAGCCCATTACATTCTCAGCTATGATCGATTCCATCACCTAGCGAGCATTGGGAGAATCACTGGCCGATATTTTGCTGGATCTGAATGGTTACCACTTTTGAGAATCGGGGTAATGATGCCTTGCTTCCACCTGCTAGGGACCTGCTGTACGTCCAGGCAATTTTGGTAACATCTCTTTATTGTTTCGGCCATCTTCGTAGCCTGGTTTGTTGGTTGGCAGCTCTCAATGCCTTATAGGTTTATTTGGAACAACCCAGGTCATCCTAAACCAACTCACCCAGATCACCTTCCAAAGAAGATCGCTGCAAGTATGCGTAGATTCCTTGGTGTCGCATGGAGACTATCTTACATTTACTCACGTTGAATTGCAGTGAATTTTGGAATGCCTGCTGATGCAGAGTGTCTAAGTCACTCTGAAGCATACGCTGGTCGGCATTCACCTGAATCCCATGCCGTAGCTTGATGTCGTTGGCAAACAGTAGGAAATTTGAAGCTATTGCCTCTGCTAGCTCACTAATAGACACCCAAAGCAATCGTAGACACGGAAATGAGCCTTGCGGCCCACACCACTCGACTTGTTTGGGGTGATATAAAAAGCTCCAGACTCTGTCCACTAATTGTTGTTGATGAAGATAGTTGGCGATCAAGCTTGATGGTCACCGATGCTGTAATACTGTAGTCTGGAAATGAGTATCTTATGACCTGGACGATCGAGTGCCCTTGAAAAATCCAGGTAGATCACAACATCCTCCTTTCCAACATCAGCTGACTTGATCCAACCACCTAGTTCGAATAGTAAATTCGTTGTACACGATCACTGTCAACGGAAGCCGTGCTGGTTGGGTGTAATAATGTTACAGTTTTCCAGATGGCTCAGCAACGTATTGGCAATGTTGGATTCCATGAAATTGAAGAGTATAGGAAGAGGATATACCAAACCATGGTTCTAAGGTGCAGTCCTACTTCTGGTTTTCTGAATCGGAGTTATTATTACAAGATTTCACCTGGTAGGAATCTGTTTCTGTTATGAGCAGCGCTGCAAGAACTGAGCCGAAGGTTCAGCTAGTTGTCTTGCCGCTGCTCCCAATGGTTCGGG